>OZ023312.1:6935317-7005317 GCA_964007375.1 Ophion obscuratus
CAATTCGTCGCAACGATGTTTAAAAAAATGAATAAAAAACGCCGATCGTCAACGACTCGTATTTATCGTTAGCTTGAATAACTCGTTTGGTTTTTAGGTTTCAGATGGACCGTTCAAGCTGGAGAGTGTACACCGCCAAACGTCGCGAAAAAAATGTCATCATCTGCCGGCTGTCGCGTTTTTGTTATTTTTCTTGTTTTTTTCGAGGCTCTCAAAATATGTACCTTTGTGTTAAAAAATTGGCCTTTCTTTTTCACCAACTGTTTATCAGAGAAAAAAAATCGGAATTTGCCGATTTTTTCCAGGCCCCTAGGTAGATGTAGCCCCTTAATGACAGACAAATCTTCGTTGGTTTTATTTTCAGATTAATCCCGCTATTTCATTTCACTTTAAGAGATTAAAATGTTTTGAAAATACCATGTAACAGCCAAAAGTACTAATAAAACATACGGTAAGTCTAAAAAATGGTGTAGAAATCTTTGTTAAAAAAAAATCATGAAGATCAGCAAATTGATCCAAGTTGTCAATTTGCTCGTCGTTTGAATCTACCAGATATGTGCCACGGAATTTTTTAATTCACTTCGATCGTTTCAAATTATTTTAATAGGGCAATTATCGATGGGACAATCATCTTGGGACACCCCGTGTACATACATATCTGCCATTGAAAAGATATAAATATAAATAACATATCCAATTGTAATTTATCGTAAGACGAAAAATTAAGTATGTATTATTACCGTAGCCGCGGAAACGACGGCCCACGATGTTATGAGGCTCGTATTGTAAACGTGAAAAGTGACAACGGCGGTGCCCAAGTGACAAACGGGATATTCGGAACTTCCGGCGAAATCTCTTCTACTTTCGCCTTCGAAAATGTATCGCAGAGCAACTTTTTCGTCCTTTACACTCACTTTGGTGACGTTCTGAATATCGATAGATTTTTTATACGTTTCTTTATAATTGTCATCTTTGATTTATTTTTATTTATTTATGCCGTAAAGTTTTTAATTTTTTTACGTTCTTTATAATTATCCTTTCTTTTATTTAAATTTAAATTTATTTGGTTCATAAAATGTTTCAGATTATAACGTCCTTATTTTACATCGTTCTTCATAATTATTCTTTCATTTATTTCAATTTGAATTTATTCGTTTGATAAAGTGTCTTTATGACGTTCCCATTTTATAATATTTTGATTTTATAACGTTCTTTCTAAATATTGTCTTTAATTTATGTTAATTTGTATTTTTTTGGCCCATAAAATGTTTCAGTTCATAATGTTCTTATTTAAAACGTTCTTTATAATTTTATATACATTTTTTTTATTATCATTGTCTTGAATTCATTTCAATTTGAATTTTTCTTGTTCCGTATAATGTTTTAATTTATTAGGTTTTTCATTTATAATGTTTTTATTGAAAATTGTTCTTCATAATTTTGTATACGTTTTTTAAAATTAATTATTGTCTTGAATTTATATTAATTCGAGTTTATCTCTTCCCTTAAATTCCTGAAATTTCGTAATTTGTGTACCTTGAAGACATCGCGGCGGTTGCTACTGTGAGAATTTTCGAAATTAGGATTCAGCAGATCCTTGAATTTTTTTCCGCGAAATTCCAAGTAGCTTAGACAGTATTGAATTTTGTTCGTACGTTTTCTGCGTTCTTTCTCGAGCATTAAATCCGCTACGAGCCTTGGCACGAGTCCCCTGTGCTAAACGGAAAAAAAATCAATTAAAATAATTCCCAGATACTTCGTAGGTTCATTAACGGCGGGGTAAAGTTAATTCGGCGAAAAAAGGCATGTTTTTAAGATTTTTTTTTTGGCGTAACGAATAGTGTTCGTTTATTGAAAAATTTACATATAATAAAGTAACATTTGAACAACATTCTCCTAAATTTGCATTGCAAAATATTCAAAATTGAGCGAGTGAAAATTAAACCCCGGAGGCGCCTCGAAAAAAAGTTGGTTTGCGGTGTGCACCATAACTCGCAACAGAATCATTTGAAACAAAAAAATCAAAATGCATTTGTTAAAGGAGATGTTTCTCGAGGTAATGACGGGAGGATTTTTTTGTTTTCGATTTTTCGATTTTTCGTAGCACTTGGGAGCCAAAAACCCGATTTTCGCTTAAAAAATCGGCTACTTTGTTGTTGAAAAATTAGTAATTATTAAAAAAAAAAACAAAAAAAGCTCTCGACAATACCTGGTGAATTATGTGAAGAAGTACTGTGCAAAATTTCAAAGCGATTGGTCCAGTAGATTTTGAGTTATCGTGCACACGGACTTCAAATATGACAAGTCTCAGAAAAACGGTTTGAAAAACGCAGAAGAGAAGAGAATGGCATGGAACAATAGACGTTCAAATACTCATAAATTCGTCAATTTTACTCCGATCGACTTGAAATTTTAACACAATATTCTTGATATATTATGCATTCATTTAAAAAAATTTTAAAAAATTAAAAAAAAAATTTAAATACTTTACCCCGCCCTTAAAGGGAGACATGTTTTTTCGCGCACCTCCCAATTGCTTCGAAGAGCCTGGGTCGTGAAGCTCTTTCCACTTCCGGTTTGTCCGCAGCTCACGAGGACAAAATTCGCGCCATCTAAAACCCTTCAATCGCCCACTCTTTCTCTTTACCGGAAGTACAATAGCGCGTCGAATATTCCCGTACGAACGTTCGAATATTCACTTGTCAATTATTTCACTCATGATCTCGCGATAGATCTCCTCCTGTGAGTTGTAGTAGAAAATTGCGTCCGTCAGAAAACTCCAGTAAAGAGGCTCCTTGGGTTGGGTGACTTTTTCCGGTCTCGCGTCTTGCAGACATCTCACGTAAATTTTCTTGAGAAGAAATTAATTATTTAAAACATCAGATTAAGGGGGGAGATCCTCCTTAAGACGAGGGAAAAATTTGCTGATGTTCATTATTTTTTTTTAAACGAAAGTTTTCTTTTAATTTAATCTTTTTGTTTCAAAGCGTTTCCTTTTGAAAAAAAAAAAAAACGAAAATGAGCAATTTTTTTTCTCGCCTAAAGGTATCTCCCCCCTTAATGCTTTATTACTTCGATAAATGTTTTATTATACGAAGTAATTTTGTCGCTGTAGCTGTGATGCTTGATTCGAATGCTGGAGTTTGCATCCTTCTTTATTTTATTAGAAAGTAAAACAAATAAAAAAAGAATATTGTTTATTTATTTATTATTTAATTTATTGCTCATGATTCTTTCTTTTATTTGTATTGTTAGTCAACATTTTTTCGTACCCATTCGCTTTGTAGATTCCTAATAAACTTTCGCACACTTGAAAGACAGAACGAGAAAAAGGAAATTCCTCTTACTCGGAAAAAGGGAAAAGGAAAAAAAAATTCTCCTCCTCGGAGAAGAAAACAGAAAAATGAAGCTTCTCTCACTTTTTTATCGCGACTGATCTTCGCGCAGTTTTCGCAACGCTTCAAAAGTGGCAAGATCCTGACGTACACTTTGACGTTTTTCAATGCGCCAGGAGTCTCCTCGTACTTTTGCATCGCACGTCCTCGTATTTCTTTGGTCAAAAAATGTGTCGATGTATTTCGTCAATTGGCAGAGAATCCTTTCGTTTATAACATTATTCTTTTACTCGTGGATTCCCGGGAACGATGTAGTCATTTTTTTCGATGACTGTCACTTTCATTGACTTGAACATATACACACTACAAATTGGTGGCACAAATTTGAGCTCTATTTTTTTTTCCTTTTTCTCACCATCCAATTATCTTCTTCAAAGAAAAAAAAATTGTCGCCGAGGCTGCGAGCGGTAAAAAAATATTTACAGGTCGCTCAAGGTTTCCCAAAAATTCAAATTTTCATTAAAAAATCGTATTTTTTTTCGTCCACTTCTCACCCATAAATTTTACGCTTTATAATTTTTATTATAAATTAACCTCGCGAAAGCTCTAGTCGGCCAATGAATATTTAGTGGTCGCTCAAGGATGTCGAAATTTACAATCTCCGCCAAAAAATAAATCTCGCATGCATTATTGTAATTCCTTGTAGCATAAAAACAAAATAAACAGAGAAGTGTTACAGTTTCTGAATAATTTATTATAATAATTTGTAACAAACACCAATTAGACGATATGTGTTATTATGTGATTATTACGTATCATTGTATTATGGCGTCGCTCGTCACAGAGTACAGCTGCGATTGGTCCGCAGTTTGACTAACGAGACCAACTGTGGGACGCAATACGATGCGCAGAAAACGCTGCCATTTCAGTTTTACGAATAAAACGATCTATAATTTTTTTAACGGACGCGAGCTTTGAAGAATTATTTCATGAGAACAAAGATTATAATTCTTCGGTTAGAAGTGTGAGGGAAATTTGAAAAATCTGTCTCTAACGAAAAAGGATTAACTGTTATAAAATTTGACAAAGCGTCAAATTTATGAGTGAGGAGAGTAAAAAAATTGGCGAAAACCGAACATTTCGAATCTCTCGAGCGACCACTAAATATTCATTTGCCGTGTAGAGCTTTCGCGAGGTTAATTTAAAAATTATAAAACGTAAAATTCATGGGTGAGAAGTGGACATAAAAAAATCGATGTTTAAATGAAAATTTGAATTTTGAGGCTTGAGCGACCTCTAAGTATTTTTTGACCGCTCGCAGCTTTCGCGACAATTTTTTTTTTTAAAGAAGATAATTGGATGATGGAAAAAAGGAAAAAAATAGAGCTCAAATTTGTGCCACCCTAATACACACGCATACACACACACACACACACACACACACACACACACACACACGCACGCACGCACGCACACACACACACACACACACACACATATATCGAAACAAAAACCGACACTGGTGGATGGGCTCTGGCGGCTATTCGCTTAAGTAGCGTTGTGCATGGCCGATACTCGGAGCGGTGACCGCGTAGCCGTGCTTAGCGAGTAGGAAGTGATAGAAAAGGGTTTAAAGGACTGGGTGATCGAAAAGGGTAATAGAAAAGGGTTTAAGGGAATAAAAACCGGCAAGGGTATACGTTGATCTCTGGAAATTAAAAAAAAAAACGCTTAACTAAATCTACAAATCGAAACAATTCGTCATCGAAGATTCATAGATCTTGAATAAATACTTATGCATTTATTTGAAATAATGTATGTATATACAGAAAGTGAGTGGTTGTTTTTTTTTTTTCGAATTCGCGGCTTCGTAAGCCAATTTGACAAGAATTTTCTCATTCGATAAATGCCATTTTCAGCGATCTTTGAAGAGCTCGAGTGTAGAAGAGCAAAAAAACGGTCACAAAAACGAGTAATAACAAATTCGTTAAAGTTCTCGATGTCACCGCGAATAGAGAGATAAAGGACATGAGCCGACGAGATATTTTTCCTGCTTCCCTTGCAATCTTCGGTCGAAGATGTCGAGGTGGGAGCGATGAGAATGGGATTTACGTGTTTTATTTATTATTTTCATTTATTTTCGCTTTCGAGTCATTGCAACTTATCGCGAATCTATTTCAATTTCACAATTAATACGACCGAAGATCAAACTCGCAGCGAGCGGTGTCGCGTGTAATAGGTGTGTATATATATATGTATGTATGTATATACAACGATCTCGATTAACAATCATTCGATTATCTAATTAACGTCAATAATTAGGCATTGTACGTTATAAGAAGCTCAGAGGAACAGCGCAACGACAGATTTGTGGTAAATTAAAACAATATATGCAGGGTGTTAGGAAGATCGATGGAAAGCCTTGAGGGGTTGATAGGTCACCCCGTTAGGAACATATCTAACCTACGTTACCTTAGTCCAAAGTCTAAGGATTTCGAGTTATCATGGTAAGTATAATTTTAACCCAAGCAAACCCAAAATTAAGTACTAACTCGTTCATAATGTTCAAACAGACAATAATTGGCAACTAAAAACTTATTTGCGTCTTACCTTAATGTGTATTCAATCGACAAACACCAATACAATCATCTGTATCCACACGACTAACTAAATGGGTCGTGTTGAATAATTAAAAACTTGTCAAAAAATAAAAATACCTCCTATGTTACTGCCATTTAAAAGAAATTAGCATTAACATAAGAGGTAAACGAATTAGTACCTAATTTTGGGAAAATGAAAAAAATCATACTTGCCATGATAACTCGAAATCTTTAGACTTTGGGCTGAGGTAACCCAGGTTAGATATGTTCCCAACGAGGTGACCTATCACCCCTTTAAGGATTTGCATTGACCATCCTAACACCCTGTGTATATATATATATATATATATATATATATATATATATATATATATATATATATATATATATATATATATTAGGGTGGCCCTTGATATGGGTCAAAACAAAAATTGATCGCGCCGCCCTCCAAAACGGTTCGAAATAATAAAAAAAATCTACGCAAAGCCCCAGCTATGTCCGTTAAGAGGAAGACGTGCCTGTAAGCATGAACTTGAATTTAAATATCAATTTTTCTTCATGATTGGAGAAATTTCGATTTTTCAAATCCAGTTTATTTGTCAATTTTTCAACACGATATTTCTGTGGTTTAAATAAATAAATTCGTGCTGAACGAACTAGTATCGATATCTTATGTGTACATTTTTCAAATATTATGTTTTTTTCCGACCAATTGGATGACTTGTGCGAATAAATAATTTCTTTGTTTTCAATAAAACGAACAAGCTCGCCAAGTTTAAAATGCCCCTATGCATTTTTGCGAAAGTAATTATCAAATACATTTTTTATCCACAGCAGTGGAAGTCTGATCTCAGTGGAATATTAATATGTTTGTATCTCAGCACGCAAGGAATATTTCTAACAAAATGAAAAAAAAAAAAAAAAAAAAAAAAAAAAAAAAAAAATTCTGGCCAATCCGTAAGTTCGATGTGAATCGTTTATCGCGAATTTATATCCTTCGTACTTAATAGATTTTTCTGACAAGATGCAAATTTAAAGTTTGATCTTGATATGATTAAAAGCGTTCAACGGCAGCTAAATCGAACTATTGTTCCAAAATAATAGGATGGTAAAACTGAACGCTCATCAAATCTAGTATGGAGGACCTTACTGTTTGATCTGTATATTGAATACCAATATACAATAGCTTCGGAAAGTAAAAAAAAAAAAAAATTGACAAATAAACTAGATTTAAAAAATCGAAATTTCTCCAATCATGTAGAAAACTTGATATTTAAATTTAAGTTCATGCTTACAGGCACGCCTTCCTCTTAACGGACATAGCTGGGGCTTCGCGTAGATTTTTTTTTATTATTTGGAACCGTCTTGGAGGGCGGCACGATCAATTTTTTTTTTTACCCATGTCAAGGGCCACCCTAATATATATATATATACACACAGGATGATTCACAAGTATTAGGCTCCCCTTGGTGAGCATGTAGGATATGTCATTGCGAGCAAATAGCTTTCTTTTAAATATTTTTGTTCTTTCGATATTAAATAACTAACAAATAATATTTTATAACATTATCGATTTTCAAAGCAAGTCTCCGTGCACATTATTTTTTAGCGATGAAAAAAATATTGCGAAAAAAAAAATCACTCGTTTGAAGGCGGATTCGAAGCAGCGCTTGATCCGGCTTGCACGTTCCGCGCGTCATCGACTACCGTGCGATTCTTTACTGCTGTGACATTGAACGCGGCTATCTCGGCCAATTTGGTCGCACGACATTTAAAGGGATACTCTACTGTGAAAATTGAAGGGACATATGCGTCGTATGGTGCAGGAATCGCAGATTAGAGGTGAACTTATGAATACAACGATGGAACTGCTAGTAAAACTTTAAACGTGTTTCTCCCGACACGTGAGGTTGAAGTGTGCATCGTTGGAATGCAACGAAAATGATTTTTTTTTTTTTTTCTATTTAACAAATTTCCTGTGGCAGATTTGAGCTACGAAAATTATGCAAACAATTTTTCGGATCCTTATTTAGCGATCTAAAAGAAATTCGCAACATATGAATTTGGATAATAATGGATATAAGAAATTGAGAAGAATTTTCGTTGCATTCCAACGATGCAAACTTGAGCCCCATTCTCGACACTATGTTCTTTAAGACGGTGTACACGATTTCTCGACATCTAATGAACGGATTGACTTGAAATTTCGTACACTTATTCAGTGTAGTAGTAGTTTAGTCCCGACCGAGGTTTTTCTTCTTAACATTTTTTTTTTTATTAGTTATTAACAATAATGATCTCATTTTCCCTGTAAAACGAAAAATTCAATTTTTTCGACTATTTAAACACGAAAATAAAAAAAGCTCGGTCAAGTCTTAGCCAACATTATCTATTTTAAGAAAAATCTCGTTATTTTAGTTTCGGCTCAACCGGATGGCCAAAATCAAGTACACCGTTGAGCCCCTCACGTTCAAAGGTCCTTCACGACATTGTTTAGAACTTCTTTAATGATTAATATTTTTAAATGAAATTTGGTACACAACGTTGTTATCGTACGTACAAATAAATGTTCCAACGATTTATCAATCATTTCCCTTGCTCCTTTGAAATCATTTTTTTTTATAACCCCCATTTTCGAGTATCCTAACCCCTTAAAAAACCTTATTCTCGTAAACACATGCCCTTGAGGAACGCCACGGGCATCCTACTAGCTGTGAATCACCCTGCATGGACGCATAAATATATAAATATATATGATCGTGGAAACTGATGTTCCAAGAAATTTACGAAGAATTCGTGGATCATCGTCGTGGCGCGGATCGGAACTTTATAACGTGGAAGCGGTCATTTTTTTGTTGTCCATTTTTTACATTCATACGCAATTTTTCTGACACTCTCTTTCTTTCTCTCCTTCTCGCACTTCGTGGGCCATTTATTTTTTCATTTTCGCTATCAACGCATCATCGATACAACAACAACAGTAATTCCATTAATTGTGCGTGACGGGAGGCTCTATCGCATTCGTGGATTGGCACCGGAACGAGCACGTATCGCAACGCTTTTTTACTTTCACTTGCCAAGATGATGGGGCGATCCGCGAGATCTGCGCGGCGCCCAACACACGCACACACATACACACACACACACACAAAATGAGTAACGTAACGCTCGTAACGTTGAGAAAATGACATCATCAGGGCAATGTCTGTAACGTCGCGTAGAAAAAATTGTACACACGCTTTTTGAAAAACTGGGAAATATCATTTGGTTTCAACCGTACGTGAATAAGAGGGGGTATGAGGAAACGCGCGGAGGGGGGCGGGTTTTGAAATCGGCTTGAAATTGAGAGTCAACACTGTTTTGCTTTGTATTAGGATGGGTTGAAAAAAAATTCAACTGTTACCACTTCAAACGAAAGTATTGGGTGTAGGAAAAATGTGTGCCCAATTTAAACATAATTGCAATTTATTGAGCACATTTTTCGTTGATTTGCCAATTTTGTTAAATTGGAGGGTCTGTGTGCAAATTTTATTTTTTCGGAATGATGAAAACGGGAGCCTGAATTGGGAGGTCCGAAAAGTCGTATTTTTGCTTAAATCGATACATGAACTATCCAAGAATACTTTTAAAAAGTTACAGAGGCCAGTTGTGAATTTGTTCAAAGATACAAGGCCAAAAGCAGAGAAGCGATTCATTTTTTATGTTGATATTTTCTCCTGTTGAAAATTTTGAAGCGCGTTTTCTTCAGTTTTCATTTTCACGATTTTTCCAAATTGGCGGGCGCGATAGCAAAAAATCTAAACGACCTTTTGAATCAAACCAAAGTTTACTTTCTGCGGTATGAAAATCTCTTCACAGTAAATTAAAAGAGTCGTTGGAAAAGTCTTCTTAAATCATTTTTATCGCACGTTAAAGTGTTTTTTTTTAAACATATTTTTTTTCACATCTGAGAAAAGTTATAATTTCACGATTTTTTCTGCTTTTTCTTAATTCACGGAGAAGAAAAATATATGACGATTGAAAATTTCATTGGTTTATTTGGTCCAGTCAAGAATTACAAGCTGCATCTTTCCCGCCGATTGGGGACTGCAGTGGCAAGACGCACATGGAATAGGCTGATAAATCTGCAGTCATTTATTGTTTCACGGTGAACATTTTTTAAAATACATTTCAAATATACATGAAAAGATACCTCAATGTTTACTGGGCTCACTTGTTCTTTTCCCTTCTAAAAATTCCCGAAAAAAAACGCTTTTTTTGGATCTTCTAATTCAGGCTCCCGCCTTAAGGAGTTTCGAGAGTAACATCGAAATATTCAATATTGATTGACATTCATACTACCGAGAGATTAATTCATGGTGCATTAAGGGATAACACCACTCTAGGGTTTTGAAAAAATGTAATTTTTTTGCTTAAAAAATATTCTGGGTTCATAAAAACAATATGCAATTAGCGGTAATTATAAAAACATTTGTGTAAACACATTACAAAACTTTAAACGCGTTTTTCTCGAAAACACGTTTTTAAAAATGGCTGACATTCTTCTGACCGCTGTAATTAACATATCGACCTGAAATTTGGAGAGCATACTCAGAAAATATGTCTTCACGGAATGACGGATCGTTTTTTCGATAGATACATTTTTGCATTTATTATTTATCTTTTTATGCGAAAAAAAACGCGAAAATTCGATTTTCTTTAATTGCCGCCATTTTCCGAAATTTGAACTAAACGAAAAACCCATCCGTCATTCCATGACCAAAGGGTCACAGATTGATAATATGCTTTGAATTTGTGTTTCAGATCAAAAAAGAGGGGTCAGTGATGTCAGCCGTTTACCTCCCGCGATTTGAGGACCTGTTTTCGCGGAGCTGCAACGGCCGCCATTTTGGTTTTTTTTTAATTCTTAACGTTCTGTATATCATGAATAAAAGCAAGAAAAAACCGCACTCAAGAAGCTTTGCTCGTTTCCTTTAAAAAAAAAAATGTAAACACCTGAAATATGGCACTCCAAGGACAAAGTCTCCCTTAACTGTCTGGTGCATTGAAAATCAGTTTCACAACGTAGTTTTGGAGATTTTTAATGTTCGAGTTACACCTCTATCCATTTGGTGATACGAGTGAGAGTTCGTAAACACTAGTTATAGGGCTGTAAGGGCGAAAATGATATCGAGATTTCAATTAAAAACCGATCAGACCGTGATCATAGTGTTAGGAATTTCGGGTAAAAAAAGTAAGAGGTTTTACTACTTCGTTCATTAATAGTACTCAAAAAAACTATGTGAATTTGTTTTGTGGAAACATACCACATCGTTTTGAACGATGTGGTGTTTTTTCGAACATTACCGGAACTTGTAGGTTAAGGGGTTAGGGGCCGTCCATATATTACGTCATTCTAAATTTTGGGCGGGGGGGGGGTTCGTCTGCGGATGACAGTAAATGATGGATGGGGGGGGGGGGGCGTTTCGAAATTGACGTCATTCTTGTGATACCAGTTAATTCAAAATGTACAATAGTATATTGTACAACTAGAGTGGTTTCCCCGCATGAGTGATGAAAAATATTTTGCAAGTACCTAATGGTATTAATTATTGAACTCATTATTTATTTATTTATTACATAAGGTTTGTCTACATTATATTCGAGAACTTCAAATAACAGCGTACCTATGAAAATAGTTCAATCGACCCAAAATGAATATGGGGAGGATACGGAGATATTACCCGTGATCCAGGATTTGCAAGAACGGGTGAAAACTCCGTGGGAGCTATCCAAAGAAAACTAAAGAATAGGGAAGAATAATATTATTATATTAATGAAAATTGCCAAAGTACAAAATAATAAAAGATGATTCTATAACAAAATGTGGGAACTATCCAAAGAAAACTAAAGAATAGGGAAGAATAATATTATTATATTAATAAACATTGCCAAAGTACAAAATAATAAAAGATGATTCTATAACAAAAAGTTTTAATGTTACCCAATTTTTCTCAAATCCGCAAATGTTTTAATTTTGCCAAACTGGTAATGACGTCAGTTTTGCGAGAGGGGGGGGGGTCATTAGGAAATGACGATAGGATGATTGTAGGGGGAGGGGGGGGGGGGGTCGAAAATCAGCAAAAATCGATGACGTAATATATGGACGGCCCCTTAGGCTACTGTGAAAATTGCGAAAAATCGTTCGCCAGCTGAGGCAACTTTAATTGAAGAGGAAGGTCCAACATATGATGCAGGAATCGCAGATTGAACATAAACTTATGATTTCTCGACATCTAATGGACGGATTAACTTGAAATGTTATACACGCATTCAGTGTAATAGCAGTTTAGTCTCGACGAATGTTTTTCTTCTTAATATTTTTTCTTTCATTGGTTATTAACAATAATGATGTCCTTTTTCCTTGAAAAATTCAAACTTTTTTTTTACGATTGAAACACGATAGAAAAAAGGTCCGGTCAAGTGTTAGCCAATATTATCTATTATAAGAACAAACTTATTTTTTTTTGTTTCGGACCGTTCAAAGGTCCTTCACGAGATTGTTCATAACGTCTTTAATTATTAATATTCTTTGATGAAATTTGGCACGCAACTTTGTTAGTGTAGAAACAAATGAATGTCCAAGCGATTTTTCAATCTTACTTATTCTGTCAAAATTGTTTTTTTTTTAATAACCCTGATTTTCGGGTAGTCACAGTAGCCTAATGCCTCAAGAGGGGACATACCTTTAGGCGAATTTTTTTCGCTGATTTTATGATTTTTTTTTACAGAAAAATTTCTTCACCATTTATGGCACTTAGGGTATGTCTTATTACTATTTTTGGCGGTTACGTGGTATTTTATTTTTTTTATTAACCTTTGAAAATGGCGGAGGTATGGCACGGTAAACTACATTTTCAAAACTGGCGTGACGTATACCTAAAAAACTAATCGACCGATTCTGATGAAATTTGGTATAAATCTTGCGAATCTTATTGTCTAAAATATGATCCTCAATGTTTTTGATAAATTTAAAAATAAGTACTTTTTATTGCAATATGTAGGCATATTTTTTCGCAAAATTCAATCTTTTTGTTTTAAGGAGATATATACAGTTAAAATTTTCGAAAAAACGATTTTTTTTTTCGTAATGTGCATATATTTGAGTACACCCTCGGTTGTGCTGCCCGATTTTTTTTCACCGATAAATATTTTTCATTTTATAAACCATTTAAGGCCTAAATTTTCGTAGAAAATCGATTTTTTTTTAAGAAGCCACCGTTTTGTCAAATATTATTATTTTGCTCATTCCTTCGATCAATTACAAGATAATCCATTATATTGACGAAATATTTTTGGTTTTTTTCATTTTAGATGATCCAGTCCAGAGATATCGTGCTCACCGTAAGACGCCTTTTTTTAGACGTGCTCCCGGAGATCAGCAATAGTAGCTTTCTAAATAATTATTTTTATAAATGAAAAATGTTAAAATACAGTTAAAAGTTACGATAATATGTGTACAAATTTTTACGTTAATAGATTTAAAGGTCTTCTCAAGAAAAATTCCTGAAAAATCGATCTTTTTGGGCCTCCTGACTGTATATAACCTCTTAAATCGTACCATGTCATCGATCTTCCACATTGCTCACTTTGTCTTGTTTCATAATCTGCGCATGAGCGTTAATGAAAGAAAAATCTTCGTGGGTTTTTTTTCCAAGCCATACCTCTGCCATTTTCTAAGATTAAACAAAAATACCATGTAACAGCCAAAAGTGGTAATAAAACATACGGTAAGTTGCAAAAATGGTGAAGAAATCTTTCCTTTAAAATGTCATAAATTCAGTAATTTTTTCCTTGCTCAACGGTATCTTCCCCCATAAACGTGGCACCGTCGAGTGAGCCAGAGTCAAGCATCAACTAGCGAGCATTTTAAAATCCATAATGACGTTTAAAACGTACATAGTAATACAGCGAAGGACGCTTTACCGATAGTCAGTCGTACCAATGGCAGCAACCGTCGCTGTTTTCAAGTCTATCGGTTATTTTACCTTGAATAAAATGTCAATATATTTATATTTAATTGCAAAAATTGTAGAAATATTTTTCAACAATATTGTGAGTTGAAAATTGTCCAATAGTGATTTATTTCACACGAAATTTGATTCCCAAGAGGTTGGCATCCTGACAAAAACTCATTGTACTTTCATCCCACTCTCACAGCCAAAAACAGGCTCGAAACTCCTTAAGCCTCCTTAAGACTCCTTAAGGAGTCAGAATATGGGCTTGAAGTCAACATCGTTAAAATGCAACGAAAATTCTTCTTAATCCCTTGCTCTCTAATATTACCCTAAATCATATTTTGTAGATTTGGGTTGTAGATCACTAAATAACAATCCAAAAAAAAAATGGTCCGGTGATTTACGAAGCTCAAATTTGTCAAAGGAAATTTGGGAAATAAAAGAAAAATTTTTATTGCGTTCCAACGGTCCAAACTTCAACGTCGTCTTGAAATAGGACGCTGAGTGGATATCCAAAATTTTTTGAAATTTTGTTCGTCCGTTTTTCACATACTCGCGAGCGAAGGTGCGAGCAAACATTTTTGACACTGACGTTTGAAGGGATTAAAGTTGATATTTTTTCTCGACACAGCCTAGTTATTATAAAGAACGTCTCAAAATGACCTGAAATTTTACTTCAGTAATAAAACGTATTACTTATTTGAAAACTACGAATACTTTTATGTGGTTTATAGAGGTTATGTGTGGAGCACAATATGCGATAAATGGCACAAACGGCATGTACTTGAAAGACTTATTCTTTCAACAAGATGGCGCCACCTGCCACACTGACGAGGCGGCCATTTATCGGATATTGTGTTCCACACATAACCTCCATGTTTCTACCTTATATTAAAATAAAACCATTCGTACTTTTCAAATGAATAATACGTTTTATTAATAAATAAAAATTTCAACCCATTTCGAGACAGCCTGTATTTCATATTTTTTTCAGAGCTGATCCTTGCTCTCTCTCTCTCTCTCGACGAATACGCAACTTTTTAACGAACGAAACTTCGCCAACCTTCGCGATCATTCCTACCCGGCATTGACTGAATAACGCAAAACAAACTTACAGTACGATTCGAAACACTCTAAAATCAAAAACAAAAACACGAATAATTCCATGGACCCTCGCAAGAGAGTCCCGAACGCGTAAAATATTTCTATATAATAATAATTCTCTGCTTAACGCTCGCGCGACCATCTAATGACGTTTCCTTTCGCACTTGTGTACATGTGAAGTATTTCTAGAATAAAGTTTATTTCTGCGAGTGCAGGATTGTGCGATGCTCTTCCGATTGGCTCTATAACGTAGACTGGCCGCACTAACAGTACCATCGATTTTTTTAAATCTTATTCTCATAGTGGATAGATTTTCTACGATAAGTAGCGAGGCGCGATGATATACGTGTGTGCGTATATATATATATATATATATATATATATATATATATATATATATATATATATATATATATATATATATATATATATATATATATATATATATATATATATATATATATGTTTTTCATAAAAAACGTCATCAGTTAACGATTCCTTGTGAAGTGCAAAAAACGCGAGAATGTCCGATATTGTGTATAACGGGTGACGATTATAAGGCCGTGTGTCGTTTAAGGGGTAGGCCACTGGGAAAATGACGAATGAATAATTACATTATTTTTCTTGGAAAAATCTTTTGAAAAATCCAAATTTTTTGATAATTAAAACACCATAACAAAAAAAACTTGGTTAAGCCAATATTATATGTTTCAAGAAAAACTCCTATTTTTTTGTTTCACATCGACCGGGTGGCTGAAATCCGTGTAAAGGTCCTTCTCGAGATTTTTTTATAACTTCTCTAATTATAAATATTTTTTAACCAAACTTGGTACACAACTTTATTAATGTATATGCAAATAAATGTCGAAACGATTTTCTAATCACCTTACTTGTTCGTTGATTCTTTTTCAAATAACCCCGATTTTCGGTTCGTCACAGTAACCTCTTAAGGGTCTTGAGCAGAGATTACGCGACTGAGAAAAATTGAACTTTCAATGGTTTGTTAAGTCCTCTTAGAAAAAAAAAACGTATTTTTGTGACTCAATTATTTGCCAGAAATAAATGAGAATTCTGGAAAAAATTTAAAATTTCATTTTCAGTACAGCAGAATGAAGATAATTAAATTCCGAATACGAAACACTCCTGGAAAATCTTTTTTGTGCATCCTGTAATCGGGTAAAGAATTATGAAAGGTGCATTTCAAAGTGGATTGATGAAATTTCAATCCATGAAAAAAAAAGTGAGGGTGGGAAAGGATAAGTTCCAGAGGTGTTGGGAATTTAATAGGCTTCATTATGCTGAACGCAAAGTGAAATTTTGATTTTTTCCATAATGTCCACTTTTTTGTGGCAAATTCTATTCACCACAAAAATTCGCTATATTTTTTTTAACAGGACTTGAAAAATTATCAAATATTATATCTCTCTTGGGGCCAAAATCTAAGTTTTCTATCGGGAAAAACCTTATCATTGTCACCCTGTTAATATATATATATATATATATATATATATATATATATATATATATATATATATATATACATACACACACATATACGCACATAAATATACACCCAGTTGAGGTGGCTAATGATTTTTTCGCATATCCAGTAAAAACTGGCCCATTTTAAAAAATTTCATTTTCTTTTCTCGCAATTTTGTGACCATCCAACGAGTACTTACTGTGAGATTTCTGCAAATAGATTGGATTCTATTAGAATATTCATATTTATGTACGTATATGTATATATATATATATATATATATAAGATGACGCTCGGTGGATACTTTGTGCGAAATGCGATCATCATCGTGGCGAAGAAATGCAAAACAACAAAAGAACATGACGTGACGGACGGATGAAGACACGTGACGATACGATTTTGTACGAAGCGACGTTATAATTTGATATTATTTAATAACGTACAATTTGTTTGGAAAAAGAGTAACATACGTTCGCGTTGAAGGGTGTGCTATTTTTTTTCTCGACGTATCTCTCGATTTTCGGATTGTAGAATTTTTTTTGGTCATTTTCAAACTACTTTTCGCGCTTGAATATTTCTTTTACGAATCGGCAATTTTGTTCGTAACTTTTTCGCAGCTTGACAAACATTTATTTTTAATATTGCCCAACGGCGAGCTGCGAGGTTGTTTTTTTAGCTGCGAACCAAAGAATTATGAGAGGAAAAAAAACAACACACCCTGTGACGCGGCGTGTGAGATCTCTCGTGGAAGAAATTCGTGTATTACAGAGGGCGTAATACAAACATCGTTATTTCAATAACAGCAGTGAGTGGTGGCGATCGATTTTTTTTTTCGTTAGTTTGTTTTATAGTTTCCGAAAGAAGCACCGTAAAGTTAACGGACGTCGATTCTACATATTGAGTTGTCAAGACGAAGACCAGAGGTGAGGCGTTCCGAAATTGATAAACTCGGACATTCCGAGATCACTCGCAAGCACGTTAATGACATTTTCTTTTGTCTCGGTTTGCTTGTTTTTTTTCTCGAAGCTTACATCGTTGGAATGCAACGGAAGTCATTTCCTTTTAGTTGCTCGACATTTTTTATTGGTCTATTTGGACTACGAAGGTCACTCCAACGTTTTTACGTATTTTCATTTCATAGTGATAAAAATGAGGGAATTAAAAAATTGAAAAAAGAAATCGTTGCGTTCCAACGACGCAAAGTTCAACGTGACGAAGAAAACGTTGACGGCGATGATTAACCTTTGTCCCGTGTACGAGTGACGATCTTATGATCCCGGTATTAATTGAGAACGCTGGTCGAAGGTCAGTGGAGATCAAACCGAGACATTCGACAAAACCGATTTTTGGACCGGGGTTTGAAAAATCAAAAATTGCTTTCAATTTTGCGCCGATGGCCGAGTCGAAAATAAATTCGCTTTTTGATAAAATCATTCGTAATTTATTGTGTTATGTGTATGCACATGTACAGGGTGTCCCAGTAAAATCGAGCCCGAACGGAAGTTTTCATACGAAAATAATTTTGAGAGAGCAGTTAAGGGGTTGGGCCACTGTGAGGATTAAAAAAAAAATCGTTTGTCGCTTGAGGCAGACACAGTAGCCTGACCCTTAAGGCCGGAGCCTGAATTAGAACGTCCGAAAAATCGTTTTTTTTTTTAAATTGTTTAAATTGATAGATAAACTATCCGAGAATATATTTGCAAAGTTACAGAGGCCAATTGTAAATATTTTCGAAGATACAAGGCCAAAAGCAGAGAAGCGATTGATTTTTGATATTGATATTTCCTCCTATTGAAAACCTTGAAACGCGTTTCCTCCAGTTTTCATTTTCACGATTTTTACAAATTGGCGGTCGTGGTGGCCAAAAAAATAACCGACCTATTGAATCAAACCAAAGTTTATTTTCCTCAGTATGAAAATCTCTTTCAAGTGAATTAAAAAAGTCGTTAAAAAGGTCTTTTAATTTACCCTTTTTTAATTACCTTTTTAACGTTAAAAAAGGTCTTTTTATAGCACGTTGAAGTGTTTTTTTTAAACACATCTTTTTCAAATCTGACAAAAGTTCTAATTTTACGATTTTTTCAGCTTTTTCTTAAGGGAGACTTTGTCCTTGAAATTGCAGCGGGAGATGTTAGCGGCTCAACATGAGCAGCTAGAAGAAGAGGAGGGATGCCTCTATGGACCAGGCATTGCCGATTAGCGTTAATTATAAACACATTTGTGTAAACACATTACAAAACTTCAAACGCGCTTTTCTCGAAAACACGTTTTCAAAATGGCTGACATTCTCCCGACCGCTGTAATTAACATATCGACCTGAAATTTGGAGAGCATACTCAGAAAATATGTCTTCACGGAATGACGGATCGTTTTTCCGATAGATACATTTTTGCACTTATTATTTATCTTTTTATGCGAAAAAAAAACGCGAAAATTCGACTTTTTTTTTAAATTGCCGCCATTTTCCGAAATTTGTACTAAACGAAAAACCCATCCGTCATTCCATGACCAAAGGGTCACAGATTGATAATATGCTTTGAATGTGTGTTTCAGATCAACAAAGAGATCAGTGATGTCAGCCGTTTACCTCCCGCGATTTGAGGACCTGTTTTCGCGGAGCTGCAACGGCCGCCATTATGGTTTTTTTTTCAAAAAAAATTTTTTTTAACGTTCTGTATATCATGAATAAAAGCAAGAAAAAAACCGCACTCAAAAAGCTTTACTCGTTTCCTTTAAAAAAAATAAAATGTAAACACCTGAAATATGGCACTCCAAGGACAAAGTCTCCCTTAAGGGATCGTCTCAGTGTGAAATTTTCGAAAATCGATTTTTTTTTGTTGCATTATCGGATAGTATACACTGTAATAAACATTCTCTCAAATTTTTAAATCGAAATTCAAATTATTACGGTCGCTATAACGTTTCTTGTAGAAAGGGAACGGAGCGAGACATCTGCCTCGCCAATCTTTAAACGCGTTTTTCTCAGAATAGTGTTTTTCAAAACGGTTTCCACTCTCAAAGGAAGAGTTTTGAAGATATCTAGTTCCCCTTTGAAGAGAACATTTTTAACGTCATTCTTTATAGCGCTATGGAAGCTTTTTTTTTTTGAAATCTTCCTATTTTTTTTTTACGAAAAACTGTCGAGAAAAAGGGCCAAATTCGATACTTTTTGTTCAAACCGCCGCCATTTCGTCAAATTAAAAAAAAAAACCCTTCCATAGCGCGATAGCGACTTTCCTACAGATTAATAATCTTTTTGAAATTTTTGTTTCAGATCAAAATTGCGGCCGCAATCGTGGAAACCGTACAGGACCTTTTTTTATTACGTGTCATTTCAACAATTTATTTAACTATTGTACATCCAATAAATAAACATAAAAAAATCATTTTGTATTCGTCATGAATGTATTTGTTTATTTAAAAAAAACCGGACCGATTAGTTTATTTGAACATTTAAAAAAAAAATCGCGAAAATCAGTGATTTTTCGGAGGGTCACACTGAGACGATCCCTTAAACCAATGTTGGGTAGCACGTAAGCTCAGCAGAGTGATTAAAACGTTTTTGGTATCCACAAAGAAAATAAATGATATTCAAAACAAAATGCTTGTATTTAGTATCAACTTCGAGTCGGTCGATTTAAATGGGGTCGCCCCGTATGCACAATTCTCTCCGGGTCAACAATTTTTCTTCTCTCCTCATCCTTATCCGAGCCCCGTTCTCATGCTTATCTTAAATCGAAACGCAAGACAGTCGAACGTTCGGCAAAGTCATTGACCAACACCGAGTCGTGTGAAAAATGAAATTGAATTTTTTCCTAACTCATGAAACATGACTGTTTTCTCGAATTTAACGAAACTCATTGTTCGATCGACCTCGAGGCTTAACGAGATGGGCTAAAAATATCCTCGACTGCGAAACACCTTTGCTTTGTCTGCGTTTTTTTTTTCGTTGCAATTTTCTTTTCTTTTTTTTTTTTTCAATCGCGTGCGAATTCGAAGGACAAGTACGCGCTGAGGTTTGTGTGTTGCTGAGTAGTTGATTAAGATCGACTAGAGTGTCCGTGTGGCGTGTATCGCCACGGGCCGTGAACGCGGTGCTTTTCGCGCCAAAAATTACTCGGCTTCGCGCTCGATATTTCTTCTCCTTTCTATATGGCATTGTTTTTCTTTATCTTCTTCCGTGGTCGATTTTACTATTTTACGAGCCTTATTGAGCTAGCCAATCGTCGAGTGGCTTTAAAGTGTTGGCCCGATTTTCCTTTGTAGCAGTGATAGTGAAAATTCGCGTGGGACCTTCGACCGTTGCACGCGACGTCGTTATAATAATAATAATAATAATAATATATATATATATGTATATATGTCATTTGATAATTCTATAAATCGTAAACACTCATTTTATAATCGCGAGGACGAGTGTCTCGTTAACGCTCTTGCGCGAGGCGATTATCGCGGACTCCAGGCCATTGCTCTTCTCGAACCGTCACTCCGGATTTCTTTGGGTACAATTTTTATCCACTACGCAATTTCGTGCAGTTTTTTTTTTTCAAATCATTTTTAAAATTGTTTCGAATGTTTTTTTAAATTAAAATATTGCATAGTTTTAACTTGATCAGAATTATATATTATTATTTATGCATAACAATAATATAATAATTTCAATCGAGGTAAAGTATACTTGAAAGTTAATAATAAATAAAAGCAGCTGTTGAAAATAAAACATATATATGGTAATATTGATTAAAATAATGATAATAAATGATTGAAGAAAAAAACATATTGTCCAGGGTTACCGTCGGAGTGCAACGGTAGCTTGTCATATTTTGTTGATTGAAAAAATACTCAAGTTTTCCGTTGCATTCGCCAAACGTCGTAAAATGGAAAAATCGTTGGATGACAGGCCATTACGATCAAAGAATTGGGCAAACTACGAATGGAGAAAATGTACAAAGGCAAATTGTGAATTGGTCGAATAGAAAAATCGTGAAATTGCGAGTTGCAAATTGAAATTCCGCCATTCCGCGGGGCTCGAATAATCGTGGCGACTTTTCTAAAAGAGAAGTGACCGAGTCCGTCGCGATTTCTCATCGTGCGCGAAGTGGATGGGAAAGCTGCGCGAATCGCTTCGGCGAAACGATGTTTTGAGAAACAAATATTTTTAGCGATTTTGATCGATCGTTTGAAACATTGATTCTGTACGTCAACGGGAAAAAGGAAGATGTGCAACTTTTCTCGTCCACTGCACGAATGCACGATCGCGTTAAAGGTCACGAGCCCAGGCAAGCCTAAAGGTCGCCATCTTGAAGTGTTTGGGTTTGCTTGGCTCTGACTCGTCTTACGATTGTGATAATTTTTTTTTGGTCGTATTGATGGCGATTGCTCGGTCGAATCTTCGCACAAACGAGGAGAGCGCGTTTTTTTTTCGGATTCGCCGAAAAAGAAACAAAAAAACAATCATCGCAATCGACATCGTCCTAAAACTTCACATTCCTTCTTCTTTTTCTTCGATGTATACGTGATTTACTTTCGACGCGTTTTAATCTTCGTTACACAATCGTGGACCAATGAAAATTCAAATCGGCTGACAGCGTTTTCGCCCACGTGTCGTTAATATTTTCACCTCCTTTTTCCGCCGTTCCTTCTCGTCTTTGTCGCTAGTTTTATTTTTGTCGAATTTTCGTTTCCACGGGCACGCTCGAATTCACGTGCGAGTGTTAGGCTTGCGACTAGGACTGGGACTTGGGCTTGGACTAGGCGACGAGCTGGGCGACCTGCTCGACGAGCTGCTGCTGCTGCCGCTGCTTGATCTCGATCTCAATCTCTCCCGCCGTTTTTGCTCGATTTCGTTCTTCTGATTCCAGAGGGGTCCCCGTATTATCTTGAGAGTCGTCTCGAGCTCGTACGCTCGCTCCTTCAGGGTGTTGTAGTGAGTCAGATCGAGGCCCATCTTTGTCGCCCTCTTGTGGAGTACCACGAGGTATCGCCTGTTCAGCACGTCCGGTAGCATATATTCCTATGCGTAAGGAGGAAAAAATATGAATCTTTGAGAACAAAAATGTGATCTTCGACTCAACTTTTTCGGATGAAATAGATTTTTTTTGGAACTGGACTTGAAAATTTATTAAATATCATATCTCTCTCGGTGCCGAAATCTCCGTTTTCTACTCGGAAAAAACCTTATCATCGCCAATATATATATATTCGACTGATTAAAAAAAAAAAATTTCCTTCTGGATTCTCGTGCTATTGTTGGGCACTGATAAAACAAAATTTCTCTAAAAAGATGGGCGCGGTCACTCAATTTTTAGAGGTGGCTATCTCGACTTTTTTGTATTTGAATTTTTTTTAACGAACGTATTGCATTTAAGCATAGTCATGGCTTCGGATTACGGATAAAAATCACATCCAGCAGCTTTTTCGTAACAAAAATAAACTCTAACAATTTGAAAAGGGTGCAATATTCACAATTCAAATCCAGGTAGATCAATAATGGCGTCTATACTACTCTCGTTATTCATGTAGATTTATTTATACGCATTAACATTTCGCACTTTTTACGAAAAATTAAATTATAAGCTTTTATTCATAAATCGTGTATTTACATTTTCAAAATGCTACGCTTATATTATCTTCAAACTCATTTACATTTCTTCCCAGTCATTCTCAAGTTCGTTAACATTTTGGGCAGAAAGAAAATGTGCAACGTTGAACAGTTTGTCCAAATCTCTCTTAAATTTACGCTCCTTCGATATTTGTGACGGCAAATTCTTTTTAACTCGATTTTTTAAAAGTTGTTTCCAGACTAGATGGAGTTTTATTGATTTCAAGATTGCGTTATCAATCGACGCGTTGGAATTTCAGCACATTTCCATTGTTCGAAAATTTCTTTCATCGTTCCGTGTGCACTTCGACGTATGGTCAGTTTTTCTCTGTTATGTTTGTAAAAGAACAAACTCAAAACTTTTCCGATTTTTATCCGTAATCCGAAGCCATGACTATGTTTAAATGCAATACGTTCGTTAAAAAAAATTCAAATACAAAAAAGTCGAGATAGCCACCTCTAAAAATTGAGTGACCGCGCCCATCTTTTTAGAGAAATTTTGTTTTATCAGTGCCCAACAATTGCACGAGAATCCAGAAGGAAATTTTTTTTTTTGAATCAGTCTAATATATATATATATATATATATATATATATATATATATATATATATATATATATATATATATGTTAATACACACACACACACACACATTAGACACAGCAATTAGAGGATCAGAAAAAACTCTCGATGTTTTTAGGTGATTTTCAGAATACTATAACTCGGCAAAGAATGATAGTAGAGCAATAAAAAAAAGCAAATTGAAGCTGGAAGTCTCTAGTCTCGAGATCTGTAGGTCAAACATTTGTATCCATGAACGTTTCTGAGTTGGCTCAAAGAGATCGCAAACGAAAAAAAATTTGGCCCATTTATGGAGCGGTGCATGAGCTTGAGTAAATTTGTTTCAGCAATGTAACTGTGATGTTCGTTTAGTTGGGTTCTTCCGCTTTAATTTGAGAGGTTTCTGAGCTTTGTACGATGATTTTTCGCTGAGTTATCGTCGTTCGAAGCGGAAAAGAACTTTTTGGCTTTGATCATTCATAACTCGGGAACTAATGATCGTACAAAAAATATACGGAGGGTTTTGAATACTTCAAAGTATCCTCTAAAAGGTGTGATTAATGTTATATATATGTGTGTGTATTGTGTCGTTCAATGTGGTGCCTGGGGTTTACTGTATCGTTAAGGGGCTATACCATTATGAAACTTTAAAAAATCGATTTTTTTTTTGCCTTTTTCGACAGTTTATACTTTCAAGAATATCCTGTGAAAATTCCAAGGTCGTATCTCTAATAATTTTATCTTGCAAAAATCGATAGTTAAATCTTTAAACGCGTTTATCTCGAAATGAGATTTTTCAAATTTCCTGACATTGTAACTCAAAGAGCAATTATCCGATCGACTTGAAATTTAAACTGAGTACTCTTGAATATATTTACTCTACAGTGACGTAGGATATTTTCGACTGGATGAAAATTGACGATTTGTCATTGAAAGAAAACGACCATTTTATAAGCAAGAAAACAGACTTTTTTTCATAACTACACCACTTTGTTAGATTTTGATATTTTTCGAAAATCCTACGTTCAGGAAATTCCGTCCAGTTTAACGATATTTTTTTCTTTTTCGGTTTCAGCTACGCAATCGGCCGGAATCGTGTCAGCAGTGGAGGAACTTGTTTTTGGCGCCTCCGAAGGCAGCGCATTAGTCGTTTGGATCTCAATATTTTACTATGAAAAAAATTATGTCCTTTTCTTCCAAAATATTCCCGAAAATGACCCAAATTTTCAGCGTTCACACTGGTATAGCCTCTTTAAACTAGATTTGGTTGGGTTTGTTGTCCCTTCGGTTTTAGGTTCGTTTGGGTTTGCGTCTCGTGAATTTCAGAGTTTATTCGGTTTATTGCTTCGTGAACTTTAAGATTGTTTGGGTTTATTGTCCCCTCCCATTCATACTTGTTTGGGTTTATTGTCTCGCTAGATTGGCAATTTTCTGTATTTATTTTCTCCCCGAGTTAAGGGTTATTTCGGTTTATTGCATCATTAAATGTCGGGTCCTTTGGGTTCGTTGTTTTGTCAATTTTAGGGTTGTTCGGGTTTATCGTCTGGTTACATTTAGGCTTGTTTGGTTTGTTAGGCTCGTCAGGTTTGGGCTTGTTTGGGTCGTATTGTCCCGTTACGTTGGTTGTTGTTGTTGTTGTTGTTGTTGTTTTTTTCGTGAATACCAGAAGTGTGCAGGAAAATCGTAGACCTTAGTCCCGTCTTCGTCGACGCATTGCTCACCTGCCTCGTGAGAAGGAAATAGATGTACCAAATCATCCCGGTACCGTAAGTCACGAAGTACGTGACGGGCTCCATGATGTCCCACGAGTATTCCCACCAGGTTAATCGCGCAAGGATTCCAAATTGCACCGCCATCGCGACGAGGCCGAGCCAGGGTTGAATGCTTGCTCTCCTCTCGGCCGACGCCTCGAGCTCCTGGCGTTTCTGTTTAGGCGATCAACGACGTCTCATTAATTTTTCGCCAAACAATCGTACACGCGATTCCATCGTTGGAAATAAACACGAGAATCGATGCGGATAGAATAACCACGGCTGTTACGCATATGGAAAACAGGGAAAAGTCAGGAAATTTTGAAAATTCTCCGGAATTTCTTCAGAATTTACTTTTTGCAAGAATTACGAAAAATGAAACCGACTTGAAAAAAAAAACTGAAAGGTATAAAAATAAAAATAATCTAAAAAATAATTAAATATAAATATAAAACAATAAAATATGAAAATAAAAAAATATAAAAATAAAATAAATAAATAAATATAAAAATAATTTTTTTTATATAATGAAGAATAATATAAGTATTACTAATATACGAAAATATTAATTTTTATACCTTTCAGTTTAACAAATACAGAACCTGTTCTTTATTGCAAACAGAAATTTTTATTTCGGCGCCACTAAATAAGAAATAAATATAAACACTTATCTACAATAATAATCATGTGGTTGTGTATCCACAACCACACGATTATTATTGTGTATTATTGTAGATAAGTGTTTATATTTATTTCTTATTTAGTGGCGCCGACATAAAAATTTCTGTTTACAATAAAGAACAGGTTCTGTATTTGCTTTCAATGCATTTTTTTTACTTTACAGTGTTTAAATTGTTTTTTGAATTCCAGTTTTTTTTTAATTTTATTTTAGTATTTAACACTTTGATATATTTTATGTTGAAAAAATTATGTTTTTTATTTGAACCCAACCTCCCTGGAATATTTGCAAAACCTGTGTGGAAAACCCGGAAAAGTCGAGGAACTTAAAATTCAACAATGCGTAACAACCATGAATACACTAAATTATACAAATCCCGATTTTTCCCACCAGCATCTTCGTGTCAAACCTAGATCCATTTTTTAGCGTTCCTTTCACATTTTCTCCAACAACGCATCTTTCGTCCCCCTGATTCCCTTTACTTTCTTGTTTTCCCATTTATTCGTATCCTTACCAACTCCAGAGGCTCCAGTTCCAGCATAACTTGCTCCAATTCGGCCATTACCTCGCGCTCGAGTACGGAATTGTGTTCTTGGCAGTTTAGCGTTTGGTACAGTTGTCCTACTACGGTTTTAACGTCCGACAGTTGATCTATGCTTTCCTGCAATAAAAACGCGCAATTGAAACCCTCCGAGGTGCAACCACCAGCGTCACCATAATGCCACGATGTTGGAGTTTGATCGTCGTGAAGTTTGCATCGTTGGTTACCAACGAAAAGTCTTTTTTGTATTTTTTTCTTCTTATTTTTATTATTTTACAAAATATTTTCTTGCACATTCAAATTGTAAATCTCTAAATAAGAGGCTTAAGGGGTCTTCTCACTTTGGACGCTAAAAAGGCTATTTTCATGCATTTTTTTTGATAGGTTTATATTATAGATATCGATATAAAAGTTTCTACACTTGAAACACTTTCGAAATACTTTTTAAAATTTCATTCATTTAAGTCACTATTTATAGACGAAAATGGTAGTTAAAAAAATGTTCTAAAAAAATTGTAGGTATAAATCATACGATTTTTTATATATGCAAAAATACCCAAATGGCGGACATTTTTCGAAAAAAGTGTTTTTTTACCGTTTTTGGCAAAAAATAGTAAATATCAGAATTTTGAAAAACTCTGATATGCGCTACAGCTATAGTTGTAAATAATATGTGGTTAAAGTTTCATAGAGATTCGTTCTGTAGTTTCGAAGATTTTATCAAGCAGAGAAAAACGCATTTAAAGTTTGTTTGGGTTACATAAATACATTAAATTTAAAAAAAATGTATTTCCAAAGTGCATTTATTAAGTGTAACAACTTTTATATCAATATAAACCTATCGAATTAAATCAATATAAACCTATTAAAAAAATCATAAAAATAGCCTTTTTTAACGTCTAAAGTGAGAAGACCTCTTAAAAAATGATTGATGAATTTTCTCAACAAAGACTAGCCACGTAAAAATCGAGCAATTGAAAAATCATCATTTTCGTTGTACTCCATCGATGCAAACTTTACTTTCATGGCGTTTGCATCAGTTTGTACTTCTCTTTAGTTTCTTTAATTTTCATTATTATTAAAACTCATGCAAATTTATGGTGACCGTCTCTAACAAGGAATGTTAAAAAAATCCAAATTAATTGCAGGCAATTGACGAAAATGCGTTGCGTTCCAACTATTGAAACTTCGATATCAGCAGCATTCAACTCTGTAGTTGCATACCTCGATGAATTTGATTTTCGTAACGTTTCAATTTTTTTTTAAAGATCGTAACAACACAACTATTATAATAAGTTCCACGTTATAATTATTAACAATATGATAATAATCATGTTGTTCATAATATTTAAAGTATTAACGATAGGATTATTAACTATTATTGGTATTGTTGTTTTTATTATATAATGAAAACAACAACAATGATAATAATATGTTCTCCACCACAAGTACGGAAGATAACAATAATTAAAATTGTAGGCTCATAATCGAACATTCAAAGGTCATAATCTTGACAACAGCTCTTTATTATACTCTGTTTGGTTCGGTTGTCGGTGACAAACTCCTGTTGCTATACGTGTTTGCTATCATTTTCCTCATAACAGACGAACTCTCGTTGCTAACATCCCGCCACTACTAATCAAGTCGGCATAGGCGCCCACAACTCGTCTACACTGAGAAAACAATATATTTCTATGTACCAGGATTTCTTAACTACTAACAAATGGTAAAGTTGGATATGCGAAATAAATATCTTCTTACAGTTAATTAATCATTCATTTGAGCCTCGGAATTGTTACGAATGAAGATTTGGTAATAGTTGAGAAATGGGTACTTTAATGGAACATACCCGTTCTTGACAGCCAATAGATATACAGTTGGTCTAACCCAATGCTTCGTATTAACCTAATATCGACACTTGTTTCCTATAACTGAGGCGTTTATTCAATGAGATCAGTGGAAAAGTTGTCCTAGTAAAGGATAGTTGAGTGAACGATATTTTATATTCGCGCAAATCAAGATTCGTGTATAGTTACCAAATGAATATTTGGACAAAGTCATTCATTGATTGTTGGCAGATGAATGCGCAGTTGAATCAATGTAGCACTATAGTGCTAGTGGGCAAGTGTGCAAGGAACAACTGTCATAGAAAATGAGAGTTGTTCCTTGCTACTTGTAGAGGACAAATCGTTGGACAAAGATTTGTCCTCTACAAGTAGCAAGTCCGTTAATCGGAGGACAACAAAGATAGTAGCATCAATACGTCGCAGAGCAAGGAACAACTCTCGTAGGAAATAGGGGGTCGACCGGTCCCGCGGTCGACGTCTTGGCCACCGATGCTCTAATGCATAATTTAATATTCTCTGTATATACTTTCGAAGGCTTCCTAAATTTGGCAGGTCCCACAAAACAAGCAAATCGTTAGTTGATGCCATCGGCGCAGAGGATAAATTTACGTTTTCACGGTCACAAACTGATATCCTCTAGGCAAGTGGACATGCGGTCACGCACAGTCGCCAGTTTACCTCGATCGTATCTACGTCGCGTTTGCGCACGAACGAGCTTGTCCGACGAAGGGCCATGGTAGCGTACAAAGTAAACAGTCTTGCCAAATGTACGATACTTATCTCAAGTACAGATTTGTTAACTATGAACAAATCGTTATTTGCGACGAGTCGTCGATTTTTTAACAGTTATTTGCTAAGTATTAACAGGGCTATATTTGATTCAACTGAAGATTTTTTCATTATTACCGAATATTCATTTTGTAATAAGTGTACGACTGATATCTCAAAAAACTACTGGGCCAACATCTTAAAGACGGATTCATTAATAGTTAATAAATCCTCATTTGCGTTAAATAGAGAAGTTTTTGCATCAACTGTGTAACTCTTGGCTCAAATGCAGCCGAGATAGTCGTTTTAAATGGAAATCAGTCAATAGTTGTGATATGTTCATTTGCATTGAACACAGGATAGTCGCGGCAACTACACTCATTACAAAAATTGAGGGAACAGTAAAATTTCAAAATTTTTTTATTGATTTTTGAATAGCGTAACTTCGTGAAAAATGGTCGTATCGTAAAAAAAAAAATGGGGTTTTAAAGCTTGAAATCCCTAGTTTACGAATCTCACCGGTAGCATTTTTTTAAAGCAACACGCTCGGCGTGAATCTAAGAAATGGCGCAAGGCAAACAAATTCAATTTTTTTTGTTAAATCGTCCACGCTCTCAATTTTTTTTTGTTGAGCTTGATCAATGCTGGGATCATTTAGCCTGGTTCTTCAGCTTCAAAAACGGTAGGTTTTTGACCTCTGTACGACCATTTGTCGCTGAGATATCGGCGTTTAAAGAAAAAAGGACCTTTTTTTTGCGGATCATCAATATCTCATGAACAAATGATCGTACAGCGACCTAAAGGTGGGTTTCGTAAACTGGAATAAATTCTCTAAAAGCACCTTTTAGTACTTTAGAGAAAAACAAATCTTGTTTAACCTTAATATTGATTTGAAAAAGTACGAAAAAAAATGGCTTTTTTCCCGTTTTGGAAAATCCATGTCAACACTGCCAACATTGCGAACTAATTCTGGAGATGCTTAGAAGCGTAAAATTTGTGATTGATAAATCCGATAGCGATACGTATAGAAAGATGTATGAAGACTTACTTGGGGGTATCAACTTGATTTAATGCAATTAATTTCAACTCGATAAATTATGGCATGCAAACGAAAAAATCGCACTAACACAAAACATATAAGGATTTTTAAACAAATTTCTATAAATTTAAAAATGATTTTTTTTGTTGAAATTTTGAAAAAAAATTTAATGCTGATTTTTTTTCTTTTTCCAAGATTTAAAGAAAAGTTATTGCGAAACTGTGAGAAAAAATAAGGGAATTTTTTTTTTTTTTTTTTTTTTTTTTTTTTTTTTCATTTTTATCATCATTAATTGACATTTAAGAAACAATAAATGTGGTCCTTAAATTTTTTATAAAATTTTGACGCTTCGATAAAAAATAACGGTTCAGTTGATCAATTTTAAATTGTGGGGGGGGGGGGGGGCTTTGGGCATGTATTGAACTAAAAAAAACGTAGACTCATGAGTCATTTTCGCAATATTTGCAAAGTCGACGTGGATTTTCCAAAACGGGGAAAAAGGTCATTTTTCCGTACGTTTTCAGATCAAAATTGAGGTTTAAAAAAATCTCTAAAGTACCAAAAGGTGCTTTTAGAGAATTTATTGCAGTCAACGAAACCCACCTTTAGCTCGCTGTATGATCATTTGTTCATGAGATATTGATGATCTACGAAAAAAGCTCCTTCTTTCTTTAAACGCCGATATCTCAGCGAGAAATGATAGTACACAGGTCAAAAACCTACCGTTTTGAAGTTAAAGAATCAGGCTAAATGACCCCAGTATTGATCAAGTTATAAAAAATGAGCCAGTGGACGATTTAAAAATAAATCGACAATGTTTGCCTCGCGCCATTTCTTCGATGCACGCTGAGGTGTTGCTTAAAAAAATGTTTACCGGTGAGATTCGTAAACTATACACTTCAAGCTTTAAAACCCCATTTTTTTACGATACTACCATTTTTCACGAAGTTACAGATATTCAAAAATTAATTTTTTTTTTTTGAAATTTTACCGTTCCCTTAATTTTTGTAATGAGTGTATATGTTGACAGCCCCAAATCTAAATACATTGATTGTGAACAAATCTCTACTCCTTCGAACTGTATTATCATATGACAATATCAACTCGTTATTCGATGACCATAAACATCAACTGAGTTAAGAAAAATTAAAGTGATCAAATCAATCACTTTTTTCAAAGAAATACTACGGCTATAAAATGTTGTCATGAGAACACGAATATTTCTCAACGACCAACAAATTTTGTAGCAGTTGATGAATATTTGATTAAAAGTGCCAACTAAATGTATTTCTTTACTATAAATAAACTGTTTTATCAGTGCAGCCTGAATTGAGTTTGTTCTCAAACTCTCGGTGCGCGTTTACAGAACACACAGCGACACGTAGTAAAACAGGCAAATAGCTTTTTCAACTTTCAAATTGCTCGCGAAGATCCTGTGGCTATGATTACGTGCTTCATTCTGTATAGATTTCGTCCTCATCTAGCGCTGCTTCTGGCTAATTTTCTTGCTCGGCATCGTTGTCAATACAGGCGATCTGTCTTTCGGTCCTGGAAGTACGGCTACCATAGTCTAGTCGAAATAGGATTTCACCTGGAATTAATTCGGGACTTCGATTTTCTTTTTTTAGACTTAAGGGGGGGGGGGGGTGGTGGCAGTGTAAATCTCGATTTTCGGGAAAATCCCCCGGTGCGTTTGCCGCCATCTTGATTTAAAGAGGGATTTTTTTTTGTTTTTCGAATAACTCGCTTATTTTCAACCTTAGAGTTAAAATGATGGTATTTAAAGTTGTGGGACATGTAATTCCCCACAAGTTTGATGATTATAATTTTTACCCTGGGATCGATATTTATAGAGTTAGACTACTAAAAGAGGTAAAAAACGTTTTTTTAGACTTATCTCGTTTATTATCAAGTTTATGGTAAAAATGGTAATAAATAATGACATAGGAAATTTTATTTCCTTCAACTTTGGTTATTAGCATTTTTACCCTCGGATCAATATTTTCGGACTTATACTTAATTTAGGGGTGAACTTTTTTTGATGTTCAGTTATTTCGTTTATTATCAAGTTTATCGTAAAAATGGTAAGAAGTAATCGGGTAGGAAATTTTATTTTCTTCAACTTTGGTTCATACCATTTTTACCCTAGGATCAATATTTTCGGACTTATACTTAATTTAAGGGTGAACTTTTTATTTATGTTCAGTTATTTCGTTTATTATGAAGTTTATCGTAAAAATGGTAATGAATAGTCAGGTAGGGAATTTCATTTCCTTCAATTTTAGTTATTGGCATTTTTACCCTAGGATCAATATTTTCGGACTTATACTTAATTTAGGGGTGAACTTTTTATTTATGTTCAGTTATTTCGTTTATTATGAAGTTTATGGTAAAAATAGTAATGGATAATCAGGTAGGGAATTTTATTTGCTTTAACTTTGTTTATTACCATTTTTACCCTACGACTCTACGATTAAAAGAACTAATCAGGTGTTGAAACCCACAGGTTTCTACTTGCGGGAATGGCTCTTTGCGACGAGAGAACACAGCCAAAGTCGAAGAATATTGAATTATGTACGGTTGTCCATCACTATTTTTATAACAAATTTTTATAACTTCAAATAAATTGAAAAAAAAAATGAAAAAATTACACCTATTTTAATTATAACTCCTAAAATATTGATCCTAGGGTAAAAATTGTACTAATGAAAGTTGAAGAAAATAAAATTTCCTACCCGATTATTTATTATCTATTTTACGATAAACTTGATAATCAACGAAATAACTAAACATACAAAAAAAGTTTACCCCTAAATTAAGTATAAGTGTGAAAATATTGATCCGAGAGTAAAAATGCTAATAACCAAAGTTGAAGGAAATAAAATTGCCTACGTGATTATTTATTGCCATTTTTACAATAAACTTGATAATAAACGAGATAATTAACAAAAAACGTTTTTTACCCCTATTTGCAGTGTAACTCTATAAATATCGATCCTAGTGTAAAAACTATAATTACCAAACTTGTGGGGAATTACATTTCCCACAATTTTTTATATGATCATTTTCACTCTAAGGTTGAAAGTAAGCGAGTTATTCGAAAAACAAAAAATCCCTCTTTAAATAAAGATGGCGGCAAACGCACGGGGGGATTTTCCCGAAAATTGAGATTTACACTACCAACCACCCCTCCATAAGTATAAAAGAAGAAAATCGAAGCCCCAAATTAATTCCAGGTGAACCGAATTTTAGACCTATCTCGACTGGACTACCATGGGGACGACCCATCTCTTATGTGGTCGTGACCCCACAGTCCTTTGCAAAACACCCGCATTCTCTTGCATTTACAGCACTTGAAAATGTGCCGTTGATTCGTTTCTGTCTGCTGTCTCATTACTCGCGGATGACGTAGACGATTGGTGAGATGGTTCGGGTCGATGTTTGACCCCCATGTCCTTCGCTGATGCAAAATCTCATTTTAAATCCGTTTGATTTTCCCGAATGATTCACGAGCTTTAGAAGCTCGTGAGTCGTAAGAAATGATTGCATTCGTGCTTGATCTTTTAGGTGTTCGGATGTGATTCCATAGATGGCGTAGTCTGCAATCTCTTCTTGCGCTATGGGGACCTTATTGCCGAGAATCAATTTCTCACGACGATAATCACTGAAGATCTCTCCGCGTTTCCATTCTCGAGCCTCAAACGTTCTTCTTAAATCGCGTTTTCCGGGTCGTTGGTCGACCATTGATTCCATTTCCGTCATTACTCTTCTTCGAGTGACATTGCAAAGTGCTCAGCTCGAGAGTGCTACCAATTGAACGCCTTCCCACGTAACTTGGAGCTTACCATTATCTTTGCCGAATTATCGTCGAGCTCATACGCAGCTCGAAACAGATATACTTGGGTTTTCCATTGTTCAAAATCTTCGCTTCATCCGTTATACTCACTGAGCAGTTCACTCGCGCTCTTTATAAGGTAAATGTCCCAATTATTGAACAGCTAAGGATCTGGGGGATTGAATTCGGTGAGAAAAAAATATAAAATCAAGAAAAAACCATCGCTTTCAGGTTCAAATGATACTTTGATATTTTTACTTTCGAAAAATCACCCTTTAAATTATTTTTAAATGATTTTAAATGAAAAAAAAGAATAACAATGTGAAGAATGCAAATGTCCCAATTATTGAACACTGGAAGTGCCTATGTCCCTAATATTGAACAGGCACGTCCCAGTTATTGAACACTCTCGAGAATTCTTTCTCCGTTCTAAAAATATTATTTTGGGTACAATATTGAGAAATAAAAGCAAAATGAAACACTTAAATAATCTTTTGTTAATCATGTAAAAATACAAAAATATATATTTAGTCTCTTTTGAAAGGTTTTTGGTTCATTCGCATTTGGTTTGTTTTTGCTTTTCAACTCGAACTTTATTTTCTTTTTCTTTTCAGCTTCCTCGTTTTCATATTCTGTTTTTGTTTGATTTTGTCGCAGCTTGGCTCCCTGAAATATCGGAGAGCAAAAAATATTGAACAGTAAATTCATATTTTTAGGTTACATTTAGGTTATATTCTCTTTTTACTTTCCTTTTTATGTTTATTGCACGAAAATACAAATGAAAAATATATTTGATGATCTTAGAGTTATTATTAAAAGAATAGAGGTAAGTTTATTCAGGAACTTACAGTTTTTGTTTGAATAAATCCGATTCACACGATCTGTCACACGTTAACTGTCTCGATGTTTTGATGGGTTTAATGACGCCAACTTGGAGAATTCGAGTGTTCAATAATTGGGACACACTGCATTTTCTATGTCCCAATGATCGAACACCGTATTTTTTAACAAATAATTAAATAAAGTTTTTTCATAAAAATTGTAATTTGTAAGAAATTTTCTGAGGAACCTGAAACGCCTTTACTTTTTGAGATGCGACAGTTTTTGAATTTTTTATGCCCTTACGCATGAAGCGGCGCGTCTTAGCAAAAACGATAAGCAGTTACCACGAGACGTCAAAACGAGTCACCGTGGCTGATTAAATAATTTTTTTGTCTATTAATTGAAGCTTTTTTTGCATAAGTAAGGTAACATTTCGATAGCTAAAAGTTCCATATATGTAATGAAATTTTATAAATAAGTAAATGCATGCAGGTGAATGAGAAATAATTAGAATACAAGACAGTGTTCAATAATTGGGACCTGTTCAATAATTGGGACATTTACCTTACTCGGTGGATCACGGAATTCTGTTGACGATGTGCTCGGTCCTGGTGAAGCTCTCAACGGTCTAAACAATTGCATTTCCCGTTCCAACAGCCCTCTTTCCTGTTGCATTAAGGGGTATTCTCACTTTAGACGCTAAAGAGGCTATTTTCATCCATTTTTTTCATAGGTTTATATTATAGATATCGATATAAAAGTTGTTACACTTAATACACTTTCGAAATACATTAATAAAAATTTTGATGTATTTATGTAAACCAAACAAATTTTATACACGTTTTTCTTGAAACTTTTCGAAACGCGAAAATCTTCGAAAATACTGAACGAATCCTTATGAAATTTTAACCACATATTCTTTACAACTATAGCTATAGCGCATATTAAGTATATTTAAAATTTTGATGTCTACTATTTTTTTTGCCAAAAAATGGTGAAAAAACACGTTTTTTTTGTTTTTTCGAAAAATGTCGGTCATTTTGTTATTTTTGCATATATCGAACATCGTATGATATGCGCTATAGCCATTAATATACCGAATCGAAAACCGTTTGATTTTTTGTTTCGGATGATCCATTTCCGAGATGTCATCAACAGCGCAGACCTACAATTTTTGTAGGACATTTTTTCAACTGCCATTTTCGACTATGAATAGTGACTTGAATAAATAATTTTTTTAAAATGTATTTCGAAAGTGTGTTTATTAAGTGTAACAACTTTTGTATCAATATCTATAATATAAGCCTATCAAAAAAAATTAATTAAGATCGCCTTTTTTAGCGTTCAAAGTGAGAAGACCCTTTAAGCGTGCCAATGGTCCTCTAAAATCGTCCATGGCGTCTCCATTATTAAGGGGCTATAGCAGTGTGACACTTTTTAAAAAATCGATTTTTTTTGCCTTTTTGGACAGTTTATACTTTCAAGAATATCCTGTTCACATTTCAAGGTCGTATCTCTAATACTCCCCAAATGGCAACCTTCTAAAGACCAACCGCTCGTAGGTATAGAATGTAGGACAAAAATCATTAAACGCGTTTTTCTCGAAATGAGATTTTTCAAATTTGCTGGCATTGTAACTCAAAGAGCAATTATCCGATTGACTTGAAATTTGAACTGAGTACTCTTGAATATATTTACTCTACAATGACGTAGGATATTTTTGATTGGATGGAAATTGACGATTTGGCATTAAAAAAAAAACGATCATTTTATAGGCAAGAAAACAGACTTTAAGGGACAGTCCACTTTGAAAATTTAAAAAAATCGAAAGCAAGCAATACTTGAAGAAATCGACGATGATGAGCAATCAGAAGGGATTTTGTGTGTTGCAGGAATTGCCGATTGAGTTTGGGTAAGAGTTTTTCATAGTATAAACTTCAAACGCGTTTTTCTCGAAACAACGTTTTCAAAATCTAGCTCCATCGTATCTCTTAAACTAATAAACCGATTCTCTTGAAATTTGAACCATATATTGTAAACATGATTCGCAACATGATGACCCTCGATGGTTTTAAAATTTTGATTTTTACTCTTTCATTTGTGAAAACTGCGAAATACGCGTTTTTTAAAACTTTTTTCGTTTTTCATCTGCCATTTTTTTATTTTTTGATAAAACTTTATATCCGAGGGTCATTTTGTAGCCGGTGCCAAATTGAATCTAATGGACTTTGATTTTTTTGTTTCAGACAAGCCGTTGCCAAGTTGTGATGGAGCTACCTAGCCCACCTTTTGTTGAGGCGTTACGTTACGTTACTTTTACGTTACGTTACGTTACTTTTTGTACTTAAAAATGAATAAAAATAAATTAATTTTTTAAAATGTATTTCAAGACTTTATTTATCAAGCCCAACAACTTTTATATTCATATATTTTATAAAAACCTCAAAAAATTGCGAAAATAGCCTTTTTCGTGGCTCCAAAGTGGACTGGCCCTTTAACTGTACTACTGTGAGTTCCAAGGGTCTCATTGCAAACGGGTGTATTTCTTCCAGCGCAACGACACTTCGTATGATATTCTCAGACATCTTTTGGCAAATTCGTCGAAGTAAGATATATTGACCTCGCGGTTTTTCCTCGTGGTTCAAAGCTCACCGAAAAGTCTGAGTTTCGTGGACGCACACAGTTAGAGCGACGTTTCTGACTTTTAGCTCGTGGCACCCAGCTCAGCGAGCGATTTGAGTTCGTCAAAGCACAAAGCTAACCGACACTCCCTCTTCTGATATTGTAGGCTCAGAATTGAACATTCAACGGCCATCATCTTAAGGCGGGATATACATTTACACCGATCAAAAAATCGATTTCTTTTTTTTTTTTTTTTTTTCTTTAAACGATAAAACTATACATGTAGAATATTTTCCCAAAGTTTCAAAGGGAAATTCGAAAAACTTCAAACGTTACGTTATAGAGAAAATTATTCTCTACATTTCGTACATTTTATCCATCCCCGAAAAATCGATTGTTTTTGAGTTATTCAATAAACAATTTTTTTTTGTTAATTCTTCAACAATTCTTTTGGGGGTGAAGATATTATTGGAGAGGGTTGATCGAATACTCGATCGACGCGTCTTTTCAAGGGCTACAACGTTTCCATTTGAACAAAAATTGTATGAATTTGTCCTAAAGAGTTATCGAATGAAAACTGATTTTTCAAAATTTCACCCCACTTTTTCACCCCCAAAATGAACTTCCACGACTTCGGCGCTATGGACAAAAATAAAACCCGGATTTTTCTGAACATTTTGTCTCTCGGCGCCGACCTCGTGGGGGTTATAGTTTCGCATTAATCCACCCCCATCCCCTAAAAAAAAACCTACCCCCCGATTTTCAGGCAAACTTGGTTTTAGCACCCGTGGCACCTACAAAATCAACTGTCAAAAAACTAGCCTACTAATTTTTTCCGATTCCAATATACAGGACGACTGTACTAATAAAAATAATGCCAACTAAAAAAATTTCGTACAGATATATTTGGCATGTTAATTGTCATTGCTGTCATTATTATAATTATTGTTTTTATTATTATGAAATAATGACAATAATGATGAAAACCATGACAATAATAACGTGAATAATAATGAATACTCCAATTTTTTACAATTGAATTGAAAAATACATTATTATTATTATTATTATCGAATTACGAGCCGGTAATAATAAAAAAATATTTGTCACTGTGCTTGTGTACAATAATTACAAAATGTAATTTTTCTTATTGTTATTATTTCACAGGAAAAAAATAATTATAATATTAATAGCCCTGACAATTAAAATATTTAACTTAAAAATAATTATAAATAATAATATACATTCACATTTTATAATAGTACCAAACAATTATTTTTCACATAAATTTTGTTTAAAAAAACTGAGGGATGGAGAAGTTTTTATTGGAAAAGAAGAGATCATTTTTCGTTTAATTTTTTTTTCGTCGATATTCTCTTACCGCGTTCAATAATTGTTGACTCGGTGGTGAAACGTCGTACGTGACGTCGTTGATGACCAATTTAAAGTCGGCCTCGAGTAGGGACTCTATCGTGTTGCCACATGCTATCCTAGTACCGTCTGTGGAATCGATGAATTTTTTGTATTACTCGTATCGACGATGAGGCGTGCACGGAGCAACGAAGAGACTCGTTAACGCGTGAAAGTAAGTGAAACCTTCTTCTTCAACTAGATCCCTTGTGATGAATTTTCAGACGTTACGTGCAACAAAAGTCGCTCTCACCTATCGTCGTTATGACCGCCCTGTCGATTCCGCGATCCTCGAGCTTCAGCATGTCGATGAAGTCGGCCACGGTATTCGTAATGGGCTTCAGGGTGAAAATACATTTTTCCTTCCGCGACGGCAATGGCACGGTGATCCTCGGCAAGCCTCGATGATACTCGACGATCACATCTTTCGGAAAAAAAATAAAATAAAAATCATTCATAAGCGATATCGACGGTTGATAAGTACCTGTCGATGAGGCAAATTTATCTTAAAACTCGATAAAGATATTGTCAATCCATAAATACGGGATATAGAAGTACTTTTGTCAGTACAAGGGTACTGAAGTTCCCATCGGTGGAATGCAACGAAACATCGCTTTTATTTCTGCGATTTTTTTATTTTCTATTATTGTAGAACATTTTTTTTCACAAATTTGTCTTGCACATTTCGATTAAGAATCATAAAAAACGTTTAGGTGATTTTCGTAACCGAAAATTTGGCAACGAATAATAATGTAAAACAATAACGACGACGGGAAGTAGTGAATTTTAAAAATAGTTGAACGATTTATAATTTTTGGAGCAGCTGATATTTTAAAGGGTATATGATGCAGAAAAATGCATCGTTGGCGCGCAACGGAAGTTCTTTTTTGTTTCGTAAATTTCTTCATTGCCTATATAATCGAAAATCTCTTTTTGCAAATTTATGCTGCGAATTTCTAATGAGCATTTCAAGAAACGTCCGGGTGATTTTCATAGCTGGAAATATGCTGGAAAATGTGGGCAATTAAGAAAAATATATTTACGTTGCGAGCAACGATCACGAACGTATACACACGTACACACACACACACACACTCATGAATTATTACTACATATTCGATATACAATTGAATAATATTATACAGGGTGATTTTTTCATCTTGAGACTGCTAAATATCTCGAAAAATAAGCCTTATACGATAAATATGTTCCAAATAAACCTTCAATAGTTTCCAAGGGGCAATTTAATTCTACAGAAATTAACCACTTGCTGGCCCCCCTGGGGGTGGGGCGGGGGGAACTTTGAAATCTTAAATGGGAACCCCTACTTTTCATTACAGATGCGAATTATACATTAAAAAATACGTAACTTTTGTCTGAACTTTTTTTTTTAATTCGGGATAGATGGCGCTGCACTCGGTGAAGATTGGGCAACCTCCCTTTTCTTCAAGGGAAATCCCCTATGTTTTATTGCATAATGGAGCTACGTCGAAGAAAAGTACCTTTTGTCGGAAACATGTTTTTTTTAACTATCGTAAATATCTACTATAATTTTGTATCCGTTCTTAGCTTTACCCAGGATTAAGGACGTGGACCTGGCGGAAATTTAATCCCTTTGGGGTGCTTCATTATTGCGAGCCCCCTTGCCTCTCACATTCGGGGTGTTTGATTATCGTGAGTCCCCTTGCCTCTCACCATTTAATTCAATAAGTGTTCAAACTGATGACCTTCAACTTCGATGCATTTATTGATCCGTACTTCGAATGATTGTACACGACTCAAAAGTTTGTTCGCTTTAATGTTTGCGCAAGCATTTCTGATTCGTCCAATCCTGTTTTCACGAGTCGTTGGCACTTGTTGATAAACTACAGTTTTTAAGAGACCCAACAACAAAAATCTGGCGACGTAAGGTCTGGCGATCTGGCAGGCCAATGTATCGTTCCGCCTCTACCAATCCAGCGCCATCTATCCCGAATTAAAAAAAAAAGTTCAGACAAAAGTTACGTGTTTTTTTAATGTATAATCTGAATCTGTAATGAAAAGTAGGGGTTCCCATTTAAGATTTCAAAGTTCCCCCCGCCCCAACCCCAGGGGAGGCGGCAGGCGGTTCATTTCTTCGGGATTGAATTGCCCCTTGGAAACTATTGAAGGTGACATTTTTGTCGTATAAGGCTTATTTTTCTAAATATTTAGCAGTCTCAAGATAAAAAAATCACCCTGTATATGGTTAATGATAAATTAAGACAATAAAAATTACTATATGAAACTCGTTAAATCAAATTAATATAAATGCTGGTGTGTGTGTATATACATATATATATTCCTCCTATCAATTGTTAAGAAAAAAAATATTTTTCATTAATAAAAAAATTAATTAATTTCAAGAGATTATAACAAAAATAATGATGACTAAACAAACGCATCATTACTAATAATGAGGCATTAATAAAAAATAAAAAAATTTCATTCATAATGATAACAAGGCATTCATGAAAAAAAAATAATGCACTCTTACTCCACCCCGACCTCGACCAATTTTTTTTTTTTCACCAATGCTCCTCCCTGCCCCTCCGGCCTCCCCGAGGGTGCAATCCGTCCTAGCAATTTGTCAATTACGATTTCGTTCGCCCGCAACAAGCAGTCATCGCACGTTCGAAGATTTACGTGAGGGGGAGCAAAAGGAGAAAAAAAAACATCGAATTGAACATGCACCGTTTCCGCGAAGCGTTTCGCGTGATAACCGCGTGGGCGCGTTCGCCTCGAGAGTTCAGGGCGTATAACCTGGTTAGAAGCCGTTGATATGAGAAAGGTATCAGAGTGTGGAGAACGGAATCCGACGGTTTTTCCACCACACATGGTGAATCTTCTTTACGTGATAAGCAGAACGGAACCGCCAGACTACGAGCCGTCGATATATATATATATATATATATATATATATATATGTCTTTAGTCGATATATAGATATAAACATATGAGTATTTTTTATCCTATCGTCGTTACAATTATTATTGTTATTACTATAATGGTTATTTTCGTCAACGTTTAATATTCAACGTTGGACACAATAATAATAATCATCAATGTACGTAGTTTCATAAATGTTGAGTAATAAATGAATTACTGAATATTGAATATTGAATATTCGACATTACAACGCAGTAACAACAAATATTAAATAATAAATATTCAATCCTAAATGTTGAATAATAAATATTATGTAGTAAATATTGAATAATGAATATTAAATGATAATTGTACAACTGACAAAAATCAGGCCGACCAAAAAATTTTCGTTTTTCAGTGCCGAGGTTTTTTTTTTTTGTTTAATCGCGGGATAAACAAATGCCTGGAACGCGACGTGCTGAAAATAGGAGGCGAAAAGTGTCGTAACGTAATTGTGCAGAAAGGAGGCGAAAAAGGAGGAATGAAAAATTCAAGCGTCGTTTAGAAGAAAATTATTTCTGGTGAGAATTAATTAATAGGATTATAATACTGAGGAGTTGTGCGGTACGTGCGGGAGAAATAGTAGTTTACTTGGTCCGCAACGAGCCTAGGTAATTAGGGCTCCCTCTCGAGCTCCGCGAGTTATGATGAGTACCGGCGTATATAGCTCGATATGCGAGAGAGAGAGAGAAAGCGAGAGAGGGAGAGAGAGAGAGAGAGAGAGAGAGGGAGAGAGAGAGAGAGAGAGAGAGAGAAAAGTGGCCTATAGTGGAAGAAGTATAATCGTGCATCCCTCCTGGGCTCTCCGGCTCTCGCGTTAAACTCACTCGTATTCCTCTAGTGGCACATTCGAACCTACCAGTTGATCGTGAGATCGTGAACAATTAATAAGTGCCACTACTCAAACTTCGAAAAAAAAAAAACATGTTTATCGAAATTTTAACGCGTACCTAAAGTTGAGAAGTTAAAAAAAGCACGAATTTCCCGGTGGAACATCTTGTACATCGAAATTTCACGAATCCTTTGAGACTTTGGATTAACAATGTGCATCGCCGGATTTGGTGCCGCAGGAAGTGCGAACGAGGCGTAGAGAGAGTGAAGAATTAGGAGGAGGGAAAGCTCGTACGCGATGTAGAGACAAAGGGCGCGAATTGTTCGATTCGGCGAGCAAGGATTTTGTGAGGAAGACAAACGAGCTGGAGACCAATTCAGGTACAGCCATGAGAACAATACGTGAAATTGGGTTATTCAATTGAGCGGGTATTTTGCGCTTGAATTGAGGCGGATGAATTAATTTGTCGAAGGCACCAAAGCACCAAACCCAAACGAGCGACTTGGCGAAGAATTTGCAAAAGAATTGACGAAATTGCATAATTTAATTGAAAACGGCATTTTGTGTTTTGAACAGGTATGCATTGTTTATTTTTCGAATGCACTGGAACAGACCCAAACGAGTAAAAATTGGTATACAACTTGAAGTACAATTCAGTAAAGATAATTTCAATTGCGGCAATTCAAGTGAAAATGTTGCTTTGTGCCAATGGAGGCACGTGCATTTATTTGTCGTATGCACTGGAGAAGTGCAAACCCAAAGAATCTCAAACTTGGTGCGACCCAAGGCAATTTCGAGAGTGATTTGCGTATAGTACACTACTTTACATAATTCGATCGTAAACGGTCTCGAAATTGAAATTAGTACAGACGGATTTGTATTTAATTAATCGGGTGTGCTGGAAAGCATTTACGAAATTGATTAACTCGATCTGGAATCGAAGTACGATTAGGTAACGGTTATTTGCTGTTGGAGAATCATTGATATAGTTTGATCAAATCTAGAGGTGTGCGGGTAGCAGAATAGGTCGGGTACCCGTCATCGGACGGGTATACTCGAACTTTATCGAGTACACGAGAAAAACATTCAAATTTCTTTTCGTAGTAGATAGCGCCATGAAAACGTATCAAAACGGACGAAAAAGACCACAGCTTTATGTTCTCTACCCTTCGCCGATAGGTTGGAGTTCATATAAAATACAAATAATTGATTTCATAATTTTAGTATTTTTGCTGTGTGTATATTTACCATTTCTTCCGGCAAACTTCTTTTAAGGCATTACCCCCACTAGCGCAAAAAAAGGCCTTTTTCATGAATTTTTTTAAAGCAAACTACAAAACTTTTTTAATCGATCAATATACCATCTTAAAGAACACATCTTGAAGAACTTTCAGTAATTTTTTTATTGAAAAATATTACATTGTTTAGTGGCAAAGTGGCCGTCAATGAAATAATGTTTTTATATACACGGTTTGCGGTGACCAACATTGCGGCGAAGTGGATCATCTGAAAGAAAAATGCGGATGGATTTTGTCAAATATAAGTATAAACTAGTCTTTAATCGAAGGATTTTAAAAAATATTCATTTTTCACAAAATAGCGGACAGTCAAAGTTGATGGTTCGATTTTAACGAAAAAAAAACGGCCGTTTTTTTGGCTATAAAACGGCCATTTTTTCGAAAAAAAAAATCGAACGATTAAATATTACATTTTTATGTATTAAATAAGCCTGCAAAATTTCAAGAAGATCGGTTCATTAGTGTTCGAGTAATCTTGGTCACCGACTTCAGAAATGCCATTTTGAAAAAAACGCGTTTAAAGTTTCAATTAGCCGGTCGTTTACACAACGGATTCTTCTCTTTCAACGCTCATGTCTCAGTCAATTTTGTTCGGATCGACTTGAAATTTTCAGGACATATTCTCAGATACTTATACTTCAAAAAAATGCAATAAAAAAAATCGATTTTTTCAAAATCGCAAGTGGGGGTAACCCCTTAAGACACTCGCATTTCAGGAAATATCGAGATATTTGAATGTCGAAAAACTGAATAAAGCAAGATTCTTCGTCGAATTTTCATTAATTCTGTCTAGTGCTAACTGGTAATTTCGGCGATTCATTCTTCTTAATTTCATCTTTTGTCATTTTTAAATCTTTTTCCCAGAAAAAAACTTGTTCTTCAAACGCTTATATCTCTGAAACTAATCAAGATTTCTTTTCAATTTTAAAATGTCAAATGGAAGCTCATTCTTCTCGCTTTGAATAAACGCACGGCGTTGAATCTTGGTCTTTGTGGGTTTTCTTCTCCATTTGAGACCCACGTTAAAAAATTCGTAACTGTAAGGCGTTTGCCGGAACAGAAGATATATATTGTAAATTTTTTCCTCTCGCAGACTTTTTAATTATGCCAAAAGGCAACTTTCCCGCGCTATTAAGATACGATCCGCCAAAATTGACGATTTTTCATTCCGTTCTAACAGACACACACACGCGAGCACGTACGTATGCACACAAACACGGAATAAAAAAGTGAGACGAAAAAAGATTTTTATAGTATTATCATTTATTCGTTTTATCGCCTTCTTCGAGTTTTCGTTTTCTCCCATTATTTGATCGATACACCTAGATGATAAATAAGTATAAATATAAATAATAAATACGGATCTCCGAGGCGTTTACGAATATTCGAAGTTTAAGAGTACTCGACGTTTACGAGTAGCCAAAATTTGAGAGTACCCGATGACCAAATTCGGGTACCCCATAGTGGGCGGGTAATGCAAAAACATAACCCATCGGGTACCTGAGTGCATCGAGTCCCGCACACTCCTAACAAAATCCAAAAATATTCAAATGTCCTTTAATAAAATATAGATTTATTAAACTGTATTCTATTCACGAAAGTCCAAAAATATTTCAATGTCATACAATATAGACCGAAAATTGAATTTTCTATTGAATATTGAATATTCTATATGAAATAATTATTATAATAATTATAATTCTATTGAAATAATTCAATAGAATCGAAATATGTTAATTAAACATTCAACAATATTTAAAAATCCTTGTACAGGATCAACGATTTGTCAAAGATAAAACCGTCACCGGTGGTTGAACAAATTCTCAACAAGCGTGGCTCATCGATTTGTTGGTTGGCTGAAATTATGTTTGATATTTTCTATGTGGGTCGAAACCTGACGGCTAAGACCCTTTCCGGAAAAAGTTAACGTAGGAACAACTCTGTTCGCAAATTCCTTTCTCAACTCGACACGATTTCCTTATATAATGTGCACGGAAGTTTTTAATTTCGAGAAACGAGGGCGACGCGAGCCATCTCTCGTGAACCTCGAGAACTACGAGGACCCGCCGAGCCCGGTGTTGTGGATCGCGCGTATACCTATATTTATATATATGTATGCGAAAGTATTACACACGCAAGGCACTCAGAGTTCTGTACCGGAGATGAGAAAATTTCTCTTCGGCAACAATTTCTCCAAAATAAGAGACGTATCGTGAAATTATTTTCTATTTTCTTTACGTAAACGACTCGAATGTCCTCCGGTCATTATAATCTTCAACAATCCATTAAATTACTGGATAAAAAAGTGGTTTCATCGTGTATCAATACTTAATATTCAATTTATAATATTTCATAGTTTATATTAAATTTATAATATTCTATAGTTAATATTCAATATCCAATAACTAATGTTCAATTCAATTAAGGGGCTATACCAGTGTGACACTTTCAAAAAATCGATTTTTTTGCCTTTTTCGACATTTTATACTTTCAAGAATATCCTGTAAAAATTTCAAGGCCGTATTTCTAATCATTTCATCTTGCAAAAATCGATAGTTTAATCTTTAAACGCGGTTTTCTCGAAATGGGATTTTTCAAATTTGCTGACGTAACTCAAAGAGCAATTATCCGATTGACTTTAAATTTGAACTGAGTACTCTTGAGTATATTTACTCTACAATGACGTAGGATATTTTTGATTGGATGAAAATTGACGATTTGGCATTGAAGAAAACGACTATTTTATAGGCAAGAAAACAGACTTTTGTTCATAACTACGCCATTTTGTTAGATATTGATATTTTTCGAAAATCCTACGTCATTGTACAGGAAATACCTTCCAGTTTAACGATATTTTTTCCTTTTTCGGTTTCAACTACTCAATCGGCCGGAATCACGTCAGCAGTGGAGGAACTTTTTTTTGCGCCTCCGAAGGCAGCCTATAAGGCGCTTGGATCTGAATATTTTTCTATGAAAAAATTATGTAATATAAGTCAAATATAGTAAAATATATTCTTAATTTTCCGAAACATTTAATTGAGTACTTTTCTTCCAAAAAATTCCCGAAAATTACCCAATTTTGCAGCGTTCACACTGGTAGAGCCCCTTCATTAAATAAACAATATGAATACTTAATATTATATATTAAGGGAAGGCACCAATGTGACGGGCCGAAAAAGGTCGTATTTTTCGAATTTTTTGTGTCTGCTAGATTTTGGATTTGGAAAAAAACGGTATTTTATTAAGCATACATTGAACTTATTGCGTGTGAATTTTTATTGAATAATAATTTTTTTTTCGCCTGAAAAGGCAGTTTTTAATAAATTTCGGGGTGTTTAGAGCCGGAATTGATTTAAAATATTTTGGGAACTGACAAATGTGTGCTCGAAAATGGGGAAAAAATTGACGTGTGGAGAAGTCCGATTTGTTCGCTTACTCCTCACTTATACTCGGGGGCTCAGAAAAAAAGTAAATTTCCAAAACAAAAAAATTACTACTTACAACGATATGTACTGCAATTACGACAATTGTGTTTTTTTAAATTGAAGATCGAACAAATATAGCTAGAGTTATGATTCCGGCCAGTTTCAGAAAAGTCATTGCGAGAAAAACGTGTTTGAAACTTTTGGTATGCGTAAATTGTACGACGTTGAAGTTCACATCGTTGAAATACAACGAAAATGGACTTTTTTCGATTTCGCAAATTTCCCTTGGCAGATTTAAGCTATGCAAATGACGCAAACGATTTTCCGAATTTTTATTTAGCGATCTATCACAAATCTGCAAAATATAATTTTGAATAATAATGAAAATGGGAAAGTGAAAAGCATTTTCGTTGTATTCCAACGATGCATACTTCAACCCGATTAAGGCGGCATATACATGTACAACGATAAAAAAAATCGATTTCTTTTTTTTTTTTTTTCTTTAAACGATAGAACTATATATGTAGAATATTTTTCTAATGTTTCAAAGCGAAATTCGAAAAACTTTAAACGTTACAGCCCGTCAACGCTGTGCCTCACCAGTCGGATTCGGAGCGGGCGTGAACTGCAAACGCGTTTTTCTCAAAACTGCATTATCAAAATCGGCATGCAGGATTACTCAAAAACTATTAAGCCGATTGAGTTGAAACTTGGTAGAAATATCGATAATATTGGTACCTTCTACTTGACGAGAATTGTTTTTGAAAAATTGGAAAAAATACTTTTCAGTCCACATTTTACAGAAATGCTGCGTGAAATGTTGGTTTATTTTGTAAATGCGTGCCATTTTCTTCATTTTAATTGCCGTCACATAGAAACTATACATTTTCTAACTGAAAACAGCTCCGTCATTTTGTTCATGAATTAATTTTTAAAAATTTAAAAAAATACTCAAATATACTATTAAAGTATACCTAAAGTTTGATAATTGTAGAATAATTATTTCTTAGTTTAAAAAATTGCTCAATATTGCTTATTTTTTTCCTGTCTAAATGTATATCTCGCCTTAAATCGTTGCGTTACCTGTTCTCACTGAAATATCTGTAACTAGTCTATTTTCAATACTTTAATTTGAATTTTGATTCACATATTCTTGAATATATTTACTTTGAGAAAAAGTAGGCTTAAGGCTTAATATTTATATTTATTATTATTAATAATAATTAAATTATATATTTATATATATTGACTTTGAGAAATATACTTTAGGCTTAATATTTTATATTAAGCCTTAAGTATATTTCGGCTTTCATATTGAGATTTTTGTCTCAATTGATGAAAAACAAATCGTACTGTAAACGTCTATATAAATCAATCAGACCTCAATTTCAAGTATTTCGGCACTACAAATCTCAAATGTGATGTACGATTTGTATGGACGGGATTGTACGATTATTACGAACCAAGTACCAAATTAAATTCAAACAATCACCGACTACGATTCTGCAATAAATTACCACGAACATGTATAAATACCGTTCAAACCGGAGCAATACGTTTTTTTTTACGGTCGTTAGTGAACGAGATTACGGATTAATTATTATCAAGTGGATGCTCCGACCAAGTGTCTGATCAATGCACTAATTACGCGAGCGAATTGTCCCAATCTAACGAATCGTTCGTATGACAATTATTTTCAAGGCTCGGATTGGAAAACGAATATTCCCTCGGAAAGCTTACGGGTTCATCATGGGAGGCGTGCAGAGCAGTGCGCACACCCTCGGCGATGCACTCTGGATGCACGAGCGTCAACGGCAGCGAGGCCAGAGGTGAGTTTTTCTTTTTCGTTTATTTTCTTTTATTTTTATTTGTATCGTAGCCTATATATATATATATATATTCAGTGTACATAAAGTGCATAAAATAGTATTGATTAGATTTGAAAGATATTTATAGAAGATCATTTAGAACAAATTTGCATTACTATGATGAACCAAGTGCACAATTCAATTCACAATTGACACTCTTCTGTAATAAGTTACCTCTATATATGTATATACAGGGCTACTGGTTATTAGCCACCATCCCTTAATAGGGTGGAAGGGCATGTTTTCCGCTATCAAATAACCCAGTAACGCTTTGTGCAAACGTGAACCGATTTTCGACATATTATTTCTGGGGTTTTTAAAGTGAGTCAACTTTCAAAATGAATGTAAAAATCTGTTTTATGGAATGCAACTTTTTAATTACTTGTAGTTTCAGGACACAGCGATAAAGAATTATCAACAATAAAATAAGAATAATTATTAGACTTGCAGAGTTTTGGACTCCCATTCAAAAAAGTTTGCAGCTTATTTCAATATTATTGTTGATAATTCTTTGCTACTGTGTCCCCAAACAACAAATAGTGAAAAAGTTCAATTCCATACAACAGTTTTTTACGTTGCCTACCCCTCACTCGAAAAAAAATAATAAAAATAATATCTCGATAATGTTTAACTTTTGCATAAAGCATTACTGGGTTATTTTATAGCCGAAGACATGCTACAATCCTTTCACGGAATCGTGACCAGTAACCAGTAGCCCTGCATATGAAGGTAACTTTTTACAGAATAGTAAATTTACTCCTTATTTGAAGGATTTGATTTGATATATATATGTGTGTGTGTGTGTGTATATATATGTACAAATTAACGTCCAAATTAACATTTTAATTGCATAACAGGTCTTTGGAAAATAACATTTTTTTTCAATCTTTCCCATCTTTTTCGATACGCGGTTTTTTTTAAACTCTACTCTTTTAATACACTATTTTTTACATAAAGCGTTGGAGAGAGGAAGTGATTGACGGTTGTAGTAGAGGTGGATCGTTTTTGATGAAAAACTCGACTCGACTTTAATAACACTCGGAGGGCCTCCGAAGACGAACTTCGACCGCCTACCCACCAATGTCAGCGACAATTTTTTTTACACACACACACAGATATATATATATATATATATATATATATATATATATATATATATATGTATATATATATATATATATATATATATAGATATAGATATAGATATATATATATATATTAGGTGTACAAATAAGTTTTAGGACACTTCGATTTTGTATCATAACAGCTATTCTAAATTAATTCAAAGGTCCCGCTCACTTATCATAGATGGCGCTTGATATGTAGTATCGAAACGTAAAGGAGTCATAAACATAACCTATAAATTCTATAAATTAAACATGCAGACGGATAAGCTATTTATTAGACACTGCATTCGCTATGAATTCCATCAAGGAAAAAGTGTTAGGAAAGCGTGTGAATCGATATGTTCTGTTCTTGGAGACAACATTGTATCTAAAAGTACATGTGAGTATTGGTATAAGCGATTCAAAGAAGGTGATTTAGACGTTAGTGACCGTGAACGCACGGGGCCTCCTGTAAAGGTGGACGATCAGGAACTGCAAGCGTTGCTGGATGAAAACTCTTGTCAGACGGAGAAACAACTTTCGGAACAGCTTGGAGTAACTCAACAAACTGTTTCTTATCGTTTAAAAGCAATGGGTAAGATTTGAAAAGGAACAAAGTGGGTACCACACTTTCTGACTCAAGAAAATAAAAACAGCCGTCTTAACATTTGTGTGAGTCTTTACAACAAGCAACATAGAAAGTCTTTCTTGTGGAAAATTGTGACCGGCAATGAAAAGTGGATTTATTTTGATAATCCGAAACGCAAATATCATTGGGTTGACCCCGGCGAGCCGACAACATCCACGCCAAAGCGCAATGTTCATTGTAACAAAGTCATGCTGTGCATATGGTGGGATATGAAAAGCGTACTGTATTATGAACTTCTCAAACCTGGTCAAACAGTTACTACCGATCGCTATTGTCATCAATTGATGCAAGTGAATCAAGAAACTGAGAAGAAACGTCCATTTTCTGGTAAAGGAAAACGTCCAGTAAAACTGCTCCGTGACAACGCGCGGCCTCATATGGATAAACCGGTCCAGGATACGTTACTAGCGCTTGGATGGGAAGCTGTACCACACCCGGCGTATTCACCAGACTTAGCCCCATCCGATTATCATTTATTCCGGAAAATGCAGAACGATTTGTCTGACGTGCGATTCAAAACATTTGAAGAAGTGGAAAAATGGGTCGCTAAATTTCTCACCTCGCAAGACGAAAGTTTCTTTGCGAAAGGCATCCGCGAGTTACCTGAGAGATGGCTGAAGGTCATTCAGTGCGATGGAGATTACTTCGATGAATAACTGTGTTTTACTTCTTTTTTAATAAATCTTGAATTTTTTGAAAACTGTCCTAAAACTTATTTGTACACCTAATATATATATATATATATATATATATATATATATATATATATATATATATATGCATGTATAAAAGTATATATAGTACATGAACTATATGTATATATAGTTGTTAAATCAGAGGAATCGTGAAAATTTGATATATATATATTAGAGACCAACAACGATTTTTTTTACAGAAATCCGTTTTTTTATCTTTTGGGGTGCGGAGCCCTAAAAAGTGCCCCCCCCCCCCCGCTCAACGAAAAAAAAACGAAAAAAGCGGTAACGGTGAAATTGTAGAACAAAAAGTGAGTGGTCGACGGGGAAGTTCCGTTTTTACCAAAAATGTTCGCAGTTTTTTGTTCATAAAGTGCACACGCTTGAATATTTTTGGATAATTCTAGTACCGATAGCAGGCGAGGATATTCTTCGCTTACGGAAGTAAAAAATCAAATATATTTTGACTTTATACAATATCGTGTAAAAGTTGAACTAGAACCAAGAAGAAAACTTGAAGAATAAAAAAGAAGTGAGCGGTCGAAGGGGAAATTCAGTCTTTACTAAAAATGTTCGCAAAATAAGAACGCTTGAATATTTTTGGATAATTTCAGTTCCACTATTAAAGACGTTTGTTGTACACGTGCCTGCTATATTTTATACCAATTGCTCATCTAGGGCGTGTAGGAGCATTTGGAAATTTGGAGAACGTGGTTTCGAGAAAAACGCGTTTAAAGTTAAGTTCATGTACGAATAGAATGAAAAGTTTAATATTCACCACTTAGAAAACATACGAAATTTCAACATTGTATATTTAATGTGTTTCGCATCGAAAATTGGTCAAAAATCGAACATTTTTTGGCCTGACAAAGTGGAAACCTCGTTTAAGGGGTCTTGTCACTTTAGACGCTTAAAAAAGGCTATTTTCATGAATTTTTTTGATAGGTTTATTCTATACGTTTATTCAATTTTATATATTCATTAAAATTAAAGAAAAATGTATTTACGTAACCCAAACAAACTTTAAAGGCGTTTTTCGACGGCTTCTTGATAAAATCTTCGAAACTACTGAACCGATCCTTACGAAATTTTAAACGCACATATTCTTTACAACTATAGCTGTAGCGCATATCAAGGATTCGTTTAAATTTTGATATTTACTATGTTCTTTACCAAAAACGCTGAAAGAAACGTTTTTTTTTGTTTTTTCCAAAAATGTCCGCCATTTTCTTACTTTTGCATACATAAAAAATCGTACGATACGCGCTATAGCCATTAACATACTGAATCTAAAACCGTTTGATTTTTTTTTTGTTTCGGATGATCCATCTCCGAGATTTCATCAACAGCGCAGACCTACCATTTTTTTACATTTTTTCAACTACCATTTTCGTCTATAAATAGTGACTGGAATAAAAACAATTTTTAATGCATTTCGAAAGTGTATTTATTAAGTGTAACAACTTTTACATCAATATCTATAATATATGCCAATTAACAAAAATTCATGAAAATAGCCTTTTCTTTATCGTCTAAAGTGAGAAGACCCCTCAATTCGTGCGGTTGATACGAAAGATCCGGGGAGATCGGTCGAACGCAGTTGGAGCACTGATGGGCTGCAGCTGGAATGAATAAGGATAAGGGGCTCTGAACGAGCCCCGGTTTCTCTATCACTCTCGGTGCACCTTTGTACTCGACGGTTGCATACCTCTCTCGCTCTTATTGTTGGCTTTGGGGAAACGAAGCTGAGGAAATTTGCCGAGTTTCGTCGTTAGAGTGGCCAACTCGGTTTCGTTGAATGCTCAACGCGTGCAATGGACAATTGCAATTTCGTTCGTCTGTTTGTTCCAAGTCTCTTAAAACTTCGTACGTATGCGCGCGAACTAATTGCCATCGTGCACGTACCCCCCCCCCCCCCCACTACTCTTCTGCCAGACCGTTCATTTTTCTATTCCACGCGCACACTTTTAATATTGCCGCGAGGGAGAGATTGAGAATAATGAAATTTTGAGGCCAACATTTTCGGAAACAAAACCGTTTTATTCAAGAAACAAAGTGAAAATAAGGCCGATATAAGTTGAAGTGTATAATAGAAAAAGTTCGATGAAATAGTACATCGCAAATGCAAAGTCATAAAACTTTTTTGGAAGTTTTATAAATTGAGGGCAATATTTTTAGAACGATTGATAAATTGATGACAATGGTTTTGAAGATTTTTATACATTCAAGAATATACTTTTGAGGACAATGATAAATTCATGAAAATACTTTTGAAGAATTTGATTATGTCCAGAAAGTTTTAGAAACATTTTTTAGAAATATGAGAATCTCAAAAACAATTATAAGGATTTCTAAAATTTGAGATGTTTTTAAAAAGAGATTTTGAAATTTTAGAAACGAAGAATTTTTGTTTAAAAAATTTTAGAATTCGATCAATAAAAAAAAATACTTTTAAAGAATTTTATAAATTCAAGAAAATACATTCGACGAATTCGACAGATTCAAAAAATACTCTAAAATTTTTGTTAAATTCAACAAAATGCTTTCCAAAAATCACGCTCTCTGCAGTCTCCTGCTAACGTTGATCCGAGAGAGAAAAGGTAAAATAAGAAATAAACCCAGGGCAACGAATAGTCCAAAGGGTTTATAATAAAGAGAAAATTCGCGAGACACTTTCGTGCGAGGAACGTGGAAGCGCATCCTGTCGCGTTTCTCACGGGATCACTCGTGCGATTCGTTGAACAAAATCTCGAGAGGAGAGTAGTCTGCTTGAGGCATGTAATCCCGACAAGGAATCGCGTCCTCTTCTCTCGATTCTTAATTTTTCTACGTCTTGCTTTGCTCGGTATAATGAACGAGATTGCTAATTGGCGAACTGTTGCAACGGTCAAGCAACGCTTATTAGTACGTGGACGTGTGATCTAGTTGCTCAACTTACGTGAAAAGTGATCTGTTCATGTACTATATATATATATATATATATATAGTGAGGATATTTCAAATCCGTTATATCGATGCAATGTGGGCTATCAGCCCGTCTGACTGTTTTGAAGACGGTCCTCGGATTAAATGTCTTAAAAATCACCTTTCCCATTTATAAACTTACACTGCTCAAAAAATTAAAGGATTAAAAAAATTACCGTAATTTTTTTCGGGAAATTTTCGGTAAAAGGGATTTAAAAATTGACCGAATTTTTTTAACCATTTTCATTGTTCTGTAATTCAGTGAAAAACAAAAAGAAAAGGATTTTAATAGTTGGAGTTTGTCGTCTACAGTTTTTCAATTTTTTTCTTCGTGTTCTACAATTTTGATCGATCTGAATACAATAAAAGAAGAATTGCAGAGGTCTGAGGTTTCCGAGGCTTATTGAGGACACGCTAAGCTTAAGGGCGGGGTAAAGTATTTAAATTTATTTTTTTTTTCATTTTTTAAATGAATGCATAATATATCAAGAATATTGTGTTAAAATTTCAAGTCGATCGGAGTAAAATTGACGAAGTTATGAGTATTTGAGCGTCTATTGCTCCATGCCGTTCTCTTCTCTTCTGCGTTTTTCAAATCGTTTTTCTGAGACTTGTCATATTTGAAGTCCGTGTGCACGATAAGTCAAAATCTACTGGACCAATCGCTTTGAAATTTTGCACAGTACTTCTTCACATAATTCACCAGGTATTGTCGAGAGTTTTTTTGTTTTTTTAAAAATAATTACTAAGTTTTCAACAACAAATTAGCCGATTTTTTTAGCGAAAATCGGGTTTTTGGCTCCCAAGTGCTACGAAAAATCGAAAAAAAAAAAAAAAAAAAAAAAATCCTCTCGTCATTACCTCGAGAAACATCTCCTTTAACAAATGCATTTTGATTTTTTTGTTTCAAATGATTCTGTTGCGAGTTATGGTGCACACCGCAAACCAACTTTTTTTCGAGGCGCCTCCGGGGTTTAATTTTCACTCGCTCAATTTTGAATATTTTGCAATGGAAATTTAGGAGAATGTTGTTCAAATGTTACTTTATTATATGTAAATTTTTCAATAAACGAACACTATTCGTTACACCAAAAAAAAATCTTAAAAACATGCCTTTTTTTCGCCGAATTAACTTTACCCCGCCGTTAAGGCTTACACATTTACAACGATAAAAAAATTGATTTATTTTTTTTTCTCTTTAAACGATAGAACTATATATGTAGAATATTTTCCCAAAGTTTCAAAGCGAAATTCGAAAAACTTCATACGTCACAGCCCGTCAACGTTGTGCCTCACCGCTCGGATTCGGAGCGGACATGAATTTCAAACGCGTTTTTCTCAAAACTGCATTATCGAAATTGGCGTGCAGGATTACTAAAAAACTATTAAGCCGATTGAGTTGAAACTTGGTAGAAATATTGATAATGTTAGTACCATCTACTCGATGGGAATTGTTTTTGAAAAATTGAAAAAAAAAAAACGACTTTTTTAATCCACATTTTACAGAAATGTTGCGTGAAATGTTGATTTTTTTTTGTAAATGCTCGCCATTTTCGTAAATTTGTATTATCTTCATTTTAATTACTGTCAAATAGAAACTATAGATGTTCTGACTGAAATTTTTTTGCAAATCGACATTTACGAGACGCTAGACTCCACACCGATTCGCAACTCCCGCGGCGACCTTGCTGTAGCACTCTACGTCAGCTTCGTCATTTTGATGATGAATTAATTTAAAAAAAATGTTTTGTATACTTAAATATACTATTAAAGTGTACCTAAAGTTTGCTAATTGTAGAATAATTATTTCTTAGTTTTAAGAAATCCTTCAATATTGCTTCTTTTTTTCTGTCTAAATGTATATATTCTGCCTTATATGAAAACCGAACGGATTCTCGTTGCAACGATTATTTGCGAAGTACTCGTGAGTTTAGTAGAAAATAAGAAATACATTTGTAATATTGCATTTACTATGATAAGGCCATAAATAAAACAAGTGCAACACGGAGGCTCTTGGAATACAGATATTTCTGAAGAGAGATATTGTAAGACGAAATTGTCGGAATACGGATTGTTAGATACAGTTTTGGATGTCATATGAGATTTTGAAAAATGCAGATATTTGAGGGGTTTTCTCGCATTAGATGCTAAAAAGGCTATTTTCATGAATTCTTTTGCTAGTTTTATATTATAGATATTGATATAAAAGTTGTTACACTTAAATACACTTTCGAAATACTTTTAAAAAAATTATTTATTTATTTAAGTCCCTTTTTATAGACGAAAATAGTAGTTAAAAAAATGTCCTAAAAATGTAGCTCTGCGCTGTTGATGAATCTACATACATAAAATACATCAACATTTTTTAGTTATTTATTTAAGTCACTTTTTATAGACGAAAATGGTAGTTGAAAAAATATCAAAAAAATGTAGGTCTGCGCTATTGATGAAATCTCGGAGATGGATGATTCGAAACAAAAAAATCAAACGGTTTTAGATTCGGGATGTTAATGGCTATGGCGAATATCATACGATTTTTGATATATGCAAAAATAGCAAAATGGCGGACATTTTTCGAAAAAACAAAAAAAACGTGTTTTTCACCGGTTTTGGAAAAAAAATCAAACTTTGAAAAAATTCTTGATATGCGCTATAGCTATAGTTGTAAAGAATATGTGGTTAAATTTCATAAGGACCGGTTCAGTAGTTTCGGAGACTTTATCAACAAGACGTCGAAAAAGGTTATTTTGAGAAAAACGCGTTTAAAGTTTGTTTGGGTTACATAAATACATATATTAAAAAAAATGTATTTCGAAAGTATATTTATTAAGTGTAACAACTTTTATCTCAATATCTATAATGTAAACCTATTCAAAAAGATCATGAAAATAGCCTTTTTTAGCGTCTAAAATGAGAAGACCCCTTAAGAATAGAAAAGTTGTTGTGCAAACTGAATTATTGTGGCTTTGTGATCTTAACGAACAAAGATGTTTTGACAGAGAAATGTTTTAGACATGAGATATTTTGGGATAGAGATGTTTCTGATTAAACCTGCTCCAGAGTAGAGATATTTAAGGAGAGAGATGTCTGAGAATAGAGAAATAAAGAATATAGTTGTTATCCTGCCCGAACAATCAAATTGAAGAGACAGGATCAATGTGAAACTTTTTGAAAGAAAATTGGTAAAAAATGTATTCACGCCCGTGCACTTTCTAGAAGTCGGAAAAAAGAATCGTGTACTTAATTTGCTGTTTTTCTTATGATTTCTTCGTAACGATCCATTTTTTTAAATTCACAAACCGTAAACTACAAACTCTAAGCTTCGATATGCTCTTTTTGTTCTAATGTCCTATGACCATTTTTCACTGATTGTGATTTACAGTCTATTGAATGTGAACGAAAAATTTCGGGAATTTTCTGACCCTTCAATTTTTTGAGTAGTATATATATATATATATATATATATATATATATATATATATATATATACATTTCAGAGACTGGCATACTCGAATACTTTCAGTATTCGAGTAGAAAAATAATACCGAATACATTTCAGGTGGATATTCATTTTTTTTCGATAACGAATCCACATTGATTCAGTATTCGTTCTGAGAATAAATAATGAAACCAGTTGGATTCAGTATTCATTCCAAAATGAATGATGAATCCAACTGAATTCAGTATTCATTTCAACATACGTAATGAATCCAATTCGATTCAGTACCCATGCCGTATTCGGATATCATCAAATTGTATAATCTGAAAAAATTGACAGAAAACATGTTTATTCCATTGAAACATTATGGTCCGATTACATTATATTTACACAAGGGAAATCGCGCTCTTAGTATCTAGTAACTGAAGAAATGGGGGTAGAAATGGGACATTATATTAGTCCCATTTCCATTGTCCATTTTTCCAGATTATACAATTTTATGATATCAGAATATGGAATGAATACTGAATCGAGTTGGATTTATTACTTATGTTGAAATGAATACTGAATTCAGTTGGATTCATTATTGATTTTGAAATGAATACTGAATTCAGTTGGATTGATTATTAATTTTGAAATGAATACTGAATCCAGTAGGATTCATAATTCATTATGAAATGAATACTGAATCCAGTAGGATTCATAATTCATTTTGCAATGAATGCTCAATCCTAGTAGGATTCATTATTCATTTTCAGAACGAATACTGAATTGAGTTGGATCCGTTATTCATTTTCGAAATGAATACTGAATCCAGTAGGATTCTTTTTTCACTTTCAGAACAAATTTTGAAAAAGTTTCCTTATTATTCGTGAATAAAAAAAAATCGAATATGCCCAACCCTGATACATATACACATGGTGCCCCTCTTATCTCTGCCACCCGCAATAACTTGGTAATTATCGACGTCACAAAAAAATGTTCCAGACAAAAGATATATGGTTTGAAGGGGGCTATCAAATGCGACCAATTTTTTTTATTTCGGTGGAGGCGCTGACGCACAGTGAAGGTCACCTCCACTTTTTCAATGCAATGGTACATTTTTTTCCAACCATCTTGTGGAGCACCTCAAGCCGCATAAAAAACATTGAGGGGTCAACGTCGTTCAAGGTCATTCAAGGTCACCTATTAAAATGAAATACAAATCTTAATATCTCGGATCACTACCAAATATTTGGTAGTGATCCGAGATATTTAGATTCGTATCATCGATACTGACCTTGAATGACCTTGAACGACTTCGACCCTCCAATGTTTTTGACGCCTCCACCGAAATGAAAAAAATTGGTCGCATTTGATGGCCCCCTTTACACCGTACAACTTTTGTTCGGAACATTTTTTTGTGACGTCGATAATTACCGAGTTAATTCGGGTGGCAGAGATAAGAGGGATACCCTATATATATATATATATATATATTGTTTTTCACGAAGTAGAGCGTTCACGTCTGGAATCGGTTATTCCTAAAACAAGTCACGCAAATTAGACGTGTCTGCACACTCAAGTACACAATACGTACAGTGCACATGATAATCCACTCAGTTTGAATGGTCGTGACGTGCCGACTGTTTGCTTCTATTTTTTTATTTATTTCAAGTAATCTCTCGGACATTCCCCTTGTAGTTGCCTATGAAATGTTGTCCAAAACGTTTTAAACGCTTTCCACCAACAGGAGTCACTCTTAAGGGGTAAAAGTTGAAAAAATCGTATCTTCAACGATATGAAGATTGTCATCTTTTTCGTTGGCTTTATAAGTAATGGAGTTTTGAAGAAACCGCAACAAAAATAACGTGTTACATTCATTTGTTTGCCTTAATATGAAAGTTTCACATGGGCAATTGCAGTAATTGATCTCAGTTTTTTCGCGCGACGTTTGCCGTGATAAGTATCAACCAACTTCTGTGCGTTGTTCGGAGAGCACTTTGATGGCCTCCGTAGTTTTCATTTCCAACTTCTTTATCTTCTCGTTCGATTGGCGCGTGATGCATGTGTACTACGTGTACACGACAATTTGAACGGGCTGCCGAACGCAATAAATTTGGTATCAGCTGGCGGTTGATCACATTCATAGTTATATATATATGATGCCTCGCCGGCACATTAATCGACCAATCAACCGCAGCTGATTTGCGAACAATATGCAAAATATGTTGGGAAGCCTCGTGTATTATATCACGTGATCGCAAACAATGCTAGCCCTATATATGTGTGTGTTTATGTATATATATATATATAATATAATTATATATATATAATATATAATTTTCGTATTGATCAATGCCATTACACTACGTCACTCGTGTAGAAAAAATAGATATATGCCTAATTTTTATGCAGCGAAAATAAATTGAATTGTTTTAAGTTAATAAATCGAATATCGAATATCGAATATTTACCAAAATCCCAATATTTTTCAATAATTTTGTCAATCGATCGTCTCTACCATTTGTATAAAATTTACAATTAAAGGAACACTTTTTAACGTAGGGAGATGTCTAATTGTCATAATGTACTGTGATTTGACAGTTTTTCACTCAGTACATAATGACACTTTCGTCATCGATGTCATAATGTACACATTTATGACAGTTTTTCATAACATTTCAAACTTTTCTCACGCCACTCAGCGATGAGCGTAGGCATCTACCTATATTAAAAAGTGTTTCATCAATTGTACATTTTATAGAAACGGAGTACACGATCCATGTAAAATGTCAAGGGCGCATTCAGCATATGACAAAGAATTTACTGTATAAATATAAATCAAATGGTAACATATCGTCAATTGTCCAGAAACGCCTTCAGACGATTGCGGATGCAACGAAAGTTAGGTTAGATTAGGTTAGAAAGGGTTCAATTGAGAAGGGTAGTACGTAAAAATCCACAAGGGTATACGTTGGGACTCTGGAAATTATACACATCTATAAATAGCATTTGAAGCAATGCAGAAAAATAAGTTACGAGGATACAATAAAACTGTTCATTTCATGAATCACCGTTTCGTGGTGGACATTCAATGGAGCCATAAACTTTTTTGTCTGACGTGGCTGCTTTATTTTATTGCGTGGCAACTTCTATGCATATAAATCGGGATGTATATATTTTGTACGGAAAAAAGTGTTCGTTTCGTAGTGAGCATACCGAAAGAAAAAAGCAAAAAATGTATCGTCCACGAAAAAACTAGTAGAAAAAAAGTAGTAGCAATATATTATATATATATATATTGAGGTTTCGTTATATCGAGATCATGGTCCTCAAAATGTTCTTTAAAAAATATGTATTAGTACTATAAATATAGGGATATTTTTTAAAGAAAGAAAGGTTTAAGCGGTTACGTGGGTTTCGAGGCAAAAAAAAGCGAATGTTCTCTATTTTTTTTAATATCAATTAATAGAGTTTTATTTGCATAACGTTTAAAAAGTTTTTTACAAAACTTATACAATGTCAGACAATATCTATTTTGTTTATAAATAATATATAAATGATGTTATTCAAAATGTTAAGCACATAAAAGAGCAACATTTCAACAATATTAAAAAAGAATGTCATTCAAAAATTTGGGAAATTCAGCCGGTGGGACCTAGTTTCCGGAGATCCCTAAAAAAAGTGTCTTCGAGATGGTCAAGATAACTCATGATAGCTTTATCTGAAATTAAAAAACCAATTTTTTTCTCTCAGTAGATAAGTATAGCACGTGATTGAACAAAGGATTTGAAAAAAAATTGAAATTTTAATTTTTGGCAGAGTTGTATGCAAAATAGTTCAATCTATGGTACAATTTACAGTACGTATAGCCTTGTAAAATTAGTTGTAATCGAAAAAAACCTTCGTTCAATCAATGCTATTTTGAAGAAATGTGCAAAATTTCAATGAGATCGATGCTTTCTTTTTAGAGAAATCGTGTCCACCGACTTCAAAAATAGTGTTTTGAGAAAAAAGCGATTACCTGCGTTGCTCCCGGTCGGTCTTTCCCAACGGCGGGAATCCCCAAAGGCTCTCTCTCCTAGAATTTTACTTCGATTGACTTAAAACTTTGGGTGAATATTCTAGACATATTATACTATTAAATAATAAAATAGAAAAATGGATTTTTAAAAATTTTCAAACCCACGTAACCCCTTAAACTAGAGAAATTCTTACAAGCAATTCGCAAATAGAGCATAATGTATATTATTATGTCGTTGAATCAAGGTTTTCCTTTCTATCGAAAAGGAATGGACAAATCTTCGTTATATCGAGGTTCGACTGTATATATATATATATATATATATATATATATATATATATATATATATATATATATATATATTAGAGTGGCCCTTGATATGGGTAAAAAAAAATTGATCTTGCCGCCCTCCAAGACGGTTCCAAATAATTTTAAAAAAACTACGCGAAGCCCCAGCTATGTCCGTTAAGAGGAAGGCGTGACTGTAAGCATGAACTTAAATTTAAATATCAATTTTTCTTCATAATTGGAGACATTTCGATTTTTTAAATCTAGTTTATTTGTCAATTTTTTTTACTTTCCAAAGCTATTGTATATTGGTATTCAATATACAGATCAAACAATAAGGTCCTCCATACTCGATTTGATGAGCGTTCAGTTTTACCATCCTATTATTTTAGAACAATAGTTCGATTTAGCTGCTGTCGAACGCTTTCAATCAAATCAAAATCAAACTTTAAATTTGCATCTTGTCAGAAAAATCTATTAGTACGAAAGATATAAATTCATGATAAACCATTCACATCGAACTTCCGGATAGGCCAGAATTGTTTTTTTTTTTTTTTTTTTAATTTTGTTAGAAATATTCCTTGCGTGCTGAGATACAAACACATTAATATTTCACTGACATCAGACTTCCAGTGTTAAGGATAAAAAGTGTATTTGAAAATTACTTTCGCAAAAATGCATAGGGACATTTTAAACTTGGCAGGATTTTAAACTTGGCGAGCTTGTTCGTTTTATTGAAAACAAAGAAATTATTTATTGGCACAAGTCATCCAATTGGTCGGATAAAACATAATACTTAAAAAATGTACACATAAGATATCGATACTAGTTCGTTCAGAACGAATTTATTTATTTAAGCCACAGAAATATCGTGTTGAAAAATTGACAAATAAACTAGATTTAAAAAATCGAAATTTCTCCAATCATGAAGAAAAATTGATATTTAAATTTAAGTTCATGCTTCCATGCACGCCTTCCTCTTAACGGACATAGCTGGGGCTTCGCGTATATTTTTTTTTACCCATATCAAGGGCCACCCTTATATATATATATATATATATATATATATATATATATATATATATATATATATATATATATATATGATGTACAAGTATGATTACGAATTTTCAATAGATAGCATATCTCGTAGGGCAGAGCGGAGTCCCTTGATGATGATTTTGTTCTAAGCTAAATTTTGTTCTCTTGGTATAGTTCCGAATTAATGAAATGATAAATACCTTTTAATATAGATGCGTTATTTATTTGCTATGTAACATCATGAAAAAAACTGTAGAAAAACGTTGCTTACCAGACTAAACTTACATGAATATCACAAAAGTCAAATGGCTCAGTTGATCCCACTAGGTGTGGTCGACTGAGCCACCCCACGGGGCTAGTTGAGCCAGTGGGATTATAAAGGTTTTTTTCACAAGAGAAACATCAATAAGAAGAAGAAAGCGTAGTTCTATCTATCTCTTGTTATCTTTTGCCGCTTCTCGGATACTTTTTCCTTTGGATACTTTGATCTTTGGAGACTATAGTTCGCTTAGTTTTTCTCTTGTACTTTCGCGTCGTGAAAAAAAAGGAAATAGTATTTGTATTGGGAGTACAAATAAGTGTCCGTCGTTTGATAAAAGATGGCCCCGCCAGGAGGTTATGGTTGAAATTGTTAGATGTAAAAAGTCATATCGTAAGGTTGGACCATAACCTTGAAATATTAGCGATTTTGTATCAGCATCATATAATTTTTTTCGTGCGAAAATTTCGAGTTTTGAGCCGTATAAGCGTAATTTGCGGGAACTTTATAACTCTTCTTTACTTCTTTAAGGGGTCAATCCACTTTGGAGCCACGAAAAAAGGCTATTTTCGCGATTTTTTTTTGAGGATTTTATATAAGACATGAATTATACAAGTTGATGGGCTTGATAAATAAAGTCTTGAAAAAAAAATTTTACAAATTCTTATTCATTTTTATTGATTTTCAAGTACAAAAACTATAGTTTAACGTAACGCCTTAAAAATAGGTGGGCTAGGTAGTTCCCGTGAAAAATTTGCCGGCGATTAAGATGCGGCCGACGCTTGGTACGATATTCAGCACCAACCACTAATAACCAGTGTTGGCCCTTTATACGGGCCAATGATTTGGCCATGATTCTGCCACTGCTCATTTGAAACATGGCAAACCAACGAACACCCAACCTTGAGCCAAATATCGGCAACCAACTGTCAGCCACCTATTGGGTCCCAGTGGTGGCCCCGAACATGGGCCAATCGGTTGATCATGGGTTTGCCAGTCTCGAATTGAAGCTCGGAACACCATCGAAGAGCCAACGCTGGGCCAGTACTAATTAATGACCGTCGGCCAATTGTCGGGGCGAGCGCAGGCCCTGAGTCTGAGCCAATCGTTTGACCGTGGTTTTGCCAATGCTTATTTTTAGCATGGCAAACTGACGAATTGCCAATCCTGGCCCAACACTGGCTTTGAACAGTATAGTCCATACATATATACGAGGGTGGGGTGAAAAGTTTCCGGCCTGACCAAGAAAAACGATGTTTTAAAAATTTTTTTTGCTTTATTTTTCAACATAATCTCCATCAACACTGATACATTTCTCATAACGGTGTTCTAATTTAGTTATACCAGTTTTAAACGTAGATTCGTCAAGCTCCTCAAAATACTGATTTACAGCTTCGATAACTTCTTCGTTGCTCTTAAATCTTTTTCCGCCAAGCCATTTTTTGAGGTTAGGAAATAGGTAATAGTCGCTGGGGGCTAAGTCTGGAGAGTAGGGAGGATACGGTATCAATTCAAACTTCAATTCGTGGATTTTGGACATGGCAACAATCGACGAATGCGCTGGTGCGTTATCGTGATGAAACAAAACTTTTTTCTTCGCCAAATGAGGTCGTTTAATTTGCGCCTCGTGCTTCAAACGTTGCAATAACTCTGCGTAGTATTGACCAGTGATAGTCTTACCCTTTTCAAGGTAATCAATGTATATAATTCCTCTCGCATCCCAAAAAACAGTAGCCATAACCTTGTTTGCCGATAAAATTGTTTTTGCCTTCTTTGGGGTTGGTTCCCCTTTTCCAACCCACTGTTTTGACTGTTCTTTATTTTCAGGAGTGTAGTGGTGGACCCATGTCTCATCAACAGTTATGAATCGACGCAAAAATTCGTTTGGATTACGCCTATACAGCGCCAAATTATCGGTAGAAATGGTTTTTCGAAGCAGTTTTTGGTCGAGCGTTAGCAAACGCGGCACCCACCTTGCATACAGCTTTTCCATGTTCAAATGGTTGTGCAAAACATTTCGCACACGTTCAGCTGACATCCTACAGGTCTCAGCTATCTCATGCACTTTCAACCTGCGGTCTTCCAACACTATGTTATGGATTTTTTCAATCATCTCTGAAGTTGTGACTTCAACGGGCCGTCCTGAGCGAGGCTCGTCAGAGGTGCTCACACGACCCATTTTAAATTCAGAAACCCACTGCTTAATAGTTGAATATGATGGGGAGGAGTCTCCTAGTGCTGAATCCATCTCTTCTTTTATTTGTTTTGGTGTAAAACCTTTCAAATGGAAGTATTTGATGACAGCACGTTTTTCCAATTTTTCCATTTTTACGAAAACAACGGAAGCGTCTCGCGCAATGTGCTCTCAAACGCAAACTAACGTAGCGATTGGGCTGAAACTGTACATACAAGCACGGTAGGAATGGTACTGTAGGAGGCCGCTCCACAACTAGACCTAGTGGCACCATCTCTTGGTCAGGCCGGAAACTTTTCACCCCACCCTCGTACAAGAATGCTTTTTTACGTATATTATTATTATATATATTTTTTGCAATGCAATTTTCTACGTCCTGCGATAATAAAAACTCAGAATTACTGTTATCTGAAATGCACTTTATTAAAAATAAAATTGATTTATACTAAAGTTTTGTGGTGTATACAAAAAAATGCCGAGTTATTATGATAGTATTAAGAAGCATCGAGTGTTAAAACGACGACAAAAATAAGAAGACTCTTTACAGCAGGTTAGGATCAGAGGCAGCGAAATAAAAAGACTAGTAGATAGTGAAATAAATTCGGAAACATTCCACGAACAAGTGATTGTGCATAAAGATGTTAGTGAATTTAATAATTCTTTCGATGAGCAATCATCGAGCACAGAAACTTGTGAATCTGATCGATTGTTGGCTAAGCATTGGGTTGTTTTGACAGCCCTACACTGGGCCAACACTATCCCCAATATTGCGCCAACAATATGAAGCCGACCTTAGCCCTACTATGGGCCGGTGATCATGCCAACCATCAGCCAATGATCGTGATCTCTTTAGCCCAATGTTGGGCCGATACCCGGCCAACTATTAGGATTTCCGGTAAGCCTACCATTGGCCAACCATACACCCCAGCGTTGGACCGAAGAGATCACTCCTACCATGGCGCAACACTAAAGCGGTAGTGCTGCCGTTCATCGGTAGATGGTAGAATGTGATTGGCGTGACGCTGGCTGGAGGTTGGGTCGATTCCGTCGTTTTTCACGGGTTCTAATTCAAGCTCACAGGATATACAATTAGACAGGAAAAAAATAAGCAATATTGAGGGATTTTTTAAACTAAGAAATAATTATTATACAATTATCAAACTTTAGGTATACTTTAATAGTATATTTAAGTATACAAAACAATTTTTTTGCATTAATTCATCCTCAAAATGGCGGAGCTGTGGCAGAGTGTTAAAGCAAGGTCACCGCGGGAGTTGCGAATCGGCGTGCAGTGTCTCGCTTCTCGTAGACTTTGATTTGCAAAAAAGTTTCAACATTTTTTCAGTTAGAACATGTATAGTTTTTATGTGACCTTAATTAAAATGAAGAAAATGCAAATTTAAGAAAATGGCACGCATTTACAAAAAAATCAACTTTTCACGCCACATTTCTGTAAAATGTGGATTAAAAAAGTAGTTTTTTTTTCAATTTTTCAAAAACAATTCCCGTCAAGTAGAAGGTAGCAATATTATCAATATTTCTACCAAGTTTCAACTCAATCGGCTTAATAGTTTTTGAGTAACCCTGCACGCCAATTTCGATAATGCAGTTTTGAGAAAAACGGGTTTGAAGTTCACGCCCGCTCCGAATCCGAGAGGTGAGGCACAGCGTAAACAGGCTGTAGTAACGTTTGAAATTTTCCGAATTTCGCTGCGACACTTTGGGCTGCGACACTTGGACAGTATTTTACATATATAGTTCTATCGTTTAATGAAAAAAAAAGAAATCGATTTTTTGATCGTTGTAAATGTATATCCCGCCTTAAGCTACACTATACAGCAAGGGCGTCGCCAGCAAATGGACCAGGAAGAGGAAGGGGGCAAGATGGAGAAGAGAAGGTTGGTGAAATATGAATTTTAGACATTTTAGACTCCCATATACATTTTTTCGAATCCCTAGTGGGGAGGGGTGCCCCCCTTGGCATCGCCCTTGCTATACCGCATTTGCCCAGGGTACGAGGAAACTGGAAAACCCGCATTGTGTTCCACACATAACCTCTATGTTTGTACCTTATATATATAAAAAAATATTCGTAATTTAAAATAAATAATACGTTTTATTAATGAATGAAAATATCAGGTCATTTCGAGACACCCCATATATATATATATATATATATACATACACGATTCGTACGTGCGTATATATGTGCACGCAGTACGCAATAGCATAGACCGAAATCTAATTACATCTCCCATAATACGTCATGCAGGTCGCTTGATTCGCGAATAGTGCACGCGATATTATTCGAATTATCAATTCTCGTCGTGTCAAATTTATCCTTCCGATTCCGGCACTATTGGAAAGCCATGAAAGTGTAATTTGCTCTACGCGGAGAAGCGTACAAAATTATATCGGCGCTTATATTTGCGTCGCCTATATGCGATAAATGGGGGAAGGCAGTTCGATAAGGGGCGATTCGCCTCTGCACAGTCCTAACAACACTGCACGTACGTAGTGTTGTTAGGAGCAACGCGTATACAGGATTTGTACATACACACATGCACTTATATACAATATACACCTACACCCATATATGTATATATGTATGTATATGTGTGTGTGTATATATATATATATGTGTGTGTGTGTGTGTGTGTGTGTGTGTGTGTGTGTGTGTGTGTGTGTGTGTGTGTGTGTGTGTGTGTGTGTGTGTGTGTGTGTGTGTGTGTATATGTATGTATGTATGTATGTGTGTATATATATGGAAAAACACAGGTGACACAAGTAGCGAAGGACGAGACAATGCTGCTCGGGGTAGCGGAACACCGGACATCCGTGTTCTACGTTAAAGCCATGCGGTATTTGAGTGTAACGTCCCGGGCCCGCGCGCGGGTACATCGTGCGTGCGGTTCTGGACATTAGCCCGTCACCCATACCAGCAGTGGTAAGTCCTACTGGGTATGGTACCCCATATATGTATATGGTAGTGATGAAAATGATGCATGCGTTAACACATGTCATTTATACGGCTCTGCAGTTGGGGTATAGGCGCACACATATGCGCGGGTGTGTGTGGGTGGAAATCCCGAGCTTAGGTACCAGGACATTTGCGCGGATATCCCGGCAAGCTTAAGGCACCCGTTCATTTTCGAAACACAAATATCCACTATGGAATATTCACTGATGGAAAGCTTTATTGAAATCAACTAAATGCGTTTAGTCGATCTTTTTTATTTTAGAATTAACTGAAATTTTTGTAATGCATATATATGCGTTACAAAAATTACATATGCATTAAAAAAATTTTGTTAGTGCATATATATATATATATATATGCATCTAATAATTTTGGTATTTGGAATTATTTACGCAAAAAAGATTCAGTAGTACATACTAAATGGATCTATTTAGATATTTAGAGAGCAATAATACGCGATAGTAGAATAGTACGCTCTGTGGCCAGTGTGTGGCGCAGGAGCCGAGACTTCTCTCGCGAGCCCATTGTACCCCGCGCGAGCATACGACCGAAAGACGTGTTTATTCCAAAAGACGTAGCCATTACTCGTGATAGCCACGCAAGAGGCATATCCTCTCGCATATACCAAAATGATGGTAACACTGATTTTTATAATTTTCCACCATTGCGCATTGTTAACAACACGGATAAACATGTATTGTATATGAGAAAATATGGTAAATTTGCAGGTTGCAAGTTAAACTACTAGTAATTCAAATACAATTCCGATTCGTTCGAAATAACAATATATTTGAATTTAAATGGTTATGCTACTGTGAAAGTGACGAACCCTCGTTCGTCACTTGAGGCAACTCAAATTGTAGAGGAAGGCCCAACATATGGAGCAGGAATCGGAGATTGAAGGTAAACTTATGATTAAAACGGTAAAAATTGCTTGTAAAACTTTGAACGTGTTTTTCTCGAAACTATGTTTTTCAACACGGTGTGCACAATTGTTCGACATCTAATGAACGAA
>OZ023312.1:7007817-7166653 GCA_964007375.1 Ophion obscuratus
ATAGTCATGGCTTCGGATAACGGATAAAAATCGGAAAAGTTTTGAGTTTGTTCTTTTAAAAACATAACAGAGAAAAACTTACCATACGTCGAAGTGCACACGAAACGATGAAAGAAATTTTCGAACAATGGAAATGTGCAGAAATTCCAACGCGTCGATTGAATAACGCAATCTTGAAATCAATAAAACTCCATCTAGTCTGGAAACAACTTTTAAAAAATCGAGTTAAAAAGAATTTGCCGTCACAAATATCGAAGGAGCGTAAATTTAAGAGAGATTTGGACAAACTGTTCAACGTTGCACATTTTCGTTCTGCCCAAAATGTTAACGAACTTGAGAATGGCTGGGAAGAAATGTAAATGAGTTTGAAGATAATATAAGCGTAGCATTTTGAAAATGTAAATATACGATTTATGAATAAAAGCTTATAATTTAATTTTTCGTAAAAAGTGCGAAATGTTAATGCGTATAAATAAATCTACATGAACAACGAGAGTAGTATAGACGCCATTATTGATCTACCTGGATTTGAATTGTGAATATTGCACCCTTTTCAAATTGTTAGAGTTTATTTTTGTTACGAAAAAGCTGCTGGATGTGATTTTTATCCGTAATCCGAAGCCATGACTATGCTGAAATGCAATACGTTCGTTAAAAAAAATTCAAATACAAAAAAGTCGAGATAGCCACCTCTAAAAATTGAGTGACCGCGCCCATCTTTTTAGAGAAATTTTGTTTTATCAGTGCCCAACAATAGCACGAGAATCCAGAAGGAAATTTTTTTTTTGAATCAGTCTAATATATATATATATATATATATATCTAATAATTTTGGTATTTGGAATTATTTACGCAAAAAAATATTCAGTAGTACATACTAATAAAATAAAATGTGTATATATAAAATAGAACTGGGAAAATACAAACATATAAAAAAAAAGATAATGGTGAGACCCAAGAACATGTGGAATCCGCCTGTCCGGATATAATTCAACGACGATACGGGGAAACAATGCTCGCTGTTAATGTTCACTGACCATGCTGTACCGCGTGTGCACAAAGGTACTTTAACGTCTCTGTCATTTACCATCAGCGCGTTCACATTGTCCCACGCGGATCGTTCAGTAGTGAAACAGTAGCCCGCGCAGCCGGACGACTGATTTCGAATAAAAAGAGCCAAAAGTGTGACACGAGTGCGAATACACGTTCGTACGTACGGTGAAGGAAAATTGGTTTTCGGCGGACGGAAAGCTCCCTTGGGTTTGTGAGAAGACATCGAGGGAAAGAGCGAGAGGGAGAGGGCAAAATCGGTAAAATGTTTTGTGTGAAAATAGTGTATTGCCAAGTGACGATGGAATTCGTGGATATGGACGAAGAAGATTGTTCACACGATAGGTACGAAAAACACAATATATATTTTATCTACAACCTTTCGTCATTATGAATATTTTTGTGAAACTCCGTTATTTTTACTATTTTTATAAATATAATTGAATTTATAGGTCGTACTTGAATCAATAATAATTTATTTAACGTTAATAACAGTAATGATAACGTGGGTAATTATAATAATTATTGTGACAAATTCCTAACGTTAATCATTATTAATAAGTCGATATCGCCAATTATTATTAATAGAGCGATAATATAATAATAATAATAATAATAACCGTCAATATTATAAAGGTTATTATTATTAACGAATTGATAACCTCAAGTTAATAAAAAAACTAATAATAATAATGGTTATTATTATTATCATTATTATAATAATAATTGGCGATATGAATTTATTCATAATTATTATTATTGAAAAAATTGATAAGGTTAATTATTAACAATATAATGATCATGGTGATAACAGTATTGGGATGTTGACTAAGTTCTCGCTGTTTTCTCGTAAAAATTAATGCTTCATTTTTAAAAACTCGGCTAAGTGCGAGCAATATTTAATTAGGTGATGTTTTTTCTATCTTAGTTCTTAGGTAGTACTGAACTGAAACCATATAGGGTGATGACAGCTAAAGAAAGCTTTGTATGCTCCTGCTGTAAGCTAATAATGACAATATATAAAATTATTGCTATTTAAATATTTACAATACCAAATTACTTATTTTTGGAGCCAGTACCAGCCGATTGCCAATATTGCGTAGAAAATAGGGAGGCGAAAAATATTAAATGATATCTACGATCTACAGTGTTTTTTAATTTGCAATCTCGTTTTTTTCCGTGACATCAATCTCCCCTTCCTAGTAATTTGGTATTGTAAATATTTAAATAACAATGATTTTATATTTTTTTCATTTTAAATTTATTGTATTGCGTATACAATAAATTATTATACATACTACATTATGAATCGGTGTTTTCAGTATCTGTTGTTAAAATACAGTGTATGGTACACAATATACAGAAATTCCAAATTCCTGGCGAGTTTAGTTTTCGAGATAGACCCCGTAACCACAATGGTCTAAAACTGACAACTTTGACGGCCCCTCATTTTTTTTATTCTTGAAGATAAAAAAGAAAAAATATATATTCGTACTCTACCCAATGAGCTTTAAAAAATGACGCCTCACATGCCAGGATAAGAAAAACAAAAAAGTTCCGCTCCTTTTTCATGTGTGGGACCCTCATGAAAAATAATTTAATTGAATTTTTAATTTTATATTCGGTTTTGGGTTAACATTATACACAAAATATCAAAATTTAATATCTGCAACTCGTTCCGTTTACGAGCTAGAGACCCGTGGGTCACGGATGGACATACAGCGGAGTGACATTAATAGGGTGCCGTTTTGCCCTTTGAGTACGGAATGCTAAAAATTAGTGAACAAAAAACATGTTACTGAAAGTGTTGTCCAACGTCAGCCACTACTTTTTTCCATCTCTCTGGCAGCGTTTTAATTCCACGTCGGAAAAACGACACGTCTTTTGAGGCTATCGAAGAGTCGACCTTTTTTTTCGGCATCTTCATAAGAATGCAAGTGCTGCTCAGCCAGGCCATGTGCCATCGATCGGAACAAGTGATAATCGGAAGAGGCAATGTCTGGCGAATACGACGGGTGGGGTTCCCATTTAAGGGGTCTTCTCATTTGGACGCTAAAAAGCCGATTTTCATGCATTTTTTTATAGCTTAATATTATAGATATTGATATGAAAGTTGTTACACTTAATAAATACACTTTCGAAATACATTTGAAAAGTTTATTTATTTATTTAAGACACTATTTATAAACGAAAATGGTAGGTAAAAAAATGTCCTAAAAAAATTGTAGGTCTGCGCTGTTGATGAAATCTCGGAGATGGATCATTTGAATAAAAAAAAATCAAACGGTTTTAGATCCGATATGTTAATGACTATAACGCATATCATACGATTTTTTATATATGCAAAAATTACAAAAAGGCGGACATTTTTCGAAAAAAAAACGTGTCTTTTCATATTTTTTGGCAACGAAATAGTAAATATAAAAATTTAAAACAATCTTTGATATACACTATAGCTATAGTTGTAAAGAATATGTGGTTAAAATTTCATAAGGATCCTTTCAGTAGTTTCGAAGATTTTATCAACAAGCCGTCGAAAAACGTTGTTTCGAGAAAAACGCCCTTGAATTTTGTTTGGGTTACATAAATACATGAAATTTTTAAAAATGCATTTTGAAAGTGTATTCATTAAGTGTAACAACTTTCATATCAATATCTATAATATAAACCTATCAAAAAAAATGAAATAGGGGGAGGGGAGTTTGGATAACATCACGATTGATCACGCTGGGGGGGGGGGGGGTGTTGCGACATATCACGTGTATTTTTTTGTGTAACTGCGTGAACCGGAGAGAATCCGCTGTGAGCTATTGAACAGGCAAGTTGTGCCCAGGGGGCTGGCACATTTTGGAATATTTGCTACGCAAAGTGACCGCATTTTTAGTGTCGTACTCTGCCACTCGCAGCGCTAGTTATACTCTTACAACCTGATGCGTGCGCAGGGGCTATGTATATGGTCGTGGGTATAGTGGGTATATATGTATAGTTCGTTGGGTCTCATCATTTTGACACGAACAAGTGCGCATGCGTATAATGATGCGCAACTCGCAACTGCGCAATGAAACGAGCGCATCATCAACTGCGCATCATCCTGCGCATGCGCACTTGTTCGTATCGAAATGATGTGACGCAACGAACACGACCTATAATAAGGATACTGTAAGATATTGGATATTGTAAGATAACTGCTAGCGCCATGGGGAGAGGTAGAACTAAAAAAGCGGTCAAAAAGTGCAGTATTTGTATACCGGTCAGGGATAAAATATTTCAGCCCCCTGGTTAAGCCTAAAAAGTAAACTAAACAACAGTTTTTAATTCTATTTACTTTCGACTGGCCACCTCTTTAAAGTGAAGTGCCTACATCTGTTCCACAAAAGGCTTGTCCACTTGTTACTGTAGAAAACACGCAAATGAGCCCATGGCCTAGGACAATGCCATTTAAATATTGGGTTGGTACAAAAATCTTGCAACACACAACACGAGTAAGAAAGAAAAATATTTTATTTTAACAATAAGCGATTATTCAGTAACGTCGGCTCCCTCTGCATCTACAACTATTGCCCAACGCTCTGGTAGACTTTGCACGCCCGCAGACCAGAATTATTTTGGTCGTGAATTAAGAAAGTCGTCCAATGTATTTTTGAGATCCGACAGATGATCAAATTTTTTACCCCGTAAATAGTTCTTCGAAGCTCGAAACAGGTCATAGTCGGTAAGTGCTAAGTCTGGTGAACACGGTGGATGTGGTAGAATTTCCCATCCTAGCTGCGAAATAGTTTCTTGTGTCATCTTAGCGACGTGGGGTCGAGCATTGTCATGGAGAAGCCGAACTTGAAGACGTTTACGCCTTTTCTGTTTCATAATTTTAGCCACCTTTTGCAGTTGTGCAGAATAAATCTCTGCCTGTATTGTGGTATTGGTTGGCAGAAATTCGTAATAGAGCAGGCCCTCAGAATCTCACCAGCAAAGTGAAACTTTCTTCATTTCACGGGGTCGTTTAGGGGTCGGCTCTGGTTTTTCCCCTTTCGGTGGCCACTGACGCTTGCGTGTGTGATTAACATACAACACCCAGCTTTCATCCCCAATGATTATTTCTTGAAGAAAATGCTTTCTTTGCAGACGATGCAGGAGTGAAAGTCTGATAGACATGCGTGTTGCTTTGTTTGATTGGCTGAGATTGTGCAGTATCCAAGACAAAACAACTTTCCTATATCCCATCTCTTGTAAATGTCGAAGGAACGTAGGATGACTGAATTTGAGTTTGTTGGCTAATTCTCGTGACGACATATTAGGCTTTGCCTTTATAAGTGCTCGCAGTTCTTCATCGTCCACAATCGATTTCTTGCCGGACCTAGGTTTGTCTTCAAAAGATGTATCGCCAGAATGAAAACGCTGATACCAACGGGAAACCGTTGAATAATTAACTACATTAGCCTTGAACGTACTGCACATATTACGGGCTGCGGCTCTTGCGGAATGTCCTTGCAAGAATTCGTAATATGCGATTGCTCGAAGTGCACGTTGATCCATCTTTGCTCATACTGACTCCACGGAACAACTGACTCGCTTATGTATCCTGCGGCATGGTAGGTTCTAGACCATTCTTGTATTTCCTATTCTCGAATGCTTTCGAACTTCGTTATTAGAAAAAATATTTCAAATGAAAAAAAAGTGTTGCAAAATTTTTGTACCAACCGCGCGATGAAAAAAATAACATTCAAAAATCGATATCTCGAAAACTATGGCGAGTCGCCAAAAATCCCTTTAGGAGATATCTTGTAATATTGAAAGGAAGATGTATGCCTAGTTTCAGGTCGAAGTTTATATTGACAGTACATATTATTTCATTTTTGACAATAAAATACCATACTCTCTATCGGTTGTGTCTCACATTTCTTAACACAAAAAAAATACACGTGATGTGGGCGGAGGGGGGGGGGCTGGAAACCTCACCATATATCACCACGGGGGAGGGGGGCTCAGAAAGTGGCCTAAAAAACCTCACGTGATTAATGGACGACCCCTTAAGCGTTTCTAAGTAGGTTTCCACCGGTTTTGCAACGTGTGGCCGAGCGTTTTCATGCTGCGAAATTCCTTTGTCATGTATCTGCTCGTATATCGGCCGTTTTTCCTCCAATGCCCGGCTCAAACGCATCAATTGTAGTCGATAGCGATCTCCCGTGATGGCTTCGTTAAGTTAAGGGCAGATATACACCCAGATGGTCGAGGACGAGGATTTAGAAGCTACGAACATTCCGTCGACCGTAGAAGACATACACTATAGGCCTGGTATCGATGATTCCATGTAAGTTGACAAATTTCATGATTTATTCAATCCCAATTTTTCAAACGCGTTTTTCTCAAAACCACGTTTTTCAAATCGGTACCCAAAATTTCTCAAAAACCAACGAACCGATTGCCTTGAGGTTTTTTGTGGTTATTATATACACCATTATCTAGTACTTGTCATGGGATTTTTTTGTTCCGTTACTTAGTTTTGGTTTTATAGGCAAAATAATAACGAATTTTTGGCCCAAAAATCACTATTTGTGTTCAAACGTCCGCCATTTTGTCATAAATCGATATTTCCAAAATCGGCCATGACAATTACTAGATTATAGTATCTAATTTAATAATCTTTTTGGTTTTTTTTTTTTCGATGATTTTTGAAGAAACGCTAGTGGGTACCGTATACGCAGATTTTTTTACGACGCTCCAAGGATCATTCAATATCCTTGTATATTTTTGATATTTTTAAATAAAGAAAATTAAACACATTTTTGAATGTATATACTTTTAGATAATTAAAACCCCAATTCGAAATTTCAAATAGTTTTCCGTGAAAAAATTCACAAAAATGACCTTTTTCCGGCTCCTAGGTGTATATCTCCTCTTAATAAACTACACCCAGCTGATCCCACCAAATGCAGAGCAGAAGATTGGAACCGTGGATTTTCGGCTTTGCCGACGATGTTGATGCATGGCCGGGCTTACCCCATGATTTTCTACCCCAAGGGTTATCGCAGTGTATCCATTTATCATCGCCAGTCACGATACGATGTAAAAAGCCTTTCCTTTTCTGCCGTTGAACGTATTTTTCACTGCTCATACGTGAAAAGGCGCCGTTTGACGTCTCTCGGCTTCAACTCGTACAGCACCTAATGTCCTTGCTTTTGAGTCATTCCTTATGCTTTCAAACGTTTCGATACTGTCCTGCGGTCAACTTCCAATGATCGCACAAGTTCAGCTAGCGTCTGACATGAGTCTTCATAAAGTAATGCCACGAATTCTTCGTCTTCAAACCTTTCTGGTGCGCCAGAGCATGCTTTATCTTCAACATCAAAATAATCATTTTCGAAGCCTCTAAACCAAGCTCTGCATGCTGTTTCCGACAGAGCATAGTCGCCGTAAGTCTCAACAAGAATTCTGTGTGCTTCAGCTACAGATTTAAAAAAAATAACCTAGTGTAGTTAAATTCCCCGCAAGTACTCTTTTTTGGCACGAAATTTGACATCTTTACCACAATGAAGAAAAAAAGTGTTTACACTTTAGCGAAATGACACACACTGAGTTTCAAACCTGCTTATAGTACTTCTCATAGATGCGTTACTATCTTAAGGTAGGTTTACACTACGACACTTTGGTGTATACACTCAATGTATACATCGAGTGTCTGTGTGTGAACACCACTGTCTGATCTCGGGACATTTATTGCGACATCTCGCTAGGTGTCGCGTCGAGCGCCGTGTGAACAGGTTGTGTCGGAGTGTCTGCGGCAGTGTCCAAGTTTTCGAACCGGCGCGAAATTATCCAGACACTCGCGACCCGCGGTAAATCAAAATGGCCATTACGTGGAGCAAGGAGAGCATTAAAAATTTGATACTTTTTGTGGAAGGACTGCCTGAACTTTGGCAAATATGTTGTGCTGATTATAAAAAATAGAGTAAAAAAACAGGCAGCACTTCAATGCTTGGCGGAACAGTTTGGCACAATATCGGCTAAAGTTGACAGAAAAATGCATAATTTAAGAACACAGCTTAAGGGGTATACCATTGTGAACGCTGGAAATTTGGGTGATTTTCAGGACTTTTTGGACGAAAAGTACTCAATTAAATCTTTTGGAAAATTAAAAATATGTTTGACCTATATTAAATAATTTTTTCATAGGTAAATATTGAGATCCAAGCGACTAATGCGCTGCCTTCGCAGGCGCAAAAAAAAGTTCCTCCACTGCTGACATAATTCCGGCTGATTGAGTAGCTGAAACCGAAAAAGGAAAAAAATGTCGTTAAACTAGAAGGTATTTCCTGTACAATGACGTAGGATTTTTTAAAAATATCACAATCTAACAAAATGGCGTGGTTATGAAAAATATCTCTTTTCTTGCCTATAAAATGGTCGTTTTTTCAATGCCAAATCGTCAATTTTCATCCAATCAAAAATATCCTACGTCATTGTAGAGTAAATATATCCAAGAGTACTCAGTTCAAATTTCAAGTCAATCGGATCTCTTTGAGATACAATGTCAGCAAATTTGAAAAATCTCATTTCGAGAAAAATGCGTTTAGAGATTTAACTATCGATTTTTAAATCGATAAAATGACATTGACATATATAATATAAATGATAATGATATTCTTGAAAGAATAAACTGTCGAAAAAGGCAAAAAAATCGATCTTTTTAAAGTGTCACACTGGTATAGCCCCTTAATAACAGCGCGCAAAATTACGGCTGCCGCCGCACGGCGTTTCTCCATGGCGTCCGTGTGGGTACTGCAGAGACGTGTCAGTAGTTTTGTGTGTGAACACCTGAGACACTTGTGTAGCGACATCACAGTACAGACACTTTCTGGGACACCGAAACCGTCTTATGTGTGAACAGAACGGACATTAGTGTCAGACATTTGTGTCGCAATAAGTGTCGTAGTCTATGCAGACCTTTAAACTACACGCAAACTACACGTAGTTATTATTGAAGTTATCCTTTTACCAATAATACTTTACGGTATCAATTTATTAATGACAGTACCAATAATAATTATCACTAACCATATGATTTTATGAATAATCATCAACCATATTAATTCATCAATAACAATAATTATCTCTATTCGCGTTATCATTTGATTGAGAATAATCAAGGTCATCATTTTATTAATAATAATGGTAATTCTTAATTTTGAAAGTATCATTGTCTTCAATCATCTATTATTATTGTAAGAAATCAAAAATATTTAAATGGACCGATTATCACTGTTATTAAAATTGCGGGGTTCTCCACCGTCTCGCGGGGTGTAAATGAAAAATCGGTCCATCAAATCTATCAATCAGCCGATTTGCACGAATAAGACGAATATGCAGATCGTGAACTCTGTACGTTGCCGCGTGCAGGAAATGCTCTGAAGCGAGTCGACCACTTGACGGATACGTTCGTGTTGGTGCCTCTAGGCGGTGAGAACACCGGAAGAGTATCGATAATCGGGGACGCGCGATATAGAGGAAAAAAATTACAGACCGTGAAATTCCGCACTTTTTTTTACGAGGCAATTCTGAATTGGAAATTTTTGGTGCCGAATGCGGGCGATATTGCCGTAACGACAATTGCACTATTGCAATATACCTATATATATATATATATATATATATATATATATATATATATATATATATATATATATATATATGCGTGTGTGTGTGTGTGTATGTTCTTCTTTCGAATCAAGAATTTTTCTATCGCCCCTGCTCAGGCTATTTTACACAATAATCGCCGTCCATCAACTTTAATATCCCCATATAATATAATGTGGCTTCGCGAACATTATTGCAATAGAAGCTTCGAAAGTGAGTCGGTCCTTACGCAAGTTCGCGTAATTTCCGTTCCGTCTCTTTCATCCCTCTGCTCTCTCGAGCCCTCGTTAAACAAGGGCCCTCAAAAGTTCGTCCCAGTTATCTTGAGCATATACATACACATATACGTGTATACAGGGTGATTCACAACTATCAGGCTTCTATTTGTCAGCACGTGTCATTGCAAGCAAAGCGCTTTATTTTAAACGTCGTTCGAAAAAACATTTGAAGCGCGGCTTCGAATCCACCTTTGGACAAGTGAATATTTTTTTCTCAAAGGAGGACATCACTGTGACGGGCCGAAAAAGGTCGTTGTTTCCGTTTTTTTTTTAAATTACTAGATTATTTATTTGGGATTCTGAAATAAGGTCTGTTATTAAGTTTATATACTGACTTTATTTGGTGTAAACTTTTAAGTAAAAAAAAAATATAAAAGTTAACAACGTTCTTGAGGTATAATAGAGCCTCTGTAGAAAAAATTTGGTCCAACAGAGTTGACAATGGTTGGTTCGAAAAATATAAATAAGAAAGTTATATAATTTATATAAATATACTTCTCGTTGTACGTAAACGTTTATCGAAGAAAAAAGTTTCACAAAATGACGAGTGTTGAAATAAAGTGAGAGTTTGGAGAAATTTTAAATATTAAATATATTAAATATATAATATTAAATATTAAATATATAAATATTAAATATTATGCGATATAAATAAAATATAATTAAGTATTATATGAAATTTTTAACAAAAACCTAATTGCTGCTGCAATTAAGAGAAATTGTAGTAGCTATTTAAAAAAAAAATAATTAAAAATCGGACCACTATAGCTAGAGTTATGATTCGGGCCAGGTCGAGAAAAACATGGGCTTGAAGTTTGCATCGTTGGAAAGCAACGATTTTTTTTACTTCCTTATTTTTATTGGCATCGAAAATCATAATTGGGGGGTTGCAGGTCGCTAAATGAGGAGCCTGAAAAATGATCACGGGATTTTCGAAGCTTAGATCTGTTGAACAAAATTTGGAAAATTCAGTGAAAAAATCGTTCGCTGGATTCCAATGATGCAAACTTCAACATCACAAAAAAAACGCCAGTAAAAGTTTTAGTATACGTAAATCGTCGCGCTACCTGCTCTCACTGAATCATCTGTAAATCGGTCAATTTTCAATTTTTTCACTTTAAACTTTTCTCACATATTTTTGAATATGTTTCCTTTGAGAAAGTGCAAAAGAATCTATTTTTTACGTCACAGTGGTGTCGCGCCTGTGGTGTCGAGCTTGTTGCCAAGTACCCCGTCGCCAGTGAATAATACAAGCTGGCGATGAAAAGAAAAACATAAACGAAGAAACAAGTACTAATAAATCCTTCGGCACAGATATTACAAACGACGATTTCGCATCGCCAAACAATTTGCCAAAGGGTGAAAAACAGTCCAAAATTAAATTCATCATGTAATCCAATTCGATCGTCCGCCAGTCTGATCTGAATGGAGACCTTGAGGGGACATTGAAAAATGCAGATTGCTCAATCGACTCACGGGAAATGAAGGAACGTTAACGGCAACCGCTGGGGTGGTGGGAGAGGGGGGCGAGTATGGTCGGGGGATGAAACAACTGCGAGGGGTGGAAAGGGGCCTTTGGCATTATTATATGCATATACCGTGTCGATGGCATACACGAATGAATCACGTTGCCGGGACTCACCTGGCTTGGCTTGACTTGGTCCCCACGTAGGACCGCCGACAGGGCGAGACGTACCTATATATATATATATATATATATATATGTCGCGCGCGTGTGTGTGTGTGTGTGTGTGCGCGTGTGTATCTACGCACATATGACCGCGTGCACCATGCCACGGAAAGGGGCAGGTGACACAGAAGGTGAAACGCACACACGCCGCAGTTGATGGTCGACAGTCGAGTTAGTGGTTGGTTGTATGCACTCCTTGCGCGGGGCATATGCGAAACTGCCGCGGTACACGGTACGAGGTACGTGAGTGCACTTATCGTTTCATATGGGTTTGATATATATATATATATATATATATATATAAGGGTGTGCGGAAAAAATCGATACTTTTTTTTTCTGTTGCATCCACCAAAAAAAGGTCAATTAAGGTAAAAAATGAAGAATGCGCGAAGGAGAGCTCAAAAAAAAATATTTCGAATGGCGCATTGCATTTGAATATTTTCCATAAGAATAACCCCGGAAAATATTGGGATTTCTGAATGTGGTAGTGCAACTCGTCAGGAAAAAATCACACAAAGTTGTCATTAACATATTCTCATGGAGAATTGAATTTCCAAAAAAAAAGTTTTTACGAAAAATTTGCTCAGAACAACCATTCAAGTGGAATCGCTGTCTGAAATTGAATTGGTAGAAAAATAATAATTCAGTAAGCTGTAAAAATCGAATTTTTCGCTTTACGAAAAAACTTTTTGGGTTTTTTTTTGTAGAGCATGTTCTGCTCTAACATACAATTTGCATGGAATCGTTCTCAAAATATTTCTCTGATACAAAAAAGAATCAAGTACAACAAGAAATATAAAAGAAACGACGTCCATCACTGATCGTGTTTCGAAAAGTTTTATTCAATTAATTTGGTTTAATAAGATAAAATGATTTGTTTTTACATTATAATGCTTCATAATCATCGTTCCTGTTTTTAAGAGTCTGTTTGTTGCAATTAGGGTATTTCTGTCGATGATTTTGCACTACGCCCAATAAATATTGTAGCTGCTCTTCGTTTTTTGTTAATGAACCGTTATATGCTTCTATCAAAGTGACACCACGTTCGGCTACGCTATTAACGACTTTTGAATTAAAAAAAAATCTAAGCAACTCAAATAAGTGGCATTTTCCGGCCATAATTCAATATTTACTTTCAAAAAATCATGAGGTAAATTTAATTGCTGGAAAAGAAATAAGGATTCTTGAGTAATGAAATCGCTTGTGTCTTCTTTCAGCACCATTTCCCAATCATTTTTTTTTTTTAACAATTACTCGCTCGGAAGGATTTTTGGATTTTTCTCGAGATTGCAGAGCTTGTATCATTTTTGCCTTCACACTTATCGGCACAGCATTGTCAACAAACGACAAAGCAACAATTTTCTCATTAAAGTACCACAAGTGAACTAGCTAATTTTTTCGAGGCAGCCTCCCCTACTACAGGATTCACTTCGCAATAACGAATGAAATTTTCTAGCAGTGGCAGATCTTGATTTGGGGGAAAAATGTCGCGGTTTCCCGTTCGTGGCGCTAGCGTGAAGCTTGTAATTTTGCACTACGAGCTACCGCATGCTGCCGCCAGGTGGCAGCGTGTGCTAGGGCGCGCACGCCGCTTAAATAAAAAAATTTATTTCAGACAGTGATACCACTTGAACGGTTGTTCTAAGCTAATTGTTCATAGGAACTTTTTTTGTAGGGAATTCAATTCTCTATCAGAATATCTTAATGACATTTTTGTGAGATTTTTTTCTGAAGAGTTTTACTACGACGTTCAGAAGTGCCAATATTTTCCTGTGTTATTCTTATGGAAAGTATTCAAATGCAATGCGCCGTTCGAAATAATTTTTTTTTGAGCTCTCCTTCGAGGATTCTTCTTTTTTTACCTTAATTCACCCGTTTTTGGTGGATGCAACCGAAAAAAAATATATCGATTTCTTTCCGCACACCCTAATATATATATATATATATATATATATATATATATATATATATATATATATAAGAAAAGAAAAAAATGGTTGCAAGCACTCAACGAGCGTTCACGGGCCTGCAGCAAGACTTTTGATCATGGCGACATTATTTTTCGTTTTTTCGAATGTTTTTTTTTCCTTTACAGGAAAATTCTGTCAGTTTACTTAACCAATTTCATTTCATTTTTCACCGCGCTCTTTTTTCGTTGTGCATCTTCAAACGCGCGTTCGAAAAATACATGAGCCAAGGATTAAAAGGAAGCAAAAAAAACCGTAGTGGAGAGAGTATTTTTCCGGTGATGAAAAAGAGCGACGACCATCAGGACGGGTGGGAGGGGGGTAACGTCAATTCAATTTGTTGATCGCAGTTTTGCGGGCACTTTGAGAGCGATGAAGTATTTCGATGCGTAAAATTTATTATCAGGAGATTTGTGGATTATTCGCGGTTTATGAGTTTTTATCGTTTTATTGACATTTTTATTCCGAGGGCGGGGTGAATTCGGTAAAAATCGCGGTGCGCATTATTTTCCCATAGGATAAACATTTTAGGCAGATGATTTTTTTTTTATCTCCGATGGAGAACACAGTGAGACTTTTGGGGAAAATAAAAGTCCTGAGAAAACAGATTTCCTGCTATCGCTCTCGCACTTAGACGTCACGCGGTGTGCATCTTTCCACCTTGTGTTGAGTCACCGAAAAAGTTTGTTTGAATGTTGGTATTTCAATTTTGCCGGAAATCAATTACCGGATGCAATTTTCTTTTGATCTTTTTCCGAATCAATTGAAAAATTTATTGAAAATTGCCAGTTTTTGATCCATTTTTTTTTTTCGTTTTTTTTTCGCGTCAAAGACGATGCTTTATTTTTGCTCGGAAAGAATAATTTATTTCTTTTTTTCTATAATTTTTTTCATTTTATTTTTACAATTTTTTCCTTTATAATTTATAATTTTTTATGATAATAATAATTTATGATAATATCTATCAATTTTTTAAAATAATTTATAATTTTTTTCTTCCTATTATTCGGAGAGAATAATAAAAATAATTTACCAATAATTTAGCGAGCGTGCGATTCAAAATGTCCCAGCACAAACAATTCTTGCAATATTTCAATAAGTTAACAATAATTTTACGAGCGTGCGATTAGTTTGGAAAATGCGGAAAAAAGTGTTACTTTCGTATTATCGCAATCGATGTAGGGCCATCGGTGATCAGCGATTTATCGACAAGGAGGAAAAAAAGCCCACCGGAGTAGAGATTTTTTCTTTCAACCGGGTAAAAGCGTGCTCTTACGGAGGGCTCACTTACCATTGAGCTTTGCGCGCTTCTTTCGCTCAGTGCGCTTGTCTCTCGCATCTGCTGCAAAATAAAAAAAAATAAGCGGGTATGATAGTGAGCGATTAGCGTGAGCGACACTCCTTCTTGGTCGACGAATTGAAAAATATAACACGACAAAATAATAATTAACGTAACGCAGCATCATTGGTACAGGAATGTGAGTAATTTTTGTTTTCGCGAAGGGAATTACGAAAGTTCGAGGGAAACAAAGCTTTTGAAAAATGACGAGGAAAATTGAATATCACATTGAAAAATGACTATGATCACAAGGCGAGTAAAAAAAAATTAGTAGCCACAAAACTCATCAACTTATTGCAATCATACAGGGATCGATATAATTAATTCTTGTTTCAATTTTTGTTCAATATATTGATTGTATTAATTGACATATTAATTCTATAATATAATAAAAGTAGTAATGGTTAATCAATATTATATAGTGATATAACAATCATATATCATTTATTATAAATATGATATAAATTGCTGATATATTAATTGTATATTCCATATATCAAGTAATTAGTAGAATTGCAGCACGAAGTACAAACATTCAGTGCCTCATATCAATGGTACCAAGAATCGTTATAATTAATCACATTTTTATATGATATATATATATATATATATATATATATATATATATATATATATAAGGATGATGTATACATGAATCGGACAATTAGTTAATGTGTCAATTATAGTATACTATAACACTATACAAGTTACGTAGTGATTATACTATAACTAATACATCACTGATTATCTGATTCATATACTATTATATTTCCATTATACTTTAATATATTAATTGTACCAATCAAGCAATTAATTCAATGATATATTATAGATACCAATATGTAATTAATCAACAATATCTAATGACATAACGATGACTAAAAGACATAATTATTTTAAAAATAAATTTATTTGATAACAATTGAATTAATTTTATTGGAAATATTATTTCTGAGGTAAAATTTGATATATACTATATCTCCAACATTTGCAAGAATTTCGAACTGCCATAACTTTCTTGATTTTTGACCTAGTCACGTTTTTTCTTCCGTTGGATTCGTCTCAAAATCACTAATTTTTATAAAAAATAAAAAACCATGCGTTCCCTTTAAACAAAATTGAAAGTTACCGCAGCATCCCCTGGACGTGTTGACAAAAAAATATGTTGTATTACCATCGGATCTTTCGCCGACAATCATAAAACTTTTGTAGCAGAACATTTTTCTGTACAATCTCTTCTTTTCGACTTGTTTTAATTCTTTTTTTTTAATGGGGCACCCTGTATGCCGATTACGTACAATATATTTCATTATCGATTATCGCAGTTACAACAATATTCTTACTTGGGCTCTACTCCAATTCAAAATAATCGATAAATAAAAGTCTATCTTTATAAGAGGAAAAAAAACATCAATAGGGGAGGAAAAAAATGAAATAAAGAGAGCGCAAAAGGCGAACGAAATTCGAGACTATAGGACGTGAGTAAAGCTAAAATTAAAAAAGTTAAAAAAAGGAAAATAAAATAAAATTGTCCACAGGAGAAATTCAATGAAAATAAATGGTAAGAAGAGACGAGACAAGCTTCCGTATTTCCGACGCCGGGCACGAGAGTTCGATTTGCGGTCGTACGCGACAAGTTTATCGGTTTGAATAAACAGGCGACCAATCTTTTTTTCTTACTAATTTATATCAGCAAAAGCACGACGAATTTATCTCCAACATTCGACCACCTTTGCTCGTCAATTCTGGGATAATTTTGATTTTCGTGTATCTTTTTTTTTTTTTACTGCCAATCGGTTTGCAGGCCGAGAACTGTCGCGATTGTCCGTTTCCGTCCTCGTTATCGAGGCGTGAAAAAAATGATAAATTAATGACAGCAATACACCCACACGAATGCACAGATGGGAGTGCGTGTGGAGACACTTGTCGTCGGGTAATTCGATGCTGCGAGGTCATTTGGGGACCGCAGTCACTTTCTTCTCTCTGAGGTCTTCTCGAATTACGTACCCATGTATATATTTATATACATGCGATTAATACGCGCACGAGACCATGACTTTGATCGCGCGAACGAGAGAAGAAGGACACACGTGTATTGCGACGCGTATCAATCGGTCAAACTTTCTCCCGAGGAAACTCAAGACCCGATCGCCAAAAAAGCAGATTAATACAAATTTACGAGAGAAGTGAAATGAAATGAATCGGACCGAAAAATAGAATCTAAAAAAATATAAATATATATCAAATAATGAAATAAAAAAATTAATTATTAAATAGCTATCATTAATTATTAAATATTAATATTAAGAATTTAAAATATATAGTATATAAAAAAATATGTAAAAAAATAAAGTAAAACAGATCGTATTGAAAACTGCGTAATTTCTCTTCGTTTGTAAAACGATCGGCGAAGTTTTGCAAATTCATTTAACCGTGGGATTCTCGTATGATGTTTGTCGTTTGACGTTCAAATTAGAATCCACTGTTGGGGGAGGGGGCGGCGTTACCCCTATATATACAGGGTGTCCCTCTTATCTCTGCCACCCGAAATAACTCGGTAATTATCAACGTTGCAAAAAAATGTTCCAGACAAAAGGTGTACAGTGTGAAGGGCGCCAACAAATGCGACCAATTTTTTTTTCTATTTCGGTGGAGGCGTTGACGCACAGTGAAGGTCACCTCCACTTTTTTTAATTGAATGGTACATTTTTTTCCATCATCGTGTGAAGCTCCTCAAGCCGCAAAAAAAACATTACGGGGTCAAATTCGTTCAAGGTCATTAAACGTCAGTATTGATGATACAAATCTAAATATCTCCGATCACTACTAAATATTTAGTAGTGATCCGAGATATTTAGATTTGTATCATCAATACTGACCTTGAATGACCTTGAACGACTTTGACCCCCTAATGTTTGTTATGCGGCTTGAGGTGCTCCACAAGATGGTTGAAAAAAATGTACCATTCCATTAAAAAAAAAGTGGAGGTGACCTTCACTGTGCGTCAGCGTCTCCACTAAAATAAAAAGAATTTGTCGCATTTGATGGCCTCCTTCACACCGTACAACTTTTGTCTAGAACATTTTTTTGTGACGTCGATAATTACCGAGTTATTTCGGGTGGCAGAGATAAGAGGGACACCGTGTATACATATATCTGTACGGATGCATTTGGCTATCTAATCAATTATGATCCCGGTGGCTGAGAGATGCAGGGAGGGGGGTTATGTTGTACTTAGGTGACTTTGGGGCAAATGTGGTAGGAGCACGATAAAGTAGAATTCCGACCCTAGTAAACAAAATGCAGCGGAAGAAAAATTGACAACGACAATGAAGGAATCTCCTTTGCCTAGATTTGCTTAGATGCCTAGTCTTTGCCTAGCAATGCCTAGAAATGTATAATTTCTGAACATAGTTATCAAATTAATATTAAGTAATTATTACTAATTGAGAGGACAAGTACCAATAATATTCGTTGTTAATTATCCTGACCGAGTAGTTTGAGGTTCACGGGCATAATTATCGAATACCGATAAGATAGGGAGCATTTGTGCCGTGTACGACGTTGCCATGATTGCACAGTCTAATATTTTGTGTGCTTGATTTTCGCACAACTTCGCAATCAAAAACATGAATAATTTTATCACGGTACTGTGAATCCTCATTTTCACGGTACCAAGGCCGATAATTAGTCCGATAATTAGTCCGATAATTAGTCCGATAATTAGTCGAACCGTGCCTATTTTTTCAGCTCCGTGGTAACATTCACGTAACACATATAAATAATGTGTAAAAAATGATCGGGAGTTTTCCATAAGCGTAATGTAATTAGCCCACGAAATACGTCGAGTTGCCGATTTTTTTTGTTCTAAAAAACGGTACTGTGGGTCGTATTCAAACTGCACAGGATTATCAGCAAAGAGGTTATAAAGGTCCAGAAAAAATGTCAGCTGGGTAGTTGACTTAATCCCATAACAACCTTAAAAAATGAGTTTTCACAATATTTCCATTCTACGGTCCATCAGAATGTTCCGCTGTTGTTATTCGTCCATTGACGATTTAGTCACTTTCCTACTTATTTATCAATTCCTCCATTATCATGTTTGGCAATGATTTAAATATTTTCCTTTCCTGTCAGAATAATATCTTTCGTTAGCTACAGCAGTTGAAAAATTAGTTTTCGCAATATTTTCATCGTACAGTCCAACTGAAAGCTACAGTGTTTTTATTCGTCCATTCACTGGTCGTTTTTACCCTAGGAAAGGGTTCAATGGTGAAGGGTAAGACGTAAAAACCCCGGAGGGTATACGTTGTAGCTTAGGAAATAAAATCGATAAATATATTATTGTGAATTATATGATTGACCAAAAGATTAGCGGAGTCCGCACTTCGTTTGCATAAGTTCTTCTCGTCGCAGCAGACATTGCATAAAACTCTTTCACGTGATGATAATTCATCGTCCACTTGTCGTGCGCAGGTCTGCTTGAGAATTAGCATCCGGAATTCAAGTGGACAATTTGCGATAAAAAAAAAAGGAATGAAACGAAAAACAAGAAATGTAGTGTACGCCTCGGAGATTCTACAAATTGTCGTATACCTCGTGGCGTTGTGTTGCGCTCGAGGTGTCACGGCCTTGACACACTGCACGAATTTTCAAATGTCTATAACTCGTCGCGGTACAAAGTACGGAGAAAAATAGCTGCTCGCCATTCGAGTTCTCCACACGTACGATTTCTGCTTCACGGTGAAGACAGAGAACGAAAAAGAAATATTAAAAAAAAAAAAATGAATTTGAAAACTAAATGTTTTTCAAAAAGCTGTTTCCAGGGTGAGGGAGTCTTTATCATTCTTGCTCGATGTTTTTTCCACCCCCCTCCCTCCGAGTCTCTAGCAGGAGGAAAAGTTAATACTCGTAAGAAAAAAAAAACGTAATGAAAAAAAAGCTCGAACGAGCAGCATTTTAATTTATTCGAAGAAAGAAAACTTAGAAAGAAATTTAGTCGAAGAAAAGTTGTAAAATTTTTGGAATCGTTTTGAAGAAATTTCATGTTTGGGGTTTGTTGCGTTGTTTATTGTGCGAACCTTTGGCTTTGAATAGTTATGTGCAACGTACGTTATATATATTACTGTAATATACATATTGTTTGGGTTTGTATGGGTTACAGTGTGTGACTATAAAACCCGAACAAAGTCGAACGAACAATGCGTACGTTATATACATGATGCTGAATCATTAAGTACCTGCAAATGATTGAATATCCATAAAATGATCAATTAATAATACAACAATTTATTGATATTTATATTAAGTCATGTAAATAATTAAATCTAAATAAAATATTTGTATGGCTATTGCTACGTTGTTTGGGTTTGTTAGACGTTTGAATTAGAATCACAAACAAACCCAAACACAGCCGATCAAACAATATAAATTTTTATACACATAAATTGTTAAAAAGAAATGTTATATAAATTCAGAATTATTCATATAACGTAATTATACATGTGAATAATCGAATATCAACGAAATATTCAATTTACAATATAATCATTTATGAGTATTGTTTAATAATATAAATAAAATATAAACACGATTCGATATGAATGTTTGCAAATTATTATACAATAAGTAAAATCCTGTAATTGTTTTCAATTATTTACACGTACTTAACTATGCAGCATTATTTATATAACGTAATTAAATTAATAAAATGTTTACAATGGCGATGTCCATTTTTCTGTTATAATAGTAAAATTTTGTCAAACGAAAATAAAACCTTTTTTCATAACATTACCTATCTCTACGATTTAACAGTTGCGTGCAACGCTTCTCGTACACTTGCATAATACGTACATTTAACTTGGCTATTTTATAAGTAATTTCATCTTTTTTGTTCTATTTATTAATGGAAAACAATATAATAAAACCATTCTTTCAATTAAAACAAAAAATAATCACTTTTAGGGTAAACCAGCGCTTTTTTAATGGTAATACAAACAATAATGTTGTTGAGGGGATTTTTCAAATTGACCTTGCGTTCTTTTTTTTAACTATTTAAAAGTTTTATATATTCAACGTAGCAATATACGTGATAATTGAGCAATAAAATTCGTAACAAATTCACGCACCCCAATTAATTCGAAACACAATCGTCAGGGGCCTTGAGGCTATTAGGCTCAATTCAATCGTTGAGCGAGTAGGAGTGATTGTCTGAGTGAAAAGAACAAAAAAAATATCTATTCCTATTGGGTAAACAGGATACTTGGTTTCGTGGATACGATCGTACATGTCCACTCATATGTAGCGATCATGTGGAAGATATGACGACGATGTCGCTTCGTAAATATGCCGTGGCTTAATTTCGCCTGTGCATGGAGAGGGAAAGGAGGTGATCGTTGGAGGGAGGCTGACGGGAGGTTTAGGTCGAAAGGTGAGGCATCTCAAAAGTTGTAGTGCCCTCATTGCGCGGTACCTCGATCCTGTATAGATTTTCGTCGTGATGTCCTTCGGATACGAACACGATTGAATCGCCGGCGGAAGGGGGGAGGGGGGGGGGGAGGGGTCATAAAAATAAAAGATCGAAGAAGATCGAGCGAGAGATGAGAAACAAAAGATTTCATGAAAATAAAAACGACATGAGGCTTATTTGGGTTTGAAAGCAAGGAAATGAGGAAAAAACGAGGTTAGGCTTACTCGGGGTTTTTTGGGTTCGAAAACAAGGAAAGAGTAAGAAAAACGAGATGGGGCTTTTGGGCTTGAAAACAGGAAGAAAACGAGATGAGGCTTGCTTGAGTTTGAAAAAGAGGAAAAAACAAGATCAGGCTTGTTAAGGTTTCAAAAAAAAAAAGGAACGAATGAGATGAAGCTTGTTTGAGTTTGAAAACAAGAAGAAAACGAGATAAGGCTTGCTGGGATTTGTACAAAGGAAAAAGAACGAAGGAAAGGAGGAAAATCAAGATGAGGCTTATTTGGGTTTGTTTAGGTTGTAGAGCAGGGATCAAAACAAGGTGAACCTTGTTTGAGTTTGTTTGTTTGGGAAAAAAGTGAGGAAAAACGAGATGAGGCTTGTTTGGGTTTGAAAAAAAAAGAGAAAGAACAAGATGACGCTTCTTTTGGTTTATAAAAAAAGCAAAAAAAACAATTAAGGCTTGTTTGGGTCTAAAAACAGATTAAAAAACGATGAGGCTTGTGTGGGTTCGGAAAAAATGTTAAACCACAAAATGAGGCTTATTTGGGTTTAAGAAAAAGAGAAAAAAACACAGGCTTGTTTGGATAAAAAAAAGATTTAAAAAAAAAAACAAGATGAGGTTTCTCTGGATTTAGAAAAAAGCGAAGAAAAAAAAACAAATTAAGGCGTGTTTGGGTAAAAAAAAGGATTAAAAAACAAGATGAAACTTATTTGGGTCTAGAAAAAAGAAAAAAGAATCATAAAAGTGGGATGAGGCTTGTTTAGGATTGAAAAAAAAAAGGAAAACAGAAGTTAAGGTTTGTTTGGATTTGAAAACAAAAGAAAAAAAACAAGGTGAGGGTCGTTTGGGTGTAGAAAGAAGGGAAAAAAAATTTTGACAAAAATGGAATAAGGCTTGTTTGTGTTTGAAAAACGGAACAAGAGCGAGAAAAACAAGATACGGTTTACTTGTATTAGAAAAAGAGGAAAAAAGAAATGGTAAAAAAACGAAACGTAGCTTACCTGGCTTCAAAAAAAGTGGTAAAAAAACGAAATCACGCTTTCGGTTTCGGATCACGGTTTCGAACAAAGAAAAAAACATAATAAGTGAGAAAAAAACTGGACAAATCTTGTTTGGTTTTCTTTGGGTTTAAGAAGGAAAAAAAAAAGCGAGACGGGGAAATAGCAACAAAAAAAAATGGGGAAAAACGAGATGAGGTGAAAATGAACAAGCTCGCGCTTCATTATTACGAATGTCATAAGTAGTCTCGTGGTACATAGTCGCGGCTCGTGACGTCACTAACGTCAAGGTACGAACAAACGAGACGGGCTCTCCCACTCTCGTTCTCGTGGCTCTTTCCTCGTGGAATCTAAGAGAAGAGAGTCGAGACTCCGATCGTAGAAAAGCCTCGGCGTGGCAAAGGATCCCGGCAAAGTGTGTCCGGGCTCCGTTACGATCGCATACACATATGTACATACATACGTACGTATATACATACGGCTGTGTCATTTCGTGAATGATAATCCGGCAAATTCGGTTTGGGTTTGTTTGGGTTTGCGATCCGCGCTGTCTTCGGATGAGCCGAATCTTTTGGTCGTTTTTTTTCGGAAATGATTTGACGTGTGTCGCTTTTTCGGAAGTAGCGGCCAGGTCGATAAAAAAAAAGTAAAATTGTCGATAAAAATAATGTAAAAATACTGGAAAACCGTTGGATTTTCGTGAAAAAGAGAAGAATTATCATTGATTCGAAAATAATGAAAATAATTTCGCGTGTCAACGAGACGAGGAATTAAATAATCGAGGGATCCACCGCGAGGGTGGGGGGAGTGCACTTATCACGGGGGCAAAATGGATAACGAGCGATAAGAGATTATCGAGGAGGCTTTCCACGGGGTGAGTTACACGAGAGTGCGATCGAGCGCGAAATTCGTCTCCATTTGTTGGATTTCTTTTGTCTTTTTTTTCGGTCCTCTTATCCGATGTGCTTTGCGAGGCTTTTCCCTCCTCCTTCGACTTCTCGTCACTCTTCTTCCTAGCAATTTGCTCCAGTATTTCGAGCCCGAGAAATCGGCAGATGTCTCGGGGCTGGAAACTTTTGGATTCGCTTTTTTTTTTCGTCCTATTTGTCACCGTCGGTTACCACTCTGCGTTCAAGATGCGAGGGAGACTTTCCATTGAATTCGTGCTCGTCTTTATCGCGAGACGCGAACAGCTCTCGATGTTTCCAGTCGGAGACGGGATTTTTTCTTTATCGATAATTGGGGGTTGGGTAGGGGGTGGAATACGAGTGGAATCGCATTATGGGTAGAAGAGAGTGGGATGTCATTCGAAAAATGAGTTAAAATGTGGAGATCCGTGTATGTGTGGGCTTTACAGTTTGTTGTGCATACTCGTTGAACTGATGTGTTCAGAATCTTTATCCTTCTATTGGTTTTTGTAAAATTATTCTTTTCCTTTTTTAAGGCGTTACCCCCACTTGTAACGCAAAAAAAGGCCGTTTTCATGAATTTTTTAAAAGAAAACTACAAAACTTTTTTAATCGATCGATATACCATCTTAAAGAACACATCTTGAAGAACTTTCAGTAATTTTTTTATTGAAAAATATTACATTGTTTAGTGGCAAATAGCCGTCAATGAAATAATGTTTTTATATACACGGTTTGCGGTGACCAACATTGCGGCGAAGTGGATCATCTGAAAAAAAAAATGCGGATGGATTTAGTCAAATATAAGTATAAACTAGTCTTTAATCGAAGGATTTTAAAAAATATTCATTTTTCACAAAATGGCGGACAGTCAAAGTTAATGGTTCGATTTTAACGAAAAAAAACGGCCGTTTTTTGGCTATAAAACGGCCATTTTTTTCGAAAAAAAAAAATCGAACGATTAAAGACTACATTTTTATGTATTAAATAAGCCTGCAAAATTTCAAGAAGATCGGTTCATTAGTGTTCGAGTAATCTTGGTCACCGACTTCAGAAATGCCATTTTGAGAAAAACGCGTTTAAAGTTTCAATTTCCGGTCGTTTACACAACGGATTCTTCTCTTTCAACGCTCATATCTCGGTCAATTTTGTTCGGATCGACTTGAAATTTTCAGGATATATTCTCAGATACTTATACTTCAAAAAAATGCAATAAAAAAAATCGATTTTTTCAAAATCGCAAGTGGGGGTGACCCCTTAATCTTATTTTTGTTCTTTTGTATTGGTGTTTTAATTTTTTCCTTTTTGTATCGTATTTTTATCCTTTTGTATTAATACTTTTTTTTTCGTGTGTTTTTGTTCTTTTATATTAGTATTTTCTTCCCTTTTCATGTTTTGTTTTTCTCGTTGTATAAGGATTTTTATTTTCTTTCTTTTTTATCGTATTCTTATCCTCTTATATTAGGATTTTTGATAGTTTTTATTTCCGGGGTAAATTCTTCAAGGGTGTTGACACATAGCCCCCCCCCCCCTGATTCTCTCCTCCTTTTTTAAGGATTTTAATTCTTTTTCTCCTTCCCTATCGTATTTGCGTGGTTTTGAATTAGTATTTCTTTTTTCCTTTGTCATTTGTGTATTTGTCTTTTTGTATTAATATTTTCATTCGTATTTTTTGTGTGCCTGTATATGTATTTTTGTTTGGTTTACTTCGTTTTGTATTGGCTTTTTCGTTCAATTTTTGTGCTGCTTTTCTAGTATTATTACGTTGTGTTTTTTTTAAATTCGAGTTCTATTTCTCTTCCTGTCAGATAAGCTTTTTTTTTCATTGCTTTCGTTTACTCATTATTGTTGTTTTTACTTTCTGACCATTTTTCCCTCAAGTTCTTCGTCCTGTATTGGTGTTGTTGTTGACGAAAAAAAATTATTATATGAATGAAAGGTGTTAACTTTTCTGTCTTTTTTATTCTACTTTATTTTTGTTTTTCGTCTACGTTCATTTATTTTACGTAATTTTTTAGTCTACTCTAATTTATTGCACGTATTTTTTTTTAAGCCTACTCCAATTTGATTTGCGTAATTTTTCAAAATCTGCTCAAATTTATTTCCCCAAATTTTGTTTTGTCTACTGTAATTCACGTTACTATTTTTTTTTGTAGTCTACTCTGCTTTATTTCACGTTATTTAGAATTACAGTGGAACCGAGGTTATTTCTCGATTTTTTTCTTCAAATACTTCTTCGGAGTCCTTTTCACATTCGACCTCCCTTTTTTTGGCTGATTCGCATAATCGCGTGTGCCCCTTGTTTTTCCTCCTTGATGAATGTGCTCGTAATGAGCACGGAGCTCGCGGAAACGATCGCCTCGGCGACTCTGTATGCATTTTTTTCTCTTCGCATCCTTCATCCTTCGAGGCACGGAGAGAAACGAGAACGCAATTGGTAGGGATAAGAATGAAAAACGCGAAAAGCAACGAACAAAAAAAAGTTGAATGTTAGTCACGCAGTGCGCTCATTGATTACGAAGCCTTGGTTTGACATTTTTTTTTTTCGCTGGCTCAATCATCAGTCCAGTGCTCCTCGCTATACGTACGTCACGAGGCAATCGTCGATTCGTCGTTCCCTCATTTTTTTTCTCTCCGATTTTTCTCGTGAACTTTGAGCCCGGATCTTTTTCTTCTCCCCCTTTTTTCTACTCCGTGCCGAAGATGCAAAATTGTTTTTCGATTCTACGATCGGATTGAGTTTCAGATTGATTTAACGAACAAAAAGGTCTTTCAATCTCGTTATTGAATTTTTATTATTACGGGACATTTTTTTGGAACATTTTCTCTCATCGGTTGAGTTACGGGGACAAACTCTTTGAAGATAATTGGTTCTGGAATAGGGAAATAATACATGGTGCAGACTATTATTATGTTGGACAATAAAATTTGTTGGATCGAAATGGGAGACAGTGTTATGGCGTTGAAGTTTGCAACGTTGGAAGGCAACGAAAGTTCTTTAAACATTTTTTTTTCATTCCCTCATTTTTATTATGATCAATAATTTGTTTATCCATTAAGGTCGCAGATCTGTAATGAGAATACAAAAAACTGTTTCAGTGATTTTCGTGACCTAAATCGGCAAAAAAATTCTGAGCAGTAGAAGAAGAATTAATTTTCGTTGCGTTCCAACGATGCAAACTTCAACATCGTGCAGTTTTTGAAAAAAATGACACACAGTAACGCAACGTGATGCTGAATTTAGCATTTTGGAATTGCAATAGAAGTGATAATTTTCTTGAGTGCCAGATTTTTTTCTGTCGGTATATTTACGCTGCTAAAATCATCGCTAAAACGTCATTATGTGCGATTCTTAAGGAGTGAGGTCTAGTTGAAACGTTAAAAAAAAGGCCTTTTTCCGATTTTATTTTCGGCCAAACGATAAAATAATTTACAACAAAAGTTCTTCCGTTTAAAAGTTATATATTTAATGTAAACATTATAATTTTTTTAAAAGAAATATGTTTCAAAATAAGCCGATACGTATCAATGGCCGAGGACGCTGCAAAAAAAACAGGTTTTGCGGTGATCACTCTCACGCTGTGACGGATTATCTGAAACCAACAAAACAGGGGGGAATCTTCACTTAATGATATAATGCTCCGGTCGAACGAAGGGTTTTGAAAAATTTCCATTTTTCACAAAATGGCGGACGTTGAAAGTCAAAAGTGTTGTTTTGACCAAAATTTCACTTACAAAAATTGACTATAAAAAAAAAATAATTGTCCAAAAAAAAAAATCCTTCGTTCATCCGGAGGAAAACTATGTATAGAAGAAGTGATATAAATTTCAACCCGATCGGTAAAGTCGTTCTCGAGTTACATTGATCACCGACTTCGAAAACATGGTTTTGAGAAAAACGAGTTTAAAGTTTTTAGTACGCTACCTGTTTACTTTATATAGCTCAAACACGGCGCCCTTTAAAGTTATGTATTTCGGCGAATAATGGTCTGATTTACATTCAATTAGTCGGAAAATACTCGTAAGATATTATCTTTTTAGAAAATGAAAGAAAAAAAATCGATTTTTTGAAAATTCTAACTAGACCTCCCTCCTTAATACAGTGATCTACAATCTGAATTGGCGAAAGGAGAATTTAGATAATAATAAAAAATAACGGAATAAAATAACGGAAAAAGATTTACGTTTCATTAAAACGATGCAAACATCAACATCATGTAACAAATATATATATATATGAGATCTAAAAATTGAGTGGACGGATAAAAAAATTATCTAAACAAGATCAATAGGAGAAAATCACATTACATTGATAAAATGTCAATAGATTTTCGATTTGTCATCATGTTTTCGCGTGATGTCGATCCAAAGGTGAAAGCGATCAGTAAAAGGCACACTCACTGTACAAAGAGTATGCAATGTGTTCGTCAATATACAGGGTAGACGATTTAACGTGACCACCCCAAATGTCTCCGTTGCCTATAGAGTGACGAAAAAAAATGTCAAGAGGTAATTTGATGGATTTCGAAGGGCTGATACAGTGGTAAAAAATTCATTTTTGTAAAGGTGATAGTTTTTGTGTTCTTAAGGGGTTATGACACAGTAATGGGTGCAAATTTAACAATTTTTTTTCGTATGCAAAAGTGATTCACTGATAAAATTAATTACACATCTATTTAGTATGAATATCAAGCTATTAGAAAAAATATATTTTTTTTATGTACAAAATGGCCGACTACTAATATTTTCTTTTGTTATCTTTTTTTAGGCGCTCCGCGGCGTGACATTTAGGATCCACAATTTTTTACCTTGAACAAAAAACAAACATTCTCATCAATCGACATTAGAATACCTAGAGAAGTAGGTACGGAATTTAAAAAATATGGTTTTATTCAAAAGTTGTAGGTATTTGAACTTGAGACATGAATTTTTAGCGAAATTTCAGTAAAATTTCGTATAAAACTGCTTATAAAATAAAAAGTTTTCGATTAATAAAAAATTCCGTACATACTTCTCTGCGAAATGCAACTAGGAACATAACTTTTAAATTTGAAGTAAATCGAGTGAAAATTGTTTTAGTTATTTGTCACGCCAATTGGAAAAAAGCTGTTTCTAGAAAAACGCGTTTGAAGTTTTTCCATATGGCTCTGGCCGTGCCAGAGGTGGGCTTACGTTATGCGCTCAAGGTCGGTGAAAAAAAAAAATGTTCTTGCAATAAATCGAATAGCAACTTATTCCTATGATGATAAAGTACCGTTTTAGCGAAAAAAAAAGTCGATTTTTTGAAAATTCTACTGTGGCCTTACCCTTTAAGATCATCAATGGTTTTTCAAATAGGAACAAGGTTTAAACAAAATTAAGATGTTGTAGCTGATATTCAGAAGAATCCATCAACTCATGATATCATAGATACTCATGAGTAATAGATTAAAAATTGTTTTATCCAAATTCAAATTCGCGTCATTTATACTGCGTGCCGCAGAGCGTCTCAAAATCACCTTGCCTCGCGACCATGCCTTCAGCGTCACCATGTTGTATCATTTTTTAATATAATTATTTTTTCCTCACTTGACGATATGACTACAACATCCTTGAATGTTATCATCCGCTTACTTGTCCTCCCACGCCAAAAAAAGAGCAAAAACCCACTTAATTTTAGACGTTTACAGTGGTGTTACCCCTTAAAGTACATGCACGCAGTTCTGGTAACGCCATCTGTTGGAAAAAAACAGCGTAAACTTATTCGACGTCTTATTATAATCTCGTAGATATAGCGGATATAACGAGGAACTGTCAAAGACCTCGTACGTCAGTCTTCTCGGTTGTGAGCTCCGGAACTTCTTCCGGTCTCCTCAGAAGCAGAGCGCTAGAATATTCCTGTCTCGATGTCTTTGTGTCAGTGTATGTCCAAGTGAGAGGTTAGGAGGTGGGGGGGGGGGGGGGGGGGTCGCCCCCTTCCTTTCATCATTGTCATCGTTGGCAGTGACGCCTACGGGGAACGTGTGAATACGTGAACGATGTTGATACACACGCCTCTGGGAGTCTGTACGTGTCTCAGGTACTTAGGTGTACCATCGCACATGTATTACCTCTCTCTCGAGTATAATCGATTCGGCTACCTGTACGTGTCGGGAAATGTATATATATTTATATACATATATTCCCATAAAGTACGAATTGCTATTGGATGCATGTGACGCCTTTTATTGGCCGGATGTTAAGCGGCACATCCACCAGGCATTCGGGAATGTATGAGGAAAAAGAGACAAAAAGAAATAAATAATACGAGTCTCTCGAGTGAGCTTTTCCCAATGCTCGATACCATATCTGGCGATAAGGTAGTTCAATATGTTACTCGCTATAAAAAAAAATATTTTTTTCTCAGTTGGTTCTCAGTCCATCATTTTATTTTGTGAATAGTGCGAAAGATTTTTTTTTTTCACGTATACTTTTCTATACTATTTGAAAAAAGAATAGTTTTGGATACATTTTTTTTCGATAAGTTTGCGGTACTATTCGAAGAGAGGATTTTTTTTTCAATAGTATGGCAGAGTGTGAAATACATTCTTTTCGAAAAAAAGGTTTTTTTTCGAAATAGCACGGAAATATTCGAAGGCCATTTGACGTTTCGTGTTTCGTTTGTTAATTGATTTTTTTCGACCCATCATTTTATTATTATTATCGTTATTTTCAAATTCTTATTTACGTGGAAAAAATTATCACAATAATTATTATTACTTATATTTTATTGTCTACGAGTGATAAATCATACAAATGCGTTATTATTGTTATTATTCGCAATTCTTTATTTACTGATACATACTTCTATTAATAAGAATGAGAATATGCATTGTTAATAGCGATTATTATCATTTTATTAGGTGTACAAATAAGTTTTAGGACAGTTTTCAAAAAATTCAAGATTTATTAAAAAAGAAGTAAAACACAGTTATTCATCGAAGTAATCTCCATCGCACTGAATGACCTTCAGCCATCTCTCAGGTAACTCGCGGATGCCTTTCGCAAAGAAACTTTCGTCTTGCGAGGTGAGAAATTTAGCGACCCATTTTTCCACTTCTTCAAATGTTTTGAATCGCACGTCAGACAAATCGTTCTGCATTTTCCGGAATAAATGATAATCGGATGGGGCTAAGTCTGGTGAATACGCCGGGTGTGGTACAGCTTCCCATCTAAGCGCTAGTAAAGTATCCTTGACCGGTTTACCCACATGAGGCCGCGCGTTGTCATGGAGCAGTTTTACTGGACGTTTTCCTTTACCAGAAAATGGACGTTTCTTCTCAATTTTCTTGATTCACTTGCATCAATTGATGACAATAGCGATCGGTAGTAACTGTTTGACCAGGTTTGAGAAGTTCATAATACAATACGCTTTTCATATCCCACCATATGCACAGCATGACTTTGTTACAATGAACACTGCGCTTTGGCGTGGATGTTGTCGGCTCGCCGGGGTCAACCCAATGATATTTGCGTTTCGGATTATCAAAATAAATCCACTTTTCATCGCCGATCACAATTTTCCACAAGAAAGACTTTCTATGTTGCTTGTTGTAAAGACTCACACAAATGTTAAGACGGCTGTTTTTATTTTCTTGAGTCAGAAAGTGTGGTACCCACTTTGTTCCTTTTCGAATCTTACCCATTGCTTTTAAACGATAAGAAACAGTTTGTTGAGTTACTCCAAGCTGTTCCGAAAGTTGTTTCTCCGTCTGACAAGAGTTTTCATCCAGCAACGCTTGCAGTTCGTGATCGTCCACCTTTACATAAGGCCCCGTGCGTTCACGGTCACTAACGTCGAAATCACCTTCTTTGAATCGCTTATATCAATACTCACATGTACTTTTAGATACAATGTTGTCTCCAAGAACAGAACATATCGATTCACACGCTTTCCTAACACTTTTTCCTTGATGGAATTCATAGCGAATGCAGTGTCTAATAAATAGCTTATCGGTCTGCATGTTTAATTTACAGAATTTATAGGTTATGTTTATGACTCCTTTACGTTTCGATACTACATATCAAGCGCCATCTATGATAAGTGAGCGGGACCTTTGAATTAATTTAGAATAGCTGTTATGATACAAAATCGAAGTGTCCTAAAACTTATTTGTACACCTAATAATTTAACACAAAGAACAGACCAAAACCGAAGACTGGAGGAAATTACAGAAAATGATTAACTTTTTTAAATCTGCTTTTTTGTTCAAATGTCCAGCTTATTAGTACGAAAGAATTGAAAAAAAAAAAAAAATAAGACGGATACGTAGTACAGCAAGCCCGACCACAAAACGTATTTAAGAGGGTCAATTACGTCCATCGTCGTGGTAATGACGCAACTCACAATATTGTTCGATCGAACGTTTAAATGCATACGTACGAAAGTGCACGCAATCAGCGACGCGCGCGAAGTCACACGAGATTGACGCTGACTTTTATACGACTCGAGATTAAGCTCGCACCAGTCGCGTTCACCGATAAAACTTGGCAATCTTTTCCACAATAAGAACGGCCCGGGCAATTATATTCTGAAGGAAAGAAAAGTGAAAAAAAAAAAAGAATTGCTGATAAAAAAGAAAGGTGGTTTTGAGTCCACTTCTAAAAGCAAGGGAAAGAGAGAGATAGAGAGAGAGAGAGAGGGTGAAAGAGAAATACAGACTTTGCTTTGATTTATTTAACTTTATTTATGCCTCAGCAAGCTGTAGGGCAAATTGACTAATACAATATTAATAATAGTAACAGTGATAATAATACTAAATACAATAATCATAATCTCAATAATGATATCAGTATAATTCAATATAATTATAATATTATTGAATTATATTATAAATATAATATAATAAAAAATATTATAAGAATAAAAGCGCAATAATAATAATAATAATAATAATGAATAATAATAATGAATCAACGATGAATAATAATTTATTATCATAAATAAGATTAGCGAAGTGCAAGTTGGGAGTGGCAGGAAAAAAAATATCGTTTAACTTTTTTAATGGATTCAATTTCATTGAATTTATAGTGGGTAGGGCAACACGTAAAAATCCCCAAGGGTATATACATTGGAACGCAGGAAAATAATAGACGAATTTAAATAATAATTTAATAATATCAAATTGATAATATTATATAATTAGCATACAATGAACAACAAAAATAATACTAATAATGATACGAGAGAGGGAAGACAAAAACAGAGAAACGAAAAATGGACAGAAACGAGAAAAAAAATAACAATAGGACGAAAGATTTTGCTCTTCTTCCTCTTATATAATTTCTCGCAGCTTTTGCTCGTCGTCTCCGGACTCGTTATTAAAAAGAATTCGCAGAACACAAACCCACTGTACAATATGATCTTCTTATCCATTTTCCGTTCTCGGGGATTCGCCTCGTCGTTGGCTTTAAGGGATTACACGGGCTTCTTTATTCCCTTTCGCAGAGAAAAAAAGCGTACTGGAAAGAGCGTCGAAAAGCAGCGCGGGGTAGGCGCGAGGGAAGGAAAAGATGGGATCTAAGAAAAAAACACGAAATTGAACATTATGAATGAACGCCGCTTTTCGATATGGACAGGCTGTAACTAATGTAAGAAGCAGCCTGGGCATCGCCGCTTTCTCGTCGTTTACAACGTGCACAAAAAGCAGCGTCTAATAATTTTTTTTCGTGTACTCGAAAAATATTGTACGAGCAGCTCATCGCAGCTTCTTCGAGTCGTGCTTTCTCCCAGGAAACCTTTCAAGCGCTCTTTTCTTTTTATACCAATATTGGAAAATTGTAGTCGTTTTCTGTAGATTGGTTTTTTTTTCGGGGTGGAATTGGGCTGGTAGGGTTGGAATACGATGCTCAGAGGACATTGCGGATTTTGGGAAATTTTATCCGTCTGCCCGTTTGAACGAAGATGGAGCGAAAACCGCGGAGGCTTTTTTTGAACCTTCGGTATGTGGAAATCAACGCTATCGGAATTTTCCTTTTTTTCCGTCTAGATCCATTAATTTAAAGTTTGCAAGCTATGATCTTGAAGTTTGCATAGTTGGAAGGCAACGAAAGTTTATTATTCTTCGTTGATAACATGAATTTTTGGCCAATTTACGCTATGAAAATCTACGGATTGCTTTTTTTTGTATTTTTTCGCAAAGGTTTCGAATAATAATAAAAATGAAAAAATAACAAACAAGAATCGTTGGATACCAACTATGCAAACTTCAACGTCATTGCATCCTTGGAATGTAATGATGGTTCGTTTTTATACTTTCTATATCTATATTGTTATCCAATTTTTTATTGGATATCTAGGTTGTCGATTACCAATGAGTATCATTGGAAAAAGATTGCGCAAATAAAAAAATGTTATGCCTATGAAATACATACATATACAGGGTGTCCGAGAACTGATGGTAGTCCCTGAAAAGGGGAGTTGAGGATGAAATTCTGAGTCGATTGATATAAGTATGTATGGGTCTCAGATCAACCCCTGAATTATTATTAATTTTTAAAGGCGGGCCAATCAGGTGCGCCCGATAAACCAGCGTACGTGGGTGGAGCGATACGCGCGTGTAGTGGTGGCTGGCGGGAGCACCGCATCTACCGGCACACTATACGCGCGTATCGCTCACGCACGTACGCTGGCTTATCGGGCGCACCTGATTGGCCCGCCTTTAAAAATTAATAATAATTAAGGGGTTGATCTGAGACCCACACATACTTATATCAATCGACTCGGAATTTCACCCCCAACCCCCCATTTTAGGGACTACCATCAGTTCTGAGACACCCTGTATATACATTTGATACCTATAAAATATATACATATATATACATTTTATTTTTTTAATGTATACATGTATATTAATTTCGTAATTACACGACTTTATTTGATTTTTTTTTCGTATTCTAGTCGATCTGCAAAAGCAGCAAAAACTGAAAGATTTAGTTCTTTTTGGTGTTTTTGCAGATCCACTGAAATGAAAATATCTCTCCGGGTTCCGTATCGAATTCATATGAATACCGCTCACGCACTCCGCTTCCTTCTCTGTATCGGCACGGGTTTTCTCACTTTCCCTATGCCCACATGCTTCAGAGCCAAATAATAATAATAACACCAACAATTTTATTATCGATTAGATTACTTTTTCCTTCGATTTACCCAATTGTGTTGTTCCAAAAAAAAAAACAAACAATGAAAAGAAAGCAATAAACAAACATGGCATCCATGGTCATTTGATCTCGAAAGCCCCGTATGTATGGAACCGTGTGCCATGAAGATGAGTTTGAGATTCGAGAAAGCCAATATTACCTTAACACGCGGTCATTATCAAGACTCCGTTACAAAAGCGTGCCCTCGTCGTTACGATAACTCCTCGGTCTCTCATCGAGTTACGTAAGCCTCCTCCCTGTCTCTCCCGGCACTTTTCGTCGCTCAGGTGCCCGGATGCGAGACAACGCGTGCGCAAGTGTGCGTGAGAAAAATACGAGATGCTAATGATGATATAAGTTGCGATAGGCGTATTATTCAAGCGCCGAAGGAGACTTTGACATGACGATGAGGTTTGCATAGGCGGCGTTCGAATGTATATATTAGGTGATTGCGTATGGAACCGTCCATTTTTAAGGACACGAAAAGATAGAGGGTCGGTAGCAAATCGACAAATTGCTTTATTCAAAGTATTGCCCATCGAAACCGACAGCCTTGGCCCATCTTTCGGCCAACAATCGAATTCCACGCAGGAAGAATTCGGCTTCTTTAGAGGCAATCCAGTCATCAAGCCATTTTTTGACTCCTTCGTACAAGGTGAATTGCCGAGCCGTAAGCGCTGGCTGCATCGATCGGAACAAATGATAATCGGAGGAGGCGATGTCTCGGGAATATGGCAGATGGGGTAGGATTTCCCAGTTCACTCCTTCCAAGTAGGGGGAGTAGGGGCAAAATGACATCACTGAGATCATATTCAAATGAAACAATACATATGAAGCAGTGAACTTCAATTATTCTTTCAAACTATGCAACATTTATTAATCTTTTAACTTGGAAACAACAAATGGAGTTGCTCTGATTAGCATACGATATATATTTTTGATTGAAGGCTCTACTAGTTTCATTTCACCCTTTCTTATAGCTTTATCACGTCCCCCTAACGTAGACAGTGGTACGTTGTAAAATATTGCGGCTTTGCTTGTGTTCATCTTGACTCATTAAACTATAACCTTCAAAATTTCTGACAAATCGTTCTTATTGCATTAATGACCAGCTGTCGTACCCGGTTTCACTCGGGTGCAAGCCCGTTTTTCGTCGACGTCTCCCAATGGACTTCTACGTCACCAGTAGTGGAGTAATTTACGTTTGGTTGAGGGAGACCGAAATCATGCAGGGACGTGTCCACTTGCGACCTTACTATTTTACTAAGTTCCGCAAAAGCCAAATAGTAGATAGTATCACTAAAATTTATTCTGTCGTCTGAGCGTTCTGTACGGATGCGATGCAAAATATCCTCCGAAGTGCTCTTCCTATGTGCGATCCACAGCGACAGTGGATCTGATGCGTGGCAGAATACCAATATCATTGAGAACAGATACCCAAGAGAGAAAGCAGAGCAACCCAAGGCGGCTTCGGTCAGGGTATCGCTCCAGTGAGAGTCGTCCTCCAGTAAGCCCAGCCCATTGCACGCCAGCTGGAATGAACGATGCATGATACCATTGACCGTTCGTAATTGTTCAAACGACGTGGGTCCCTTTACGGCGTGAAGTAGCATTCTCAAGTAGCAGCACTCCGCGTTATTAGGGTGGATGGGGTAGACACGTCCGACTGCACCAGACTTTTTCACTTTTGGATACTCTTCAACGGGGACAACCTGCTTTCTTTGTTTAAATGTTTTGTTGTCCCAAGTATAAAAAGATGGCACCTCGTTATATGTGAAAGTCTTGGCAAACGAATATTTAGGACACAGCTTGAAGAACGCAGGCGGACTTGTCTCTCTCGGATTGTTGGCTATATCGGCGGCGTTAGATTCTGTGAAGTAAACTCGTTGACCATTTTCGAGATGGACGGCTAACCTAGTCAATGTCGGCCCGAGTCGAAATTTTCAGCCTATTTTAAAGGCCTTTGATCCTATGCCAGCCTCACTTGAGTCTGTTTACGGCTAGCAGTCCTACTATGGGCCAACACATGCTCTTTCTTTGCTGCTTACCTCCTGCATAGGCCCTGATACTCCTACCTAACCTAGCTGAAGTCGTTACAGCTCCTCTTTTGATTGCGTTTGGACCTATCGTGCATTTGGCTGTTTTTACGAATCGAGCGTGGGAATGGTCGCATTCGAAAGAGCGGGTCTGATGGTTTTCAGTACTAGGTAGGACCGCGCGTTCGCCGTAGAGGCCTACTTTTCCAATGGCCCTTCCATTATCTCCACCCAGCGAACCTTTCGCATTCGCTTCAAACTTGCCCCTGCAGCTCCGGCAACTTTCCAAAGTCTAAGAAATGGATCTTGGGCAAACAGTTACAATATTTTTTTTATAGGAATTGCCCTCATGTATGCATGTATACGCGGATCCCTATGGCAGGCACGCATGAATACGTATAAGTACTAGTATACGTTCGTTGGTGTAGGGGAGACCGGGGCAAAATGGTATAGCGGGGCATAATGGGACCGGGGCAAAACGGGTTTGGGGCAAAATGGAATAGTGAAAATCAACACTGCTGGAAAATACGTCATTGGGGCAAAACGGGACTGGGGCAAAATGGGCCGGAGAAAATCAGGCTCCTCAGAAAGAGGCGGTTGGGGCAAAACGGGATCGGGGCAAAATGGGACAGTGGAATAATTCGATGCAGAAACGAAAGAAATGCAGGGGTAAAAAACGAGGGGTAATAAATGAGTGAAAACAGGTTTTATTGAATGTTACACGATATTTGGGTTACTCTACTTACGATACTATAATTTAACGGTGGCAATGTTTAATTTTTATTGCTTGTTTAACTAAGCTAATTTTTATCGGCACAATTGTCGCAAACGTACTCGATTAAGTTATCGTCAGCATGGGCACATGAATAGTGGGCCCATTTCTCGCATGAATTACAACGAATCCAGGATTCCTTGGATTTCGAATATAAGCCCCCGCAGAAAAGGCGTGATGCGTCATCGTCGGATGTTATCGACGCCGCTGGGTTTTTCTCACGAAGTTCTCTGTAGTACGGAGAATTCGTAAGAATGCCACTTGTACCTTTTCTTGATGTCTCCTTACGTTTTGATTTTTTGCCTGCCGATATCGGAAGCAGCTGGGATGGTGATATTTCGAAGGGCTGAGTCTTCGAAGAGCTCGCTACGTTTTCTTTTTACGGGAGACTTTAATTTTTGCGGTGAACCGACGACTGTTTCAGAAGTGGTTCGCATTTTCTTTCTCGGATTTCCATTTGTTTTTTCTTCCATCGTGGAGCATATAATATCGTGATCTTCTTCTGATTCGAAATCATCGAGAGGTCCAGTGTATACGTGTCCTCGTTTTCTCATGAACGAATCACTGTTCCGAATCACGAATCACTGAATCATTACTTTTGATTCTGCGGTCAGAACTGTACCAAACTTGACGTAAATTGTTATTTGAGCCTTCTTATTCGATTGGTACAATTTCTTTGTCGTTATTAATTATTTAAATAATCAAGTAATTTTTATAATCTGACGCGTGCAATTTATGGTTTTTTTGTTTTTATCTTTCTTTGTTTTTTTTTTTTAATTTATTTTCTGCCAACTGCACGTTACTGATACTGATTTTCAAGCCATTGATGAAAATCTAACTCTTGTCAATTTTTACGTAAATTGTTTTATGAAACTAGGACCGCCGCTCCCCATGAAATCGACGGATATGTGTCGACAAATATATCGGTCAGTCCGTATTATCTGCGTATATGTGGACTGAAACGAACCACAAGCACCATTTAGATTAGATTATGTTTCAACAGCTCTTTCGTAGAGCCGAAGCATGAATTTTCCTGTCATCCCATTTTGCCCCAAATTCAGCGGGCTGCGACACTTCATTTTTGTCTGTCCCATTTTGCCCCAATCCCATTTTGCCCCAAATCAAGCACCAAGAAACTTCATTTTTTGCTATCCCATTATGCCCCGATCCCATTATGCCCCAGTGCCGTTTTGCCCCGGTACCGTTTTGCCCCGCTATACCATTTTGCCCCGGTCTCCCCTATGCTTTGGCATGTATGTGTGCGGGTGTCTACGCATGCGCGTATTGAGACATATGTATCTCTATATGCGTAATAGAGTGTATGCTTGTGGGTGTATACGTGTGCCATTCGACGTCCTCCTTAGCGCCTGCAAGTGGAGAAAAGGGAAATTTGTTCCCGTTCCAGGCGTTAAGTAGGAGCTCATTTTATATTGAATGCGAAGCTACTTTACTGCCTTTATCTCCTACCACTGTGAGGATCTGGAGGGGCAAATAGGCTGAAAATTTCGACTCGGGGGCTCTCTGTCGTGAATGTCAAACGATTGAATGTCGCGACGCACTTCCTTTTCGCACCTGCACCGTTGCGACTAAGGGCGGGGTTTCTTTTCGGCATTATGAAAACATTATATTGATCTCTGTTTCAAATACGTCAGTCACGTCAAACGAAAACAGAAGCAGTACACTCGACGTGTCGAGGGGAGCGCGCGGATGTTTCCGCTGTGAAACTTGTTTTTTTTCCGCGAGTCTGACATTTTTGTTCGACATTTTTGTTGACTGCTCAGCCCCCCGATAACCTGCCATAATGGTACGTAGCCTATAACCTGCACCGGAAGATACGCCACACACTGGCGAAAACCGCAGGAAGATCGGACCATTGGTTAGGAAGTTCATCGCGGACAGACAAAAAACGGACTTTCATTTGTAGGTATAGAGAATATTAGCACTTGCATTGTGTTTACGTTCCTGTCTCTCATCAACATCAGTAAGTCAAATGAACTGGAACGATGGTAAACTTTACGAAAAATTAGATCGTTTTGTCAAAAAATCGATATTGTTTTCTGACTCGAGATGCATGCTTCCGCCACAGTGGATAGTTTCACACTTATTCACCTCCCCGTCGCCCCTTCAAACTTCAACGGAAGCACTGAGCTCGCGCACACTGTTTAGCAGCTAGTTGAGCAACATGCAGCCTGGCGTTGTCGTGTTGCAAAATCAACTTGGCATGGCGATTCTGCCATTCCGGCCTTTTTCACTTGCAGAGCTCGCTTCAAACGCATCAGTTGCAGTCGATAACGATCCCCCGTGATGCTTTCCGACGCTTTCAGCAGGTCGTAATGCACGACAGCCCTCTTTCGGGTGGTTTTCCGCGCTCGTTGATGTCCGCAGAGACATTCGAGACTTTGGCAGCGGCGAAAGCACTCGACGTTGTACTCGATGGAGCATGTTCGGCACACACTTCCTCTAGCAAATGATGCGTTTCCGCTGCCGATTTCTTTGCCAGGAAATAATGGAGCATAAATTTCCGCAAATGTGACTTATTTGGCACGAAACTTGCCATTGTAAAGCCAGTTGAAATGGATGATGTCAACGTATCGCACAAATGTCACCTATGACGTTTTAGCGGGACTCTATGGACCTATCATCATTTGTATTGCCAACGTTTCATTCAAGAAAATAGTATACCCAACGCCATGTACTGCCAGCTGGCAGTTTCATATGCAACCACCTAAACTATATATTATTTTACTTCGAAAGACCGAAAGGAAGTTTGAATGCTACAAATGCAAATATTTGTTTATATATTTATTTCACGGTTAAGCAGAAAAGTTTCAAAGTTTGTTTTATTATTATCATACTTATTGATTTATTTATTACGTTGAAAAAAAAATGAATAAAGAGCGATGAGTTTGGGCGCGAGGGTCTCGAAGATTGACGACGTTCCTCGATTAATTACAATTGTAAATGTGTTTGGTACGTTGAAAAATGATCACAGGGAGGTGGCGAGCGGTCGATACGAGTCGCAGCAGGGCCACACAACCGATACGGAGGATCGTCGCAAGCTGCTCAAGCGAACACGAAGCTTGGCCGTGATATCAGAGGATCACACGAGGAAAGGGAGAGAGACCGGCGACCGCGAGTTTCATTTGGGCGAGCCGGATTTGGAACTGCCGAGGAGGCCGCAATTGATACCGCGAGCCAAGCTGATAGATCGCAATTCTCTCAAGGACAGGTGGGATTATTACGATTACCTGCGCCCGAGTGAGCCTGATTCTTTGCACGGAAATAAAAAGGCAGGCTGAGAGGGTTGAAGAATCCACTTTGCTGGATAAAGCCGGTCGATAAATTTTACGCCAATCTGGAGAAGGAAAGAATGGAGTAGTTCGATCGACTGGAATCGTGTGCCCAATCCATTTTACGGTTGAATTGTGGATCAAGGATTCTTTTTTCGAATGTCCCTATTTTTTATTTTTTGGCCCGCGTTTTTTTGATGGTCGGTTCTTCGATCTTCTTGATGGTTGATTTTTTGATTTTTCGATCTTCTCCATGGCCGATTTTTCTTCACGGGGGAGTTCACGAGACCGAAAAACGCAACAGCATTCTTTAATCAGCAGATCTTTAATTGACGCTTAATTCAACTAATTAACTGCATTTTGTTCATTTTTTCCTCTATTCTTTGTTCCAAAAACCGATATTGTCGAATTTCGATATTTCCAGGTTGTCCAAGAGTCAGCAGCACCTCTCGGATTCGTATGATCGTTTCAACGAGTCGCGATCTTATCATTCGCACTCGACGTGCGATTTATATTCGGTACCGTCGGCCCTGTCCTCACTTCCGGATCCACCGTTGTACGGACGCACGAGTCGCGGCGATCCCGATCGGCTGAACATTCTCGACTGGCCGAGAACACCGAGGCGATACAGGAGCCATCAGGATCTCGACACGGTTAGCGGTCTCGTGGAGATCGTTGAGGACAATTGGCCGATCGACGATAATCGCAGCCTCGATTTGATCCATACTCAGGTAACGATAATTCATTCTCACGATCAATCATCGTTACACTCTTTTATCACATTTTGAAAAAATAAAATAAAAATTTGGATTATAGAGAAGCTTGAACATTTTTTTTTATGCCGTATTATTGTTGGGCACATTGCGATTGCAGGTTTTCAAATGAGCATCTTAAAAAATGGGTAAATGATTTTCGTAGGTAAATTTGCTGAACGAAAAAAAATGTATTGCCCTCCTAAGATTCAAACTTCTATCTCATTATTCACCTAGTATCGTGTCTCTCGTATATTGATGATAAATATGTGAACATTTTGAGAATTCATTTTTAGAAAATTTAATTAAGTCACAATTATTTTATTTTGAGTTAGAAAGGTTATAAATAAATAATGTGTAAATTAAAGAAGATTTTAATTAATTATTTTGAAGGCGAATGAGTTTAAAAATTAATTTTTTTTGAAGTTAAAAAAGCTTTTTATTAATTTTTTAAATAATTGTCCGAAAGAATTTCATATGTAATTGAAAATCTAGATTGAAGGAAATACAGAAATAGTAATTATAGTTTAAAAAATGATGACAATAAATGTCGGGTACAATGAAATGCGAATTATTTCACATGAAACAAAAAACAATTGTAATAGATTTCAATACACAGGAGATATATATTTAAGATTTTTGATTGATTATTTATTATGTATAATAAAACAAAATAACATTACATCTACGGAATCTCTTATAATTTTTTTTTTATACAAGTGAACCTTTTCACATGTATTCAAGTCGAAATTTAAATAAGCTCAGTTTGCTTGCGTACATACGAGTGCGCGGCGCGGAGTCTCCGATTCTTGAAAACTTAATTTTGAACTACTTGGCCGCCATTTATTCAGACATTTTTTACTCGGATAAATAGGACAAAAATAATGTATGTAACGAGATATACATCTAATATCTACATCGAAAAAACATAATGTTCATATATTTATTTTATAATTATATTATTTCATTTTTTGCCTTTTTCCATAATGCATAATATCATGTTTTTCTACTCTTGCAAATTTGCCGGCATAAAAAGGTTCTCACCGTGCTTGATATATATTTCATACGAATACCTCTCACGTACCATCCTTGCCGCTCTGAAGCTTGTACCACCCCTCCAGTTTCGGGTTCGTAATACATTAGCCTAATTTGTTCTGGCGCTAAAATTATCAGGGAAACGCGCGCTTGCCCCGATGATATATATATCATATATATATATAATATATATATAGGGTGATTCACTAGAAGTTAGCCACTCGAAAACACCTACAAATATTGATTTTAGTCGAAAAAGTCAGAGACGAAATTTGAACGGTTTAGCAACGTCTACATTTTCGTAATCTTAGATTTTTTTAAGTGCACGTATCAACCTGATTTCAAGGTCACCTCCAATTTTTCAAAGGGCAAACCCCTTTTTTAATTAGCCACAAGTGTAGACTACAAAAACACAACCAATGACCTACAATATTACGACCTTGCGATGACCATGAAGTACCAAATAATTTGCAAAATGGTAATTTGAGCGATGGTACCAAGCGTCGTGGTACCAACACGAAGGCTGTCCTGCGGACAATGCTCGACAAAAATTTGCGGACCGATGGGTCGGTAGAAACGGTCCAGTCAGACCATTAGACGTATTTTTAGGTGAGGCCATTAGACTTCGGGCAATGGACAAATTTTTGAACATATCGATGCAATAGAAACATCATTTTCGTCTGAAACCACCGCCTTTTCTACTTGCATACCTCTAATTGCTGTTTTGCAAATTTTTCTGTATTTCAAGGTCATTCCATGGTCATGATATCGTAAGTCATTGGTATTGTTTTTTTTTGTACTCTCCAATTATGGCCAATAGAATAACGGGTTTCACTTTAAAAAGTGGAGGTGACCTTGAAATCGGGTTGGTACCTCCCCTTGAAAAAAAATTAAGGCTACCAAAATGTAGATATTGACAAACCATCCAAATTTCGTTTGTAATCGATATTAATAAGCGTTTTCAGGTGACTTCCTTCCAGTGAATATATATATATATATTAGGGTGATTCGTTTCAGGGCAACTTTTTCTTTTTGACCCATCGTGCCCGGAAACCTTTAGTTGGTACCCAAAAACGAAGTTTCGTGCAAGGGGGGTGTTGTCAAAAAATATTTAGAGGTCGCGAATCAAAATTGAAGGTTTCCCATTTGATTAACATTGAAAAATTTTTTTTCTTCTCATTATTAGTGTTACCATTCCCCGAATTTTGATATCATGATATTTTCCAAGTGGGTTCTCATAGGAAATATAATACTCCACAATACACTTCATTGAGCCATGGCCGTAAATTCAACCGTTTCAGCGATATCATTATTTCAAGTGCATGTTGTATGAAAATATCTATTCAAACGGCTGTAACGCCTAAGCTATTAGATATATCGAAAAAAATTAAAATAAGAACTTTATACAGAAAGTAATTTGCTACAAAAAAGTCTTGTAAGCCAAGCCCGTAAATTCAACTCTATCTCAGCTATAGGTGGATGAAATAAAATAGATTTTTTTTGTTTAAAAAAAATTTAATAAAAAAATCTATTTATTTGTTTAAATATCTAAAATTCTTTTTTTAATATCTAAAAATTTAAATATCTAAAAAACATCTATTTGTTTAACAAAAAAATCTATTCATTTTACTTTATCCACCTATAGCTGAGAAAGAGATGAATTTACGGGCTCGGCTTATAAGACTTTTTTGTAGCAAATTACTTTCTCTACAAAGTTCTCATTTGAATTTATTTCGATATATCTAATAGCTAAGGCGTTACAGCCGTTTGAATAGATATTTTCATACAATATTCACCTGAAATAATGATATCGCTGAAACGGTTGAATTTACAGCCATGGCTCAACGAAGTTTATTGTGGAGTATCATATTTCCTATGAGAACCAACTTGGAAAATATCATGATATGGAACTTCGGGGAATGGTAACACTAATAATGAGAAAAACATTTTTTCAACGTTGATCAAATGGGAAACCTTCAATTTTGATTCGCGACCTCTAAATATTTTTTGACAACACCCCCCTTGCACGAAACTTCGTTTTTAGATACCAACTAAAGGTTTTCGGGCACGATGGGTCAAAAAGAAAAAGTTGCCCTGAAACGAATCACCCTAATATTAATATATATGTGTGTGTGTGTGTGTGTGTGTGTGTGTGTGTGTGTGTGTGTGTGTGTGTGTGTGTGTGTGTGTGTGTGTGTGTGTGTGTGTGTGTGTGTGTGTGTGTGTGTGTGTGTGTGTGTGTGTGTGTGTGTGTGTGTGTGTGTGTGTGTGTGTGTGTGTGTGTGTGTATAGCGTTTTGATTCTCATTCAACTTTTTTCCCGACCGCAGTAACTAGAAGAAAAAAAATCCACCGCGTTTCCGCAGAGGAAACTCTGGTGGAACTCTTCCGGAAAAGTTCTGGTTAAAGGCGCAAAAAAAACACAAGAAACGCTAGTAGTAATCTTACTCCACCGCAAATGTCGTGTTTCCTTCATACCATTTCGTTCGCTATGCCTTTCGGTTCGGGTGTGGTTGCCAACTTTTCGTGTCTTCCGCGTTGCCTCGCGTTGAGAATATTCTCCCATTGGTATATGTTTTCCTCATTCGCGTGCTGCGCGTTAGAAAGAGAGAGAGAGAGAGAGAGGGAGGCAGAAGAAGAGGATAAAGGATAGCAGGGATGGAAAGTTCAGAATGATACAGCGCGAATGAAAAATGAATAAACTTCGTTTTTTTTTGCTTCGCATTTGCGATCGACGGTAGCAGAATTTGTATGGAATAAAAAAAAAATACACAACGGAGCATACCGGAAGCGCGTAGCGAATGAGGTTAACCGGAAGCGCGATAATAAATAGGACAGTTTTGATGCACTAAATGATAAATAAATAAAAATTGGTAATTTTCCTTGCGAAGAGAAAAGCATGGATTGGCATGGTTTGGAAAAAAATGCATGACGGTGCCTCATTCCAGTGGTAAAAAAAAGTAAATTAATAAGACGCACGAAACAGCAGGATTCAATTTTTTTTAAGTCTTTAATCGTGAAATATACTTTTTTGTTTCTTTTTCTTTACTTCTATAAACAAATATTTATAAAAAAAATTTATTTAAAAAATGATACAGAAAACTATTTTTATAAAAAAGTTATTTCTAAGCAAACCTTTTTTTATTGTCCGCTATAAAACCGATTTATTTATTTATTTATTTTCTTTAATCGGAGTAAATTCAAATTTTTCCTTTTTTGCTTCAATTCCAAAAAAATTAGTTTTCTCCATCTTTATCGTCCTTTACTGGGACTGAATTCTGATTTTTCCTGCTTTCTTCCGTCAGTTCTATAAAAATCCACTTAGCCCCCCCCCCCCCCCCCCAATAGCGTCGAATGCTATTTTTTCTTTCTTTTTTAAAATCAATTCTGCAGAATCCTATTCCCCCCCTTTCTTCAATCGTCATAAATTCAAATTTATTTCTTTTTTCTCTATCTCAATAGTAATAAATCCTAATTTTTTATTCCGGTTTTTTCCTTCTTCGTAATAAATCCTTTTGCTTTTTTTTCCCCTCGATCGTATAAAATCCGGATCTCGCACATGATAATTATATATCGAAAGGTTTTGTCATCGCGGTTGATTTATTGCCAAAAATAAACAGGTGAAGCGAAAGCGCAAGGAGCATCGGAGCTTGGACAGTATACTTCACGAGGACGACGACGAGTTGGAGTACTTTGACGTCCTGAATCTGTTGCCGCTCTCCAAGGTGCGACTGGAGTTCAACGAGTCCGATGCCCGTAGCACGAGCAACGGAAACAACAATAGCAGCAACAACGACAGCAGCGCCAACGACATTGATGACTTTGGCAAAACCCGGATCGGCAACTTTGGCAACTTTGTTGGTGGTGGTGGCGGTGGCGATGAAGACTCGTCGATAGATCGAAGACGGAAATTCGTCAATCGGGACATTCACAACGAGGATCGGGAGTCGAGTGAGGTCGAAGAGGACGATGAGGATGGAGACGTTAAGGAGGATGGGGAAAGTGATTTGCTAAGCGGGGATTCTTCGTCGAGCGATTTTTGCCGGGACGCCAAGGCGACGAGCCATCGTCCCGACGACTCCGAACTCGGCAATTTCGGCACTAAGGTAGCGCGAGCAATTGACTATTGGACCACCGATTTTTTTTGTGGTTTTTGTGGAAAATTATATTGGTGGTTGCATATGAAAATTATATTGGTGGTTGCATGTGAAAATTATATTGGTGGTTGCATATGGAACCGTCTTCTAGGAATAGATGGCTCAAGGACGCCATTTTCTCGATTTAAAAGTTGGAAATACAAATGATGTTACAAATGATGTCCATGAAGTCCGGCTAAAACGCCATGGGTTAACTTTGTGCGACACCTCGACATCATCTATTTTAACTATCTTTACAATGGCAAATTTCGTTCCAAATAAGTCACATTTGAGGGAAGTTATGCCCGGCAATAAAAAAAACTCGGCCGCGGAACCGCCTGTGTAGAAACTTAAGCCGGGAAAACGTACTGCCCCTGATCTGCTTTCCCTAGATAACATCAGGCTCTGGTCGGGCCTTCCACCCTGGAACAGGTTCCCATTGTAACGGGTCTAAGGCAAGGTCCCGATCTGCCATTTCCTTTCTGGAGGGCTGATTGGGAGCGGGCTGGAGAACAAGCGGTAAATGACCAGGAAAGTTGTAGGGAATAGATCGGTAAATAATCGGTAAAAATGACGTTTCAGTGTTTTTGGAATCCTTGAGGAGGCAAAATCGGGAGTGTATTCAATTAAGTATTTCGACAACATATTGTTTGTTGGTTATCTACTTGTTGAGGTAGTATATGAGTGTACGCATACGCTTGCTCGCATTTCCTGATAGGCAAAGAGACAGAAAAACGTACACAGATCTCTATACGAGCGAAAAAGGCTTAGAGTGCACAGGGTTATTCCACAAGTATCACAAAATCACAAGCGTAAGTGCACGCTGTAAGCATAGCACTTCTGTACGTGGTACAACTCACATGACGAACTTTTGTCCTCGTACGATGGTACCTTCCTTACGCGAAGCGCTTCGCTTGTAACCACCTGGCGGATTGTTGGCGAAACACCGTCAGGTAATGTCTTCCCGGTTAGAACATTGATGTTTCCCAACATGGCGACAGGGCGTTCAAAAACCACGAATGGTCTGCTTGACTTTTTTGCCTCATAAAATAATTTGGCTATCCTTTATGCTCAAATCATTGGTTATCGTAATACCGGTATTTATGATATGCATTTTTATCCTCGTCGATTGTCATTGATTAAATGAATGCTTTTAATGATGAATAGAATTACAACAGATGTATTTGTTCCATCCCAATCAATTATAAATGTATTTGATGAGGTGAAAAGCAAAGTATCTTTTCTTTAGTTCTTAAAGATAGGCTCCACTTTTCAGAATATGTCAATGTTCTGACCGGATAGACATTACGTTAAGATGTACTTGCTCCCAATGTATCCTAGCCAGAAGATTGTAATTTCCAAACATAGAGGGTAAGTCGTAGAAAAAACGATTTTGCGATCTTCCCGGTTCATTCCATGGGAGGACCCGGTCAGGTAAATCAGACAAGGCAAGTCTGGTCAGGGCCGGACACAAAGTAGGGAATGCCCAGTCACATTTCTGCACGGGTGCATCGTTTGTCAGAGGAAGTTTATGCCGAGCATGGTCCATCGAGTACAACGTGCAAAGAGTGCTTCCGCCGCTTCCAAAGTCATGATTTTTTCCAAAACCACCCAAAAAGCGGGGTGTTGTAGATTACGAACTGCTGAAAGCCTCGGAAAGCATCACTGGGGATCGTTATCGACTGCAACTGATGCGTTTGAAGCGAGCTCTGCACGAAAAGAGGCCGAAATAGGAGAATCGCCATGACAAGTTCATTTTGCAGCACGAAACGCCGGTTCGCATGTTGCTCAACCGGTTAAGAAGTACTTGTAAGGAGTGAACTGGAAAATCCTAACCCACCTGCCATATTCCTCAGACATCGCTCCCTTCGATTACCATTTGTTCCCGACGATGCAGTCAGCGTTTCCGGCTTAGCAGTCCACCTCGTACGAAGGAGTCAAAGAATGGCTTGACGACTGGATTGCCTCTAAAGAAGCCGAGTTCTTCCTGCGTGGAATTCGATTGTTGGCCGAAAGATGGGCCAAGCTTGTCGGTTTTGATGGGCAATACTTTGAATAAACCACTTCGTCGATTCGCTGCCGAACCATTTTTTCTTTCCCTCAAAAGGAGGTGGTTTCATATGCATCCACCCAATAGCAATAAACTAGCTATGCTCAAATACATTTTGCCGGTTGTCTTCGCGTGTCAAATGTTTCTCCCAATCGATCAATGCAAGTCAAAATTCATCCTGTCACAATATTCTACAGATCGCCATACATAGGATCAAGTGATTGTATGCACCTGTAAAATTACACTTTATTATATTGCGATTTTTTTTCGGTTTCCGAATGGCTTTTGACTGGCCATTGGGCATGCACCTACAGGTAGTTCACGTGTGCATCTCACTTTAGTCGGAATAGGAAAAACGGAACTATTATCACTTTTCAATGTTTCTTCGTACGCTCTTTGTGCACCCTCGTAGCGCGAGAACTACGTGAATATCACGGACGAGGAGAAATGCAAGAAGAACCATCCTGAAAAGGCGTATCCGGAGATCGTCCAATTTCACGAGTTTCACGACAACGGCACCTGGAGAACAGATTCTCCCGCCTTAATTGCACCCGGAAGTTCGACCGACCCTGAAGCGATCGTTTCCAGCGAGACTCCGACCAGGCTCGACGAGGATTGCTCGGGCGATCAAATCCCTAGGAAGGAGACACCTGCAAAGCCTGGAAGTCCTTCTAGTTTCAAGGATATCCTCGGAGCGGACATCGTAAATTCGGGAATTCCTGCCGTGAAGTCCAGGACAAAGGCGAGTCTCTGGGAAACCGCGACGAACGAACGACCGGAAGTCGAGGAGGCCGAGGATTACAAGTCTATCTGGATCTCCGACAGCGAGGCCGAGCCCGAGGACATGTCGCGAAGACCTCAAGTTCTCAGGGTCGTGGACAACGAGGTCACCAGCAGGAGACGGTCGACCTCGAGCTATGTGGACGACGTCGTTGAGACTGGCCGTTCCCAAGAACCAGCCAAAGATCGCAATCACGTGAGAGCCGAAAATTATTCGCGAACGGAATCTCGGCAACGGATCAATGCTCCGGATCGAGGAGATGACGGATCAGTTGACGATGTCAATAAAGACCCGGAGGTAAGGATTTTCTTGGGGTTTCGGAATGGAAAGGATTGCTTTTTTTACCTTCTGTTCGTACATAGCAGTGATCGAATTGACGCTAAAGGAGTTTGCGATGGTCCGTAGCTATGAGGCTTTGACAGAAGGGAGGACTAAATTACGTTTGTTCGAGTGCACGTCTGACTTATATCAAAATCACGAGCAGATCCCGAGCCAGGACAAATCGGAGGTGGAAACGGCACGTCATTTCTTCGAGAGGAAGACGCTTTTGGGGAGAGAAGCGACGCGGAATCGTCGTAACGAGGGTAGATTCGAGAGGATCGTCAAAGGAACCTCGAACATCCTTGGCAAAGCTTGCAATGCGGTTAGGGGTAGTTTGGGCTTTGAGGCGCGATCGGAGTCCTCGGATCTTGGTTTGGGTTCAGATTGTGGTAGCGACACGAGGCGCAGATCGATCGACGACGGTGTTGACGAGGTCCTGGAGCCCGAGGGCAACGCGGCGAATCTCTCGAAGGATCGAATCACTCGGGAGGGCGACGAGGACGAAGACGGGACTATGCAAACTGGCCGAAAGTCAAGGACGAACTTGACCAGATCACGGAGTTGCGTCGATTCGATCGAGAGCCAAAACGAGGAAGGGCCGGAATTCGATCACGTCCGTTACAAGATAGTAAAGTCACGTCTATTCGGGAAGAACATGTACGGTAGTGCGATCAACAAGAGGGACGTAACTTACGACGGTCTGATCGAGTATCTGCGAGAATATTCCTTCCAGGAGCTCTTGATGGACAACAATGTTGTAATTATCGAGCCAGTTAGAGCGGAAACGATCGAGAGAAAGACCTCCAGCAAGGATCGACCGGTAGGAGCTCCAAAAGGCTCGGCGACCCTTCCAAAAAGAGCCAATCAACAAATGGACAACGGTGATGCGAACGAGAGCAACCGCATAAACGACAACCCAACGAAAAGCTCGAAGCAGTCGTCGCTAAGGAAACACTTCTTCTATCATCCGATAAGGTGCGTAAGACCTAACCCAATGGACAGCGATGAAAAAAAGTGGCTTGAACGCAGACCACACAAATATTGTGATTGAACTCACCTACAGACGGCCACTACAATTTAATAATAGTGGTCAGACATGAAAGAGTAGCTCATCCGGTTGTGATATTCACCCCAGGGTTGGACATATTCGGTTTTTTTTTAAATTTTAGAATAATAAAGAAACTCATTCAAAATTCGTTCCGAAAATGAATAATGAGTCCAACTCAATTCAGTTTTCATTCCGAAAATGAATAATGAATCCTACTAGATTCAGTATTCATTCCGAAAATGAATAATGAATCCTACTAGATTCAGTATTCATTTCAAAATGAATAATGAATCCTACTGGATTCAGTGTTCATTTCAAAATGCACAATGAAGCCTACTGGATTCAGTATTCATTTCCAAATGAATAATGAATCCAACTGAATTCAGTATTCATTTCAACATAAGTAATGAATCCAACTCGATTCAGTATTCATTCCGTATTCGGATATCATCGAATCGAATAATCTGGAAAATGGACAATGGAAATGGGACAAATATAATCCTATTTCTATCCTCATTTCTTCAGACACTAGATACCAAGAGCGCGATTTCCTTTGGGTAAATATAATGTAATCGGGCGATAATGTTTCAATAGAATAAACATGTTTTCTGTCCATTTTTCCAGATTATACAATTTGATGATATCCGAATACGGAATGAATACTGAATCCAACTGGAGTCATTATTTATTCTCGGAACGAATACTGAATCAAGGTGGATTCATTACCGAAAAAAATGAATATCCGTCTGACATGTATTCGGTATCATTTTCCTACTCGAATACTCAAAGTATTCGAGTATGTCCATCTCTGATTCACCCCACCAAGTGGTTTATTCCCCTGCGGTATTCCGTATTCCATAGCGTCAAATTACTGATCGATACTTCTGGGCTTCTCCAATTAAGAGTCAACAAAGAGCTGATCGACGAAGAACTGCCGGACCCGGACACAGTGAGGAACGTTCGCAGAATGTTCGAGAAGACTCTGAGGGGAGCAGGCCCGGATCAGGAGACAAGCGGGAGAGGGACCAAAAGTCGTAAGAGCGCTAGCATGAAGGACCTCAGGAGGATCGAGGATTCGACGCTGGATGACATCGAGGAGAGAGCCTTTCGAGCTTCCAATAGGTAAAAATCGAACGTCGGAATGATCCACGTGTATTGAGATCACTTCGAGACATATCTGTGTTTAAATGACTGGAGATACTTGTGTATCCAATGGAGATTTACGTGTCCAATTGTTTGAAGGCACTTTTGTCTCCAACAGCTCGAAACACTTATGTCTCCAACTGTTGATTCTTTGCCGTTGGCAGCTCATTATACCCTACAACCGGAAGATCTTTTAGATCGCGATGTTTCAGCAGAGCAAAAAATTTGACGAAGCTGTTCGAGGACAAGACGTGTTCGAGCGTTCGGAACGAGAACGGCAAGGTTGACGAGGGTGGTCCGCGGAGCGAGACGAAGACGCGAATTTTGGCGCAATCTTTCGAGGCCAGAAGCGGCAACACGTCGCCAAGTGAGACGGGCTCAACGGGCGATAAGTTAGCGCGTTGTCGTCATGCGAATCAACCGAGCAATCATCACACCAATCATCAGCAGCTGCGTCGTCGTCAATTGCGCAACTGGGACGCCGGTAGCGTGAGTTCAGGTGTCTCGAGTGACTATCCAGACACGGATCCAGGCAGCGGTGCGCACTGCACATCGTCCTCGGACGAGGACACGGACTCCCGTGAGGAGTACTCGTCCCGGGAATCGGATCGTGTCTCAGGTCACTTCGTTTCCCAGGACGTGCTGCGTAAGATCCGCGAATGTGGCACGTCCGTCACGTATTACGGTGGCAAAGTCGTCAATACGTGCAACGGTCCCCTCATCTCGCCGACCAGTTGCAAATTGGGTGACCGCATCGAACGTTCGTTGCTCGGCCACGAGGACTACGTGAAGTTTCGTCTGGTGAAGAGCAACTCTTGCGACAGCAGGCTCGAGCTAACGGGACGAGTTGTGGAGCGACGTAGTCGCCTCGAGGCGAGAGGACAGTCCGGTGCAAGGAACCGAGGTGAAGCCTGCTCGCATCTGCGCGAATCAACGATAGCGGAAACTCCGAGTATCGAGCTTACCATGATCGAGAGTGGGACTGACGGCGAGCAGGAAAGAAAAGGCGAGCACGACAACGAGGCTCTTCGGGAGGCTAAGAGGGAACCCCCTGTGGTAATTGGACTGGAGCATAAGAAGGACGAGAGCAAGGACATCGATGCCACCAGGGTGGACTTCAAGCTCGGCAAAATCGGAGACCCGAAATCAGCTGCCTACGTCAATCGCTTCGGTAGCGCCCTCACCAGATGGCAAATCAACGAGACCAACTGGAAGAGAACGAACGCGGAATTCGGGAAAATGGAGTTCGAAGAGTTCGAGGTCCTGGAGGACAGCCTCAACGACAAGTAAGATTGGAGTACCTGCCGTAGCGGCAACCAACGGGAGATCACCGGCGTGAAAAGAAACGGGCACTTGGATATCCCACTTCTCAGTGGGTTGGACGCTCATCAGTTGCGACAAATCTTCGTGACTTATTGTAAATGACTTGGTACATGTTTGGCGAAGCAATTCAGATTGTTGGGCTTACCCACGAATATTGCCTTCCCCCAGTTCAAATTATAGTTGCCGGTCCAACTACCGATTATCTCGTCATTCTACCTATGCCTAACCTACAAAACCCAGTTGCTCCAATACATCGAGTGATCCGTGGAAACCGTAAGGTGAAAGTGACTACCTCCAATTGTTTTGTGGTATGAGTACAACCCACTGTTTTTGGCGCGTACAAGTACTTCCCATTTGGGAAAGCTGCTGTCGCATCGTTAGTCAACGACGCTTATATTTATCTCGGAGACTGGGCAAAGCTCTCCCCCGGAGCGACCAGAATAGCAAACACACGTTAGCATCAATCATCGCGGGCAATCCGGGCGCCCCTGGCGTTTAATCACGTACATGCACACACCAATTACCAATTATATCTAATCAAAGTATTCAATTATGATGATCCTGTAATCCCAGTGATGCCGGACCGATAACGACGCGTTAAGATGCTCGCGCAATATCTATACTTATGTAAGAGTACCGATGTAGAGACGAATCCGGTATTATTAAGTCGTTGTAGTCATTGTTAAGTATAACATAAAGACGAATTACGATCGAATCTCTTGGAAGACTTTGGCTTCGTCCGCTATGGAACCGCTATGGCTTCGTCATGCCTGTCCGTCGGTTACAGCCTCACAGTTTCTACAGTTTTTAACCAATAGGCGAGAAACATCGCGAGTAGATACTTCAGAGAGGGATCTCAATTATCATGTAGCGAAAATTTCGAAAAAAAAATGTACAGCGTTCTTTCTCTATATGTAAAATGGGCGCGGATTCTTTACCGGGCTGCCCATCGAGTGAGGGCTCATTGGACCGCCCTTTAAAAATAATATTAAGGTTCCATCTGTATTTTTCGTTTTTAAGCGCCGTTTGCGAAGCATCAATCTGCAAAGTGATGTGCAATGTAACACGGTCTAATTTCCGAAACGTTGATTTAAACAATCTGGTTACTAGCATTTGACTGGAACTTTCGATCAAAGTGATTTCGGTTAAGTTAGGTCATCAAAATGAGGGGATATGGACAACCAAGTTATGCCTGAGTTGACGTCATGGAAACTCCATAAGAGGACTGCACGAATAACTTTGTCGCATGTTGTTTGAAACCTCGTTAGTAAAATATCAAACATCAAGCAAAGGGCTCCTCTTCTTCAGCCCGCATGTACCATTAGAGTAACATAATTGCGAATTATTGAGTGAAATTGAAATTAGTATGTAATAAATTATTGTAGTCCAACATACGTAATAATAACAACATATTTGTTCAACATTGATGCTTTACATGATAGCACGAATTACTACGGAGCTCTATGGGTGTTCCCACACGCACTTTGTAGGTTTTTCTTTCTCATCTTGATGTCCAAACTACACGAAGTACTACAATTACCTGCCACGTTCTTCAAAGCCTTTGTCACCTTCTCCCCTGTTTCACAATATGAACTTCACGTGCTCTCGTTTTCGTCTCTCGTGAGAGCTTCGGCGCAGCTCAACTTGTCAAGTTTCCCGACGCAATCTATCGGAAGGCCGGGATGGGAGATAAGAGCCATCCACCGGAAGATATATGACCAAATACATGTCTCCGCGCATCCTCGTTCACATATGTGTGCGTTTCGTTTGCTCGAGGGCACTCGGAAAGTTGTTTCTGGCTCAGGAACTTTAATGCAAAAGACACCTATGCTCCCTAGCTGCAGTGGCAAGTGGCAGGGCTCTCGTGTATTGCGCATACATTGGACTATTCCACCATCCGGTAACAGGTTATTAGTGATGTGTTACGACAGGGGTGGGAAGATTGCCTACGACTCTGCCATTGGTTTTGGATTGACTATTGTTCTACATCTACATTCCACAATTCTGTATTTGGACCTGTTTATTTACGTTTGTGGTGTTTTATTTACAATTCATCAGTTCATATTAGTTCATCATTTACCGGCTTTCTCATAATTTGCCAGCAATTTGGCTGAATTTTAAAGTGATGAACCCGTCACCAGAGCACATGCTGATGGGTATCGCGGGCCCCTTCAACCCTTTGCGGCACAGTGTAACACTGGTGTGTTACAACTAATTCAATTCAGAATTTGACGATTCAAAAGTGTTTTAAAATTAAATATGGCGGTTGTAAATGCGTTTCAAGGTTCCTAGGACTTCAATAACTACGAAAATATACCTATTCAATGTTAATTCTCCACTTAGCGGGTATCATCAATAACGAAAGTGCAAAAAAACGAACCTTTTACATCACAAATCTGATTACGACTAATCTAGAAGGTAAACCATAACTAAAAATAGGTAAAAACTTGGTTTTTGATCCACTGAATATGAATCCGAAATCTAAACCGTCAAATTGAAAATGGCGGATGCAATACGGCGGCTGTAAATGGAAAAAACTAGAATTTTTTCCAAATTTGATGACCAATTTTTTTGGGAGCTTATTTCATGTAACAGCGACCCCAAAAACCACCGAGTACCAACTTTCGCGATCATGGAACGACGTTTTGCATTTATGGTCTGCCGTATTGCATCCGCCATCTTGAATTTCCAAATTTTTAGTGCAGATTCGTAATCAGCGACGCTGAAAATCCCCAAGTACAAAATTTCAAGCCAATTGCTTGCTCAATATCAGCCTGAAAGAAAAAACGAATACACGGACACCAAAATGTTATATTATGATTAATACATGGAAATATAGCAAATATTATTCTAGTCGTAATTTAAGGGAGCTGCATAAGCTTGAAATTTAAAAAATCGGATTTTTCTTCCATTCTTTTATTGCTTAGGGTCCTAACTTTGATTTCCAATACAGATTTGGTAAAAATTCGAAAATTTGATCAAGTTATGACGAATTTTGTGTAGGATTAGATATCCTTTTTTATTTTGCCTTTTTTTTCTAAAACTGTTTTATAAAAAGGTGTAAGTCGTATCTCGAAATATCATGGTCCGATTCACTTTAAGGGGTTACCCCCACTTTCGATTTTGAAAAAATCGATTTTTTTATTGCATTTTTTTGAAGTATAAATATCTGAGAATATGTCCTGAAAATTTCAAGTCGATCCGAACAAAATTGACTGAGATATGAGCGTTAAAAGAGAAGAATCCGTTGTGTAAACGACCGGCTAATTGAAACTTTAAACGCGTTTTTCTCAAAATGGCATTTCTGAAGTCGGTGACCAAGATTGCTCGAACACTAATGAACCGATCTTCTTGAAATTTTGCAGGCTTATGTAACACATAAAAATGTAGTCTTTAATCGTTCGATTTTTTTTTTCGAAAAAAAATGGGCGTTTTATAGCCAAAAAACGGCCGCTTTTTTCGTTAAAATTGAACCATTAACTTTGACTGTCCGCCATTTTGTGACAAATGAATATTTTTTAAAATCCTTCGATTAAAGACTAGTTTATACTTATATATGACTAAATCCATCCGCATTTTTTTTTTCAGATGATCCACTTCGCCGCAATGTTGATCACCGCAAACCGTGTATATAAAAATATTATTTCATTGACGGCCATTTGCCACTAAACAATGTAATATTTTTCAATAAAAAAATTACTGAAAGTTCTTCAAGATGTGTTCTTTAAGATGGTATATTGATCGATTTAAAAGTTTTGTAGTTTTCTTTTAAAAAATTCATGAAAAAGGCCTTTTTTTGCGCTACAAGTGGGGGGTAAGGCCTTAAATTCGGACAGAGCATAGTTTATTACATTTTGTATCGTATGACCGAGTAATTTTTCGATATGGTTATCCATATGTTAATAACAAATTCTAAAAGTGGTTTTTTTCGTCGAAAATTAAACTTTTTTCTACCTCTTGACATTTTCGTAATTTTCAAAATTTCAAAAAGGTACGCATTCGTGCAAAAGTCTTACCAACATCCCAAAAGTGCATCTTTGCATTTTTAATATCAGATGACCCTAGTTGCTGTAACCACCTGCACCGATTGGCCATGCAGTCACAGCGTCACTTTGTTTAAATAATAACTTCGGTGTTTATCAATATTTTCCAGTTTAAAAAAACTCGAACTCAGGAAAACTATGTATTAATTGTGTATAAAATCTCGACCTCATCATCCCAATACTGTGATCAGAAAAAAATATAGCAAATGGACCTGTTTTTTAGGACCCAAGTTTATGCAGACCCGTTTCCATCCAGCGCATATTTGCGTTTGACAAGTTGTCAAAACTTTGAGCTTGCAAGGGCCGATAAACTATGAAAGTACGATCAAATTCTCATCGCTAGAACGGATCGAATTTCCGGTTGTCTTTTTGATGTTGCTCAATACGTATCGCGTAATAAAAGACCGCGAAAAACGCTGATCCAAAGGCTCACCATAAACGTGCAATCTTCAGCAACCGTCATCGCGTTTACCACATACTGCCGTCATGATCATCGTGACTGTTGCCACAATGATCACGACGAGGACAATCAACGCCACGATACACAAATCACACAGGTATGAGTGTGTTGCAAAATTCGCACACAAATCGGCGGATCGATCGAAATCTCATACCGGATACTGTCGTGCTGTCGGCCGCAGCGTTCTCCCTGGAAGTCTTCGGGTGCTTGGTCGGTTCCTTGTTGTTTCTCGCATCTTTGTGGTCGTGTGTTTCCCTGCTGAGAATTGGGCTCAGGCTTGGGGGAGCGAATGCACCCCTCGCTGTCGACAGACCTCTGTGGGAAATGGTCCTTCTGCACCACGTTGTTTCCTGTTATACGAGACACACCGAGAACATCAGAGACTGCGACCCAGGCAATTTGCGATTTGTGCAGTTCCGAAATCAATTCAAAGTTTACGGTACAGTGAAAATAAAAAATAAAACATAAACAATAATTGATATACGATTACGGTCGTTTTAATTCTATATATGCGTACGGTTTAGGTAGCATTAAGGGGTAAGGCCACTGTAAATTTTTTGAAAAATCGATTTTTTTTTATTGGCTTAAAAAATAGTTTAAACCCTCTAGAATAAGAAAAAAAAGGTCCTGTTAACTTCTTTTTTAAATTTTTTCCAATAAAAAACTATTCGCAAAACTTTAAACGCGTTTTTCTCGAAACATGGTTTTTCAAAATGGCACGCAGCATAACTCGAACAATTTTCATTTTTTTTACTTGAAATTTTAACCAGATGTGAACATTTACATTATCTTGAGAATGTCGATCGGAATTTTCAAGAACTTTATTTATTGATTTTTTATTAACAAAAAACTTGCCGTTTTTTTCGTCAAAAATCAATTTTTTTTTCAAACGCACGCCAAATCCACAAAAATTGATACTTTTTAAAATCCGATCGACATTCTCTAGCTATAGCCCTCTAGATTAATGGTTTTTGTTTGTTCTAGATTCAAAAGTGCACCAGTGGTGCTGCGTGCCGCGGAGCCCTGGAAGCAAAACATGTCCCGGGAAGATAGCTGTAGAACCGCCATTTTGTTTTTTTTTACTGTAAAAAAATTTTATAATAAAGTTTAATGTATGCCCGATAACACCATTAAAAGTTTTTTTTCAAATACCTTCAATTTCGGGAGCAAAAAATTAGTGAAAAAACTTTTTTTTTGGGCCGTTACAGTGGCCTTACCCCTTAAATTAAATGTATACTCCAAGTAACATTGAATTAAATGTATACTCCAAGTGTATATGTACACTAATTGGACAGTACTGTGTCGATAGACCATTTCTTTTTTTGTGCTAATGAACTATTCGGTTTCCATAATCATTCGTCGCGGGATGAGCATGCCAAGTATACCGGGTGGCACATATTAATCTTACACCTGATTTATCTGGAAAAATATTGCTCCGATCAAGTATCGAGTACAGTGAAACTTTAAAGGATCCGAAGGGGAGGGTCAAACTTTTTTTTTTATTCGAAATTTAACATGGCGAGGTTTAAGGAGTTATACCAGGGTTTAAGATGGCCGATGTGTTTAAGGGGCTATACCAGTGTGACACTTAAAAAAAATCGATTTTTTTGCCTTTTTCGACAGTTTACACTTTTAAGAATATTATTATCATTTATGTAATTTATATCAATATAATTTTATCTTGCAAAAATCGATAGTGAAATCTTCAAACGCGTTTTTCTCGAAATGAAATTTTTTAAATTTGCGGAAATTGTAACTCAAAAAGCAATTATCTGATTGACTTGAAATTTGAACTGAGTACTGTTGAATATATTTACTCTACAATGACATAGGATATTTTTGATTGGATGAAAATTGACGATTTGGCATTGAAAAAAATGACCATTTTATAGGCAAGAACACAGACTTTTTTTCATAACTATGAAAATAAACGATTTTGATATTTTTCGAAAATACTACGTCATTGTACAGGAAATATTTTTTTGGCGCCTCCGAAGGCAGCGCATAAGTCGCTTGGATCTCAATATTTTTCTATGATAAAATGATGTAATATAATTTTCCGAAACATTTAATTGAGTACTTTACTTCCAAAAAATTCCCGAAAATCAGCCACATTTTGAGCGTTCACACTGGTATAGCCCCTTAAAAAATGGAGAAAACTTTTTTCAACAAAAAAATTGTCAGGCCCAAACTAACTTTTTAGGGTTTTTTTTATGACGTCCGGAATTTTTAGGTTGGAACACCATTTTTTTTAAAACTATTTAGCGCTGTCGAGGATGTACCACTAGCAGGTAAAGTCAAATAAAAAGGAGCCAAACAAACCCACACCCACACCCACATCCACACACACACACACACGCGCGCGCGCGCGCGTACACATGGGATGTTAAAGACCTCCTCATGGTACATCCTGGATAGCGGTAAAATAGTAAAAAACGTTGTTCTAATCTAACAATTATGGACTTACAGAAAAAAATCCTACAAAAATTGCTAGTTTTAGCCTGGTACATTGTTTGATCAAAAGAGTAATGTTTCCATTAAAAGAAAAAAAAAAACATGTCATCTATCTTAACATCGCCATTTTGAGTTTTGGACCAAACATTTTTTTAACACCCCCCTTTGAACCCTAAAAGTTCCACTATACTCAATACTTGACCGGAGCAGTATATCTTAAGATAAATCACGTGTAAGATCAAAATGGGACACCCGGTATATGTATATGTGTGTGTATGTGTGTGCACAGAGAGGGAGAGAGAGACAGAATTAAGGCTTTGTTAGCTTCCTGAAACTATCGAAATGCGTCTCTGCATCTTCACTTCAAGGTCAACAAGATCCACAATTAACTCCAATTCGTACAAAATCCTATACCTATATACAAGGTGTCCCGCAGTGCATAGGTTACGCAGAGCAAACTGGCAAGATAACTTTGTTCTTTAGTGGACGTTTTCAAAGTGATTTCAAGGTCAATCGAAAAAAAAACCTGGGACCTATATTTTTTTTAAGCGACATTTTGTTGTACGTTAAAAAAATAAGGTTACTTTTGTCCTAAAGATTTTTCTATTTGGCCCTCTACGTTTCTGTATGACCCAGTATATCTCGGGGTCGATCTACGGTTGTACAAAGTTTGGGGTTAAATACGGGATTCGAGTTTGATCGGCGCAACTGTAAGTTTGTGTTGGCCGGAGTTGCACATCGAACAGGTCGAGTAGTCGCGAAGTAATTTTCGAAAGAGAGAGAGAAAGAGAGAGAGAGAGAGAGAGAGAGAGAGAGAGAGAGAGAGAGAGAGAGAGAGAGAGAGAGAGAGAGAGAGCTTGCAACGAGCAATTAAGGAAAATTTCTAGTTTCCGCAAGCTTCGCAATGTCTCGTACCCTTTCACCATACGTATATATGCACACATAAATATTTGTATAGTAAGTGTGGATGTATGTGTAAGTATAGAGAGAGGAAGGAGACTCGGTGACCGGAACCAAACGTGGAATACTCTATATACACGTTGGGCCCATCATCCAACGAAAATCTCCGGCAACACAAAGCCGTTTGGTTGGTGTCGCGAGGCAACCGAGCTTGCGAAATTCTATCGAGGGGCAATCGAGCTTGCGAACGCTTCCCTCCCCTCTCTCCTCTAACCGCTCACTCCACATCGTCTGTTTTCCGGGGCCGGCCGTCAAGCCCTTTTATATTCAAGTTTGCGCACACTTTCAAATTGCCATCTTCGATTCGCTCGTCATCAGGGTGGCTTGTTTGGCGAATGAGAACTCGGTCTGATACTGTCAGTTTGACAGGTGCATATGTACAGGCGGATTCACAACTACTACACTGCCAGAAAAATGCTATTGATGTTAGCTAACCGCGTCTATTGGATTACTTTTAATTTTGAATTGAGTAGATTTTTTGTGAAATCAAATTTTTCCTATTGCATTTCATTATTGGAATTATTTATTTTAAATATATTTATTTAATCAAATCAAAATCTATTTAATATCGTGCAATAACTGAATATTTTTTGTAATCCTACTAAATCTGTGATTCGGTTTCATCTGTTAAAAAAAAAAACAATTTAGTTGAATCCACTAAATGTATCTATTTGATTTTTTTTTAATTTAAATTAAATAGAATTTTCGTAGAGCCAGCCATTTTTCTATTTGATTGAACTAATTTCTGTCTTTATTGCAATATACATATCAAAGCCGAGTGGGGGTAGAGAGGGTGGAGAGGGAGGAATTATATATATATATATATATATATATATATATATATATATATATATATATATATATATATATATAGGGGTTATGTTGAAAAAATCGATAGCATGTTATTCGATAAAACTCTAATTATCACAATGATAATAAGCTATGAGTAGGTAGGTTTCAGGTTTGACTCCATATAGGTGAAATATTTTCTTCGAAAAAAATCATTTCAGAAGGCCAGGGAATGACAAATTACGATACCAAATCGTTGTGGTAAACCTCTCAATTAAGTGTTTCGTTTCATTTTGGATTTATGAAATATTTTATGCATATAGTACACTTAGATTTACAGTGTACAATGTAAGCAAATCAAGATTACCAATATTGAAAAGGTAATTTTAAGGACGCATTAAAAAGTTCGCCGATTCGCGGAACATATCTATAAAGGCCTATAAGTCCCTTAATTTTGAACAGATCGACTTTAAATTTTCAGAGGATATTTTAAAATTTTATTTTTTGAGAATCCGTCGGAAAAAAATCGATGTTTTCAATAATTTCAACTAGGTGTAGACCCTTAAAAAAAACCTTTCGCTCGCAATATCACATCCTCAATGCTCTCCAAGAAAATCCTATAATTGTGAAATACCTTATATATGTGTGTGTGAGTATGTGCGTGTTTGTATACATGAGATCATGGGTAAATATGTCATTGGATATTTTATATTTCCGCCACGTTATATAGTCAAAATGGCACCCGTCCTATTTACGTTTGTCACACTTCGCCACCAACGTGTTCAAAGGATCGCAAGGATATTGCCAATATCAGGACTTTATGACACGCTTCATTTGTGCTCGCACCGTGTGACTTTGTGCGCTCGTCGCATCGGGGAAATGTTGCGACTACTTCTGTGAGCCAGTCGTACGAATCTCTTTTCCATTCGCTATTGGAATTCGATAACTCGGGTCAACGGTATTTTTTTTCAACTTTTTTTTAACCCTTCGCGGTGTTTACAATGCGGGTTTTTTTTACATAGGAAGTGAACGATAAATTTTCGCTACAGAGTCAATCGGAAGCGTGGTTTCAAAATGTTTATGACTCGAAAAAGAGGATAAAAAATTCACTGTCGCTCGAATCAATCTTCTGCATAAGCTTCAAATATAAAAATTACTTTTTTCATTGCGTAGTTTTCTAGCCTAGAGTCGTAATTTTCATTGGCAACGAATATTTTGTAAACATTCCAGCCATAAAACAAAGTAGGTAGTAATGGAAATAAATAAATTTAAACAAAATATAAATTTACAATCGAAATATTTGCATGTAAAAAAACTCGAATAATTTTAAAAATAAAATAAAAACAAAAGCGAATTTTCGTTGCATTTCAACGATGCAAATTTCAGCGTTATGATTTTATTTGATATACGATATACGACATATTTGACGTTCAGACGAATTGGGTGTCGCGTTCGACAGGAATGAGGTCCATCGATTGATACACAAATTCGGCGGTACTTGGCTCATTGCAATAGCGCGTATGCACACACACATAAAGTGTCCCTCTTATCTCTGCTACCCTAAATACAGTCCGACCTCCGAATAAGAAACCCGACAATAAGAAACTTTCCCCAGTTTCTCACTCGAGCGCTACCCCCACTCCGAGTCGAACTCCGAGCTCGAGAATTTTGTGCGCGGAACCTCTGGTTAAGGGCGGGGTAAAGTATTTAATTTTTTTTTTTTCATTTTTTTTTAAATTTTTTAAATGAATGCATAATATATCAAGAATATTGTGTTAAAATTTCAAGTCGATCGGAGTAAAATTGACGAAGTTATGAGTATTTGAGCGTCTACTACTCCATGCCGTTCTCTTCTCTTCTGCGTTTTTCAAACCATTTTTCTGAGACTTGTCATATTTGAAGTCCGTGTGCATGATAACTCAAAATCTACTGGACCAATCGCTTTGAAATTTTGCGCAGTACTTCTTCACATAATTCACCAGGTATTGTCGAGAGCTTTTTTGTTTTTTTAAATAATTACTAATTTTTCAACAACAAATTAGCCGATCTTTTTTAACGAAAATCGGGTTTTTGGCTCCCAAGTGCTACGAAAAATCGAAAAATCGAAAGAAAAAAAAATCCTCCCGTCATTACCTCGAGAAACATCTCCTTTAACAAATGCATTTTTTTGTTTCAAATGATTCTGTTGCGAGTTATGGTGCACACCGCAAACCAACTTTTTTTCGAGGCGCCTCCGGGGTGTAATTTTCACTCGCTCAATTTTGAATATTTTGCAATGCAAATTTAGGAGAATGTTGTTCAAATGTTACTTTATTATATGTAAATTTTTCAATAAACGAACACTATTCGTTACGCCAAAAAAAATCTTAAAAACATGCATTTTTTTCGCCAAATTAACTTTACTCCGCCGTTAAGAAACCAGCCTGTGAGAGATTATTCGGGCAAAATAGAGCGAACGTTGTACCGTAAATTGATGTGTGCATGCGTGCGTGAGTATGTGTGTGTGCGTGTGTGAATGTAACAAAAAATCTACAAGTTTATTAGAAATTTTTTGTATTCATTATAAAGATACATATATGTGTTGACAAGATTTCATATAAAATAAAAACAAAGATAAGGTCGTTTAAAGATTTTCATATAAAACAGCAAAAGTTTCCGAGACGTAATAAAAAGCGTTTTCGTCTTGTTGCGTATTATTTTGATCCTCAACGCACTCAACTGACGGTGGAATATTTTCGAGAGAGTCGAGCTCTGCCGTTGAAGATGAATCCTCAGAGATATTGACTTCTTCTTTTATATAAATGAAATAAAACAATATGGACATAAAGCTCTTTGTCTAAGTGATCACCTTGTGACGCAGATCCTGTAATATTTTCTTCGACTTGTATACTACAGTCTGATCTCTTACGCTTCTTTACAGTTTCGGTCATTTTATGACAGTAGTAATGAAGATACAGTAGTACACAATAATATTCAATAGTATGTATATTAACGTGAAACAAAAATTCGCTAAATAAATGTCCACGCGCAGTCGAAAACGTTTTTGCATGGGCGATGCGAATACTAAGTTGCAACTCGTTCTAGCGAGTTTCTTGTTGAGAGGATCTCATACGGAACAGTATGCGATACATAAGAAAAACTCTTCCCCTTGGGGGCTTTTGGTTTCTTATTCGGAGGTCGGTCTGTAACTCGGTAATTATCGACGTCACAGAAAAATGTTTCGGACAAAAGTTGCACGGTGTGAAGGGGGACATCAAATGCGACCAAGTTTTCTCACTTCGGTGGAGACGCTGACGCACAGTGAAGGTTACCTTCACTTTTTTAATGGAATAGTACATTTTTTTCGACCATCTTGTGGAGCACCTCAAGCCGCATAAAAAACATTTGGGAGTGAAAGTCGTTCGAGCTAATTTCGAACACCTATTAAAGTGAAGTACAAATCTCATCCGAGATATTTATATTTGTATTTCATTTCTTTGGCAGAGATAAGAGGGACACCGTGTATATATACTTAGGATTTTGTATAATAAATCGGTCCGAGATAAGAAATAATGCGAATTTACAATACGCCCGAGCGTTACTAACGCAATTGCGCATGGCTTGCGCATTGGTATGTAAAATAGGTATTGAGGTGGATCGCGTTTGAGGGACGTTCCATAAACCGTGAGACATTTTATCCGGCATTGATTGATAGGTTATTCCGAAGAGGGTTGGGGGAGGGGGGCTTTATCGTGTAGCCTCGTATACCGGACAGTCCTCGATCATTTTACGGTGAAGTTACGCCCACGCTCTTCGTACCTTGTCCTGCATTTGCAGTTGGGTCAAAAACATTTTTTTTTTATTACGATCACGGGCTGTAAACCGCAATATATATATGTATTTACCCATGTACGTATATGTTTGTGCAATTTTTCCATAAAAATGAAAACGAAACGGCTCGTGTTTTTTTAGTATCGTTGCTTTACCTTTTCAAGCAGTACCTAGACAGCATTCATATATATATATTCAGAAAATATTTGCATCGTTGATTTTATGCGACGATTAAAATATACGCCAAAGATCATAAGCAGACCTCTGACCTGTAAAGTTTCCGAGAGTAAAGTTGCTCATAAAAAAAAACACGACGCTTGAAAATCTTACCGGAAGTGTTCTCTCATGACGTTGAAGTTTATATCGTTGAAACGCAACGATTTATTTTGTCTTCATTTTTCATTTTTTTATCCTTCTCATAACCCGAACCCTATTTTTGCAAATTTAGTTTGTAAATTCCTAATAAAAATACGTAGAAACGTTCGAGGCATTTTTACAGCCTAAATCGGCGAAACAAATTTGAGTAATGAAGAATTATTATTTTTCGTTGCATTCCAACGATCCAAATTTCAATGACATTGTTTTCTCTACGTTTCGCGCGAATTAATTAATTGACATTTTCGTACGAAGGATTGAAAAAAAAGTAAACCTGCATCTCAATTGAAATCTAATTACACCGAGAGAAAAGTCTGTGGTATTTACTAAAAACGCCCATGGTAAATGAGGGGATGATAACATTCGATACAGTTTATTGACACCGCAATCATAATACGATTAACACAAGGATAAGCGAAAAGTGTATCCGAATGCGATTTAGGTAGCGTATTTAACTATCTATTATACTCAAAATAATTATTAACTATTGTAAAAGGCTTGACAATGTAGATTTGGTTCATTCAGTGCTATCACAAAATCAGCCCACAAATACTAATGTTCAAGCGAGCACGTGCGCGCTATGCCCAGTATAGAAGATGGCTATGTGAAATGAATTCAATACTTTATTTAAATAATTCCCTTCTTTTTGAATCTTTACTGTAGGAAATCGAGCACGTGCCCGCTATGCTTTAATGGCAGATGACTATGTGAAATTAAGATTATAGTAGAAGATAGAAAATGACTATGTGACTTTATTTTAATAATTTTCCCATTTCTTTTTTATTTATGTAGGAACTCACCAAAACGGTTTTTCTTATTGCAACTATGTTTTTTACATGGTTGAAAGTAGTATTGTTACCTTCTTATAACGATATCCACTATTGTTTTCTGATGGTAAATAAATAAAATAGAAAGACACAACAAGCTTCTTGGGATGAGAGCCTTAAGGATTTGAAAACTAAGGCAAAACCAAAAAGGTAAAAAAAGCAACAAACTAGAGACAAGGAAAATTACGTGTGTATTATATGCAACGGATCGTATATAGATCCTCCCACCGAAGACTGGATTTAATGCAATGACTGTCAAATATGGTCTCATGTTGCATGCACTGCTTACCCTGGTGTTGGATAATTTTACTGTGATAATTGCCAGAAAAATAAAATTTACTGACTGTTAAGAAGACATGTTAAGTTTTTGTTCTTTTATATAACAATAATGATTTGTCTGCAATAAAATATGAGGGTAGATTTCAAGTTTTTTCCCCCTATGATTTACTATTTTCTTCTTATTTATGTTAAATTTTAGAAAAAAAATACAGGATGCTCGCTTTACCGTCTGCTTGTCCGCTTTGCCCAGAAGCCGTGCCCGCTTCAGGCCACCCCTCTGGGCAAAGCAAACATTTCTCAAAGTTTTAAAATTGGTTTCATTATTTGTATTTCGAAGATGTACTGGAAACGTGTGGATGTGCTATTAAACTACGATAAGTTTAGCACCCCATAGCAAAAAAAATGTTACCATATGACATTTTATAACTGCTTTTTTTATTTCCTTTAGAGTGCCACTTTCGGTCTCCTTCCCCTATATATATTTCAGTTATGTTCACTATTGGGATCTTGGAGAAGCAAACTTTTGCTAGCGGCAAGGAATAACTATTTCATGAAAACCTACTATATTATATAGCATTGAACAATAAACGTATGCTTGTAAGATTGGTGGCTGCCGTTGATATATGTGCATAATTCGAAATATTACAATATCAATAAGCAGGACTACAATTTTTGCAGTAACTATGGCTATACTATATTTTCCTGAGGGGACAATAATATTTTATTATTGTCCCCTCAGGAACATATACTATATAGTTAAAATATAATTGAAAACACCACACATACAACCATCATTATCATTTTTTTTAATAATAGATTTTATTGCTCTGGACAACGGACTTCCTCAGTTTGCACCGGAAAACATTCACCGACCCCCAGGGGTTAGGCTCGATCTTAGTAGAGACCGGAACAATAATGCTGGGCGACACTCGACGGCTCCGACACCACCTCGGCTGCTGCCCTTATTTACCAGGAGGTAAACGGGTCGCTAAAGGAAGAAGAGAAACAGCTTAAGTATCAACCTCTCCGGGCCGAGAACTGCCAGCTGTCGAGGATTCATGGTGACTCTCGTTGTCCTTATCATCGGCGACCTTAGACGGAGTTTTTTGTGTCAGGCCTCGCCAGTTTGCAAACCCAGTGTCCGACTACTAGCCGGTAGGATCAAGCCCGGACCTAAGTGGGGGCAAACCGGGGTACCCAGCGCGGAAGGCAATGTAAGGGAGCGCCAAATTCATGTGTTTGAAGAAAAACTTGTTTCACTAAAGGGCCTAGCATCTAGTGCGCTTTAGTGTAAAGTGACATTCAATGGTCTCGCGATCCTGGCCACCCAAAATAAAACTGCCTATGAGACAAACTTTGATGAGGTAATAGATTCTTCCGCGGAAAGAAAAGCTCGACGTGTAAAGCAGTAGCAGGATTAGATAGCAAAATTTGCTGGGACCTAAAGATTAAAAGTGTGTGTACAGTCTGGTTTGTACGTTGTCTACACTGCTTGTACGTATTCCATATTAATGTCACACATAAAGAAAAGTGATTAGCAAATAGGTAATAAAGAGCGCAAATTTATTTGAGGATTTTTATGATCCCGGTCACAAAAAATTCCACTCAGTATATTTGTTTTATGAGTTTTTGAAAATCATCAATCTCAAATGCTGGAGGGGCGCCAATGTCAAGTTTTTATCCCGGTTCGAAAAAATCGTAGATCCGGGGCTGGGGCGGACGCATAAGGCGGTCATACTCGGATCCCTTCGCTTACTCAGGCAACACGATTGCGGACTGCAGTAACCGCTCATACTCTGGCTTGAGGGAGCAGCAATCGCAGAGCGGTATTTAATTTTTTTCGCGGCTTTTTCCATTTTTTTCATTTTCCGAAACGGCTCGTTTTTTTAGTATCGTTGCTTTAAACTTTCAAACAGTAGACAACATGTATAGATATATGTGTGTGTGTATGTATGTATATATATATATATATATATATATATATATATATATTGTGAAAATATTTGCATATACTGTCGTTGTGATTATTAATGTCATTACTGTTGTTGTAATATAATATTATTGCTATTGTTGTGACATAATATCATTGCTAATAATCACAACTATGGTGATATTATAATATCACAATAGTGATATTGTACAGTACAGTATAGTGACAGTAATTGTGATAGGTCACAATAGTGATATAATATCACAATGTATCACAATGCGATATAATATCACAATATCACACTAATAGTCCTATTATTATCACAATAATAGTCATATCACAATAATAGTCACAATATGTCAATAATAGTCCAACACAATAGACTACTATTGTGATATAATATCACAATGGTAGGCACAATATGACAATGTGATATAATATCACAATGTGTATATATCACAATGTATATATATCACAATAGTGATATAATATCACAATGTATATATATCACAATAGTGATATAATATAATAATGATAATCACAACAAGAGTAATAACATTACTGCTGTTGTGATTATTAGTTTTATTATTTTTATTATTGTGATTATTGTTAACAATGCCATAATAATGATAATAATAAAATGCGAATTGGTAAATAATAAGAAGTTAGATGAAACAAAAACGAATTTCTCTCAGTGTATCTCTGCAGTTAATTTGTCACAATTTTTCTATCTCGGTGAAAGGATTTCAAGAAAAAAATTACCTTCTTGCTCACGGAAAAATTGTCGCACGAGATAACAGCGAGTAAAAAATGATTAGATGGTATTTATCGGGACGCGAATGGCGGAGAAATATTTCGAGGACATTTTAGGATTATCGCGTATGCGATAAGCGCGTTCGCGGGCAGAATTCCCGGGCTTCACAGCGAGTCCGTGTGCCGCTGGTCGATGCGAGGGGTGAACCACCCCGCACTTTTTTTGTTCAGTAATGCGGAAGTTTCACGCAAGCTTCAAGCAGGATACTTGGCAACCAAAGGACACTCGTCGATGTGCTCTCGAGTGATTGATGCATATGCGATTCGGAGGGATCGCAAAGTGCTCTGAATCGGACATACACGCGTTTCTCGTTTGTGCATATCCTCGTTGTTCGACGATCGTTTGACCAGGGACGCCGGATGTTAGCGCCGATATCGAGGGTGAATAATCGCGCAGGATACGAGCAAACTGTGCATGAAATTATCTTGCAATACGCGATTGGGAAAAAATTGATTGCTATTGTTATTCGACGGAACAATTCGATAATTCAGATATCGATGATTAAAATAATAATAATGATGATTATGATGGTGATAATGATAATGGTTAGTAGATATAATAATACCGACGACAACAATGTCGAAGGTAATAATAATAACGCTTCGTTTGGGTTCGTTTGGGTTAGAATAAGTTGAATCCGATAAGGACTAAAGTTCAGATGATAAAAAAGTTACTTAAACTAGGCTAAGTGACTCCTAATTGCTTTAAAAAACTTCTAGGATGAAAGTACATGCACAAGAGAGAACAAAAAATAAAAAGCCACACTACAGGAAAACTGTAGCGTGGTTTGTTTGGGTTCGAATAAGTTAAATCGAATAAAGACGAATGTTGTTTTGGTTTGTTTGGGTCACAATGAGTTGGGGAAAAAAAAGGAATTTTCTTTTGAGTTTGTTGGGGTTAGGATACATTGGATCGAATGAAGACTAATGTTGCTTCGGTTTGTTTCCATTAGGATAAGTGAGCAAAAAAAACGAATTTTAGTTTGGGTTTGTTTGGCTTTGTTTGGGATATAAACGAATGTTGCTTGGGTTAGAATCAGTTAGATCTAAACAATACGAACATACGACAATACGACAAAAATAAACATAAAGTTGGGGTCAATTACGAAGTTTTCTTTCTATTGACTACACGTTAATGCATTTTCGTTTTTGTGTTCTTTCATTTTATTTTCGTCATCGCTCACGCAATTGATATGCGAAAAGTTGGTCAATGATGTTCTTAAGCTTGTTATGTGTGTGTATATATTTATATAATAATAATAATGATGATAAAAATAATAAAGTAAGATATTATATAACCCGATATGAAGGTGTGGGCGTAAGGTGTGCCACGACCCTGATAATGAAGATTGATAAGGTGAACCGCATCGTTCAGTGTATGTATAATGTGAATGTATATATATATATATATATATATATATGTGTGTGTGTGTGTGTGTGTGTGTGTGTGTGTGTGTGTGTGTGTGTGTGTGTGTGTGTGTGTGTGTGTGTGTGTGTGTGTGTGTGTATACACATATATAAATAGCTACTGATAACACAGAAACGTCCGAGGCTAATACCTGGTGAAATGGAGCAACTGGGAAGAGAATTTAATTGCGACTGCGTGTAGTTCCATTCACCTGTCGTGAACAATTATTGCCGTAATTGTAGTAAAGTAGTCAGAAGAGAGAAAGGTATGGAGGGAGGCCAGCAGAGAAGAGCATCAATTATAATCGTAGCGATACGGTAACGTAACAATGAGAAAATGAAGAAAAAAAAATCCCATTAATGATCGTGACAACTTTGAAAAAAAATTACCTTGGACCACAAGTTTCCCTTCCAACGAAGGTGGTCTGCACTAACTTCCAACGTTTTGTTGGAAACGTTCTCACGTGTACGCAAATTTGTGGTAGATATCCAGGTGTTCTGTTTTAAGGGCTTCAACCGAGATGACATTTTTGACAATATCGATTTTTGTTTTCCGACGGATACTCGAAATTTCAAGTCGATCCGTTAAAAATTTGGGAAGTTATGAACGTCTATAGGTAGGAACCGTGAACCGGCGAACTTGAAACGCCTTTTTTCGAAAATATTGTAACTTTTTGAAAATCGGCGACCACGATATCCAAAAAATTACTTCACCGATCAATCTTAAATTTAACAAGTTTCTTTGCATATCAAAAAGCAGTGGTTGAACGAAGGACTTTTTTTCACTAAAAGTCGATACTGTAACTTTCGACTGCGGACATTTATCCAAAAATCAATATTTTATCAAAACCATACTCTTTGAAAAAAAAATTCAAAACCTGCACACTTTTCCCAGAAAAAAGGCACGAAAATTCCTCTTTTTTTCGGCTACGAGCACGGTGTAACAGGTTAACGGCGGGGTAAAGTTAATTCGGCGAAAAAAAGGCATGTTTTAAGATTTTTTTTTGGCGTAACGAATAGTGTTCGTTTATTGAAAAATTTACATATAATAAAGTAACATTTGAACAACATTCTCCTAAATTTGCATTGCAAAATATTCAAAATTGAGCGAGTGAAAATTAAACCCCGGAGGCGCCTCGAAAAAAAGTTGGTTTGCGGTGTGCACCATAACTCGCAACAGAATCATTTGAAACAAAAAAATCAAAATGCATTTGTTAAAGCAGATGTTTCTCGAGGTAATGACGGGAGGATTTTTTTTTTCGATTTTTCGATTTTTCGTAGCACTTGGGAGCCAAAAACCCGATTTTCGCTAAAAAAATCGGCTAATTTGTTGTTGAAAAATTAGTAATTATTAAAAAAAAAGAAAAAAGCTCTCGACAATACCTGGTGAATTATGTGAAGAAGTACTGTGCAAAATTTCAAAGCGATTGGTCCAGTAGATTTTGAGTTATCGTGCACACGGACTTCAAATATGACAAGTCTCAGAAAAACGGTTTGAAAAACGCAGAAGAGAAGAGAACGGCATGGAGCAATAGACGCTCAAATACTCATAACTTCGTTAATTTTACTCCGATCGACTTGAAATTTTAACACAATATTCTTGATATATTATGCATTCATTTAAAAAATTAAACAAAAATGAAAAAAAAAAAATTAAATACTTTACCCCGCCCTTAAGTGAACCATCCTGTGTACGAAATCTAGATGCCTCTTATGAATACCTATCCGAATCACCCCCATGTACGATCTACGATCTTTTTCAGTTTTCGAGAAAAAAGCATTTTTCCATTTTTATTTTCGAGTTTGAATGTAGCGCGGCTTTTTATTTTTTGCATTATTTTGTGCGTGTACTTTCCTCTTGGAAGTTTTTTAAAGCAGTTAGGAGTCACTTAGCCTACTTTAAGTAACTTTTTTATCATCTGAACTTTAGTTACTCCTCTTAAACCTATTTGTTTACCTTCCGATCAAAATCTAAGGCATGTACGATAGTGTTCAGTTGGTCATTTATTTGTTGCTCAACGGTGCACGTTTTAAGGATAATACAAGTTAACCCTTCGAGTGCACACCTCCGCTCTATAAGTGCATATTGGGTCAATCTGACCCAAGGCGTTTTTCAAATCGTTGTATTCCGGTAAATATGCATTTTTTTTGTAGAGACGTTTTTTGTAGTAAATTATCCATATGTTATGGCCCTAAATTAATTTTCTTGACGAAAACGAAAATTAAATGCCAAAACATTCGTTCAAAGTGGGGCATACGTTGAAGAATACGTACTTACACGAAACAAATCACTAAGTCAAAACGACCCAGTGTGCACTCGCAGGGTTGAAAAAACGTAAGGAAAGTACATACACAAAAATACACAAAATCGTGTTTTTCTGGAAAAGAAAGGGAGATCGTAGAACATAACCCATGCAGAAATTTTGACCGGGATACCCTATGTCCGATCAAATCCCGATCAGGATTTGTCATGGATTCCACAAAACCGGTATCCCGGTTAGAATCCAACTTGCATCAGTATCGGCATATGTACGACGACGATGGCATCATTTTGTAAATGTTGGCGTCACGTGTATTTTCTGTATTACTATGGAATTCCTATCTATAGATAGGAATTTCTGTCTATAGATTCCTATCTATAAAATTCCTATCTATACATAGGAATTACATAGTAATACCGAAAATACACGTGATGCCAAAATTTTCAAAATTATGCCATCGTCGTCGTACATATTCCGATACTGATGCAAGTTGGATTCTAACCGGGATACCGATTTTGGGGAATAAGTCTCTGTTTATACCCACCGACATGTCGGTGGGTATAAACATGCATTTAAGACAAATTAAAATCAAATTCACAATGATTAGATTAAAATTTACACCAATCGTGAGTTCTTACGTATTTCGAGAGAAAACATTTCGTCGAGGCAAAGAAATTTTTGCAAAAAAAGTTGTGAGTTTCAAATATTACATTATAAATATGAAAAAAATCACAAAATGAGTGAATTTCCTCAAGTTGAAGAAAATAAAAATCGAATTCACGACAGTTATATTAAAATTTACACCACAAGTGTAAACGTATTTTGAGAGAAAACATTGTGTTGAGGCAAAGAAATGTTCGCACAAAAAGTTATGTGCAAAAATTTCTTTGCCTCGACGCAATGTTTTCTCTCAAAATACGTACGAACTCACTTTTGGCGCAAACTTTAATCTAATCATTTTGAATTTGATTTTAATTTGTCTTAAATACGAAAAAATTCACAACTAATTTTGTGAATTTTTTTGTATTTATAATTTCTTGTCAATACATTTGCATTCACAGATTTTGATGTGATTTTTTTTTAATTCACATCAAAATCTCGCGATGAGCGCGATCTGCCATTTGAATCTTTGGACAAATTTTTTTTTACTGATAGTTTAATGCACCAAAACTTTATAAATGTTATTTATTTTTATAATAAATTTAACATGTCATAATTCCATTTTTGACATTTTATTTCAGCCTGTATTCACCGGTCATCCTTCCCAGATTCCTCAATGATTCCACGGGGAATCTATTTAGAGTCATTAAAGGATCCGGTTCTGGTTCCCTAATGGAATCCAGTTTACGGATCTTACATTTAGTCTTCGAATCTGATCCGATATCGGACTAGATCCCGACGGGGAGCCCGGGATACAAGTCAGAATCCAGCTGTATCCCTGCCAAAATTTCTGCACGGGAAATGGAGGGTGGTTCGCATAGGTATCAAGAAGTTCCTTTCGCACGTCACTTTTCGGGCCACCCCGTGTATATATAGTTGATGGTTTCAGGTGTTTAATTGTTTACGTATATGTGGATGTCTGAGTCTTTCTCGTGTTACCAGGGAGAAAAGCGCGTGTCTCGGAAGCTTTGAAACTTATAGTTTCCGTGGAGAAACTCTGTGAAGAATTTCGCTTGCACAACGCGCGCGACGTCGGAGCAGAGCAGCGGGTGTGCTTTGACAGTAGGTAGGAAGTGAAACACAACTGGCCTTCCCTTATCGTGCGAAATAACTGTCGCGTGTGCACTTTGTCCTCATAAAGAAAGGATCCCTCACCCTCTATTCCAGTTTCTCCCTTCGTCTTTCTCTCTCTCTTTCTCTCTCGCTCTCTCTATCTTCATTTTCTTTTGCCTTTATCTTTTGTCGATTTGTGCAGCATTTACTGCACAAATCCACAAATGCACCGACTTTCAGTCCCCCAGGATAAGAAGCACGTATAGAAGGTTGCAATCTCCTCCGTTATTGCGAAACAAGTTTAACCGAGAAAATAATAAAATGGTGTGTGACATTGCTCAAGAACGTTAAATGAAGATTTTTCTATTTGAAATCGGGGTCGCCCATTTTGCGTGCTGTTTTCGATTTTCTTCTTGCGTTCCCTTTCTCTTTGTCTTTTTCCCTTTCTTTGTGTTTGTATCTATTGATTTGCTTTTCAATGGAGTGGCAATTTTTAGTACCATTTTCCACTTTCTTCTTTCGTTCTTCAACTCCCTCTCTTTCTCTCTCTCTCTCTCGCTTTCACTCTTTCTTCATCTCCACCTGTCTGTCAATAACGCGACCATTTTTCGTGCCATTTTTCATCTTCTTTTCGTATTCTCTCTCTCTCTATTTCTCTTTCTCCCTATCTTTCTATTTGTGTTTGTATGATTGGGATAAAATATCCATAAGTCAAAATTCCATAAGTGCCAATATCTATAAGTGAATATCCATAAGTGAGTATAGTATATAACCCAAAGTGTACAACCCAAACAAACTTGAACTTTAACCGAGCATTCTCTTTATTAAACATTTCTTACAATGCTCATCTTTATTCGTCTTTTCACTCTTCTGCCATTTCTGGCATTCATTTCTCCTCTACACTCACTTATGGATATTCGACTTATGGATATTCGTACTTATGGATGTTCGAAGACAGTGGTTTGTACTCATCCCATCCGCTTTTGAATCAAGTAGTCATGTTTATCATTTTCCATTTTCTTTTTTCGTCCTTACACACGTCTCTCGACGACCTGACCATTTTCCATTTTATTTTTGTGTTCTTTAGCTCCCGCTCCCCTTTCGCCCCGTTCGTTGTCGCCTGGCCAGAATTCAAAATACCCGGACGGTCTCACGTAATGCTAAGAGGGATGGATTCCAGTGACTCGTCGGCTCTATCGGCTATTACTCTGGCTGTCCGCCAGCCAAGAAGCGAATGTCGACGGAACATACGTTAATCGGGTTATTTTCGTTTGAGATGAGAGGTCACATAATAAGAGAGAGAGAGAGAGAGAGAGAGAGGGAGAGAGGGGGGGACATAGACAAAGACATCAAGACGAACTTCCAAGCATCACTCAACGCGTCTCACCACTTCACGTTTAATTGCATTCCGAGCATGCATGGATGTCCAAACGTACAAATCCGAAATGATTTAGCAACGACATAATCACCGTTCATTAATCTAAGGTAAATTATGCAGCGAGCATTACACGCGATTTTTTTCAGATAATAATAATAATTAGATCGTTTTTGCGATTACAGTAAACCAGAAGGCAGGAAAATTAAGAAAATAAAAATTAATCGTCAAATTACGGAAATAATAATTATATGTATTTTTTTTCAAAGGAAATATATACTTTATATGAACATTATTATTCGACAAAATTTAATATTTTTTTTCCAACGAGCTGTTCATTTCTGATTTCTGACCAGGAACAGACAAGAATTCAAGTGTCCGCCTTAGATTTTGTTAAAACTCATGTGTTAAAACTCATATATGTTATATGCATTGAAAACTATTAGACACGTATTTTTTTTAGGAAAAACGGTCTTAAAGGCGGAAACCGCCCCGTAAGCGCGTCACCCCTTAATGTATTTTTTCCCAATACTTCTATAGTGGATTGTTTTTATCGTTTTATATTAGAAGAAATTGGATTTTTGTTTCATTCAGATCGGTGGATTGTTTGTGGGTGAAACTGCAGCCACCCCTCAACACTCCTTTCTTCGAGGGATGTTTTCCCCCCTTAAAACTGTTTTGCCAACGATAAAAAAAAACGTATCTAACAGTTTTCAATGCTTGATCACATATATGAGTTCCAACAAAATCTAATGCGGACACTTAAGTGATGTGTTCCTTGTTAGTTTTACATATCTATATATATATCCCCTGTGCTTTAAATTTTACACACACATATATGTATGCACATCCTGTGCACTAAAGTTGGTGACTTTATTTGTGATTGACGTCATAGGCATGACATGAATATCTATCTATATTTATAAATAATTAGGGAAGTCTGCGCGATCATTTCGTCGAGCGAATCAAACATCATCTAGCGAGACGGTTGTGAGTCAAGCGGGACCATCACCGCCGGGAATCTCTCCGGCCTCGGCGACTGAATGATCAAAGCCGATGATTGTCGTGCCGGGAAAATTGCAAATCGTATAATTGTACAAGAGTCAGACACATCGTGCAGTCGTCACTCGAACGCCTTCTCTCCTTTTGTCTTTATTTCTTTCTCTGTCTCTCTCCCTCTGGGGAGCTTTTTGTATTACGAGATTGAACGTTGGAGAGTGCGACTGTTTTTTTAAATGCTTTTCGATATTGCCTGAATCGGTGGAATAAAGGATTAAAAAACTTAGATTTTGTCTAAACGAATGTAATTTTTTTTTCTTTTCTAAGCACGCCTTTTGTAAAAATTTCGGAGACCTGTAACTTCTTATTCATAAAATTTTGCTGTGAATGTACAGCAAGTGCATTGTACATACAAGAAACGTACAATTTCATATTAAAAGAGCAAAAACGAAAAGTAAAGAAATCCTTATATGAGTAAAACTGTACTATGAGAAATTAATTTAATTTTTTCTTCACATAGAAAAATATGATATAAGAATATAATTTGATAAAACCCTTTTTTATATAAAAAAAAATATATATTATAACAGTATAATTTGAAGGACCATTTTTATATAAAAAATATACTATAAGAGTTGATTCGATAGTTTTTTTCAAATATAAAACTTTTTATATAAGAGGATAACTTGACAAATCCTTTTTGGACTCAAAATACAGTTTGATGAATTATTTTTATAGTAATAGTATTAGTAGTATTTTATTCCTCGTATACCCTTTATAAGGATATTTACATAAATATCCCTCCCTTCTCATTTACATAAATAATTTTACTTAGTTTTCTTATGTCTGTTATAGTTGCTAGTTTCTTAAATGTTCTGACATAATCGCGTAGTTGCTTCGCCGATTGCATTTTCAGTTGCGCTTCTCGATTTTCCGTTCAATTTCTAACCCTCCCCTATTTTCCAACTATTGCTTCACATTATTTACCGTTTCTTGGTTTAATTTGCCCTTAACTTTCGTACACTCGCAAATACAGTCGAACCTCGATATAACGAATCTCTAGGGAAGTTCGTTATATCGAGATCATGTTGTTTAAAATGTTCTTTAAAAAAATCAAATTAGTGGTATAAATATAGGGATATTTTTTAAAGAAAGAAAGGTTTAAGCTAGCGGCATTTTTGAAACAATTGGCAATTAGGACACAATGTATATTATTATGTTGTTGTATAAAGGTTTCGGGTGTCTATCGGAAGGGAATGGACAAATCTTCGTTATATCGAGGATTTCGTTATATCGACGTTCGACTCTATGTCTCAATTTTTCAATGATCTGCTTGCATATTCTACATTTATTGTCTACCTACCCTTCTTTCCTGTCTTTCCCGACGACTTCTTATCGTCGCCTACGTTTTTCTTCGTTTTTTGGTGGTTCCAAAAATTCCCATTGCCATTTTAACATACCTTGAATCCTCTTTCATATAAAAGTAATAATCACAAAAGATGATAAATCTATTTTTATACAAAAATATAAGTTAAGAAAACAATTTTCCGAATGATTCTAAGCACCAATTTCTTCATTCTGAACAATTGTATTCCAAAACTATTATTTTGTAACTAGAACATTTATAAAATTATACGACAAAAGTATAGTTTCGTAACGAAGAGTAACCAACCAAACTGAAGCAATATTCTCGATCCCTGTACGCCCGAGTAGAAAAATTGTCAGGCTGGCCTGATATTTGATCTGCGCCTGATCACCTTGTAGTACGAAGGCCTTATTTAAGTTTGCCTTAATTTGCCTGATCAAGCTGGGGTCAGGCGGGGGTCGAGCACCCGGACTTACGGCTTACTTCAATTCGCCTGACCCGGCTAGCTTCTGGCCATGTCAAGCAACTGGACTTATGGCTTACATCAATTCGCCTGATCCAGCTAATTCAAGAAATCATCATGTAACTGGACTTCTACAGTTTGGCGCTAAAAACATGCCTAACCTCATCTTGTCAAATGATACACAGACACGAGAGAAGTACGAGACATATTATTAATCACTTTATACATTTTTACATATAACGTGTACGTTGTGAATAAGATGGACAAACAGAATCCGAAGAAAATTGCGCAACGACTGCGTCTGTGTGAATAGCGAGCTCTAAATAAGGGAAAAAACGAAGAAATAATACAGCAGCAGGTTAGTATGACAATTAATTTTTGTCAAAGACTTACCATTTTTAAATCTATAAATATTAATTGGATTAAATCTGACTATAAATTAAGCATACGCCAAATTACATATGCATTGGTTGAAATATTTATTATGATACATTTGACAGATCCGGAACAGATCCTCTCAGCAAGGAACAACTCGAAATTCCTGAGGATTGGCATGTGTTGGCGCTACCACTATTTAAGTAGATTTATATTTGTTTTGTGTATCGCTTTTATTTTCCGTTACTTGGTCCGTCTCCTTTGTCAGAGGAGAAAAAGAGACAGCGTAGGCCAACCAAATAATGGTAAGCTGACAGCGTAGTTCAATCTGGTGAATGTTTCACCATCGGTGCTGATTAGCCCGGACAGTGTAGGCTAACCGAATAATGATAAGTTGACTGCGTAGTTCAGTTAAGTGAGAGTAAGTCCATCGGTGCAAGTTAGCCCGTAAGAAATGCACTTGGGATGGACATTACATTCACTGAACTGCACTACGCTGCCAACTTACCATTATTTGGTTAGCCTTCGCTGTACAGGCCTGGACAGCGTACGCTAACCAAATAATGATAAGCTGACTGCGCAGTTCAGTTAAGTGAAAGTAATTCCATCGGTGCAAGTTAGCCCATAAGAAATGCACTTTGGATGGACATTACATTCACTGAACTGCACTATGCTGTCAACTTACCATTATTTGGTTGGTCTTCGCTGTACGGGCTCTCCTGATTCGATTCCAATTTTCATTAAAAAATGACCGCTCGCAGCTTTTGCAACCATTTTTTTTCTTCTTTAAGGTAGATAATTAGATGGTGAGAAAAAGGAAAAAAAATAGAGCTCAAATTTGTGCCATCCTAATAAAATAATGTGCATACCTTATATAGGTATGCACATTATTCAATGTCATATGTAGACATTGAATTCTAAGTGGGCTACACATTTTCTTATTTTTCAGTGGCTGTCATTTCGAAATATAGGGAACACGGAATAGAAGTTCTTTCGAAGCAAATTGGACAAGCCGTTGGAGCGGTATCAAGGCCTGATTAATTCAGCAAAAGACTGGGACAATTTTCGAGCGTCGCGGAAAAAAACGAACAGAACGCCCAATGTAACGTTTCCTAGAAACGTCTGGTCATAAAAACGTTGAGCTCTGTTTACTTTATTCACGAAGTTTCTTAAGTTTTTGTTTAAAAAATATATTAGTTTATTTCGGGATGATAAGTGGAATATAATACAGTGATATATCTTGGTTGATTTCGAGTTTTTGTTCTATTACAAATACAAGAAAAATGATGTTTGTTTTCCACATAGATATATGTGAAAAATATATGTGATAGATTTTATATTAAGATTAAAAAATAAACGATCAGCGTTATTTATAAAGTCGTGCTATTTTCTCTTTTGTGTATGCGTTGTATATTTTATTTCCGGAATAAATCGGTCATCCTGAGCCGTGAAAAATCACATGATTTTTCGCTTTGATCAAGCCGTGAAAAATTAAGCTCTTATCAGGCCTTAATTTTTTATGCTGATCAGGCCTTGATCTTTTACACTGATCAGGCCTTGATTTTTTACCCTGATCAGGCCTTGATAGTTTACCCTGATCAGGCCTTGATTTTTTACCCTGATCAGGCGGAAGTCAGGGATTGTGTTTCAAAAATGATCAGGGCTTGATAAAAAATTCTGATCAAGGCTGGAAAAAGAAATCAGGATGCCTGATCAGGTGTTTATTGTAGCAGGAGCAAGATTTCTACTCGGGCGCCTCCTATTCATAAAATAATGATGCAAAAGTTTGTGCGAAATAATTAAAAATAACAACCGCCATAAAGTCTCGAGTTACGTCTCATTATCGAGTTTAAAAATGAATAAATCTTCCAGAGCCGTGTTTACTTATCCGTGCCTCGAGGGGGGCTCGAGAGGAGCTTTTCCGGCACGAGAAAAGCGTCACGGGGAGCTTTTCATCGAGGGGTGTTTTTTTTTCTCGATAATTTAAATTGCCCTACTCGACGGAGAGACGTCGAGGTCTTCGCAGTGTCAGAGGGCCATTCGGTCAGGGTCGAACGAGAGAACGAATTTGTCGACTTTTTCGTTTGTTCGCACGTGTATTCGTGCATCCCTTTTCCCTCGCCGCGTCTCGCCTGCCCTCATTCGCAACGTCACGTTGATTCGTAACATTTGCCATTTGTCGAACGACTCGACGAGCCTCAATTATTGAGGGCCCTCGTTCAACGTCGAGAAGGGATTGAATCGAGACGTGATCTTTACTCGGGTTAACTACGCCCGATCGATTTGTGCACCCATCGTGCGTTTATTGTGTTAGGCTAGTATTAACAGGACGGCATCAAAGATTACACTTATTTTTATCAGCAATTACAGTTACTGTCTGGGTATTTGTTTTTTGAACTTTTTTTTCAACAATAACAATACGAGGAGTAAATGCCAATGAAAGGGGAAAAAATTGTTTCACCAATAATTATAATTTCAATGATAATTGAACTTTGAATAACAATATTAATACGGAAGAGTGCATTTGTAATTATTACTGATTTACAAATTTTCGTGTCTTACAAATGTGTCAAAGAAAAAAGTTCGTCGTATAATAAGAAAATTAAAATTAACGGAATGCTTCTCATATAGAAATTTGAGTCGGGAAAAAGTACTGCCCCCGATCTGATTTCCCTGGATATCAGGCTCTGGTTGGGCCTTCTACCCTGGAATAGGTTCGCAATGTAATGATAATATGATCTGCGGTTTCCTTTCTGGGGAACTGATCAGGAATGGGCCGGAGAACAAGCGGCAAATGACCAGGAAAGTTGTAGGGAATAACTTGGGAAATAACCAGGAACAAACGAGGAAATGATCAATGCCATTTCAGCGTTTTTGGAATCCTTGAGGAGGTAACATCGGGAGTGTATTTAATTTAGTATTTCGACAACATATTCTTTGTTGGTTATCTACTTGCTAAAGTAGAAGATGAGTGTATATGTATGTACAAAATCATAAGCGTAAGTGCACGCCGTAAGCATAGCACTTCTGTATGTAGTACAACTCACAGGACGAACTTTTATCCTCGTACGATGGTACCTTGCTTACGCGAAGCGCTTCGCTTGTAGCCACCTGGCGGTTGGTTGCCGAAATACATTCAGGTAATGTCTTCCTGGCCAGAATATTGATATTTCTCAACATAGCGACAAGGCGTTCAAAAACCACGAATAACCTGCCTTACTTTTTTGCCTCATGAAATAATTTGGTTATTCTTTATGCTCAAATAATTAGTTATCGTAATGCCGGTATTTATGATAAGCATTGTTATCCACATCGGTTATCATTGATGAAATGAATACTTTTAGTGATTAATAGAATTACAACAGATGTATTAGTTTCGTTCCAATCAATTATAAATATCTTCGATGAGGTGAAAAGCAAAGTAGCTTTTCTTTAGTTCATAAAGATAGGCTCCACTTTTCTATAATATTCGATAATCTCTCCACTCTCGATAATATTCGATAATAATAATAATAATAATCGTGGTAATTATTTTCAGAAAAAGTATTATGAAAAATGTAATAATGATTGTATATTCGTATTTTTCTAATAGTATACAATATAACAATGATAATAAAAACTAACAATAATACAATGAAATTCAAACCAATTTGCGAAGGAACGAAATCAATTCTTCAAACAAACTGAAAAAGTTTTCCTTTAAAAAAAATTATAACAATAAGTTAATTATAATAACTATGATATAATGAAATTGAAACAGATTTGCAAAGCAGAAAAAACAATTCTTTAACATATAATCTGAAAAGGTTTATGCTTCTTAAAATAAATAAATAATAATAATACGTAAAAAATGATAATAACAATAGAATTAAAAAAATCAAAAACAATTTGCGGAAAGAACAAACTTCAACAAAAAATAGAAAAGTGTATTGCTGCTCTGAAAAAAAATTTAACCTCGTTTGTTCATCACGAAAACGATTTTGTCCTCACGTTTCGAGGAAAATGTTCTGTTCATTTGTCAAAGTTCACACTTCATTTAATTGAAAAGTCTCGCGACCTTTTTTCCCGAAATTGCAATATAAAGTTGGAGAACGTGCAATTGTCCTGGATACGACGACCCATATAAGCGCCCTCACACTGGTATATGGAGGAATATGTACACACGTACATGTAGCTTGTGTGTCGCCCGTTTCGGTCCGGAACTGAGGAAAACCAGTGCCAAATGCCGGGAAAACTCTTTTTTCCACGGTGCATAGAGACTGCACAGAGTGGTGCCGTGTGTCTCGCGTGTATCCGATAAATCGATCTGGTCCGTCTAGAGGCGATGCACGCGACGGAGGATGAGAGGAATGGGGGCGGGGGGCCCTGTCAGACGTATATATATTTATGGCCAAGGCTGGTAATATCCGTAGTTTTCTCAGGCTGCCAATCTCTATGTGATCCTTTATCAGGAATGTCTCGGGGATATCTGTCGCCTGGGCCGAGAGCATTTGGGCTAAGCGGCATAGATGAGAGACGAGAAGATGGCGAGAGAAAGAGAGAAAGAGAGAGAGAGAGAGAGAGAGAGAGAGAGAGAAAGAGATTGATTGATTGATTGATTTAATTTATTATGCCCCAGTATAACTTTTAGGCAAATGAAGGAACATTTAGTGAGTGAAACTTAGTAACATGAATATAACAGGAAATAAAATAAGAACAATAATCGAGATGCAAAAATATCGACGGAGTAACAAATAAATATGAAAATGAAAGTAACAATAACAAAAATAGCCGGCGCGCAAACGCAAAATAATCAAAATAACAGAAAATAATAGTGTGGCAAATAATGAATAATTAAAATATCCAAAGATAACAGAAAATAACAGTGTCGCGAACACAAAACAATCGAAATAAAAATTATCATAACAATGTCGCAAAAAGGGGGAAATAAAGAGAGAGAGAGAGAGAGGGGGGGGGGGGTAAGGGAGCGGGAGAGGTCACCACAGTCGTCACAGACGTTTCACGACATTTCGTACGTGCAAAGAAATAAATTATTTTTAAAGATGAATAAAAATATAAAAATATAGGCGATAATAAAAGTTTTGGAAAACTTGAATAAAGATCTAAAGATATGCTGCGATTTGCAAGAGCATACTGAGGCGAGCTCGTTTGTACGTATCATCCCTCAAGCGAGTCGAGAGCGAGACTCTCTCGGTACGGGAGGGAACACGTTTTATCTTCTCTCTCTCTCTCTCTCTCTCTCTCTCTCTCTCTCTCTCTCACTCTTTACCTTGCCCGTTGCGGCGCATTCGCTATCCCGGGGAACTTTCGACCCGACGCAAAAACTGGTTCGCCTTTGGCGATTTTATTTAATTTTTTTATTTCTCTTTTTCCGTTTTTTTTCTCGCTCTTCTTTACCCTCTTCTACTTTTTTAAAAATATACTTTCGTTTGCGATATCCTATAGCGTCCTTTTTATCCGTCACTCATTGAAGAGGTTGAGTAGGCAGCAATGGAGTGAGAAGGGGGGGGGGATGGCGATGAATGTGATGTATGTGATGTGAGAGGGAGAAGGGGGGGATCTATTGTGGGCTTCGATCGCCGTGTGACAAGGAAAATATTGGACGAGAAGGGGAATGAGAGGGAAAGAGAAAACTATAGAGAGAGAGAAAGAGTTCGAGGGGGGGGGGGGGGGGTGAACAGAGAGAGAAAAGTTGCTTTATGCGGGAATGAAAAGCGATTGAACGATAGAAAAACTTGAGCAAAATCTTTTTGATGTATCGAGATAAAAGTTAAACTGTAGGCACGTCTGTGTATATGTATATTCACATGGCTATAAACCGCTATTTGTAAATAATGCTTGCTCACTATATATATACACATAGTAGCCAAAGTTGCATAACGAGAGAGAAAGAGACATTTGGTTAAACGAAAAGAAAGAGAGAGAGAGAGAGAGAGAGAGAGAGAGAGAGAGAACGCTCATCCTCTCGTACCTCCTCGTGACATCATTTGCGAATCCCTACGGTCGAGTAAAAAAGACGAAAACCCAGCACTTTTAGCATAGAATTAGAATTTTTACCTGAAGCTGGCTGGTTGCATACTGAAAGTAACCCCAACGAAATTTTTCCCCTCAACTCGCCCCAACCCTAAGGGGTTGAATGATTTAAAAGTAACCGTATCTTGAGAATTAATAGCCCCATCGAAAAATGTTTTAAACAAAAGTTGTTTGGAATAATGAAATACTTATGAAGTTATGTGACGTCCAATCCCTTATCTTGGAAAATAGCGGCACAAACACGCGAGAGCACCACTGACCCAGATAAGGATGCAGCGATATGTCTACTCCGCTCGCATACGCATCAACCCCGAATTTTCTAATCGTTTTTGCGCCGCTATTTTCAAAGATCGAGGATTGGACTATCTATAACTTTATACGTATTTTATTATTCCAAACGACTTTTGTATCAAACATTTTTTGATCGGGCCATTCATTATCGAGATACGGCGATTTTTAAGTTTTCAACCCTTATTTCTTAGGGTTAGGGCGAGTTGAGGGGCAGCATTTCGTTCGGGTTACTTTCAGTATGCAACCTTTTAGCTTCAGTAAAAAATTATAATTCTACGCTAAAAGTGCTGGGTTTTCGTCACTTTTACTGGCTACTAAGCTTCCTATTCACATTCGTAATCCCAAAACCTTACACAGTCGAGCGAGAGGCTCTCAAGGTACGTAGCTTGTATGCATCGCACTGTAAAAACAAACGCGTTGTTTCAAGACGTTTCACGTGTGTAATCCTGACGTCGTTTTCAACACGGCAACTCATGTGTTGATGTAACGACACATTTTAAGCGTGTTCTGTCAATATGCTTCAAGGGTGTTTTAGCAAGTTCAAAGCGCGTTGTTCCGATACACTTTAGGCGTGTAAACGCTTGTCGCAAATTTTAACATGTTTAAAATGTGTTGATGGCTAAATTAACACACTTTTTGATGTGTACTTGTGGGGGCTTGGGAATAACGTCCAAGACGTCACGTAGGCATACGTTTAAAGATGAATAAATAAACGTTTCTCCGTTACTGGTGGTTTATTCCGATGGTTTACTACCATACTTGATGAGTTCCAGTCGTCCTGAAATCAATTCCTGCGAATAAATTTTATTGTCCATACCCGGTTTCGAACCTACCTAACCTACACTGTAAAAAAAGTCATTAAATTTACTATACTTTTGTAATTGAAAATTTCTAAACTCGGAATATGAAACGCAAATTCGCACTTCAGTAATGGAAACTTCAGTAATGTAAATGAATTTTCATAGATGCGTATTTATTTTAATATATCGGACATTGAATACTAGTATGCTGCGTATGAGTTTTTCAACGCGCATCATAATAATACAAATATTTGTTTGATTAATGCAACAAACGTATACGATATCACTAAACGATTATCAGACATTCGAAAAGCAGTGCATTGATTTTCAAACGACGATATTAAAATTCATAAACGGTATCCGTAAAAAGACTTCCTACACTTTTATATTAATTTTAATACAGAAGTTTTTTTCAGTGTAGTTACTTCTATATCTAATATACGTACGCTAACCATTGTGCTATACTTGCGGTTTTTCATCAAGAAACGGAATACATGGTTACATTGAACGAGAAGAGTAATGAAGACATTTCATATTTTATGTACATATATTTGTGTGTGTGTGTCTACAACACGCATAAAATATTAAATGTGAACAGAAATTTCGTTCACTCCGAACAGGCAATTTTCTTTGCACTGGACAGAAAAATTCGACCGCAAAGAATAGAGAATTTTTTTTGCCCCGAACAAGAAATTTCTCTCACTTTGAACAGACAATTTTCTTTGCCCTCGACAGAAAAATTTGTCCGCACAGAAAAAAAAAATTCCTTTGCCCCGTGCAAGCACTTTTCTTCACTCGAAACAGAAAACTTTCTTAGCACTCGACAGAAAACTTAGTCGGCACAGAATGAAGAATTTGCTTTGCCTCGAAAAAGAAATTTCTCTTACTCCGAACTGACAATTTTCTTTGCCCCGAACAAGAAAGTGCGTACTTTCGGATAGGGGAGCAAGAAAAGTTCGTTTTGCTCAGAACAAGGAATTTCTTCCACTCTGGATAGACAATTTTCTTTGCCCTGGACAGAAAAATTGGTCTGCACAAAATAAAGAATTTCCTTTGCCCCGAACAAGAAATTTACTCCACTCCGCACAGAAAATTTTCTTCCCACTGAACAGAAAACTTGGTACGCATAGAATTAAATTTGCCCCTAAGAAGCATCTTTCTTCACTCTGGACAGAAACTTTTCTCAACAACAAACAAAATATTGATCCGCGCAAAATAAAAAAATTTCTTCGCAGTGACACTTTGCCAAAAAATTATTTTATATATACGTCAATAAACTGAGTGTTGCACTTACCATGGTTTCACCGAGCACATTATTTTTTTCATTCATGTAGGTGTGCACGATGAGCAACTGATGTGTTTCGCTTTTAAAATAATACAATTCGCGATTGAAAAACTCTCGCAAGTCCGTGCATAACGGAGCGAGGTTATAAAGCAGCCATATTGCCATATCAACTCACTGGACGCGTGTTGTTTGTGGTACACGCGTGCAAGTGAGTTGTTTGACGACGCTTTGTGTCGTTCGAGTCGCGTGTACCTACACTAAGTGTGTTGTTTGAAAGAAAATGGCTTGATTCGACACGCTTCATGTGTGTTACATTAAGGGGTTACCCCCACTTGCGATTTTGAAAAAATCGATTTTTTTTATTGCATTTTTTTGAAGTATAAGTATCTGAGAATATGTCCTGAAAATTTCAAGTAGATCCGCACAAAATTGACTGAGATATGAGCGTTGAAAGAGAAGAATCCGTTCTTCGTGTAAACTGAAACTGAAACTTTAAACGCGTTTTTCTCAAAATGGCATTTCTGAAGTCGGTGACCAAGATTACTCGACAACTAATGAACCGATCTTCTTGAAAATTTGCAGGCTTATTTAATACATAAAAATGTAGTCTTTAATCGTTCGATTTTTTTTTCGAAAAAAATGGCCGTTTTATAGCAAAAAAAACGGCCGTTTTTTTCGTTAAAATCGAACCATTAACTTTGACTGTCCGCCATTTTGTGAAAAATGAATATTTTTTAAAATCCTTCGATTAAAGACTAGTTTATACTTATATTTGACTAAATCCATCCGCATTTTTTTTTCAGATGATCCACTTCGCCGCAATGTTGGTCACCGCAAACCGGGAATATAAAAACATTATTTCATTGTCGGCCATTTGCCACTAAACAATGTAATATTTTTCAATAAAAAAATTACTGAAAGTTCTTCAAGATGTGTTTCTTGAGGTGGTATATTGATCGATTAAAAAAGTTTTGTAGTTTTCTTTTAAAAAATTCATGAAAAAGGCCTTTTTTGCGCTACAAGTGGGGGTAAAGCCTTAAGCGTGTTCTACAGCACCATATTTAAAACGTGTTGTTACCAAGAATGGTATATAGAGCGTATTGTTCCAACACGGTAAAATAAGTAAAACACGTTGTTTCAACGCGTTAACCAGGTCCTATGCACGTTGTAGGCGTGTTGTGTGTTGCTTCGTCACACCGACAATACGCTTATTTTTTACAGTGCGGGCCAAGAAGAGCAGCCAAGAAAAGCGAAATGAGAGGACAACGTAACTCGAGATCTCTTCTTCCCCACGTACGTAAGCTCGTCAGAGCGGGGAATTCTACCCTCTATACGACTTATAACTAAGTTACTGGAATACCTCTTAGGAGTATATATTTACGTAGGTGCATTGAAATCTGTATTCTTTTCGTGAGCATTTTGCAAAAAAAAGTTGGCCTACATTAATTGGTTGAGGGGCTATACCAGTGTGACACTTTCAAAAAATCAATTTTTTTTGCCTTTTTCGATAGTTTATACTTTCAAGAATATCCTGTAAAATTTTCAAGGCCGTATCACTAATCATTTTATCTTGCAAAAATCAATAGTTAAATTTTTAAATGTGTTTTTCTCGAAATGAGATTTTTTCAAATTTGCTGAAATTGTAACTCAAAGAGCAATTATCCGATTGACTTGAAATTTGAACTGAGTGCTCTTGAATATATTTACTCTACAATGACGTCGGATATTTTTGATTGGATGAAAATTGACGATTTGGCATTGAAAAAAACCACCATTTTATAGGCAAGAAAACAGACGTTTTTTCATACCTGCGCCATTTTGTTAGATTTTGATATTTTTCGAAAATCCTACGTCATTGTACAGGAAGTACCCTCCAGTTTAATTACATTTCTTTTTCTTTTTCGGTTTCAGCTACTCAATCGGCCGGAATCATGTCAGCAGTGGAGGAACTTTTTTTTGGCGCATCCGACGGCAGCGCCCAAATCGCTTGGATCTCAATATTTTTCTATGAAAAAATTATGTAATATAGGTCAAATATAGCCAAATACGTTCTTAATTTTCCGAAACATTTAATCGAGTACTTTTCTTCCAAAAAATTCCCGAAAATCACCCAAATTTTCAGCGTTTACACTGGTACAGCCCCTTAAACCTAGCTCACCGTGACAGGAAAGAAAACGAATTTTTCCATTCAAAACATGTGCAGGTTTAAAATGTCGTTTTTACATTGAAGGTTATGATGCGAAGTATCGTTAGAAAAAATATATTGAACAATATTCTATAAATGTAGTAGATACAATGATTTGTGCAGACCGCTGTTTGAAAAACGTCCTCCGTCGTGACCACTTGTGCTCGGAAACACACCATCCGACTTAAAAACTCAAACGCATTGAGTTTTCGCATGGAATTATCCAGTGCATGGACGAAGAATTAAACAAAATATTGATTTTTGAAAAAATGGCCGCATTTCCAAGTGAAAGTGTCAATTTTCGGTGACAAGAAAGCTCTATTTTCGTTGATAAAAAGAAAAACGAGGGTTCGAATTCTTTCTCTCAAGTACTGCTGTTTGATATGTAAAAGAAGCTCGTAAAATTTTAAGTTGTTCGGTGCAGTGATTTTTGAGATATCGTGGTCATCGATGTTGAAAAGGTAATTTTGAGAAAAACACGTTCAACGTTCGCAGGTTCGCAGAACTTACCTATAAATGCCCACAACTCCCTTAATTTTAAGCGGATTGTATCGTCCCGTGACCATGTCCTAACCCTCGTTTTACCGAAGGTTAGGTAACTGAGAAATAAATTTTAAGACAGTCGGTTGTAAAAACAAAAAATTAAGACTATCTTTATTTGTGTTGTAACGAAGAGATGTTCACCCTTTGGGGTTCCTTGTGAATTTAATACAAAATTTTCTTACATCTAAGAAGAGGGACGCATACCCCTTCCCTTAAACAAAATATCCAGTTTTCATTGGTAGCGGAGTCACTGGACCCAAAAGAAGCAGAAGAAAAATACAAAATAAAAGAAAATAGCGAACATACAAAATAAGGGAGGGGGGGGGGGCTGAGTATTTGTAAAATACGTTTTATATGGTGCTCACGTGGACAGCAGCCCTTGTACCAAATGCAGTTTGTTAATCGCCTTCAATCATAAAAGAAAAAGGAAAGCTTAATAATAAATGTGCGCAAAGTCTAGACCGGACCGGACATACGCCGGTGACCCCAAAAAAGGGGGCAACGCATACCTTTCGCGTTACAACACGGATCGACGTGAAATTTTCAGGGGATATTTTTGAAATATTATATTCTGAGAATCCGGCGACAACCAAAAATCGATATTTTCAAACATTTCAACTAGGTGTAAGCCCTTTAGGCGAAGTAAAAGGTGTACCACGTGACATATGACTGCGAGAGATATAGCTAAAATGTTCGAACAGAGATCTTTCGAAAATTAATAATATTCAGGGCCAAAGAAGATCGTCAAGCTCTGCAACAGGTAATTCTGATGCTTCGTTAAAAAAAAAACTTAAGAATCTCCAAGAAAACTGAGTTGGAAAATCCGTGAGGTTACGTTGATTTTGGACATGCCCTTAAGGGGGAATATCAGTGTGAAAAAAATCGATTTTTTTTTTGCTTAAATAGATAGTTTTGGCCTTTAAGAATATTCTTTCCAATTTTCAAAACAATATTCGGCTTAGAAGTATTCGAAATTGGCGCCAAGCGTCGATGCTTTCAGAGCCATCTATATGGGCCTTTCCATAATTTAAACGCGTTTTTCTCGAAACCATGTTTTTTGACCTGGTTGACAGCATAACTCTGTCAAATTTTGTCCAATCGACTTCATTCAAAAAGGATTCTCTTGAGAAAACTTATCGTTATCGTCGCATCGTAGATTTTTAAAAAAATTGTTTACTTTTTTTATTAACAATTTACTGCAAAAATTTTGTGTAAAATTCGATTTTTTTTAAATGGCCGTCATTTTTTTCAAAGATTATTATAATTTAATAATCTTTTTGAATTTTTGATTTCACATGCTTGCTGTGGCACCTATGCTGTCAACCGTCGGGGAGTCTTTTCTTGAGACGCCATTTTGCGACCGCTCCTCTGCTTGATAAAATGTACTAAAAACAAATAAATAAAATTTCCTTGTATGCTTCATTACTTCAATAATTAATACACAAAATTTCAAATAATTTGATCGAGCCGTTTTTTCCAAAAAAAAAAAAAAGTCCCCAAAAATACTTCATTTTTCAGCCTGTCACACTGATATTCTCCCTTAATCAAAGTATCCCTCGGATGTCACTACTTTCTCCTACCTCACTGGCAAAAACGAAATCCCAACGTCAAAAGAATTTCGTTTTTTGACGCTATCCATTCACCCCATTCTACTCATTTTTGGACGCGATCGAAGTTTGCATCGTTGGATTGCATCGAAAATGAATTTTCCGGTGACTTTCCCAAATTTCGTTTGGCAGACTTTAGCTACCAAAATCCCTCAACGCTTCTTCATTATGCTTCTTCGTAGATATGCAATTGAAATTTGCAAAAAATATTTCGTATCGTATTAACGGGGGAGATAACTATAGGCGAGGAAAGATTTGCTGATTTTCATTTTGCTTTTTTTTTTCAAAAGGAAAGACTTCTTCACAATTTTGGAGACTTAGCGTATGTTTTATTACTACTTTTGGCTGTTACATGATATGAAAAAAAAATTAATCGTCAAAAATGACGGAAGTGTGGCACGGTCTTCCAAACGGGTTGCGGCGGATGTTGTCAGACGGCGTGACACGGAGCGCCGGCAGGATTGATCTGAAAAAAAAAAACCAACGACGATTGTTCTATAATTAACACTCATACGCAGAATATAAACCAAGAAAAAGTGGGAAAGGTTGAAAATCGATGAAATGGTACGCTTTCAAACAAAAAGATTAACTTTTCCGAAAAAATTGCTACTTTTTGGAATAAAAAATACTTTTCTAGATATTCAAAAACATTTAAGACCGTGTTTTAGACAATAAGGCTAGAACGATTTATACAAAATTTAATTAGAATCGGTCGATTAGTTTTTTAGCTATACGTCACTCCAGTTATAAAAATGCAGTTTATAAGAGAGATTAATGAGATTAATAATTAGAGATTAATGAAAAACAAAAAATACCATGTAACAGCCAAAAGTAGTTATAAAACATACCCTAAGTCTCAAACATAGTAAAGAAATCTTTCTTTTTTTTTAAGCATGAAAATTAGCAAATTTTTTCCTCGCCTAAAGGTATTTCCCCTTTTAAAAACAAAGAAACAAAAATATGAATTTTTGTTGCATTCCAACGATGCAAACTTCAATACCATCTCGTAGTTACGGAAGTGTGTATCTTCTACGGCGTGTAGCATCGACGCGAACAAATGATAATCACGGGACGATCACCGCCAATAGAAATTGGGACCGAGGGTTGTGCAGGAAAATAACCTTTTGGAAATTTGATGCCACTGACGGCCTTTTGACAATCAAATTATCATTCAAACGCCCCAGCTGCTATCGGTAACGTTCAGCAGTGACCGTTTCCTTGGACGTCAATTTTTTTTATCCACTTGGCGAATCTTTTGTACATATTTACATACATACGATGTTTTCCAAGTGTATCCCTATCCACACAAGTATATATGCACTCAAGAGGTAGAAAATCGGAAGAAACACAAGGGGACGAACCGATCGATGGAGGGGGCGGAGAGGGTGGATGATCGTGGGGCAAGAGCGAGAAAAAAAGTGTACTCACTTACTTGCTTAACTCTTGCGGAACCCTCGTTTCCCCAAGTGCTCAGAGAGCTCTACACTTGATGCTCGACTCTACTTGGCGAGAGCCTCTCGCGCCGAGTGATCCGTGCCCACACCCTGCACGTACTACGCGCATTGTGCACTTGGCACAACACGAACGTGGCACTGCTTTTACGTGAAATAAGAAAATGAAAAAACCACGAGAGAAATGGGCAAAAAGGGAAAAATTCGCATCGCAAGGACTAAAGCAACTCTTTAAAAAACGGCAATTAGACGTTTTCGTGCCAGTTTGCGAGAAACGGTACACGTCCTCCTTGTTTTTTTTTTGGCAATTTTTTGTTTTGTTTGAAGTGGGATTTAAAATCGATAATTCATAAATTTTGATTTTATTCGGAACATTTTTTTAGCCCATGATATTAATGTTAGTTGTTTCGACGAATTTTTTTTTAAGGTCGACGTAAATGACAAAAAAATATAAATATCTTTTACAAAATACTGAAAAAATCGCACGATAATAAAAACGCAAAAAAAAGTTGACTGAGAACAATAAAGGCCATAGCCGGGTAAGTAGGGAAAAATTGCCCCCGCATTTTTTCCAGCGAAATTTGGAGTATATTCTGAGGTATAAAAAAAAAAAAAAAATTCTGAAAATTTCATCCCCGTCAACGCAATGGTTTTATAAAAATGATTTTTTTTTAATATCAAAAAAAAATCCGGAAACGGTCCAGTGGATCGATTTCATTTTTTTTGTACTTGTTCCGATCAAACATGTTACGAAATAAAATTATAGAACATCTTGCGAATGATTAAGGTTTGAAAAAAAATAATGTTCTTTGTTTTATTATTTTTTACTATAATCCACTTGGGGTACAATAGCGAAAATTTTTTCATATAATCTTTGGGCACTTTATTAGATTATACAATTTTTTCAAAATGATCGGTTTGGTACGCCACATTGAAAAAAAAAGAAACACACTTTATTGATATATTTTAGTTATATGGATATATAACTGAAATATATCAATAAAGTCTGATATGTGACTAAATGATCGGCTTGGTACGCCGAAGTGAAAAAAAGAAACCCACTTTATTGATATATTTTAGTTATATAGATATATAACGAAAATATATCAATAAAGTCTGTTTCTTGATTTTTCACTGTGGCGTACCAAACCGATCATTTTGAAAAAATTATATAATCTAATAAGGTGCCCAAAGATTATATGAAAAAAATTTCGTTACTGTACCCTAAGCGGATTATAGTAAAAAAAATAAAACAAGGAACATTATTTTTTTTTAAACCTTAATCTTAATCAATCTTAATCAAGATGTTCTATAATTTTATTTCGTAATACGGTTGATTGTAACAAGTACAAAAAAAAATCGAATTGATCCACTAAAGCGTTTCCGGATTTTTTTTTCATTTAAAAAAAAATTCATTTTTCCAAAACCATTGCGTTGACGGGAATGAAATTTTCAGAAAACTTGTTCTTTGATACCTCAGAATATACTCCAAATTTCGCTGGAGAAAATGCGGGGCCCATTTTTCCCTACTCACCCGGCTATGGCCTTTATAAAAATAAGCTATAACTTTTCGTTAAATTGAAAAATTATAAACTTCAATTAGAAAAACTAAAAAAAAATACGAAGCGTGAATAAGATTCGCGTTAAGGTGTGGTTGAAAAAATGTGTCCAGTAAAAGAGACGAAAACCCATCACTTTTAGCGTATAATGAGGATTTTTGACTGAAGCTAAATGGTTGCATACTGAAAGTAACCCCAAAGAAATGTTGCCTCTCAACTCGCCCCAACCCTAAGAAATAGGGGTTGAAAACTTAAAAACCGCCGTACCTTGATAATTAATAGCCCGATCAAAAAATGTTTCAAACAAAAGTTGTTTGGAATAATAAAATACGTATAAAGTTACCGGACGTCCAATCCCCACATCTTTGAACACAGCAGAACAAAAACGCGAGAGCACCACTGACCCAGACAAGGACGCAGCGATATGTCTACCCCGCTCGCACACGAATCACCCCCGAATTTTCTAATCGTTTTTGTGCCGCTATTTTGAAAGATATAAGGTTGGACGTCACATAACTTTATACGTATTTTATTATTCCAAACAACTGTCGTATCAAACATTTTTTGATCGGGCTATTAATTATCGAGATACGGCGATTTTTAAGTTTTCAACCCCTATTTCTTAAGGTTCGGGCAACTTGAGGGGCAGCATTTAATTGGGGTTACTTTCAGTATGCAACCATCTACCTTCAGTCAACAATTCTAATTGTACGCTTCAAGTGCTGGGTTTTCGTCTCTTCCACTCAACTACTACAAGTCCTCATCCTTTTCCTTCGTTATCGCGTTCTGTTCTCAAGGTTCCTTTGTCTTATCCCCCCCCCCCCCGTCGCCGATACATCGAGCTTTTTGAGGAAAAGATCGTGAGTTGATGAGTAACGTGAGAAGGTGGACGTTACATCGGTTTTCCGAGCACGTGCGCTCGGAAAATGGAACTATATAGAATCAAACATGGAGGAGGAGGGCGAAGCCCAAGAGGGAACGATCTCTATGGAATTCGGTTTGGGGAGTACCGCTGTTCTTTTCCTTTCGAATGCTCTTTTCTCCCACCGTTTTTCTATTTACGACCGTTTCGTTGGTCCTTCACGTGAGTGTGCCCTCGTACTTGGCCCTTTTCGCCGAGAAAAGAAGACGAGAGAGGTATGATAAAGGAGGAAAGAAAAAGAGGGTAGCAGAAAGGCAGAAAAAAGAAGCTGCAACGAACTTCTCGTACGAATATAGAGCACCTCTTTGCTATTACGCCGGAGCAAATATTGCGGAGAGAGAGAGAGAGAGAGAGAGAGAGAGAGAGAGAGAGAGAGAGAGAGAGAGAGAGACAGAGAGAGAGAGAGAGCTTTGAATTCGCGCGAAAGCGCACGAAAGCAGGAAGAAACTGCACAACCTCCACCAGGGAACTTTTCGTTCTATCAGTGCATGCGAAGCTTGTGCAAACTTCCGGACATTTTCCGCGGACATTTCCACTCTAATACGTGTGTATGTGTATACATAACTATATGCTGGAGAAACCTCTATTTATTAGTAATATCCATCATAATTCATATACATACATACATGTGTGTGTGTGTGTGTGTGTGTGTGTGTGTGTGTGTGTGTGTGTGTGTGTGTGTGTGTGTGTGTGTGTGTGTGCATGTGTGTGTGTGTGTGTGTGTATGTATATATATATATATCCAGATGTGTGTTGATGCACAAAATGAGACATCTTGTACATAGACATCATGATATTTCCTGAGTTCCAATGTATACCCTTGCAGGTTTTTACGCATTACCCTTCCCAATTGAACCTTTCCCCATCACCTCCGACCCGCACATCGCTAATCAAACGTAACTTTCGTTGCGTCCACAGCCGTCTTAAGTAATTAGGCTACTCAAAGTTGAGGCAACTTAAATTGAAGAGGAAGATCGAACATATGGTGCAGGAATCGTAGATTGAAGGTAAACTTATGATTACAACCATAGAACTGCTAGTAAAACTTTAAACGAGTTATTCTCGAAATTATGTTTTTTTTTTAACATCGTACACGATTTCTCGACAGCCAATGAACGGATTGGCTTCAAAATTGGTACACTTATTCAGTGCATCAGTAGTTTAATATTGACGGACGTTTTTTTATAAATTTTTTTTTCTCATTAGTGATTAACGATAATGTCATTTTTTCTCGACAAATAGAAAAATATTTTTTTTTAGTGATTGAAACGCGATAACTAAACAAATCTTGGCCAAGACCCAGCAAAGATTTTTTATTTTAAGAAAAAAACTGTTTTTTTGTTTGTTTCAGATCAACCGGGTGGCAAAATCAAACACCGCTGAGCCCTTCACGAGATTATTTATAACTTTTTAAATTATTAACCCTTCGCTATCGAGAGGTCACTCTCGCTCATCCCTTACTGTTCAAGCGAAAAAGGCCTCGAGCGCAAAGGGTTAATATTTTTTATGAAATTTGGTACACAGCATTGATAATGTACATACAAATAAATGTCCAAACAATGTTTTAACCATCTTACTTATTGCTTCAAAATTAATTTGTTTTAAATGACCCTGAATTTCGGGCCGTCACAGTAGCCTAACCCCTTAAGCTACACTATACCGCATTAGCCGAGGGTACAGGGAGACTATGGAAAACCCGTACCGGTATAGGCGGATGGCGTTGAAGTTTGCATTGTTAGAATAAAACAATTTTTTTTGCCGCAAAGGTTTTCTTAGGTTGTGAAAATCGCTCAAAAGCTTCTACGTATTCTTATCAGAAATGTGCGAACTCAATTTGGAAAAACAAAAGATTCGGGTAATGATGAAAATAAATAAATACATTTAATATATATATATATATATCGTTGCTTTAAGATGCAAACTTCAACGTCATATAGGCCACCCCATATTCTACCAGATTCTCTGGTCCACAGACGTTTAAAGGGGTCTTCCCAGTTTAGACGCTAAAAAAGGCTATTTTCATGAATTTTTTTATACGTTTATATTATAGATATTGATATAAAAGTTGTTACACTTAATAAATACACTTTCGAAATACATTCTAAAAAATGTTGTTTTTGTATTCATGTAACCCAAAAAGACTTTAACCGCGTTTTTCTCGGAAAACCGTTTTTCGACGGCTTGTTGATAAAATCTTCGAAACTACTCAACCGATCCTTATGAAAGTTTAACCACATATTCTTTACAGCTATAGCTATCCCGCGTATCAAAGATTTTTTAACGTTTTGATATTTACGTCTTTTTGCCAAAAACGGTAAAAAAACACGTTCTTTCTGTTTTTTTTTCTTCGAAAAATGTCCGCCATTTTGTTATTTTTGAATATATTAAAAATCGTATGATATGCGCTATAGCAGTTAACATACTGAATGTAAAACCCTTTGATTTTTTTGTTTCGACTGATGCATCTCCGAGATTTCATTAACAGCGCAGACCTACAATTTTTTCGGACATTTTTTCAACTACCATTTTCGTCTTCAAATAGTGACTTAAATAAATACGATTTTTCAAAAATGTGTTTATTAAGTGTAGGAACTTTTATATCAATATCTACAATATAAACCTATCAAAAAAATTCATGGGATAGCCTTTTTTTAGCGTCCAAAGTGAGAATACCCCTTAACTCAAGTATCTACACCAAGGTCTTAGAAGTATCGGTCTTCCGCTGACTGGTTGATGCGCCAGCCGATGCACGGCTCAGCGGTCACCCCTCCGAGTATCAGCCATGCAGAATGCTGCTTAACTTGAAGGATCGCCGGAGCCGAACCTCGACCACCCATCTACCAATGTCAGTTCTTCGCATCTTTATATTCATCGATAATACGATGCTGTACATATTTATATGTCGACATCAATATTAATATTATATGCATAGGAAAAGTTGCGCATATATAAATATATATATATACCAGAAATGCGAACACCAATACATTCTCCGGGGCCTGTTTCTGGAGGACCAGAAGACATTTAAGCTTCAAAGAGACCGCGAGGCGCTGTCATTAAATTGCCACGAAGTCGTGCACACGTACCTACCCCATTCGAAACCCGCGCGTCTCGATTTACGAGAGCCCACGCCCACCCCACAAATGTCGCAAGCTCAATGCTGTATACCCACACCCGCCCACAAACGTCTGCAAACGTGGCTCGTTGTACGCACTGCGAGTGCCTCGTAATATTCCTTCTGGAATTTTATTCGAAACTGAATTGTTGCATAAAGAAGGGCATGAACTTGGAAAAATGGTACATTTACTTTTATCATCATTGCTCTTTGTTATGTCACGATGAACTTGCGATTTGTTGTGATCCACTGGAGTTGTAAATTCCAGTGTGTTTATAATACGACAAATTTAAGTTGACACGTTGGCATAAAAATTAATGAATGACAAATATTTTCGCGTAAATTCATAAGGATCCAAGAATTTAATGGTAAACTTGAAATTTAATAGATAATACAGTTGTTTGTGTGCAATGTGAAAAATGTGAAATGACTTTGCTTTGATGTTTAAATGTAAGATCTGGTTGACTGGGCAACCATTCACTTTTGTCGAGAGCTGTTGGCGTTGAGTTCGAGTGTTGGTCTGTCTGTCATTTTCAGCAATAGACAATTCTCGAATTTGCCACTCTCTTTCCAAAGTTCGAAGAAGACGCCTACCAGAATAAATCGCGCATCCTCATTGGATCTTTAAATTCCTGGAAGAATTCGACTATTGAGTGGTGGTTCATTTAAGGGTTGAAAACCCCTCACCGGTATCGGCGAGATGGCCGCGATACGTGGGTCTGCATCTGCTCGCGGAAAACCCTTAAGACGGAATGACACCTCATCGCGGTCGGTATGGTAGAACAATTATAGACACCCAAAAATTATAGATACCCCTTAAATTTTCCGAATTTGAGGAAAAAAAATGTAGATTGGCTTATCATAAACCAATCGACATTTTTTTCTCAAATTTGGAAAATTTAAGGAGCAGACAGCTGTTCGTCTATCTATTTGACGTTGTTTGGCAAAGTTTCGACGGGATCTGAAGAGCCGTTTCAGAGATTTTTGGGTATCTATGATTGTTCTACCATACCGACCGCGATGAGGTGTCATTCCGTCTTAACGGAAAAAAAAACATCAATCAAATGTTGGCGAGTCAAAACTGACCGCTGTAAACCCTTCGTTAGCGCGAACGGCCGCGAGACTCCCCCATGTAGGTTTCGCCAATCGAACCGTAACGGCTAGAACTTGGACCAATGTTGGCGCGACGATGATCGATTAACCAATTGTACGCCAATGCTCGGCTGAGTATTGACTAGCCAACATTGGTTTGCTGATACGAGGCCAATGTTCGGCCACATATAAACTCGCTAATCGTTGGCTTGTCGATACGAGGCCGATGTTTGGCGAAGTATAGATTCGCCAATCATTGGTTTGCCGATACGCGGCCAATGTTCGGCCAAACGTAGACTCGCTAATCATTGGCTTGTCGATATGAGGCCGATGTTTGGCGAAGTATAGACTGGCCAATCATTGATTTGCCAATACGAGGCCAATGTTCAGCCAAGTATAGACTCGTTTATTATTGGTTTATCGATATGAGGCCGATGTTTGGCGAAGTATAGACTCGCCAATCATTGGTTTGCCGATACGAGGCCAATGTTCGGCTGAGTAACGCATGATCGAACCGCAATTCGTATATTGACGATTCATTGTTTCGCGTTGAAGTCATTGAGAGACAAGATAAATACTTTTTACGAGTCCATTGGACATTATTCTTAACAAATATACTACCAAATCAATGCACTCATTGTTGGCCGATTCTCGAACGAGCTCATACGCGATATTCTGCCGATTTTTATGAACCATCCTACACTGACAGAAAAATTCTATTAATATTAACTAACCGCGTCTATTTATTTATTTTTTATTTGAATTAACTAGATTTTTCGTGATATCAAATTTTTCCTATTGCATTCGATTATTGGAATTATTCATTTTAAATATATTTATTTATTCAAATTAAACTTGAACTAATGAATTAATGGTCTGTCTTTATTGCAACATACATATTAACGGGTTGTGGGGGTAGAGAAGGTGGAGAGAGAGCAATTATATATATAGGTTAGGTTTGAAAATTCTATAACATGTCATTCGATAACACTCTCTAATTATCACAATGATATTAACTAATTGATATAGTTTATGTGATACAAATAATGATGAGAATCCATTTGGTATCTTATGCCATATCTGCGATTCGAATGTTACAAGCACTCGGTAGCATAGGGGCAGCGTGTTTGGCTATGAGTAGGGAAGTTCAAGGTTCGAGCCCCATATGGGTGAAATATTTTCTTCGAACTAATCATTTCTAAAGACCAGGTAATGACGAATTACAATACAAAAATAATTAATATTTTTTTTGGCAGTGCAGGATCAATTTTGGTGATCTATATTGGGTCACAATTATCCGCCAAGACTCGGTCGATAATCGGGCCAAGCTCGAGTGCCAATGATGGCAATCTTGAGGAGGCTTATTGTTGGCCGATTCTCGAATGAACTCCTACGCGATGCTCGGCCGATTCTCATAAGCCATTCTAGGGCCGATATTGATTGCGAATATCGGGCCGCTCTTATCATCCAAGGCTCGGTCGATGATCGGGCCAAGCTCGAGTGCCAATGTTGGCAAGCTTGGCGTCGAGCATCGGCCAATTATTGGCCACGACCCATCACCCTACATGGGCCTGGATCCTTTCGGATAATAAACCATCTGGTCGCCAGACAAATCCACGTATTTTCTCAGCTCCAAATGAGTTTTTGAATTTCTAAAGATCAGAAAATATACGCGATATTCCCAGTAAACAAAATTTCGCTGGACCTTTCTTTCATATAGGTTTGGAAATGCTTGTGGGCCTAAGTGTCGATCGGCTATTATGTGTTTTAGTATTTTGTTTTGTTATATGTGCTTCAACCAGGCAGCCTCTCATGCGACGCTCCACTCTTATTATTATTTCATAAGATTTCATTGCTCCGGGCAACGCACTTCCTCAGTTTATTATTATTATTAGTAGAAAATCGAGTCCGAGGGAAAACATATGCATGGAAACTGAGCATTTTTTTTTTCGAGAAGCTTTCAATTGTGCGCTGGTCATATTATTTTTCTCTTCACGAATGTGAGGTTAAGGATCCCTTTTTGGCACAGGGCCCACGGTACGTGTCTTGGGGCCAACTGGGGCGTCAATGGAGTTTTTGCCATTTGCGACTGTGTGCTGACTTTCATACATATGTGAGAGATTTTATAGATATATAAGGTTCGAGAAGTGTGTATGTGTGTGTGGGTGTGTTTGTATGATGGAAAGTGTTTGCATCCTTTGTGCAGTTTGGAAATGTGCCACGTACACACATATATATATATATATATATATATATATATATATATATATGAAATAAAACTGTAAAGAGTCTGCAGTTTTTCTATATTCACAAAATTTCTTTACAGATCGTTCATAAATATTAACTGAAACGAGTAGAAAACTTGTATTCTAAAAAAGATTGTTCATTTGTCTTTACGTTTGAGCGTTTACAACTGGAGAACTACTGAATCGATTTCGATGAATCTTTTACAGAAACGTAGCTCAGAGTGGGCAATACGATTGCAGATGGACAAATAAAACATCTTTCGTTTGCTCAAAATCATCAATTCAATAAATCGTTTCAATGGACTTCTTAATTTACTTGTTCTTACATGTTGAACTATTGTGACATTTTGATGTGTATGAAATTTTGTTTTTGAAACATAAGCATCTTTTACTATCGCAATGCTGATTGCTTGGGTTTGTTTGGGAATATTTGGGGGACTGGCTGATTGGACGCCATGGTTCGTGTAATAATCGCGATGCCAGTATCAAGTATCGCAATGAAATCGCACGAAATACTGAACAAAAGTAAATAAAGCCGCAGGACTTTGACGACCCCGCGCGCCCTCCCGCAAACCGCCTCTATTCAACACTTTGTCGGCTGTACATTTGGTATTGTATAGAATGCCTAGGTAAATTACGGAATAAATGATATTTTATAGCTTGCCTGGACGTTTTAAGCGTTGTATAGAATGCCTAGGTAGTCTATAGAACACGGAATTACTGAGATTGCCAGTAACTTCTTATACATTTATACACGCATATTCAAGGAGCTTTGCGACTAAAATAGAAATATTCAGATTCCATAGAATTGATATCACTGAGAAATGAATTTAAGGTGCATTAACTCTCTAAAAATAAATCAGATTGACAGCATAGTTTCCAAGATTTTTAATGTTAAAGTTAAACCTTCATCTATTTGGTATATACATCACACCTCGCAAATATTAGTTATAGGGCAGTGGTACTAAAATAATATTGAGGTTTTGATAAAAAAAACTGAGCGAACCGCGATTGTAGTGTTAGAAAAATCGTGTCAACAAGTCAAGCAATTTTTCTACTTCGTTCATTAATAATACTCGAAAAAACATGTAAATTTTGAGCTCAACCCGTATGTTTTTGGACCTTAACGAAACTGGTATGTTAAGGGGCTATACCAGTGTGACACTTTGAAAAAATCGATTTTTTTTGCCTTTTTCGACAGTTTATACTTTCAAGAATATCCTGTAAAAATGTTAAGGCCGTATCTCTAATACCCCCCGAATGGCAGCCTTCTAAAGAGAAATCGCTCGTAGGTATAAAATGTAGGATAAGAATATTCAAACGATTTTTTCTCGAAATGAGATTTTTCAAATTTACTGACATTGTAACTCAAAGAGCAATTATCCGATTGACTTAAAATTTCAACTAAGTACTCTTGAATATATTTACTCTACAATGACGTAGGATATTTTTGATTGGATGAAAATTGACGATTTGCCATTGAAAAAAACGACCATTTTATAGGCAAGAAAATAAACTTTTTTTTCACAACTACGATATTTTGTTAGATTTTGATGTTTTCGAAAATCCTACGTCATTGAACAGGAAATAACTTCCAGTTTAATGATATTTTTTCCTTTTTCGGTTTCAGCTACTCAATCGGCCGGAATCATGTCAGCAGTAGAGGACCTTTTTTTTGCACCTTCGAAGGCAGCGCATCAGTCGCTTGGATCTCAATATTTTTCTATGAAAAAATTATGTAATATAGGTCAAATACAGCCAAATATATTCTTCATTTTCCGAAACATTTAATTGAGTACTTTTCTTCCAAAAAATTCCCGAAAATCACCCAAATGTTCAGCGTTGACTGCATCTGTCGAATGAGCCACTCACAGTCAAGAATCAACTGGCGGGTATTTCAAAATCCATAATGATGTTCGAAACATTACAGCAGACGACTAGTGATAGTCGTGCGAATGGCAGAAACTGTCGCTGCTGTCAAGTCTATCGGTAACATTTTCTCGATAATGGAAGAGAGAGATAATGGTAGAGAGACGGAGGGGTAGAGAGAGAAAGAGAGAGAGAGAGAGAGACAGAGAGAGAGAGAGAGAGAGAGAGAGATTTGTGGGTAATAATCCCACACAGTGAGACAGCGTGGACCCTTATCAGGCTCATGTGTAAGATTTTCAAAAACCCGCCGAAAATTTGTAAAAAATATACAATTAAGGGGTTAGATTTGCCATCGATAGGATTTCAACGCGGTGAAGTCTAGCACGGCTAGCAAATATATAACAAATACCACGAAGTGTGGAAAAACCTTCTCATCGATATTTCAACGCTCTTAAGGTCTTAAGGTCGAGGACGCCAGGTGCCGCGCCGAAGCTCGCATCGGGGCTTAAGAACGCGACGGCTGAACATTCGATGACACGTATCGCATTTACCTCCATCGTTCCCATATTATTCATTATTAATTCACCTCGGGTCAGCGAAGCTATTCGCATCACGATCGTAACAATAATAGCGGGGAATATCCGCATGCCCATGTACACGGTCTAGACTGGCCATTTTATACAACAAGCGAAACGGATAAGCCGAAAGTAGGAACGAAGATTTGGCAAGCTACGAGAGGAGAAGAGGGACAGAGCAAGTAAGAAGGAAAAAAACGGAAAAACATTTACATTCTTATGACAACGTTGAAGACAATTCTTTTTAGTTGTTCAAAAGTTTTTTCACCCGATTTACCCTAGAAAAATCACGCAAACGTTTTTACGCATTATTATAAGAGATCTATTATATTAGTTTGTATAAAAAGACTTGGATCATGAGAAAAATGAAGGAATAATAAAATTGCAAAAAGATATCGTTGCATTCCAACGATGCAACCCTCAACGTCGTATAAAATAATGAAAATTGCAAGCTTAAGGGATTCTTTATTGCATAGTTTTATAGCCTATAGTCTTAACTTTAATTTACAACGAAGATTTTGTAAAAATTCCAAAAATTAAACGACAATAAAATTTGCGCCGTTGTAACGCAACGAAAAAACATTTTTTTTAAATTGCTCACATTTTTTTCGGTAAACTTTCAGTCACCATAATCTCTTGTACGTTTTTTTTAGAATTCTTGTCAGCGATATTCAGCATACATGTGTAAGAAACGATTTTCGATACCAATGAGAATGAAAAATATTGAAAAAATAATAGAGAAGATTCGTTGCATTCGAACTATACAAACTTTAATAACGCAAAATTGATCGTGTTCATATAACGATTTTTTTAAAGTCTGCATCGTTGGACTCCAACGAAACTCAATTCTTTTTAGTTGCTTAAAAGGTTTTTTAGACGATCTAGTTTACAAAAACGACTCAAACTTTTTTACGTATTCTTATAAAAGATCTGCTATCGTAATTTGCGTAAAAAATCCTTTGAATAATAAGAGAATTGGACGAATAAAAAAGGCAAAAATATTGAATGTGTTTTTTGTTGTTCAACCGAGGATAAATGGGGGTCCAGTTGAAATGCTTTAATGGCGATGAAAATTTGACGCATCATTGCTTTGTGTTGCTAGGCCTGGGTATGTAAGATAAAAAATAAATAAAAAATATAATAAATCATTCGCAAATTTATAGTCGTTCTATAAAATCTATATACAAAATAATCGACCTGTGAGTTTATCAAAAAAAATCCACATTTAAAGACATTTGGCAGATTGTCAACACTTGTTTATTTTGGGATCGACTTGCGAGTCGATCAGCGCGAAAATAGGTCCTGTCGCGATTGTGAAATTAAACTTGATCATATCACGAATTTTTCGCTATCGAGATAGGAGTATTCGAACGTTTTCTTGGTGAAGTTCTTTTTCGACTGGCTACTTCGAATATACCACCTTAAGTATAGCCCCCAATTGATATTCACTCCAATGGCTGTTCGTACTGCAAAAAAAAAAAGATAAAAAAATCGTATCCCATATCCATCCATCACTTGCGGTGTAGGATTTATTGCACGGTAGGAAGGGCGCCCTCGGACGAATGGGTATGAAAAAAAGTTCAAACCCTTACTCAGCAGACCCTTCATTGATTTCGATTTTCGCAGAGTCTCGGACAAATTTCTCTGACACACAAAAGCTGACCTACAACCGCTGATAAGAGATCCGATATCTCAGAATTTTCGCCCAAAATAAGTAAATTCCTCCCCCGCCCCTCTCAAGCTTCTTGTATGTTCGCGAGACGACCGTTCCTTGGAGACTCAAAACTTGCACAAAAGAGGAGATTAAAATTTCTCGAAACAAAAAAAAAAAAATAAACGTCGCGGCGGCATAACACGTATCAAGTGTGTCCCCGTAAAGTTGCAGGGACCGAAGATTCCAACCCAGGACGCATGGAAAAGTACGTTCCCTCGGAGCGCGGATTTTTGGCAACGAAAATGTGGGTTTAAGTCCTTTTTTTCTTGGCCCAATTTTTCTTGGCGTTTATATTGGCGAAGCGCTCGAGAGTGACTCGACCTCTTTTGCAAGGAGGAAAATGGAGCGGAAAGAACGAGGCTTCCGAGCATGTTACAACGCTCTTTCTCTTGCAAACGAGATGATAAGGTGTTTTCTTGCTTGAGAAAAGCCAAGGAACCGAGTACTGCCATATTCATATTAATATACAGGGTGATTTTTTTATCTTGAGACTGCTAAATATCTCGAAAAATAAGCCTTATACGATAAAAATGTTCCAAATAAATCTTCAATACATTCCAAGGGGCAATTTAGTCCTACAGATATTAACCGCCTGCAGGCTCCCCTGGGGGTGGAGCAGCGGGGGAGGGGGGACTTTGAAATCTTAAATGGGAACCCCTACTTTTCATTACAGATTCGAATTATATATAAAAAAAATACGTAACTTTTGTCTGAACTTTTTTTTAATTCGGGATAGATGGCGCTGCACTCGGTGAAGATTGGGCAACCTTCCTTTTCTTCAAGGGAAATCCCCTATGTTTTATTGCATAATGGAGCTACGTCGGAAAAAAGTAACTTTTGTCGGAAACATGTTTTTTTTTTAAATTATCGTAAATATCTACTATAATTTTGTATCCGTTCTTAGCTTTACCCAGGATTAAGGATGTGGACCTGGCGGAAATTTAATCCCTTTGGGGTGCTTCATTATTGTGAGTCCCCTTGTAGCCCAGTCGAATTAGTAATTTATGTTTACAAAAATGTTTAGCAGCAATTTTCTTTCGGAATTCGTTGGGGGGGGCGTCACTGGTAGTTTAAATTCAAAAAGTAGAGGTACCAGACTTTTCACTCCATCCGCCATCTTGATTTAAAGGGTTATTTTTTGTTTCTTGAATAACTCGTTCATTTTCAATTTTACACGCAAAATAGTTAATACAAAAGTTGTTTAAAATTAAATTTCCTACAATTTTGGTTCTCATCAATTTTTTCATAGGATCGATATTTTTCGATTTATACCCGAAAAGAGGGGGTGAATTTTTTGTTATCGAATAACTCGTTTATTTTCAATTTTACGCGAAAAATTGTAATAAACAAAGTTGTTTAAAATTAAATTTCCTACAATTTTGATTCTTATCAATTTTTTCGTAGGATCAATATTTTTCGATTTATACCTGAGAAGGGTGGGGGTAAAATCTTATCATTGTATTATCACGTTTCTTTTCAATTTTACGAGAAAAATTGTTATAAACAAAGTTGTTTAAAATTAAAAGTACTACAATTTTGATTGTTAACAATTTTTCGTAGGATCTATATTCTTCGATTTATACCTGAGAAAAGTGGGGGTAAAATCTTATCATTGTATTTATTATCACGTTTCTTTTCAATTTTACGAGAAAAATTGTTATAAACAAAGTTGTTTAAAATTAAAGGTACTACAATTTTGATTGTTAACACTTTTTCGTGGGATCTATATTCTTCGATTTATACCTGAGAAGAGCGGGGGAAAATTTTCGTTCATTGAATAACTCGTTAAAAGTCCATTTGACACGAAAAATGGTTATTCCCAAAGTTGTTTGGAATTTCCTATAATTTAGGTTCTCTTCAATTCGTAATTACTGCACTAATTGCTGATGTATTTATGGATGTGGATGTCAATTATCATTGATTATTCTCTCGTACTCCTCGAGTGAATCCTGACTGGAGGCTTAAGTACGCACGTACTAAATTTCGAAAGACTTTTGAAAGTGTACTGAAAAGAAAATAAAATTCATTTTTTCAATTGTAAAAATTATACTGTTCGATAAACTGATTATTTACACCCCTCTTTTCCTTTACCGTGAACGTGCGCCCCAAAAATATAAACTTTAGAAAAAATCGGAATCATAATTTTAGCAAATAAAATTTTCAACACATCAAATTTACAACGACAATCAGCAACAAAAAAACAGACAAAAAAAATAATGATACAACATCAATAATAAACGCGATAATACAGGGTGCGCCAGAGAAACTTACTTATTTGAAAGGTCAATAAAAACAAAAGTACTTCAATTATTGTTTTAAATTTTTTTTATTTGAGAATACAATATCCCAATTTTTTTTCATGCAGTCTTGAATATGACATCGGATAAATGGCGACCCCCATTGCGCATACACTGATGAAGTCGATTTTTGAAATTCGTATCCACTCTTTGCAGCATATCAATCGGTATGTTGGCAATGGCGTCGCGAATGTTGTTCTTGAGGTGTGCTATGGTCCGTGGTCGATCGACATAAACCAGAGATTTCAAATAACCACATAAAAAGAAATCGCATGGAGTCAAATCTGGAGAGCGTGCCGACCATTGGAGATCGCCTCTGAGAGAGATGAGGCGGTCGGGGAAATGTTGTCGCAACAAATTCATTGAGTCTCGTGCTGTGTGTGCTGTGGCTCCATCTTGCTGAAAGCACACGTTCCTAACGTTCATTTCTTCGAGTCTTGGAAGAAAAAATTCCTCGATCATGTTCCTGTAACGAGCTCCATTCACGGTAACTGCGCGTTCGTTTTCTTCAAAAAAATAAGGACCAATTATTCCCATTACCGACATCGCACACCAGACAGTAACTCGCTCACAATTAAGTGGCTTCTGGTGAAGCTCACGTGGATTTACACCACACCAATAACGCATGTTTTGCTTGTTGACGCAGCCGGAAATGTGGAAGTGAGCCTCGTCACTGAAAAAAACGACCGCGTCTTCAGGCAGGTTGTCAACCAGCATTTCACATGCATTTTGACGGGCAACAAAATCGCGTTCAGTTAATTCTTGCACAACAGCCAATTTATAGGGATGAAATTGAAGGTCTTCATGGAGAATTCGTCGAACAGTGGTGTCAGAAATTCCCATAGCAGCTGCGTGTTTGCTAGCCGAACGCCGGGGAGAACGCACAACTGACTGCCTCACTCTTTCGACATTTTCCGAAGTTCTGATGGTCCGTTGAAGTCCATTTCTGCGTTTAGCGACACTTCCACACTTCCGAAATGAGTTAACCCACGACAGAATCGAATTACGGCCCGGAACGAGTCTGTGAGGAGGAATTTCAAAGCGAGCGCGGAAGGCACGTTGCGTAGCAACAAGTGAGCGACCGTTAGAAAAGAAGCTCTCGACTGCGAAGGCCCGCTGCTCTCTAGACCAGAGCATGATGGCAACTGACTGGAGGGAGAAACAAACTTGGGAACTTCCCCCTCCAGATGCGCCCCCTCTCGCCCCTCTACCCGCCCAACTCACCGCGCGGGAATTTTTTCAAATAAGTAAGTTTCTCTGGCGCACCCTGTAGAATACTTAGGTTCACCCCCCGCTCTTCTAAGGTATAAATCAAAGAATATAGATCCTACGAAAAATTGTTGAGAATCAAAATTGTAGGAAATTTAATTTTAAACAACTTTGTTTATTACAATTTTTCGCGTAGAATTGAAAATAAACGAGTTATTCGATAACAAAAAATTCACCCCCTCTTTTCGGGTATAAATCGAAAAAAAATCGATCCTATGAAAAATTGATGTGACCCAAAATTGGAGGAAATTTAATTTTAAACAACTTTTGTAATAACTATTTTGCGTGTAAAATTGAAAATGAACGAGTTATTCAAGAAACAAAAAATAACCCTTTAAATCAAGATGGCGGATGAAGTGAAAAGTCTGGTACCTCTACTTTTTGAATTTAGACTACCAGTGCCCCCCCCCCAACGAATTCCGAAAGAAAATTGCCGCTAAAATTTTTTGTAAATCTTTGCCCGTTTTTTAAGCTAATTCGACTGGGCTATTGCCTCTCGCATTCGGGGTGTTTGATTATCGTGAGTCCCATTGCCTCTCACCATTTAATTCAATAAGTGTTCAAACTGATGACCTTCAACTTCGATGCATTTATTGATCCGTACTTCGAATGATTGTACACAACTCAAAAGTTTGTTCGCTTTAATGTTTACGCAAGCATTTTTGATTCGTCCAATCATGTTTTCACGAGTTGTTGGCACTTGTTGACAAACTACAGTTTTTAAGAGAACCAACAAACAAAAAATCTGGCGACGTAAGGTCTGGCGATCTGGCAGGCCAATGTACCGTTCCGCCTCTACCAATCCAGCGCCATCTATCGCGAATTAAAAAAAAAAGTTCAGACAAAAGTTACGTGTTTTTTAATGTATAATCTGAATCTGTAATGAAAAGTAGGGATTCCCATTTAAGATTTCAAAGTGACCCCCCCCCCCGTCCCAACCCCAGGAGGGGCAGCAGGCGGTTCATTTCTTCCGGATTGAATTGCCACTTGGAAACTATTGAAGGTTTCTTTGGGACATTTTTGTCTTATAAGGCTTATTTTTCTAGATATTTAGCAGTCTCAAGATAAAAAAATCACCCTGTATATATAGGGTCAAAGTGAGGACAGTGGCAACAATGGGTACACTGAACTTTTTCGTTTTTCAGAAGTGGACATGTATATATCTGCGTCTTTATCACATTAGAACCGCCCTCGGATGCCAATACGTTTAAACCTGTCTGTGAGTTGCTCCCGCCCAATTCGGTTGTGAGAGGTAATTTTATATTATTTTTGGTGTCAAAAGTTACAAAACCAGCTGAGTTTATATGTTTTTCCTTCTTTACGTATCGCAGTTATGTTCACAGTCATTGTTCTCCCGCAATATACAGCTATATCGCGGTATTTGAGCATTGTGTTTGTTAACCTAACAAGAATAGAAACTCATCAGTACCCTCTTTAGAAAAAAGAGAGGGTCGGTACACAGTGGCTGAATTTTTCGAGGTACACAAAGGTAAGTCATAATGTGAATTTTTTCGCTTTGTGATTTAGATAGGTACTGGTACCTCATTAGGTAGGTACTCATTGTTGATTAATATTCAATAAATGATCGTGATTGATCTCATAATATGCTGTTTTTAAAAATAATTTTTCAATAGTCTACTGTACAATACCCCCCACTGTATAGAGAAAAGCACTCCATTACCTACAAACGTACAGTGGATTAGGGTAATTTTCTTCAAATTTAGCTTCATTTTGAAATTTTGTTTGAATGTGAAATTAGGCATGTTTCACTGTGTATACCCCCAAGTACACAGTGGATCAAATTCCATGGTTATTATCTCAATATCTATTGGGTTAGGCCGTTCAGTGTCTTTCAACAAAATGAAGCCATTGAACACACCTCACGTTTAGTCAAGGTTTCCTTGAGATTGTGTGAACGGTTAGGCAGCTGGGGACCTCTGATAAAATGAGCCACTGATCCCACTCTGACCCTATGTATATAAAGTCATAAATGAAATATACATTATATTATATAGTACAGTCGTGCTGTCGCTGAAAAAACCCGGAATCGGAGAAAATTAGAAGAAGGCTAGTTTTTTGACAGGTGATTTTGTAGGTGCCGCGGGTGCTAAATCCAAGTTTGCCTAAAAATCGGGGTGTAGGGTTCTTTTTTAGGGGATGAAAGGAGATGGGGGTGGATTAATGCCAAACTACAACCCCTACGAGGTCGGCGCCGTGAGACAAAATGTTCAGAAAAATCCGGGCTTCAGTTTTGTCCACAGCGCCGAAGTCGTGGAAGTTCATTTTGAGGGTGAAAAAGTGGGGTGAAATTTTGAAAAATCGGTTTTAATTCAATAACTCTTTAGAAAAAAATCGTACGTTTTTTGTTCAAATAGGAACGTTGTAGCCCTTGAAAAGACGCGTGGATCGAGTATTCGATCATCACCCTCCGATAATATCGTCACCCCCAAAAAATGGCTAAAAAACTTTAAAAAAATAGTTTATTGAATAACTCAAAAACAATCGGTTTTTCGAGTATGGTTCAGATGTACGAAATTTAGAGAATAATTTTCTCCATATTTTCGTTGCTATGGACCACCCTTGAATTTTGATTTTCCAACCCCTCTCGGGGGTTGAACATTCAAAATGAAATTCTGGGAAAACTATTGACGGCACGAATTCGCCGCCGTGGAAGAATTTGTAGCTTGAACCCTCAGCTACATCTTTGTCCATAGCGCCAAACTCGTATCTCTTCAGTTTCGGTCAATATTTTTCCTAGAATTTCATTTTGAATTTTCAACCCCTGAGAGGGGTTCGAAAAAGCAAAATTAAAAAGTTGTGCATAGGAACGAAAATATAGCGAAAATTATTCTCTACATTTCGTACATTTGAACCATCCCCGAAAAATCGATTGGTTTTGAGTTATTCAATAAACAATTTTTTTGTTAATTCTTCAACAATTCTTTCGGGGGTGAAGATATTATTGGAGAGGGTTGATCGAATACTTGATCGACGCGTCTTTTCAAGGGCTACAACGTTTCCATTTGAACAAAAATTGTATGAATTTGTCCTAAAGAGTTATCGAATGAAAACTGATTTTTCAAAATTTCACCCCACTTTTTCACCCCCAAAATGAACTTCCACGACTTCGGCGCTATGAACAAAAATAAAACCCGGATGTTTCTAAACATTTTGTCTCCCGGCGCCGACCTAGTGGGGGTTGTAGTTTGGCATTAAATCACCCCCAACCCCTTAAAAAAAACCCTACCCCCCGATTTTTAGGCAAACTTGGTTTTAGCACCCGTGGCACCTACAAAATCACCTGTCAAAAAACTAGCCTTCTTCTAATTTTTTCCGATTCCAATATACAGCACGACTGTACTAATACTATTTTGTATTATTATAAAATATATTAGGTCTACAAATAAGTTCTCGGCCTTTCTTTATGAAAATAATGATTTATTTACTTAAAATCAAGGTACATTCCAATCGGGGAAGTAAACTCCGTTTGCTTCCACACATTTCTCCCATTTGTCAAGCAGATTGCGAATTCTTTGCCGGTAAAAAGGTAGTGGTTTTGAGTCGATAAAGTCGGTAATGGAATTTTTTACTTCGTCAAACGCTTTGAACTTGCTATCAACCAAATGTAAATCCGATGGAGCCAAGTCTGATGAGTACGCCAAGTGTGACAAAACTTCCCAGCCGAACGAATCTAAAGCGTTTCTAGTCCTTTTTGTTGTGTGTGGTCTGTCATTGTCATCAGCAATATGACTGGCCTAGGTCCTTTGTCGATGCAAGGCCGCTTGCGCTAAGTTCGTGTTTGTAGCGCTAAGCCGTGATGGTCTCACCTGGTTTGAGCAGCTCAAAGTACAGAACACCCTTGAAATCCCACCATGTGCACAGAAGGAGTTTCTCACAGTGAATATTGGGTTTAGCGGTCGATTTCGATGGTTCACCCGAAATGATTTGGTTTTTTTTTAGATTTTCATACGAAAAGTATTTCCTTTTGAACCGAGACAACAAAGACGAAGCTATGTCGCATCGTCTCGCTTTGTTGCTTACCGAAAGTACGCGCGAAACCTAGCAGCCCTCCTTTGAATATTGTCGAGCTTTTTGAAACGACTGGAAATGTCTTGTTGGATAACTCCTAATGCAGTAGCGAGAACTCCGACTGCGTTTGGCAAGGATCTCCGTCCAGCAACTGCTCCAAATCCTCGACTTAAATTTTTTAGTCGGTCTGCTCTCTCGCCTTCCTCGAGGTCGAAATTTCCACTCCGGCATCTTTGAGACCATTTCTTCACGGTACTGATGGATACGGCATCTTCCCCCAATGCCTGACAAATCATCTCCCGAGCCTCGGGTGTATTTTTTTTTTCAATTCAAATGCGAAAAGCATTCAGTGCCTTATGTGCGCGTTATTGCGACTGATTTTACTCGCTGTGCTCACGATGTATATTTTGAGGTTATGTTGAGCTGTTGGTCCGGAAAAATCGTCCTGCTAGGCTGGTTTTGCAAGACACAAGACCTGGAGGGAACATTTTTTTCGTTCAAATATTCAAGACAGGTGTCTTTATTCTCAGGCCGAGGACTCATTTGTACACCTAATATTTAAGAATAGTTTTTTGTATCTGAGATTCCATTGTACGAGGTCGTCGCCCTTATTAAATTCCCTCCATATTGGACTTTTCATCCACTATATTTGATAATATTAAATATATCATCTAATTTCCTTATTTCATTGAATTTATATAGATACCTATATATAAGGGTGTCTAAAAAGATCGAGTTGTACCTCTCCAAGTACATTATTACCCGCGTAGAAATTTCTCAAGGTTTACCAGATCAGGATCAGGTTATGATAAGGGTGCGTTACGAGTGACCCTTATTATGGACATCCTAATTTCGCCGTGACCATGCCGTGCGCATTTAGGAACAAAATCGGGCAATACTGAAATGGCCCGACAAAGGCTTGGCCTTATGAGGTCCTATTGGGGCTTGCCTTATAACCTCAGCATCCCATATGCACGTGACTTCTTATGTCCCACATGGAAATTTTGATTCGACCGCATGTCAGATTAAATGGTTTTGCGTTTTTGAAAATTTCATGAAAAAAGGTTTTTTTGGCTGTGACGAGAGAAAAACTTTATGCAGCTCGAATACGCGACAGAATTCAATCTGATGCGTAACACAATTCAAAATGTATAATAGTCATGGGAACAAGGTATGTATAACCTAAAAATATGCACGGGCGTTCAACACGTTATTAATGCGTTAATTCCAAATGTACATATATTTATTTTGTAGATATACTCTATTTCGTTTTTTTTTAAATTTGTTTTTCTCGAATGTCACGAAACTAGTTTATGGGGTGTGCCCAAAATGAGCAGAATAATTGGAACAAGCGTATGTTTTCCTCCATTTTCCCTCAAAACTTTTCCCGAACGTGAGCGAATTAATGTGAAGTAAAAAAACGGTTTTAAATTAATGTAGTTACAACTATTCTTTGACCGGTTTTCAATTTTTTTTAAATACGTTGACAAATATATCCCAGACTTTGCAATGCATTATAGAGTGTGTATGAGTATGAGCATGTGTGTGTGCTAGCTACGTAAGCGAATATTATAATGAAATTGAAGTTTGTATCGTTGGAACGCAAAACATTTTTTCTTCTCATACTTTTCTTTGTCAGATTTAAGCTACAAAAATCACTAGAACATATTTCGCCATTTTCATTTGGAAATATACAATCTGAATCTTCGGAAAAACAATTTTGTATAATAATGAAAAAGATACAATATAATTATTAGAAATTAAATATATAAAAAACATTTCGTTGCATTTCAACGATGCAAACTTTGACACCATATATTAAGATGACCTGATCAGGCAACATTAAAAACGCCTGGTCGGGCAACCTAACTAGGGCCCATATGTGACACAACGTTACACTTTCTAGCAGGGCGCTACCGGGTCGCCTTATGGGGTTAGGCTACTATGAAAATGACGAATACTCGTTCGTCGCTTGAGGCAACTCAAATTGAAGAGGAGATCCAACATATGGTCCAAATTCGGAATCGCAGATTGAAGGTAAACTTATGATTAGAACGATAGAACTGCTAGGATAACTTTAAACGCGTTCTTCTCGTAACTATGTTTTTCAATATAGTGTAGTTGATTTATCGATATCTAATGAACGGATTGATTTGAAATTTGCTACACTTACTTAGTGGAACAGTAATTTAGCCTTGACGGACGTTTTTCTTCTCAACATTTTTCTTCATTAGTTATTAACAATAACAATGCATTTTTTTCTCAAAAAATCGAAAAAAATTACAAATTTTCTTTTTCGATGGTTGAAACACTGTAACAGAAAAAACTCCCTCAAGTCTTACACAATATTGGCTATTTAAAAAAAAACGAGCTTTTTTTTGTTTCAGATCAACCGGGTGGCCAAAATCACGAACACCGCTAAGTCCCTTACATTCAAAGATCCTTCACGAGATTCTCTGTAACTTCTTGAATTATTGATGTATTCTTATGAAATTTGGTATGCAACGTTGTCAATATACATACAAATAAGTGGCAAAACGATTTTTCAATAATCTTACTTATTCCCTTAATTTTTGTTGTTTAATACCGTGATTTCCGGGTCGTTACACTCCTTATACGCGCCCTACCAGGGCAGCCAGGCAACCTAAAAGCGTCCTGAATTGGGCCCTATCGAAATTTCTACGCGGTTAGAGGCTTGTCTCGGTATCCGCAGAGAGACTCTCCATTTTGTTTATCAATCATTGATTCGTCCTCTGTTTGCAAGTGGGAGTCCATCATTTTGAACATTTTTTGCCATTTCACAAAAAGATACTGACAAAAAGTTACCTGTGTTTTTAACGTAGAATAAGTTACCGCTATAAAAAGTATGGGTGCCCAGTTACAAAAAGACTGACCTGGAAATCATCTTGAAAACGTTCACTAAAAAGAGGTATTTTGCCATTTTACTCCTTGTTTGAATCTCGGGTGTTTTTTATCGTCTTCGCTGCTCTTGAATTATTTCAACATCCCAAGGTAAATGGGACGCTCTGTTTTGATGCAATACTATATGAATGTACTAAAATCATCTTATGAGTATATATATATATATAGACACCTAGTATGGTGTACTATATAGGAAGTGAGTTCAAGGGAAGCGCAGGGGTGAAATAGCAGATCGATGCACGTGGCGCCCGTCGCAGCCTCCGCAGTCTGCGGAATACCGCCTGGGAACTCCCCCCCCCCCCCCGTCGCTCCCGATTCTCTTGAGATTCCAACCCTCTTGTTTCTCCCTTCCTCTCGCTCATTCTCTCTTTCTCTCTCTCTCCCTCTCTCTCTCTCTCTCTCTCTCTCTCTCTCTCTCTCTCTCTCTCTCTCTCTCCATCTCTTGTTCGGAAGCTGTGCTTCGAAAGCAAAGCGTAAACACCCAGGAAAGAAAGAATTTTTGCCACCTTTGCGCTAACTACAAGCCCGAGGCTCGAAAACAATTTACTTGCTCACCCGTGCTCCATCATGGACGGTTGATCGTGTAACACGCGATGAGCTGGGTTGAATTTACCAATTCGAGAGCATTGGAGCCCGGGAATGTATGTACATGGGAGAAGGACGACGACTTGATACGATATTGGATCACGTACATCCATATGGAAACGAACGCCCTTTCCATAGATACATGTTAACAGGACACTAATTCATGTTTTTTTTTTACGCTGCCACACTTGCCAAAGGAGGATATTTAATTTAATTAGGATCTATTTACATTGAATAGGTTTTTTCCTTGTCTCACGGCCTACTACGATCCAATTTGTTTGAAGTATATTTTTTTAAATTTATTTCGGCTATTCTTTTTAAAAATTGAATATGTTTAAATTAAATGAATAAAGATTCGATTCGAAAAAATATTTATTTGCTTACAATGTACACTGCAAATCCAAGTGTGCTATATGCAAAAAAATATTTCATAAATCCAAAACAAAATGAAATACTCAGCTTAGAGTTCTACCACAATGATTTCGTATAATAAATTAAATTTCCCTGGCCTGCTGAAACGATATTAAGGTGTTAGGCTGCTCTAGAGGCCGAAAAAATAGGCTTTTCGCGGATTTTTTTTTTCAGAAAAACTAAAAAATATATCGAGATTACAAAAAAGGGTGTTTAACATACATATCAGTGACGGTATACAATAATTTTTTTCAAGCGATTAATTCCAAAATGGCGGCCGTGCAGCGTTTATCTCAAAACTGCATTTTTGAAGTTGGCCGGAAACATAACTCAGACCATTTTGAACCGATTCGATTGAAATACTGAATGTATCTTGAAAAATACATTGTCTATGGAAGTACGTAGGATTTTTTTGATATTGCAAGTGAAACATTTATAGTGAAAAATTTGCTTAAAAAATCGTCAGATAATTGTTAATGACAAATGAACTATGCAATATAAAAAAAAATCCTACGTACTTCCATCGACAATGTATTTTTCAAGATATATTCAACATTTCAAGCGAATCGGTTGAAAATTGCCTGAGTTCTGTTTCCGGCCAACTTGAAAAATACTGTTTTGCGATAAACGTTGCACAGCCGCCATTTTGAAATAAATCGCTTCAAAAAAAATTATTTTATACAGTCACTGATATGTATAAGAAAAACGTTTTTTGTAATCCCGGGTTATTTTGTAGTTTTTCTGAAAAAAAAAAATCCCCAAAAAGCCTATTTTTGCGACCTCTAGAGTGGCCTAAGGCCTTAATCGAAGAAAATATTCCGCCTACATATGAAATCGAACCTCCGTACCCATAGCTACGCACGCTGCCCCTACGCTACCGAGTATTTGTAGCATCTTAGTCGCAGATATGGCATAAAAGACCAAATGAATTCCTATTTGAATTTCCTACCAAATGAATTTGTTGTATCACATAAACTATATCGATTAGTTAATATCATTGTGATAATAAAAGAGTTTTATCAAATATTATGCTATATATTTTTCAAGCATAACTTATGTGCGTATATATATAGTAATCCCCCCAAAAAAAACACCTAAGAGAGAACTATCCGAGAAAAAATGCGGTGCGCTTCTGGGGCGGGATTCGAACCTGACAACCTTTCGATTGCCGGTCGACTGCTCTGACCACTGAGCTACGCCAGCCCGCTCATATTACCTTTCTCGGATAGTCTCGATATATGTAATGCAGCGTTACAATATATTCATATATATAATTTATCTGGGTGGGGATCAAAATATCGAAGGACCAAATATATCAGTAGAATTTTTCTGTCAGTGTACGACCGATGGAATATCGAATGAAAAAACTTGACAAGTGGGGGTGGGAGCACGAACAAAGTAAGGCTCCGTAGTCAATTGCTTGGGCAATTATTTGAAGCACCAATGCTCAACTAGTGTGTAGTTATTTTTATTGTTCCTGTTAAACCAGAATTATTTTCTCAAGCCGATATCGTTTAATAATTGGCAATTGTAATACTTTGATGGTGCAGGCAGGGTGAAAGAGGTGGGGGTTGCTATTTCATTGAGGGCTCTGTGTCAGCTTTGAACTACAAGAATACAATTTTTATTACTTAGTTTGATAGCCTAGTGTCTTAATTTTTATTTGCAACGAAGATTTTATAAAAATTACATAAACTTTTGCGTTTTTTTCGCAACTATGTTTCATTACACGGTGTTCATTTGCTACCGTATGACCAGATGATTTTTCGGTATGCTTATCCACTCGTTGATAACAAATTATCAAAGTTGTTTTTTTTTGCGAAAATGAAACTTTTTTTCTACAGCTCGCCAATTTCGTAATTTTTAATATTACCAAAAAGTATCCGATGGTACGACACTTTTATTATCATACCAAAGGTGAATATTTTATTTTTTTTCATTTCAGATGACCCTATAGTTGCAAAACCACCTACACCTATTTTAAACAAAAATAACTACATTTTTTTATCAATATTTTTCAATTTTCGAAGAAAGTCAAGCTTGGCAAGACTATATATTATTTATGTCTAAAATTCGAACCTCGTTATCGAAACGAGTTTTCCAAATATATCTGCGTTAAAATGCTTCTTTTGGAAAAATGAATTTGACAACGATGCTCTTCAAGTTTGCATTGTTCGAACGCAATAAAGTTCCCTTCTTACTTGCCTTCTTGTTACCACCACAAAATATTATTTTGCAAAGTTTGGTTTGCAGAACTTTGAAAAAAATTCTTTTAAAAACCCCAGACTAATTCTCGTAGCTGAAAATTGCCAAAAAAAAGTCTATGCTAACGAGTGAATGATTTACGTTCTTTGGTGTCGAGTACGTTCGCGGGCCCATAAAAACCTGAAGACCTTCAGTGCCCCCGGCACATGTGGACAAATCGTCGCGCACCTCGGTCGGAAAAAAAAACACTCAGGGAAGATGGCACGAGAGAAACGCGAACTAAAGGAGAGGGACATAAAAATCGCTTGCCGAGGCTTCACCAGGTCAGGCGACGTGTATGATCTCTTCAAAGCTTTCCTATATGCGTTTCTCTATCGTACGCGAATAATAGCCCCCCGTATATCTGCTAGGTAAACATACTCACGGACCGTAAATTTTCGTTTTACTGCCGTGAAGATTTTCGACTGGAAAACTTTTAGCACACATTCGATCAATTGGGACACTTTAACGACATTGCGCGTGTATGCACGAGTGCGTGGTCGTACAGTGGGATTAAAATGATCTTTAGCAGAAAGAGAGAGAAATTCAATCGCTGTCAAGAAGTTTCGGAGCTGTTTCCTGGCTGCGAGAGTGGAGATGAAAATACAATACGTTTTCGGTAGGATGTTAACCTCGCGCAAATAAAATTTCATGCGAAAATTAATTACTATTAGCGAACTTGCAGCTCATCGTAAAGTTAAAAAATATTTCTGAGCCGGGATACGATATTAATAATTATAATTTTTGCAATTAATGAAATTGATTGATATTTCACGTGACAGCAGCGTCAGTTTGTGCCATTGTCACGACTGGCTATCATTAAAGCGTAGTCGGCTGTAATACTATGCACGTTTTAAACATCATTGTGGATTTTGAAATACCCGCTAGTTGATGCTCCGCTGTGATTGGCTCATTCGACAGATGCAGTTAACGCGATGTTCCCAGGTAGGAATTGACGATGAAAAAAGGGCTCGCCAAGCTCTGAAACAAGGCTCACATTTTTCAATTCAGGCTGAGCACCAGCCTGATTTCAGGCCTAGCCGAACCTCTGAATGATAACGCGGTTTCAGGCTCTTGCACACAGGCTTGAACAAGGGTTGGTAGAAAAGCCTGTACTAAGCCTGAAACGACGAAACAACAATGCTTGAAACGAGCCTCGTTTAAGGCCTTAAACAAGGCCTTAAACAAGGCTTGTTGTTTCGTCGTTGCAGGCTTAGTACAGTCTTTTCTACCAACCCTTGTTTAAGCCTATGTGCAAGAGCCTGAAACCGCGTTATCATTCAGGGGTTTAGCTAGGCCTGAAATCAGGCTGGTTCTCAGCGTGAATTAAAAAATGTGAGCCTTGTTTTAGAGCTTGGCGAGCCCTTTGTTGATCGTCAATTCCTACCTGGGGCAGGCTTATCCCAAACTCTTCTCGAGGCTATATGAGGCCTGTTTTTAGTTTTCTATATTCTACAATGGGGTACATTTAATAAATTTGTAAAGAATTCATTTTATTTATTATATATATTTATTATTTATTATATTATTTGATATAAAATATACAGGGTGTACCTTAACTACTAGTTTTCCGTTGGTGAACATTTTGGGTGTCTTTTTCCAAGCAAAACGCTTTTTTTTTTAAATGTCGTGCGACAAAAATTGGCCGAGATATTCACGAGTAATTTCCAACGGTGAGTAAACTATGGCACAGCAGTTTCGGCGTCCAAGCGTGAGTAGGCGCGAGTTCGAATCGACGTTCGCGCAAGTGGATGCAAATCCATTGATTTTTGTTAAATTAAAATTAAAATTGAAAGTTCAAACTTGCAATTTCGAATTTTCAAATTTGAATTTTGAACCTCATCCGGTCGCCCAAATAAAGTATTAAATAAAAAATAAAAAGTGTTAGACAATATTGTCCACTGTTTACTCGAAAGATCTAAAGATCAAAAGATCTTTTGAGTAAACAATGGATAACATAGTTTAACATTTTTTATTTATTATTTAATACCTTATTTGGGCGACCAGATAACGTTAAAAACTCAAATTTCAAAAATAAAAATTTAAATTTTACTTCCACTTACCGAAATGCGGATTTGAATCCGCGCCCACGCCCGCTTGGATGCCGAAACTACGGTGCCATTGTTTATTCACCGTTGGACTTGTAGATATCTCGGCCAATTTTTGTCGCATAACATTTTAAAAAAGCGTTTTGCTTGGAAAGGTACACCCTATATGCTCACGAACGGAAAACTAGTAGTTAAGATACACCCTGTATATAAACAATATTTTTCGAAACTGTATTGTAAGATTATTTCCATACATTCATCGATCAAATAAAAAGTTTCGAAAAGTCGAAGTGCAAATTTGCACCAGTGTGGTGAGTGTGTGACCTCAAAGGGAGTGAGGTGGCTACGGGTTAAATGTTCCGAGCTGCCTCGTTCGCTTTTGTTGTTTTTCGTGCCTTCGCACCCGACAAGTAGTTGCTTGTCGCTGTAAGCACTGTTATTTTGGGGTTTGGAAACTTTTCCAGGAGTACCTCTGTGGAAGAAAAAAGTCGTTGATCATAAAAAATTAATACTTTTGTCTAAATTAAGGAAAACTATGAAAAAATATCTTACCCTCCATACACTTGAACGCCACCGTTTTATTGTAGGCCCGCTTGGCTTGAATATTTTGCGTCTCTCTCCCTTGACCGCTAAAAAGTAGCTGCATGTCCCGATCAATCGTTCCTCCAATAATTGCGTTGGCGGCCTTCGTAAATTCATGGTACTGAGATAACTGGTTTGTATATTTTTTTTCTGTAACAATTCAGGGGCAGAGACATTATTTATTAAATTCATTTAGTGGTTATATTCATCTATTTATTAAGTTTATTTATTGTAATTATTTTTTTGTTATAATTATTCATTTATTATTATAATCATAATTAAGGAGGTAGAGCCATGTAAACGTACGTTTTTCAAGATTTTTCTATCAAGAAATGAAATTTTGTATGTTGATTCGATAAATTTTACATTTCTTTGTGAACGAATCTTGAAAAAATGTGCACTTACATTACTCTCCCCTCTTGATCAACAACTTCTAATTACAGCTCACTCAAAACGGTATTAATTTTAAATGAAGATTGTATGGTTACTCACCAGAAAAGTTCGTTTTTTCTTCGCTTCTTCTTTGATGTCGGCATCACCCTTGTTTGTATCCAAGTCATTTTCGAATTTTTCGAATTCGTCAATCGTTTTTATTGGAAATTCTACGCCAAAAATATCCATGTACGAATCCTGATCGCTTATGGGTAGCGAGAAGCGGTCCAATTTTTGTTGCAGGTCGTAAGTTAAACTCCTCCTCGTATTCATTAGTTTTCTCTCCAGCATTTCAAAGGCTAAGTCAAGTTTGACACTCAGAAAATCCGCGATGGCACCTGAAATGCAAAAAAGAACAACATGATTAATTCCTAAACTATATATTTTATATAGTATATTTTTATTTGATTTATTTTCAAATTTTTGTTATTTTCATGTAATTAATTTTTTAAATTCTTTTCATTTGATTTATTTATCAATGTAAATAATATATATTATTTATTTATGATATATTTACTTATTTATTATATATATTAAAACCTTACCCAAACCAGGATCTGTAATATGTTGCCGTAGCTCGTGCAGGTCGTTTTTTTGTTTGCAGCTATAACTGGATCCATATCCTGCAACAAATGACAAAAAAAAAAACATTTTTAAAGTGGAATCATAAAAACTAGAAACCTATCAAACCGATGATAAAAAAATTCCTCACCTGAACGTGAAGTGAGGTATCCCGATGTATTGCTGTGTTTTTTTGTGTGTACGCATCTTTTTGCATAGTACTTGTAGATTCCTTGTTCTTAATTTCTCTCAGAATCTTTGCCGATAGGCCTGAATTAGTTCTCTTCAGAGAGTTTTCACCGGAGCTTGTACAGACTTGCTGATTTTTTGCCAAGAGATCTGAATTAGTCCTCTTCGGAGAGTTTTCACCTGAGCTCTTACCGGCTTGCTGATTTTTTTTTTTTTTTTTTATAGCCGAATTTTCAACATCTCTGTTTGTGTTGATGAATGAACTGAGCCTTTTTTTTTACTTTTTGATTTTCTTTTGTACATCGGTTGTTCATCGTCGCTGCTGTTATTGGAGGATTCATTTTTGATCATCAATTCTCTCGCTCTTTTTTTTGATATAACAGTTATTTCGCTCCGAGGACTTTCTATGTCCGTATCTGTGACGATGTTCTTTGCTTGACTGTACGGGCGGTTTAAGCGACGAATCCCATCTTCGTATGACTCTATCGAAAGACAAAAGAGCGAAGAAAAAGTCAAGAATTCACCTGTTTTTTTAAATTTTTGTATTAAATTTTTTTAATTGATTTTTTACCGGCCCAACAAAGAATTTTGAGATTTTTGAAAATCTCCCATCCATTTTGAGGGGCCTTTCTATCTTTTACCCAATTTATGACGGACTTTTGGTCTTTCTTCGGCGGCCAACGACAAGACCATTCTTCTTCATCATCGCCTTCTATCAACCATGATTTAGGTAATAATTCTACCACTTTTTTCCCGTTTTCGGTCCTTTCTTTGTAAAAATGCCCGACCGCATAATTTTGCCTCTCACACTTGTATTTATCCATCTGGAATCATAGGGGAAAAAACGGTTCGAGTGAAACGTCCATTTTGAATAACACAACGTAACACTGCACACAGCACACGCGGCATATTTCGACGTTACCATCAGTTTGTATGACGCACTAGATTACACATTCGTTTACTTACCACGCTTGACGACCAAGTTTTTCTTCCAAAAGCTGATCTCACAAAATTTCCGTTTTCCACCTTTCCCACCCACATAAAACAATCACTAATACATATGTAGAACGATAATTACGACTCGGTTAGATGCCGCGTTGTACACTGTCGCCGGTTACGCACACACTGGCCCTCTCCTCACACACACGCCTCGCTCACATATACGCCTCTTGGATATCTCTAGTGGCGCCGCCTGGTGGCAGATTCAGGCAATTCATGGACGTTCGACTGCGGTCAGCTGTACGCTGTCCGTATTGGAAGGGTCTCGTCTCCACAATGTTTATCTCTACAACTCTGCAAGTCCGTTTTTCAACTGTACAATGACTTATCTCTCATCTGTACAAACTCGGCAATCCACCAACTGTACAAGACTCAAGTTGGCAATATTGAACCTCTACAATGATCTAGCCTTATGATCATCCCTACAACGTATTTATTCGGATTTGTATCAACTACACAATGTATCAACATTGTAGAATTAAAGCATATTGCAAATGCCTCATTGTGTAGTTGATACAAATCCGAATAAATACGTTGTAGGGATGATCATAAGGATAGATGGTTGTAGAGGTTCAATATTGCAAACTTGAGACTCTTGTACAGTTGGTGGATTGCCGAGTTTGTTCAGATGAGAGATAAGTCATTGTAAAGTTGAAAAACGGACTTGCAGCGTTGTAGAGATAAACATTTTGGAAACGAGACTCTTCCTCCGTATTAAGAGGCCAGTCTACTATGAAAATTTCAAAAAATCGAAAGCAAGCCAGACTTGAAGAAACCGACGATGATGAGCAATCAGAAGGGATTTTGTACGGTGCAGGAATTGCCGATTGGGTTTAGGTAAGAGTTTAACAATTTAATAGTTTTAATAGACTTCAAACGCGTTATTCTCGAAACAACGTTTTCAGAATCTACCTCCATCGTATCTCTAAAACTAATAAACCGATTCTCTTGAAATTTGAACCATATATTGTAAACATGATTCGCAACAAGGTGGCCCTCGATGGTTTAAAACATTTTATTTTTACTATTTTTTTTTTGGCGAATAACTGCGAAAAAACGCGTTTTTTACTTTTTTCTTTAGCTACAGTTTACACCACTAAAACGATCAGTTAGAATAACAAAACGTTTGTTATGTCAATCAAAAATCAAGTTGAACGTATTTGAAGATACATTTTGTTAAACCAACTGAATTTTGGTTGGATGAACGAACTTTGTTTTCAGTGTAGAGTAGCGAAATTAATGTGATCTATTCTATTTTCTAATTTTATTTTATCTATACATTTTATCATTTATATACTTTATCAACTCGAAACGATCACATACTTATCAATGTTTCACATTAAAGAAGTTTGTAACTAGTGCTGCATGATCTTGCTGTGCGTTCATAACATTGTACGCATAATTAATTCCAATTTCATGATTTTTTCATTTTATATCTAATTCGTAAAAATATCTAAACAAAAAAGATCGTACATTCGAGTGAAAAATTTCGATTGTTATCGCATCAAACTGACTCTCTTTTTCTCGGTTCAAATCAATACTTTGTCGAAAATATTTCACATTCAATAAGAGTGTCACTATAGTGCAACACAACTTCGCTTTGTGTGCATAACACTGTAATATTTATTTCATGGCTGTTTCGTTTCTTACTTAATTCATGAGAATGTCTAAACGAAAAAAGTTCATTTTTTCGGGTGGAAAAATGTCGATGTTTATTGCGTCGAATTGATCTAGAAAATTAAGATAGAGGATGAAGTAAAATGTCAGTAGTGTAATTTTTTTGCAGATACACAATTTCAACATATTCTCGCATTTATTGCTAATTTTTTTTCATAAAAGTACAGAAAAAATATTATTTTAAACGTATTTTATTTTATCACAACCTGAAACAAGCCTGCATCCAGCCTTGATTTTTTAGGCTTAACATTCACCGGCTGAATAAAGCTTGAAAAAACCCTGAGTTTAGGCTAAGCAGCCAGTCTTGGTTCCAGGCTGCTCCAAACGATGCAATAAAGCCTGGCACAGGCCTGTCTCACTCAGGCTCGGTGAAACAAGGCTCGCACAAGCTTGTTTCCATCGTCAGCCTTTTGATTTCCTACCTGGGTTGCCGCGTTTAACCTACGAGTTTCGTTAAGGGGTTACCCCCACTCGCGATTTTGAAAAAATCGATTTTTTTTATTGCATTTTTTTGAACTATAAGTATCTGAGAATATGTCCTGAAAATTTCAAGTCGATCCGAACAAAATTGACTGAGATATGAGGGTTGAAAGAGAAGAATCCGTTGTGTAAACGACCGGCTAGTGAAACTTTAAACGCGTTTTTCTCAAAATGGCATTTCTGAAGTCGGTGACCAAGATTACTCGAACACTAATGAACCGATTTCTTGAAATTTTGCAGGCTCATTTAATACATAAAAATGTAGTCTTTAATCGTTCGATTTTTTTTCGTTAAAATCGAACCCCTAACTTTGACCGTCCGCCATTTTGTGAAAAATGAATATTTTTTTAAATCCTTCGATTAAAGACTAGTTTATACTTATATTTGACTAAATCCATCCGCATTTTTTTTTCAGATGATCCACTTCGTCGCAATGTTGGTCACCGCAAACCGTGTATATAAAAACATTATTTCATTGACGGCCATTTGCCACTAAACAATGTAATATTTTTCAATAAAAAAGTTACTGAAAGTTCTTCAAGATGTGTTCTTTAAGATGGTATATTGATCGATTAAAAAAGTTTTGTAGTTTTCTTTTAAAAAATTCCTGAAAACGGCCTTTTTTTGCGCTACAAGTGGGGGTAACGCCTTAATGTCAGAAAACATACCGTTCGAGCTCAAAATCTACATGTTTTTTCGCGCATTATTAATGAACGAAGTAGAGAAACCACTTGATTTTTTGACACGACAATCCTAACACTAATCGCGGTTTGCTTAGATTTAAAAATCAAAAGCTCATTATTATTTTTGTACTCACAGCCATAAAACTATTGTTTACGCGGTGCCATGTGTATAGCAAATGGATAAAAGTTTAACTTAAATATTAAAAATCTCCGAAACTTTGTTTGTCAAACTGATTCATTTTTAGACAGTTTATGCACCATAAGTGAATCTCTCAGTGATATAAATTTCAATCGAATCTTAATATTTCGACTTCAGTCGCGAAGCCCCTTAAATATGTACATAGTGAGTGTAAAAAAGTCGAAAAACATAAAAATAATAAGCATGTGTATATGTGTATATGTATTAGGGTGGCCCAAAATTGACCTCCACTTTTTGCCCTTTTTCTCACCACCCAATTATCTTCTTTAAAGAATAAAAAAAAATGTCACAAAATCTCCGAGCGGTCAAATAATACTTGAGCTACCACTAAATATTCATTGACCGGCTAGAGCTTTGGCGAGGTTAATTTAAAAATTATAAAGCGTCAAGTTCACGGGTGAGAAGTAAACGAAAAAAAAAAAACAATTTTTTTCGTTTACTTCTCACCCGTGAATTTGACGCTTTATAATTTTTAAATTAATTTATTTTTAATTATTAATTTTTTAAATTAAAATAGAGTTCGAATTTGGGCCACCCTAATATGTGTGTGTGTGTGTGTGTGTGTGTGTGTGTGTGTGTGTGTGTGTGTGTGTGTGTGTATATGTATATATATATATATATATATATATATATTTATGTTTAAGTACATACTACCTGCGTCCTGTGCTTCGCCTGGGTTGAAATTCCCTCCATGGCAAATCTACCCTTACAATTCTATATTTTATTTTTATTTTCGGCGGGTCTGTAGAAAATCTAACAGAAGACACTGAGAAAGGTCCGCCTCACCTGCCTCACTATCCGAGATTCTCATCCACCAAAATTCCCCCTCCCCCCCTCCCCTCTATCCCCGTTTCCATTATCAAGCACGCCTCATTATCTGTACATTGGTATTAATTTCTTCGTTGTTTTTTCCGTTTGTAGTTTTTTAAGTTTATGAAAATGCGAAAATTACACACAGCACCTGATTATTCCTGATTTTTTCTTTCTTTATTCGTTTATTTCTTCACACGTTTATTTCATAGTTTGCTTGGACTCGTTTGCTATTGCCGTCTGTTTGTTTCCATATGAACCTCACGTGTGTTTGTTCGTATGCTTTTTTTTATTGTCATTGTAATTAACTACACCGCGTAATGATCAATGGCCTAAATCATATTTAACATTGTGAGCTGTGTTTCTGTGAAAGATTCATCGAAATCGATCAAGCAGTTCTCGAGTTATGTACGCGCAAACGTCTAGACAGACTATTTTTTTTCACAACACGACTTTTCTACTCATTTTAGTGGATATAAATCACCTGTAAAGAAATCTTGTGGAAATAAAAAAAATTGCTGACAGCACGCCTTACAGTCTTATCATATATATGCAGAGTCCCATTTAAATCGCCCACTCAGGTGTCTTCGTAACTGCTGACGATATTAAAATAAGTTTCGGACAAAACTCAAATGCTTTCAGGCGGCACATTATCCGCTGTAAGTTTTTCGTGTGTATGCATCTACGTATATATTTCCAGTGCCGTTCGAATTGCCGTTTTTTGCAACGTTAAAAAAAGTTTTACATTGTTTGAAAAGTTGATTTATCTTCGATGAAATATGCCAATTACGTGGATACTAAAGAAAACCATGACACATGGACGTGATCGCTTTTTGCCTTTTTCAAGTCCTTTTTCTACCTTGCCTTTTTTCGCATTCGGTGCACGAGTGTAGCGAAATAAGTTTCGCTAATTGAAGACACGGAAGAAAAAACACCCTGCCATAATAGCAAGGAGGCGGAGATTCCCGTGGATAAAAAGGACCAGGATCGACCTCCAGAGCCTAATCTACTTATTTCCTCCCTAATTGAATATATTCGTGACACGTACACTGAAAACGTCCAATCAGCGACAATGTTTTATTTTCGTTCGAAGAATAGGTTGGTAAGAAAGTCTTGCGACCCAAATGACACCTTTACTAAATACACATAACATTTTGTTAAGTTAAGATTAATTTATAATATAGTCTGCCTCTTCGTGTACAGTTCGTGTCCAATGCTCTGGTAAGCTTTGAATGCCAGCCGTCCAGAAATACTTAGGTCTTGAATTGAAAAACTCTTCAAGGCTATTTCAAAGATCCGTTTGCTTATCAAATTCTTTATCGCGCAAATAGTTGTTCAAAGCCCGAAATAAATGATTGTCTGACGGGGCTAAGTGTGGTGAATATGGTGGATGTGGCAGTAATTAGGATGTTGAATAAGTTCTCGCTGTTTTTCAACAGATGGCGTTACCAGTATTGCGTGTGTGTAGTTTTAAATAGTAACGCATCTATAAAGGACTATAAGCAAGCTTGAAATGCAGGGTATGTCATTTTGCCAAAGTGTAAACAACTTTTTTCATAGTGTTAGACATGTCAGATTTTGTGCAAAAAAGAGTATTTTCGGGAAATTTAATTGCGCTACTTTATTAAGGAGGGAGGTCTAGAATTTTCCAAAAAATCGATTTTTTTTCATTTTCTAAAAGTATAATATCTTACGAGTATTTTCCGACTAATTGAATGTAAATCAGACCATTATTCGCCGAAAAACATAAATTTGAAGGACGCCGTGGACGCTGCATGCAAATCGTACTCAAAACTTTAAACTCGTTTTTCTCAAAACCATGTTTTCGAAGTCGGTGATCAATGTAACGCGAGAACGGCTTTACCGATCGGGTTGAAATTTATATCACTTCTTCTATACATAGTTTTCCTCCGCATGAACGAAGGATTTTTTTTGGACAATTATTTTTTTTTTATAGTCAATTTTTGCAAGTGAAATTTTGGTCAAAACAACACTTTTGACTTTCAACGTCCGCCATTTTGTGAAAAATGGAAATTTTTTAAAACCCTTCGTTCAACCGGAGCATTATATCATTAACTAAAGATTCCCCCCTGTTTTGTTGGTTTCAGATAATCCGTCACAGCGTGAGAGTGATCACCGCAAAACCTGTTTTTTTTTGCAGCGTCCTCGGCCATTGATACGTATCGGCTTATTTTGAAACATATTTCTTTTAAAAAATTATAATGTTTACATTAAATATATATCTTTTAAACGGAAGAACTTTTGTTGTAAATTATTTTATCGTTTGGCCGAAAAAAAATCGGAAAAAAGGCCTTTTTTTAACGTTCCAACTAGACCTCACTCCTTAAAGAAAAATCGGCTGCTGAAGCACACAGAATTCTTGCTGAAACTTACGGCGACCATGCTCAGTCGGAAGCAACATGCAGAGATTGGTTCAGACGCGTCAAAAATACTGATTTTGATGGGTTGAATTGGAGGCATTACTTTATGAAGACTCATGTCAGACGCTAGCTGAACTTCCAGAATCATTAGGAGGATCACATAACATTTTCAAAACGTTTGAAAGCATTAGGACTGATTTTTTTTAAATAGAGCATTAATTTTTACGAAAAAAAAAAAACAGTAAGAAATCATTGAATATCCCAAAACTTCGGATTCTAATTGTGAAATAGTTCTTTGTGTAATTTTAGCTACGTGGGGCTGAGTGTTGTGGAGAACACGACGTTTCCGACTTGTCGACAATTTTTTCATCATAATCATCGATGATATTATACTTTTTCAAGTTGATAACACAAAAGTTTTTCTTATTCACGTAATCAAAATATGACAATGCATAATTATGCCCTTTAATTATAGAGTTTATGAACTATCAAAATCTACAGAATACATGTATACCTCGAATGTATTTTTTCGAAGTTCATTGAAAAAATAAATATTCATAAACCATCATTTGACTCATGTGGACTGCTCCAATCTCCTTAAGTAATGAAAGTAATACTCAATCTCGAAAGTCATCAAAACTATTATTTTCGCCTCTAGAACACCTACTTTGCACCGTCGCATCGTAACTAAGTTGCGCGGTGGGCAAGTACCACAATGTAGAAAAATTCCCTGTGGCGTCAAAATTCGATATAAATTGAGACTTCAGTTTTAACGACAGTTCTGATTTTTTTCGCTAAATTATATTGATTCCAGTTTTTATCGACAATTCATATTCTTGACTTGTTTTAAATATGAATTAGCTTTGGTCCATTTGCTCGTCAGGTAACCCTATTTGCTCACGCGCAAGATCAAGCGCGGCTTCGAACCCACCTTCGGACAATTGTATTTTTTTCCTTAAGGTAGTTCCTCTGCGAAAATCTCAACCAAAAGTTTACATACCATGTTCATGCTTAAAAGATTGATAATTGGTTTAATTAATAATAAATAAAATTAAAAACTACGCAATATTGACTCCGTACTAGTAGATAATACGATGGATAACATTTACTGTCGTAAAATATATTTTATATTGTGTTTTTTATCTACTATTGCCAGTGAACTTTTTGCCGGGACTGTCCAGGCTTTGCCCCAATTGTTTTTTTTTCCAGGCTTTGCCAAGCTTTGCCAGGCTTTGCACGAAAATTGTGAGGTCTTCTCATGGTTATATCTTGGAAACTAGGTGGTGAATGATTCTCATTTTTTTTCACATTATTCGTGATATCTTACTCTAGCTTATCCTCGTTTTTTTATCAATTTCTTAATTTTAGTTTTGGCGGTAGAATTAATGATGCTCTGTTTGCCCATCATAACGCATTTGTTACGTGTAAACCAAGCCAACTTTAAGTGTAAATATCTCAGGTTTGGGCTGGTCAAACTTATTCAAATTGCACAGATGTTTGGATAATGTATTAAATAACATATATGTCAAATTTCAACAATTTCTTAATTCAACTCTCCTGTGGAGGTACTACCTTAAGATTTGTTTTTCGCTAAAAAAGAATGAACATGTAGTTTGGCTTTGCAAATCTATAAAACGATTTAATAATTTTCGTTTATTATGTGATACTCGGAGAGAAAAAAATCGCGCGACTTTGAAAGCGAATATCTCGGCCAATTTTCGCAACGGCACGTCCTAAATTCCCACGAAGAAAATCCAAAATATGTGTGATCCAAAAAATTCGACCCGATCCTAATATGTGTTGGAAAAAAATTCCGAACAAACAAAAAAAAACGCGTCTCGTTGGTTTTTCGTTTGATACCAACACACATTCTATTGTTTACCTTGAAAATCACGGAGACCTCGCCATATACGTGAAATTGTGCGGCCTGATTTAACTAGCTGTTCGCAGTCCCTCGTGGAGCGACTTTTTTCCCTGTCATTCGGCACTGCGTATCTCGAGCGTCGAAGGTAGTTCTAAAATTAAGGTGGAAAGGAGAAAGATGACGAGGCGAGAACGAGGGAAAAAAAGAGCGTCGCTAGCGTCTCGGTAGGAGGCTAAAAATATTTTTTTCACATTGCAAGCTCGTCGGGTGCTGGAGGGCGATTTTTTCGACGGTTTTGTTTTCTGGGATTTTATTTTGCTCGAAACGAAGAAGCTCCGGGGCTACAGACGGCGACAGAGAGGTGGAAATAGATATCCGGACGCACGATGCTGTTGAAGCTTGCATTGTGAAGTGCAACGGAAATTCTTTTTTTATTTCGTATTTTTTCATTTTTATTGTTATCCAAAATATTTTTCCATAGAGTTAGGTTGTAGATCTCTTATGAGGATCTTAAAAAAGTTTATGGTGGCTTTGATAGGTTAAAAAAATTGCAATAAGGAACGAAAGAAAATCGTTGTATTCAAACGATGCACACTTCAATATCATGATACTCGTCTAGATGTATGTAAGTATATATATATATATATATATATATATATATATATATATATATATATATATGAGGGTGGCCCTTAATATGGGTAAAAAAAAATTGATCGCGCCGCCCTCCAAGACAGTGCCAAATAATTAAAAAAAAACCTACGTGAAGCCCCAGCTATGTCCGTTAAGAGGAAGGCGTGCCTGTAAGCATGAACTTAAATTTAAATATCAATTTTTCTTCATGATTGGAGAAATGTCGATTTTTTAAATCTAGTCTATTTGTCAATTTTTCAACAAGATATTTCTGTGGATTAAATAAAAAATTCGTACTGAACGAAATAGTATCGATATCTTATGTGTAAATTTTTTAAATATTATGTTTTTTCCGACCAATTGGATGACTTGTGCGAATAAATAATTTCTTTTTTTTCAATAAAATGAACAAGCTCGCCAAGTTTAAAATCCTGCCAAGTTTAAAATGTCCCTATGCATTTTTGCGAAAGTAATTTTCAAATACATTTTTATCCACAGCACTGGAAGTCTGATTTCAGTGAAATATTAATATATTTGTATATCAGCACGCAAGGAATATTTCTAACAAAATTTAAAAAAACAATTCTAGCCAATCCGGAAGTTCGATGTGAATGGTTTATCGTGAATTTATATCCTTCGTACTTAATAGATTTTTCTGACAAGATGCAAATTTAAAGTTTGATTTTGATGTGATTACAAGCGTTCGACAGCAGCTAAATCGAAATGTTGTTCAAAAATAATAAGATAGTAAAACTGAACGCTCATCAAATCTAGTATGGAGGACCTTATTGTTTGATCTGCATATCGAATACCAATATACAATAGCTTCGGAAGGTGAAAAAAAAATTGACAAATAAATTAGATTTATAAAATCGAAATTTCTCCAATCATGAAGAAAAATTGATATTTAAATTTAAGTTCATGCTTACAGGCACGCGTAGATTTTTTTTTCATTATTTGGAACCGTCTTGGAGGGCGGCGCGATCAATTTCTTTTTTGACCCATATCAAGGGCCACCCTGATATATATATAGGGTGGCCCTCATACCCACGGCTGCGCCCGCGTTATAATTTGGCTACCACCATTTTTGTTTTGAAAATACGTTGAGTGAATTGATTGATTGCTTTTAAAAAAGGTGGACATGATACAACCGAACCAAAAACACTGAAATTAAAACATGTGTAAGCGGCAGAGAGCGCAGAACAATTGCAAAGACATTAATCCGAACCACAATTTATGAAATCTCTACAAATATGATAACAGCATGATAACACGCATCTTAATAAACATGCACATACATGTACACGCACACGCAACATACACACACAGATACATACACTAGTGATTTTGGTCACAGGTCCATATTATCAAAACGCATAGGTAGTTTTGAAATAGAAATGAAAAGTTCATTGAAATTAAAATTTCACACATAAGGTGAAATATTGGTATTATCGTAACACATCTCGGTAAACGATGTTGTAGGATTTGCCTTGCTCTGCGAAAACATGCAAGTTTTTGGCGTTGGAAACGCGTGAGCAGGCCACGTAGAGCTGCCTATGCGAAAAACATGGTTCACCTGAGTGCAAACTCGCGACTTTCATAGTTTGGCCCTGCGACTTATTTACGGCCATGGCGTATGCCAATTTAAGCAGATATTGCAACTTTTTAGACTGGAATGGCAGATCTGTGGGGATGCTGGGTATCCGGCACGTTTTCACCCTTGGTTGCACCGGTTAATATGGTAGCTTCAACGACGTTCCTCCCCCGATGGATGATGCGTAATCTCATTCCGTTACACTTCTTCGGTGCGACGGGATTACGCACTTTCATATTTCAATTTTGTATGTTTCGTCATCCGTCACGAGACCTCATGCAGGGAGGTAGAGTATGCCATGGTATGACAGCTATGAATGTATCCTTATAGTTACTATTTGATGTTCTAAAATAAAAATATTCCAAACCAATAATTTAAAATATGTCTTCGATTCTATTAAATAAGAATAAAATTAACTATTTTCTATTGTATTAAATTAGTACGCTATAATAATTTCAATTTCATCATTATATTATATTTGAGTATAATATTATAATTAGAAAAATATTATATATCAGAACGAAGAGTACCCTGTGTGTTAATCCGGGTCATGAGCTATCTACATGTTAAATTTAATTGAAATCGGTCAAGCCGTTTTCACGTGATTGAGTAGCAAACAGACAGACTTTCAGATTTATAATATTAGTTAGGATATATATATATATATATATATATATATATATATATATTGTGACGTGATTTTTTAAGTCACGTCACAGAAAGGCTACCGACGATTTAGTCGTGCTCTCGATGCCCGGGTTACGACCCCTTCGTGTATGTTACGGGCCTTTCCTCCAGTATGTTTGTTTTTGTAACGTTTTAGGTTTGGGTTTTGTTGTTGGTTTTGATGAGGTTGGCGTGCGGAACTCGGTCGAGCGGCGTGTCGCTCAACGTACCGAGCAATCCCGGCCGAGGGACGCGCCCAACGAGGCTTTCGGGGAATCGGTGCACGCCCGGCTGAGATGCCGGCGCCCCACCGCAGTGGTGCATCGTGCTGAAGAGCGGGCCGTTTGGGTTACGGGCGGAGGCGGGAGACCTCCGCGCCGCGCTTCTAGAGAGAAGCTTTGCCCGCTCTCGCATGGTGACCCGGGGATGCGATCCCCGAGAGCCTCCAGGTTACCTAGGAGGAAAGGTCCCGGTCTGTTACCGTTCCGCTTGCGGGGTACTCGGGCAGGACATATAGATTCCGAAAGGAATATTCTTCGAGAATATTCTAGTTCCCGAAATAATATTTCAGCTCGGGAATATTAGAAGAAAATGTTCTCGCTCGAAGCTGCGTTCTCGCGTGAGGTGAGCGCGCGAGCGTATTTACATTTTTTTCGATAATCGCGCTCGACAATGATCTCGCTCGCTGGCCTTCGCCGCGCGAGGTATAGTTGACGACCGATTTTGCTCTCGGATGAGGTCCGTCAGAGTTCTGCTCCGGACGCCGTGTGAGACGGACGTGTTCGTCCACGGCTCTTGTTCGCGATCCCGTACTCGGAAGGCGAGCCCTTTCGGACGGAGATAAGTTCTCGCGATTTGCAAGAATCAGCTCTCGCAAAATAAAATAAAATACTTTATTTTGTGTTAACTTTATTTTTGGTTCCCGCGTATCTGGCATCTCGTACGCTACTCCCAGTGAATCCCGACCCCTCTACCATGACTCACAGCCTGAGCGGCCGTGGTTTACCGCAACCGCCCCCCCGGGTAAGTGCATCCAGATAGTCCGGTTATGATTCCGGCGGAACAAAAATCAGGGGAGGTCTCCCGACTCCCAGGTCATACCGGTTAGGATTCCGGTGAAACAAAAACCGCGGAGTCCTCCAGCTCCGATGGCGGGTCAGGGCGGATCCCCCTGGCCCCCAGGGCATACCGGTTGAGAAATCCGGTGAAACAAAATTCTCTGGCGCCCCGGGTATTGCGGATGCACTCACGCGGGGTGGACGGCCGAAGGTGACGGTTCCCGCACCTAGCTCTCGTATTCTTGTTCTCGGTTTCATGGTAAGAAAAAAATAATCCCCGTCACAAATGGCGCCCAACGTGGGGCCACGCCGGCGAGTAGCAGTTCCCGGTAAAGTTTACGGGGAATGAAGAAAAAAAGATAATTTAATTATTATTTATTTTTTCGTTCGTTCCGCCGTTCTTGCTCTCGATTTTTAATCTCATCGCGAGATTGTTCTCGCGTGAGCGTCCCATTCCCGGTCCCGTTCCTCATCCTCAGACGGCTCTCGAATATGTTCTCGTAAAGAGTCCGAGATCTTTGAAAATTTTCGTTCGCGGAAAGTATAAGGTCTCGGACTGTAGCTTCGTGCTGGCTCGACGCGCTAGGCCTAGGTAGGCCGCGGTGCGCGGGGCGGGCGGCGCTAGCGCTCTCGGGAATCGTAACAATTTTTCAGCCCGGTTACGAATTTCCAAAGATTTCCCCTCGAGCCCTTCCTCACGGTCTCGGGAGTCGAAGGATCGCTCGATCGCGCTCATTAGTACGCGATTTCTCGAACGATCGACATCGGCAAATTCGCGACATCCTTCGACGAGCTCTCGAATACTTTAAAGAAAACGTAAGTTCTCCTAGTGTTCTCGCGAGTTATTTTTTTTTGCTCCGTTCTCGACCCACCTTCCTCGATCGCCCGTCGGACCGAAGAAAAAAACGAGGGGTTCTCGTAGCGGTGTGCGCGTAACCGCGATCGGGAAAGGACCTCCCTCGCGGAGTGGCCTTCCCACCCCGCTGGTGTTCCCGTCGGGTTTTCTCACGCCGTAGAAAACCCAGAAAAAGAAAAGGTGCTCCCGCGAAATTTCCTCGTTTTCGGAGGAAAGTGCTCCCGCGAAATTTCCTCGTTTTCGGAGGAAAGTGCTCTCGCTGGCTTCCCTCCCTGAAGGAGAGGAGAAGTGCGCTCCCTACGAGTTTAAAATTGTTTTTTTGTGTGTGCGTTTGGTGCTGTCGGTGCCGTTCTGTGTTGTTTATGTGTTTATTGTGCTCTCGCTCCCGTCACCGCGGATCGCCGCCAAAAAGGATTAGCCGATCAGCGCCGGTGAGTCCCGACGTAGTCGGAGAGTGTGATTGAGCATTTTTTTTTATTTTTTTTTTAATCTTTTTTTTTTATTCTTTTTCCCGAATATTAAAATTTTTTTTTTTTTTTGCGACCCTCATTCATTCGCTCGATACGTGGAGTTCACGAGACGAGGGTAGCTCGGCCTCGTCGATCTCGTAACCGGGAGCTTTCGGGGAATCGGCGACCCCGGAACGCTGCCGCGGCTCTCGAACACCGGGGTGACACGCCCGACGCGATATATCGGGTGTCCCCGAAGTGGGACGAGTCCTCCGGCACCACCGTTCCCGGGCCGAGTAAAATCAAGGGAAATTATTATAAATTTTTTTTTATTTTTTTTACTCATTTATTTTTTTTATTTTTTTTTGTTCTGAAAAATTTCCCTCGCTCGCTCTCGCCCCGTCGAATTCCCTCGACGGGAAGGAATAAAATTCCCTCGTTCTCGCGGATCCGAATAAGATGATTCGGATCGAGGGAAAATAATTATCTTTTTTTATTTTCTTTTTTTCTTTCGAAAATTTTCCCTCACGTTCTCGTCCCGTCGAATCCCAACGACGGGAAGAAATAAACATTTCTTCGCTCTCGCGGATCCGAATTAACAATTCGGATCGAGGGAAATTATTATCGAACTTATTATTTTTTTTATTTATTTTTTTTTGTTGTTTGAAAAATTTCCCTCACTCGCTCTCGCCCCGTCGAATTCCCTCGACGGGAAGGAATAACATTTCCTCGTTCTCGCGGATCCGAACGAAAGCTTCGGATCGAGGGAAAATAATTTTTTTTTGTTTTTTTGTGTCGAAAATTTTCCCTCAGTCGCTCTCGCTCCGTCGAGTCCCCTCGACGGGAGGGAATAAAATTCCCTCGCTCTCGCGGATCCGAATTAACAATTCGGATCGAGGGAAATTATTATCGAACTTATTATTTATTTTTTTTTATTTTTTTTTGTTGTTTGAAAAATTTCCCTCACTCGCTCTCGCCCCGTCGAATTCCCTCGACGGGAAGGAATAACATTTCCTCGTTCTCGCGGATCCGAACGAAAGCTTCGGATCGAGGGAAAATAATTTTTTTTTGTTTTTTTTGTGTCGAAAATTTTCCCTCAGTCGCTCTCGCTCCGTCGAGTCCCCTCGACGGGAGGGAATAAAATTCCCTCGCTCTCGCAGATCCGAATTAACAATTCGGATCGAGGGAAATTATTATTGAACTGATTATTTTTTTTTTTTTTATTTTTTTATTTTTTTTTTTTTTGGAAAATTTCCCTCACTCGCTCTCGCCCCGTCGAATTCCCTCGACGGGAAGGAATAAAATTTCCTCGTTCTCGCGGGTCCGAACGAAAGCTCGGATCGAGGGAGAATTATTTTTGGTTGTTTTTTTTTGTTTTTTTTTGAAAATTTTCCCTCCGTCGCTCTCGCCCCGTCGAGTTTCCTCGACGGGAGGAAATAAAATTTCCTCGTTCTCGGGGGGCGAAAATTCCCTAGCTCCCGTTTAAAGTCGGTACGCCATCACACTCCGAGTACTCCAAGGACACTCTCCATGGCGACCGGAGGCGCGATACCGAAGGTCTCGTCACGGCTCTCGGAAAACGCTACCGATTCGTCAGATGACGTGATCCCGATTGGGGACCTGACGCTGGGCCCACGGGCCCGCGCCACAGGGCTGCCGGCCCGAATGGATAGCACCCAGGCCGCCGATGGGCGACGCCCGGCGCGGCCCCGAAGCTCCTGGTGGAGCGACCCGGTTTCCGTCGCCGACAGGGACCGGCGCTCTTCGGTGAGGCTGACAGGGGATTTACCCCCTCTCGCCCCAAGCTCCCGAGGGGGCGGAAGGCCTCAACTTACCGGACCCGGTCGTAGGGTTGTACCCTTAAACCGGAGTGATCTCGAGTCGTCGAGTAACGAACTGGTCCCGCGTCGGGGTAGGAGATTTTTATCCCCTCACCGAGTCCTCCCAGAGGTACGCCGATGGGAGGCCACGTTCTCGGGTCGTCACGGTGAGGACGTAGAGGATTTCCTCTCCCTCATCGACGAGGGGCGCGTCCTGGCCCGTATTCGGGATGAGGACCTGCTCCTAACGCTCTCGTTTTGCCTCAAGGGTATAGCGCGGACTTGGTACCGCCAGGCCCGAGGCACGCTCTCGAGTTGGCAGGCCGCGAAGGTCGCATTTCGCGAGCGTTTCGCGGACCCCGATTACCAGATCGCGCTCCGCGAGGAGATTTCGTGCCGGACTCAAGGCGAGTCCGAGTCAGCTCTCGTCTACTTGAGTTGCATGAGCGGCCTATTCTCCCGTCTGGATCCAGCCTGGACGGAGCGAGAGCAGGTACGCTCCGCTCATCGGAACATGCTACCGTCATTCCGTCTGGTCACTCCTTTGCAGGACCACTGGACGATGAAAGATCTCGAGCGTGTGGCTGCACGTCAGGAGAGAATCCTGAGCAGCATGAGCACGCACCGCGTACCGCCAAAGCCAGAGGCCTCCCTCTGCCCGGCGTACGCTTACCGTGAGCCGCGGCAGAAGCCGCGTGTATCCCGCCGCTCCGGCTTCTACCTCATGCAGAGCCCGGTAGCGATTGCTCACGAAACGGCCTCCTCTTGCGAGGAGGATGCTCCAGAGATGCTCGATGCGTTGTTGCCCCAGCGCAACCAACGGGCATCAGGTCACGTAAAGGCGACGCAGGGGCACAGTCCCTCGCGGTCTACCCCGCCTCGCCGATCGTTCTCGAGGCCCCCCAAGGGCCAGTTCCGGAAGGACAAGGCCGATAACGCCGCGTCTAAGCTCCCGAGTGGTCCTCCAGGGACCACCCCCGTTACCGAACCATCGAGTGTGCCCTGCTGCTGGAATTGCGGCAAAACGGGCCACCGACACAGAGAGTGCCCGGACCCCCGGCGCCTCTTTTGTTACCGTTGTGGACAGTCGGGCGTGTCCACGAACCGTTGCCCCTTCTGCAGTCGGGGAAACGGTCGAGGAGGCGAGTGAGGAAATCCCCTCCGCCTCCTGGGACTAGCCTCGACGATGCAACTTTCTCGCGTAGCTCCCGTGTAGCGACGCCACGCCAACAGGCTACCGAACGTAAGAAACGGCGAAGGCGACAGCTACGTAGTCAACAGGCTACCGACACGACCCCTCCAGAGGAGGACTCTCCTCTCGAGCAGGTCGTCGTAAATTCGGCTTCCGACCAGAACGCTATAGCGTTCCGGGTCCAACCACTTTTGGATGGAAAACCCGTAAGAGCTCTCGTGGACTCAGGCGCAACTAAGACCTTTATCGGCCCCGTTCTCATTGAATGGTTGGCAGCTCTCGGCACGGAAACGATAAGGATCCCACCGCGATCAGTAGTGGTCGCGAATGGTCAAATCGAAACCGTGCACCTAGCTTCCCGTGTGCCTTTGCTCCTTAATGGCCGTCCGGTCACGATTCTCGCGCATCACCTGCACTCGCTCTCGGAAAATCTAATCCTTGGATTAGATAGCTTACGGGCAGCCCGGATGGTGGTGGACTTTTACAGTGAGTCCTGGTGGTTTCGCGACACACCAGAGACCCTGTACGCCTTCAGCCCGGAAGCTGGCACGCCCCGCATCACTATGTGTTGTGGGTTGTGTACGCCGGATCCCGATGAGGTAGCTCGTCTAGACGAGCTCCTCAATGCTCACGTGCCACAGATACCGGATGAGTCGGCAGTCACCTCACTCGTTGCACATAGCATAGATGTGGGAGACAGCCCCCCGGTGAAGCAGCGGCCATATCCCGTGACTCCGGTCATCCGCGACATTATGTGGGCGGAGGTGGATCGGATGCTCTCGACTGATATAATCGAACCGTCAAGTAGCGACTGGGCTAGCCCCGTCGTTATGGTCAAGAAGCCGAACGGTAAATACCGTTTCTGCATCGATTATAGAAGGGTTAACGCGGTCACTAAGAAGGATGCTTACCCCATCCCGAACATGACCGGTATTCTCGATGAGTTGAGACAAGCTAATTACATCTCGACTCTCGATTTGAGTCAGGCGTATTGGCAAGTCCCAATGGATCCCGCTTCTCGCGAAGTTACCGCTTTTGTTGTGCCAGGCCGAGGCTTGTTTCAATTCAAGCGGATGCCTTACGGTCTAACAAATGCTCCCGCAACGTTCCAGCGGATGCTGGACCGGCTTATCGGTGTGGATATGTATCCACACGTTTTCGTTTACCTGGATGACATTATCATTGTCACCAGGACTTTCGAAGAGCACCTTGTGTGGCTTCGGAAGGTTCTCGCTACGATCTCGGAAGCGGGGCTGGCAATTAACCGCGAGAAGAGCGAATTTTGCCGCCCCCAGGTTCGCTATCTCGGCTTCTTGGTGAACCGCCAAGGCCTAGAGATTGATCCCGACAAATTGGCTCCCGTACTTGATTATCCCGAACCGCGGAACATCCGGCAACTGCGTCGATTCCTCGGCATGGCGTCGTGGTACCGTCGCTTTATACCGGAGTTCGCGACCATCGCCGAACCTCTGACTCGCCTTACCAAAAAGGACGTCGAGTGGCGATGGGATCCCGAACAACAGAATGCTCTCGATAAATTGAAGCGGTACTTGACGAGCGCACCGACGCTCGCCTGTCCCGACTTCTCGCTCCCGTTCACGCTGCAGACTGATGCTAGCGGCGTAGGTCTCGGTGCCGTCCTCACGCAGGTGATTGATGGGCACGAACGAGTTATCGCTTACGCGAGCCGCGCTCTTACTGCGCCGGAACGGAAATACTCCGTGACGGAGCAAGAGTGCCTCGCTGTGCTCTGGTCCATACGGAAATTCCGTTGCTACCTGGAGGGGTACAGCTTCACTGTGATCTCTGATCACAGCAGCCTTAAATGGCTGCACAATTTGAAGAACCCCACTGGTCGGTTAGCGCGATGGGCATTGGAGTTACTGGAGTACAGTTTCACCATAGTCCATCGGAAAGGCGCACTGCACCACGTTCCCGATGCGCTCTCGAGGATCCCTGAGGGTCACGATGATGCCTTGGCATTCATCCACGACACTGAGGACCAATGGTACCGTCGCCGGGTCCGCGATGTCGAGCGGGTCCCGGATAAGTTCCCGGATTGGAAGATAGTTGAGGGTCGACTGTACTATCATCGACCCTCCTACTTAGCGGATCTCGAGTTTGAGGATCTCGATGCGTGGAAGCTCGTGCTTCCCCGCGAGCTCCGGCAGCGTGCTCTTACGGAGTGCCACTCGCTACCGCAGGCAGGCCACTTGGGTGTCGACAAGACGTACCGTCGTCTGGCGACCGCCTATTACTGGCCTGGTCTTTTTAAAGACGTGGTGGTTCACGTACGGCAGTGTGACACCTGCCAACGCTGCAAAGTCGAGCAGCGAGCTCCCGCCGGTCTCATGGGCCATCGCCTTGTCGAAGGGCCCTGGATGACCGTAGCTACCGACATTATGGGGCCGATCACTCCCGGGCGATCTGGCCACTCATATGTTCTCGTAATCCAGGATCTCTACACTAAGTGGATAGAGGTCCAGCCCCTTCGCAGGGCAAACGGAAAAGCTATCGCAAAGGCTCCCGATGACCTGGTTGTCGCCCGCTGGGGGGCGCCCAAGGTGCTGATCACGGACAATGGCACGGAGTTCGTTAACCGCGACATACGCGAGTTGACTGAACGCGTGGGGATACGGCATAGCACCACCCCGCCGTATCACCCCCAGGCCAATCCTACCGAGCGGGTGAATCGCGTGGTGAAAACCATGATTCGCGCCTTCCTGGAGGGTAACCATCGGGAATGGGACGCACACCTGCACGAATTCCGGTTTGCGTACAATACTGCGCATCACAGCTCTCTACAGGCTACGCCTGCGTTCGCGAACTTCGGCCGCGAACCCTCGCCAGCGACGTCGCTGCGACGTGAGGCCGAGGGCGATCCCGACATCGCTCCACGCCCTCCTGAGGAGTGGGTGAGGCGTATGACCCGACTCGACACGTTGAGGACGGCTTTTACGCATGCTCTCGATGAAGCGTTCCAGAAGCAATCGGAACAGTACAATCTCCATCGCCGAGATCGTACGTTTCAGGTTGGCGATCTCGTGTTGCGCCGTGCGCATCGGCTCTCGTCTGCAGCCAAGAAATTGACTGCTGCTCTCGAGCCCCCCTATGAGGGGCCTCTGTTGATCTCGAAACGGCTCTCGCGGGTAGTTTACGAACTAACCGATCTCGACGGGCGATCAAAAGGGAAAGTTTCCGTGCAGGATTTAAAACCCTATCGAACCCCATGATACCGCACTAATCATTATTTTTGATTGCAGGATACCGAACATGTCTTCCGGAGCAACCACCCCCGAGCGGGAAGTGGTAGATTTGGAGGGCGATGAGGCGACCGGCGGACCATGGCTCGACCACTTGGTCCGGTTCGGCGCCAAGCTCCCGCGGTCGGAGGCGGCCATCTCGTCGCCCCCACCGTTATCGTGGGCCCCGGGGGAGATGCTCCGGGCGTGCGTGGCTACGCTCCGAGACTCCGAGCCTCGGGACGGCGAGTCGGCGGAGGGCCTCATTGAGGCCATCCGAGACTTAGCCCACGACGCTATGGGTCCGGGGCGGGCCCGCCGACCGGCGTACTCCCCGGTCTCGATGGTCGCGGAGGACCATGAGGCTGAGGATGCCCCTGAGCTCCCGTTGCCCGCGGACGGAGACCCGGCGGACCCGGGGACGGCATCTGAGCCCCCTGCGGTGGCGCGGGTGACGGCCCCGGCGACCGACCGCCGACCCCCAGGCGGCGGGCCATCCCGTCGGCGGAGACCCGCTCTCGAGCGGGCATGTTATAGTTGCGGTGAGGTGGGTCACCGCTATAGTGACTGCCCGCGGGGCCCTCCAACGGCCACCTTCTGCCGTCGGTGCGGACGAAAGGGCAAAACCTTGCGGACGTGCCCGCGCTGCAGTGAGGGTTGGCGGGAGGCGGGCCCATACGTCTCGCAGGCCGGCCGCAACGTCCCGCGGGAAGAGCTGAAGGTGATGCGGCTAGCGCGAGCGGAAGCCCGCAACGCGCGGCCGCCGCCGCCGGCCTCCCCACCGGCGACGCCGGTCGAGCCCGTTCCCGGTCCTTCGGGCAAGAAGTCCCGGAGGCGGCGTAGGGGCGGCAAGGGCAGGCGGGGTAACTCGCAGGCCCGTGCGGGCACACCCTAAGCCGGCCCCTGCGAGTTCTCGCATCGGAGCCCCGATTCCCCGATTTCCGGAGGATTCGAGATGGCCCGAGTTCTCGGTATGTGGGTCTTTGACCCTAGCTCTCGTGTGAGGCGGCAACGCCCCACAGTTCTCGCAATACAGGCGTTAGCCTGGGTTCTCGCGCGGGGCGGCAACGCCCCGCAGTTCACGCCATGAGGGGCCTCCGGCCCCAGTTCTCGTGCAGGACCGTGATGTCCTGCAGTTCCCGCGATAGGGGGCTAAGCCCCTGATTCCCCCGGTGGAGGAAATAAACCTCGCAGTTCCCGTGACTCGCGACGACATGACTCGGTTCTCGGCCCCAATTACCCCGGAGAATGGGTTGGAAAATTTGGAGCAGTTCCCGTAGAGTTCTCGGAGCCACCACCGAAGTAAGGACACCCTGGCTGATTTGGTAAGTCCGATTCTGGTTCGATTGTTCCGTCCTTGGTGGTGGTACTTGTGGATCGTTTGGTCCAAAATTATTTCTCGCGTCGCGGGGCGGTTATTCGTCCGCGGCAGATCTCGGTCTCTTCCCCATATTATAGCTACCGAATTGTAACGGGAAGAGACGACTATGCTATCGTTTACGCAAAAATATATTTTTTTGTTTTGTGCGATTATATTTTCTCGTGCTGTGGGGCGATTAGTCGCCCACGGTAGATCTCGATCTCTCCCACCTTTAGGCTACCGACTGTAACGGGAGAGATACATTTTAGCCATCGAATACGAACAATTGTTTGGTGTTCTGGTTTCCTTTCTCGCGCTGCGGATGCTTGGTTCCCCGCAGTAGATCTCGTTCCTTCCCACCGTTTTGAGCTACCGACTGCAAATGGGAAGGACAAGGATTGCTACCGTGTGCCTCTCAGCTAAGGCTCTTGCTCAGCAGAGATGGCGTAGTTCCCTGATCGTAACCACCCTTAAGGGGTGGGGAGTTGTGACGTGATTTTTTAAGTCACGTCACAGAAAGGCTACCGACGATTTAGTCGTGCTCTCGATGCCCGGGTTACGACCCCTTCGTGTATGTTACGGGCCTTTCCTCCAGTATGTTTGTTTTTGTAACGTTTTAGGTTTGGGTTTTGTTGTTGGTTTTGATGAGGTTGGCGTGCGGAACTCGGTCGAGCGGCGTGTCGCTCAACGTACCGAGCAATCCCGGCCGAGGGACGCGCCCAACGAGGCTTTCGGGGAATCGGTGCACGCCCGGCTGAGATGCCGGCGCCCCACCGCAGTGGTGCATCGTGCTGAAGAGCGGGCCGTTTGGGTTACGGGCGGAGGCGGGAGACCTCCGCGCCGCGCTTCTAGAGAGAAGCTTTGCCCGCTCTCGCATGGTGACCCGGGGATGCGATCCCCGAGAGCCTCCAGGTTACCTAGGAGGAAAGGTCCCGGTCTGTTACCGTTCCGCTTGCGGGGTACTCGGGCAGGACATATAGATTCCGAAAGGAATATTCTTCGAGAATATTCTAGTTCCCGAAATAATATTTCAGCTCGGGAATATTAGAAGAAAATGTTCTCGCTCGAAGCTGCGTTCTCGCGTGAGGTGAGCGCGCGAGCGTATTTACATTTTTTTCGATAATCGCGCTCGACAATGATCTCGCTCGCTGGCCTTCGCCGCGCGAGGTATAGTTGACGACCGATTTTGCTCTCGGATGAGGTCCGTCAGAGTTCTGCTCCGGACGCCGTGTGAGACGGACGTGTTCGTCCACGGCTCTTGTTCGCGATCCCGTACTCGGAAGGCGAGCCCTTTCGGACGGAGATAAGTTCTCGCGATTTGCAAGAATCAGCTCTCGCAAAATAAAATAAAATACTTTATTTTGTGTTAACTTTATTTTTGGTTCCCGCGTATCTGGCATCTCGTACGCTACTCCCAGTGAATCCCGACCCCTCTACCATGACTCACAGCCTGAGCGGCCGTGGTTTACCGCAACCGCCCCCCCGGGTAAGTGCATCCAGATAGTCCGGTTATGATTCCGGCGGAACAAAAATCAGGGGAGGTCTCCCGACTCCCAGGTCATACCGGTTAGGATTCCGGTGAAACAAAAACCGCGGAGTCCTCCAGCTCCGATGGCGGGTCAGGGCGGATCCCCCTGGCCCCCAGGGCATACCGGTTGAGAAATCCGGTGAAACAAAATTCTCTGGCGCCCCGGGTATTGCGGATGCACTCACGCGGGGTGGACGGCCGAAGGTGACGGTTCCCGCACCTAGCTCTCGTATTCTTGTTCTCGGTTTCATGGTAAGAAAAAAATAATCCCCGTCACAATATATATATATATATATATATATATATATATATATATATATATATATATATATAGAGAGAGAGAGAGAGAGAGAGATATTTATATGATTGATTGATTGTATGATTATGCTACGCAAAAGAACCTCCAGACAACTCGGAAATATAAAACGTCAATGAGCGAAACAGGACCTCAAACATAGCGTATAAAAAAAAATGTTCAAATGTACAGAGTTCAAGAAAGCCAAATTATAGAAGTAGGAAAATACGCTTTTTAACGACTTTTAACAACAAAGAATTGTTAAAACCAAATTTGACGAAAGTGAAAAAAAATAGAGATAATGCTACCATCGGAGATAACCCAAGCGAACGATAAAAAAAATCTTCGTGCCGCCAATATTCGTATGATTTTTTTGTCAAGTGACAATTGGTGAGACCTGTAGCATTCTATATTTCAAGTTACTACACCGGGTTTCCAAGCAACTTTTAATTTTAGAGCGAGTGTCGTTAGCAGTTCATGTAAGAATTAATTTTTTTTTTAATCATTATTTGCTGTTGTAAATTAATTCAGTGATATGTCGACGGCAGCAAAGCAAAGACGAGCAAGTTGGAACTACCCTAATACTCTTTCTTATATATGCGGAGAGTATGGAAAAAAAAATAGAATAACTCAGCCAAGTGCGAGTCGGGCCTCGCTCCATTAGGGTTCCGTACATATGACCAATGGAATTTTCGTTTAACTTGATATTTTATTAGGTAATGCTTTTTTGTGTCTTAGTTCTTAGGTAGTACTAAATAGAAACCATATGGGGCGATGACAGGTACACTCAGAAAAAAAATTTATTATGTTCTAATAAATTGGCACTTTGGAACATAACTTATTAGAAATTAATAAATGTTTACTCGTATGGAGAGAGTTTTTACGTAATTGTAACAACAGCATTTATTCGGCGTCACTAAATATGCTTTTTTTAGGTGACGATTTTCCACATCAATTAAAAGCCATATTTAAAATAGAACATTTGAATAAATATTTCCTCAAATCAAATAAATACTACTTTTCAATCACGAAAATCTCTTATTTCGCGACTGTGATACTAATGCGCGCATGCGCACTTTGCCCTTCAAGGCGACGGGCCCGACAGCAGGCCGCTCGTCAGATGTAGCTCACGCATACGCTTACCATGTAGCTTCTTCCTACGGCAATGCTTTGGGCACAAGTGTCAATGTTGCGTTTCGGAAGTGAGAACCTCCAAAGTTAGGAATGATTTAAGTGTAAGTAAGAATATAAAGTGAGAAAAAAACGTTCAAGTGAGAAAATAATGACGGTCGAAATGACACAATTCCTCGAAGAAAAAACCAGCTGGGGGATTATGAACAATCCTATTAGATGTTAAGAAAAATTCTTAGTAAATCTTAAACATAAACTTAAATAAAAAAAATGTCTTAGCTGTTAATAAAATCGTAGTAGGCCGACATACGAATAAGAAAACTCATTCGCCGGGAGACAAACTTCTTTGTCCTTGATAAATCTTTTTTCTGGGTGTAAAGAAAGCTTTGTATACTCCTGCTGTAAGCTAATAGTAAAAATATAGAAAATTATAAATTTTTCGTATTATGTGTACCATAAGTTACTATACATACTACATTATGAATCGGTGTTTTCAGTATTTGTTGTTAAAATACAATATATGATACATAATATACAAAAATTCCAAATTCCCAAATAGTTTAGTTTTTGAAATAGACCCCGTAACAAAAATGCTCTAAAACTGACAACTTTGACGACCGCCCGTTTCTTCATTTTTGAAGATAAAAAAATATATATATATTGGGTTGATACAAAAATCTTGCAACACACAACACGAGTAAGAAAGAAAAATATTTTATTTTAACAATAAACGATTATTCAGTAACGTAGGCTCCCTCTACATCTACAACTATTGCCCAACGCTCTGGTAGACTTTGCACGCCCGCAGACCAGAATTCTTTTGGTCGTGAATTAAGAAAGTCGTCCAATGTATTTTTGAGATCCGACAGATGATCAAATTTTTGACCCCGTAAATAGTTCTTCGAAGCTCGAATCAGGTCATAATCGGTCAGTGCTAAGTCGGGTGAACACGGTGGGTGTGGTAGAATTTCCCATCCTAGCTGCGAAATAGTTTCTTGTGTCATCTTAGCGACGTGGGGTCGAGCATTGTCATGGAGAAGCCGAACTTGAAGACGTTTACGCCTTTTCTGTTTCATAATTTTAGCCACCTTTTGCAGTTGTGCAGAATAAATCTCTGCCTGTATTGTGGTATTGGTTGGCAGAAATTCGTAATAGAGCAGGCCCTCAGAATCTCACCAGCAGAGTGAAACTTTCTTCATTTCACGGGGCCGTTTAGGGGTCGGTTCTGGTTTTTCCTCTTTCGGTGGCCATTGACGCTTGCGCGTGTGATTAACATACAACACCCAGCTTTCATCCCCAGTGATTATTTCTTGAAGAAAATCCTTTCTTTGCAGACGATGCAGGAGTGAAAGACAGATAGACATGCGTGTTGCTTTGTTTGATTCGCTGAGATTGTGCGGTATCCAAGACGAAACAACTTTCCTATATCCCATCTCTTGTAAATGTCGAAGGAACGCAGGATGACTGAAGTTGAGTTTGTTGGCTAATTCTCGTGACGACATATTAGGCTTTGCCTTTATAAGTGCTCGCAGTTCTTCATCGTCCACAATCGATTCCCTGCCGGACCTAGGTTTTTCTTCAAAAGATGTATCACCAGAATGAAAACGCTGATACCAACGGGAGACCGTTGAATAATTAACTACATTAGCCTTGAACGCACTGCACATATTACGGGCTGCGGCTCTTGCAGAATGTCCTTGCAAGAATTCGTAATATGCGATTGCTCGAAGTGCACATTGATCCATCTTTGCTCATGCTGACTCCGCGGAACATCTGACTCGCTTATATATCCTGCGGCATGGAAGGTTCTAGACCATTCTTGTATTTCCTATTCTCGAATGTTCTCGAACTTCATTATTAGGAAAAATATTTTAATGGAAAAAAAAGTGTTGCAAGCTTTTTGTACCAACCCATATATATATTTGTACTCACCTCAATGAGCTTCAAAAAATGACACCCCTCGTGCCAGGCAAAGAAAAAAATACTGCCTCTTTTTCACGTATGGGATGTCCATGAAAAACAGTTTAATTGAATTTCTAATTCGATATTCGGTTTTGGGTCAACATTCTACCTGAAATATCCAAATTTCAGGTCCGTACCTCATTCCGTTTGTGAGCTAGAGACCCGTGACACACGGACGGACAGACGGCAGAGTGGCATTAATATGGTTCCGTTTTGCCCTTTTGGTACGGGACCTTAAAAACGATTAACAATTTCCTGAAAAACGTGACTTTTTTTTTCTTATTTCGAGATAGAAATAGAGGACGAAGATAAATTCACAGAAAATCTTAGCTCCTTCAGTAAATAGCACGGAGGACGCTTCTACCAAAACAAAAATCATGGAAGATAAGGTATCAGGGAAAATGGGATATACACACACAGATAGCTGATTCCGTTTGGTATTTGACGCGTGACTGCCGTGACAAAAGTCTCACTGAAGAAAATCACGGAAAAGGAGCTTACTCAATGTAAAAATATTTAATAAGCTCGCGTTTTTCAATAAAATTATATTTCATGAAAAAAAATGGTATATTTCCGTGTTATTACGTAAAATATCAATATTAAGTGTTAAAATAGGATCAGTATAGAGATGAGATTTAGAAAAAAATATACAGGTTTACGGCATCGGATCGGCTGTTGAGCTGCTTATTATAATTAATGTAATTAATTACAATAAGCAATTACATAATAATGCAATTAATGTAATTAATTACAAAAAATAAAATAAAGTGTGTCACTTGACACTTATCGTGTAAGATGAAGAGGAAGAGGGAGGAAAAACGCGCAAAGAATTGTTATCCAATAAAAAATATCGTATCAAATAGAATCAACAAAGATAAGAGCGAGGAAGGAATTCCATGGCGCTCAAAAAATCAAACAGCTGGATAACAGTTTACCAAGCACACCTGCCACGTTTTATACATGGCAGTATAAACGTTAACATTCTAGCGGATCATCGAGGAACTGTTCTCTCTTTCTCTCTCTCCCTCCCCCCCCCCCCCATATATTGCACGAAAAACAGAAGCTAGAATCTTTAAAATTTCACAACGACAGGTTTCCCCTATCCCAAAATGCTCCCCTATGGTCAGAATTCTACGATAAATTAGTTAATTGATAGATTTAACAAATATAGAAAAGTTTTTAGGATGGTAATCGCCACTTTTCAAGACCTGAAGACAAAATGCCACTTCGTTGTCCATCCCTATGCTAGGCGCCGCGCCGAGGATCCTCGGGTCTTTATCCCTTGTCGTATATACCTTATGACATTGAAGTTTGCAACATGGGAATGCAACAGACATGATTTTTTTTTAATTCTCTAATTTCCTTTGGCAAATTCAGAATTCTACGATAAATTAGTTAATTGATAGATTTAACAAATATAGAAAAGTTTTTAGGATGGTAATCGCCACTTTTCAAGACCTGAAGACAAAATGCCACTTCGTTGTCCATCCCTATGCTAGGCGCCGCGCCGAGGATCCTCGGGTCTTTATCCCTTGTCGTATATACCTTATGACATTGAAGTTTGCAACATGGGAATGCAACAGACATGATTTTTTTTTAATTCTCTAATTTCCTTTGGCAAATTCAGAATTCTACGATAAATTAGTTAATTGATAGATTTAACAAATATAGAAAAGTTTTTAGGATGGTAATCGCCACTTTTCAAGACCTGAAGACAAAATGCCACTTCGTTGTCCATCCCTATGCTAGGCGCCGCGCCGAGGATCCTCGGGTCTTTATCCCTTGTCGTATATACCTTATGACATTGAAGTTTGCAACATGGGAATGCAACAGACATGATTTTTTTTTAATTCTCTAATTTCCTTTGGCAAATTCAAGCGACGAAAATCACGCAAACATCTTTTAGGATTTTTATTTAGCGATCTACAACAAATCTCAAAATATGATTATATATATATATATATTAGGGTGGCCCTTAATATGAGTCAAAAAAATTGATCGCGCCGCCCTCCAAAACGGTTCCAAATAATTTTTAAAAAACCTACGCGAAGCCCCAGCTATGTCCGTTAAGAGGAAGGCGTGCCTGTAAGCATAAACTTAAATTTAAATATCAATTTTTCTTCATGATTGGAGAAACGTCGATTTTTAAAATCTAGTCTATTTGTCAATTTTTCAACACGATATTTCTGTGGTTTGAATAAAAAATTCGTACTGAACGAAATAGTATCGATATCTTATGTGTACTTTATTTTAAATATTGTTTTTTCCGATCAATTGGATGACTTGTGCGAATAAATAATTTCTTTGTTTTCAATAAAACGAACAAGCTCGTCAAGTTTAAAATCCTGCCTAGTTTAAAATGTCCCTATGCATTTTTGCGAAAGTATTAGGAGTACAACTTTGCAGTGACCGTTTTACTTAGAGAGCCACTGCGGCCGAAGTAGTGGCCCTAGCTCAATAAGAAAAGTGGCATTTTAAACTAAAGGCTCTGCCAATGTAAACAATTTAAAAAAGCTAACGGATACGTGTATGCATTATAAAGTTATTGGCACTCAAACATGGCAACCTACGAGCCGAATTCTCAGCATTTTCGGGAACTGCTCCAAAGACAAGAAAGGAAGGGATTTTTGCACCGGATTGTGACTGGAGATGAAAAGTGAGTTTACTACGATAATCCTAAACGCCGAAAATCATGGGGACTGCCTGGTCATATTCCGTCATCGACGCCCAAACCGAATATTCACGGATCCAAAGTGATGCTGTGTATCTGGTGGGACCAGCTGGGCGTTGTGTACTATGAGCTGCTCAAACCATCCGAAACCATCACAGGGGAACTCTACCGACGTCAGTTAATGCGCTTGAGTAAGGCACTCAAAGAGAAACGGCTACAATTCAACGAAAGACATGACAAGTTGATACTGCAGCATAACAATGCCCGACCCCACGTTGCAAATGTCGTGAAAAAGTACTTGGAAACGCTGAAATGGGAGGTTTTATCCCACCCGCCGTACTCTCCAGACATTGCCCCTTCCGACTATCACTTGTTCCGGTCAATGGCACACGATTTGGCTGACCAGCACTTCGGTACTTACGAAGAAGTCAAAAATTGGGTCGATTCCTGGATTGCCTCCAAGGACCAAGACTTTTATCGACGCGGGATTCGAATGCTACCTGAAAGATGGGTCGAGGTCGTAGCTAGCGACGGGCAGTACTTTGATTTAAAAATATGTAGCCACTTTTTTATAATAAAGCCTTAAACTTTTGAAAAAAACGGTCACTGCAAAGTTGTACTCCCAATAATTTTCAAATACATTTTTTATCCACAGCACTTGAAGTCTGATCTCAGTGAAATATTAATATGTTTGTATATCAGCACGCAAGGAATATTTCTAATAAAATTAAAAAAAAAAACAATTCTGGCCAATCCGAAAGTTCGATGTGAAGGGTTTATCGTGAATTTATATCCTTCGTACTTAATAGATTTTTCTGACAAGATGCAAATTTAAAGTTTGATTTTGATGTGATTAAAAGCGTTCGACAGCAGCTAAATCGAACTATTGTTCCAAAATAATAGGATGGTAAAACTGAACACTCATCAAATCTAGTATGGAGGACCTTATTGTATGATCTGTATATTGAATACCAATATACAATAGCTTCGGAAAGTGAAAAAAAAATTGACAAATAAACTAGATTTATAAAATCGAAATTTCTCCAATCATGAAGAAAAATTGATATTTAAATTTAAGTTCATGCTTACAGGCACGCCTTCCTCTTAGCGGACAGTGCTGGGGCTTCGCGTAGATTTTTTTTTCATTATTTGGAACCGTCTTGGAGGGCGACGCGATCAATTTTTTTTTTTACCCATATCAAGGGCCACCCTAATATATATATATATATATATATATATATATATGTGTGTGTGTGTGTGTGTGTGTGTGTGTGTGTGTGTGTGTGTGTGTGTGTGTGTGTGTGTGTGTGTGTGTGTGTGTGTGTGTGTGTGTGTGTGTGTGTGTGTGTGTGTGTGTGTGTGTGTGTGTGTGTGTGTGTGTGTGTGTGTGTGTGTGTGCGTGCGCGCGTGTATGTGCACTTTAATCTCTAGGTTTTTGAAGAAGTTCATCGCATTACATCGTCTCATTTTATGTACCGGCGATAACACGAGCCGCACTACTTAATTAAAATTCATCGTTCCTAAACATAAACGACGCATTCGAATTGTATTTGGTAAATTCGGCCTCACACCTAGTCGAAATTTCTGAAAATCTTGATCGTTGGTTTTCAACGGATCCTCAAAAAATAATTACAACATTTAAAAAATATTCTTTAAAAATGTCCACTCGATCCGTTCGCCTATAAAAGCGTATTTCTCAAAACGACTATTCCAAGATCGGTGACCACGATATCTCAAAAGTCACTGCGACGATCAACTCCAAATTTTACAAGCTCCTTTGACATATCAAGAAACAGTGCTTGAACGAAGGAATTTTTTTCCGACCCATATTTTTTCTCAGTCAACGAAAATAGAGCGTTTCTTTTCAACGAAGGGCAATACTTTTACTTGGACTGCGGTCATTTTTTTTTAAATCAATATTTTAATAAATTCTTCTTCCAAACGCTAGATAATTTCATGCAAAATCTAAATGCGTTAATTTTTCTTCATCTCGGATCATTTGTCCCCGAGTAGCAGCGGTCATTGCGAAAGACGTTCGTCGAAGAGCGGTCTGCTCATTGTATCATTGTATCTACTTCGTTTGTAAATATTTTCAATACAAAAATTGGGTAAATATTTACAAGTGGGGCTCCAGCTGTAATCGGCTACAAACATTTTTTTTAACGTGTTCGGGGCTATTCTGCTGTATGAAAATGTGTCTTTTATGATGGGGGAGGGGTGTATTATTTAAAAAAATATATATTTTCGGAAAATATTCGATTTTTGAAATACGTTTGTTTGGATTCGTTTGGGTTATGAAATAAGAAATGAAATTGTCTTCCCACGATTTAAATATTATTAACAAAGTGCCCTGAATGACATCGCCGCGGTACAAAATTTATAAACCCTTTTTCTAGCTGGAGCCCCACTTGTCGATATGTATCAAAAATTTTGTAAGAAACTTAAAAACATATTTTTCAATTTAAAAAAAAAAACAATTTATAAACCTACACTCGTTTTCCCAGAAAAAGTTCATGAAAATTCCACTATTTTCCGATCACGAGCTGGGTGTTACCCCAAAGCGAACGAACACGTCGAAGAAGAGCGCGTAATTATGATCTACATTAATTTATCATTTTTTGTATCACGTTTTATTTCACAATTACACCCTCCCCTCACAACCCCCCCCCCCACACATTCTCTCTCTCTCTCTCTCTCTCTCTCTCTCTCTTTCGTTTTGTGCCAGCAAAGTTTTATCCGCAAAAAGCGAGACTGCTTCCCTTTTTGCGGTTATAAGTAAAGCAACAAAAAAAAGAATCGACACCTCGTTGACAGTTCGCGGAGAAGCAAAGACATATTGCTCTCCAAGTTATATTCTTGTGTATCGTTGGGATTACGTGTGATCCGTTAGAAAGCTGATGTCGCTACACACAAACTTTTTTCACGCGATTCCGAAGAAACGATGAAAAGTTTGTAGCTTCTTTTTGTCGACCTGCCCAAAACTCTCCCTCTCTCTTTGTCAGTTTCTCTCAAGAATTCTCTACCTACGTGAGTCAGGATTATTGATCAATTTTCTTTTGCTACTTTAGTAGTGTTGTTTTATGTTTTACTTATCTTACGTAGTTCTACTTCTTTGAAAATAACAATCATCATCACAATAGTAACAATAATAATGCGTTACGATTATTATTATTAATACTATCGGTATTTGTTGCCATTTATGTTAATACTGTTATTAAATAATAACAATAATAATATTCAAGTAGTTTAAAAACATATTATTCTTATCATTATTCAAAAATAATATTGGTAATATACGACTCCTTTGACAACACCGATAATTATAGTAACCCTAGTAATATGAATAATGACAATTGAGAAATCATAATAATATTATAAATCCAAGAGTATAAATGATATTAAAAATCATGAGTTATCATAGGACGAAAAGCGAGGGAATCAACGATGATGGGGGAGTCGTGGACGAAGATTTTTAGCTTAGCGATGTAAGAACAAAGCAGGAAATTGTGAAAATAAATAGAACTTAAGTAGGAAAAGCGAGCGGGTGAAAAAATTTGTAACAAATACTGAGGCAGCGATGTATGTAAGAGGGAAATGTAAAAGATGCGACACACTGCGCGGTGGTATAAAAGTAACTAACGAACTTACTAACTAATAATTTATCCTTTTATTATTTATTATGATTTATATAATCATTAATTGTTGTTATTATTTATAATGATTATCTACTATTATTTATATTATCGAGTATATTTATACTGTTTGTTATTAATATTGTCACTGTTATAATAATAGCAACGAAAAGAATAATAAGTGCAAACAGTACAGCAATTTCAAATAGTATAAATAATAATAATAGTAAGAAAAGTGCATAACGCACACCGGTCGGAACCTCTCTGAAATGTGTTTTCTTTTTTTAAAGTAAAGAATAAAACCTCTCGTATGCAAAAACATTTCACGATAAGCCCTCTGATTTTTTCAACAAACGTAAGGGCGAAATTTCCCACAAAGAATAATGTTTCAATACATTTTTCTTGCGTCGATTTCTTACGTTTCTTGTTTTTTTTTTATTAGATTTTTTTCTGAATCATAAACAAAGCCAATGGATTCGTAACTGCGAGACGGCCGAGTGAAATCTCTGGTGGAACATTTTTTGTGCACGTACTCGGTGAAGTAGCCCGCGCGTAATTAAGCTTTGAAGGATCGGTTAATTTCCGACCGCGCCCTCTGCAAAGCGACCTCGTAAATCCTCTTTCCTCGGGCTACGCGAGCTCCCTTCGACGAGGGTGCGTTCTTTTTCGTTCTTTATTTGTGTTGATTTTTTCCTCTACTTTTTATTCC
>OZ023312.1:7166853-7209353 GCA_964007375.1 Ophion obscuratus
GTTATGAAAAAAGTCTGTTTTCTTGCCTATAATCGACGTTTTTTCAATGCCAAATCGTCATTTCCATCCAATCAAAAATATCCTACGCCTTTGTAGAGTAAATATATTCAAGAGTACTCAGTTCAACTTTCAAGTCAATCGGATAATTTCTCTTTGAATTACAATGTTAGGCAAATTTGAAAATCTCATTTCGAGAAAAACGCGTTACAGATTAGCTATCAATTTTTGCAAGATATAATTATGTTTACCATAAAAACTGCTAATCACCTATACCTGGCCCATACAATGGAACCCTTCTCTTCCTCAAATAATGCCTGCTGAGAGGCTGTAGCTTTTCACACCCCTTAAATTATTCGAATGTGATCCTTTGACCGATGACGAATCGAACAACTATTACACAAAGGACTATTTATTCGAGAACATATATTTCGATAGTCTGTAGTTTGAGTCATAAAAATACAGATTCGAATAATCTACAACATTCATATCTCCGAAATAGAAAAAAGTGAGTATCTAATAATCGTATTACCGTCTATAGCAAAAAGCCATACGTGGAGACTACAAACTCCGAATGTGTCCTTGGCTTTAATGAATTCGAAATTGTAAACTGTCGTCATATTTACGATTCGGAAGGATATTATATCTCTCATTATTTTGCCAAATCTGATATTTGTTTTCGCTATAAATCAACTTCGAGATTTTAATATTCACAATTTCGATTAACTATTTAACAGACTATCATAAGATTGATCTATCCATATTGGAACGTTCGTCATTACTGAATTCGAAATTTCGGTCCTTCTGAATATTGATCGTTCGAATTTCCGATCCCCATCCCAAATCGTCTGACCATTTTTTTCCATCATTTATTATGTTAACCAATTAATCCCCGTCCGGGAATTTCTTGCGGTGGAACCGGTTAACTATTCGGAGCAGGTAGTGGGAAGGTGGGAATAAGGGAGATGGGGTACCTGGAGATGGGGTACCTGTAGTTGGAGGTGACTCCTTATGAAGCCAGGGTTCTTAACATGCGAGGCATGAAAATAGGTTAAAAGATAACAATGGAAAACATATGGAGTTATAAAAACGTTTAATAAAGATATATGAAAGAATGGTGAAAAAGCTAAAAGTATCTGAACGAATATAAGAAAAAAATTATTATATAAATGGTTATTTTGAGGAGAACGAAGAGAAGTATTTAAAAAATGGTGGATTTAAGGAGATAACGGGGAAAAAGCTTAATTTTCAAGAACTGTGAAAATGACGAACGCCTAGGGATGTTCCGATACTAGTAAATATAAGTAAAGTATCGATACTTTCCTTTCGATACCAAGTACTTATGGTATCGATACATTCTTCCGATACTTGCTTGGTATCGAAACCAAAAGTACTTGTATCGAATTGAGAAGTATTTGTATGCTGGCCGAGGTTTCGAGCCCACGCCACCGGCCGTGGTGGCGCCGTAGTTGGTCAGGCTCTGGCGGCTCTAGTGTCATTGGGTAATTTTAACCAATAGCGCTACTCGATTGGCATCCATTACCAAACGCAATTGGTCGAGGCTTATCCAATGTATAATATTGTCGTTGTGACATTCGGAGTCGAAATATTACGATACAAGTGAATACGAAAAAGTACTCTGTTCTTTATTTTCGATATCAAATACTTTTAGCATCGATTCATTCTAGCGATACTTATTCGACATCAAAAGAAACATATCTGGTACCGAATCGAATGCGACTAAGTGAATTTCACAATTTCTGAACAACATCCAAGCGAACAAATTACAAGAACGAACAATTTTTTAAACCGCTCATTGTTTACTGAGCGGCGTCATTTCCATTTTCACAATCAGCTCTCTCTCTCTCTCTCTCTCTTAATTATATTTTTTCTCTTAAATATTTTCATCGATTAATAAAGATGATTCACATAATACTTCTACTTACTGTTTATTAATACATGTGTGGTTCCCAAATATATTTTTTCCATTGTCCCATATAGTCCCATAAAAAATTGTAAAAAGTATCGATATGAGTAGGTATCGATACTTTAAAGGTACTCATATGAGTAGTATCGAAATTTTCTCCAAGTACTAGTTATGTGAGTAGGTATCGATATCTCGTGGGTATCGGAACATCCCTATGAACGCCACCATACGGCGGGTTCGGAAAAGAGACGTAGGAGTCACGGTCCGTGAGCCCGTACGTGGTAAGCTTATTCAAAGGCTGCGAACAGCTTAATGCGATAATCTTTTTGCGACTCAGGGCCGGAGTTTTATACCCGCCTCTGTCTGCCAGCACTTATGAGAGAGGATTCGCCGGACGCCCACCGTTGGGCAGCGCGCGAACTAGCGCGCGGCAGGCGCGAGCCGTGTCGATTAGGAAGGGAGGGATTCACATATATGGTAATACAACTTTAGTTCCACGGGACGCCGTGGGCAGTTTTTGGCGCGGCTATGAGACTTCGGCCTAAGCCCTAAGTGTCACAGCGCGCGCCGTACAATTTTTCTTCTACATTAATAAACGTGTTTCGTGACTGCGCGGATAGTGTGGTCTGATTTCACAGGTGAGCGACAGGTGAACGACGGCGCGAGTACATGGTGGACGTGGGGATCACGGTGAGTATGGACTTAATAATAGCTTAACCTAAAAATTAACAATAGTACAAACAAAATAAAAACTAAATATATTTTAAACATAAATTTAAGTTAAATTTAAATTTAAATAAATAAGTTACATATATTTAAAGGAATGTTTAGTAAGAAGGTTTTGTATAGAGCGCACGGGGAAGTCATCCAAGGTGTATCCTCAGATAATACCGAGAATCTCGGATAAAACGAAAGAATCTGCTATGCCTATGCGTGGAGTAGTCCTGTATTGCTACTGTTTTTCGTATTATCCGAGAAACCCTCTCCCCATATTACCTCGGATAAGCGAGGTTCCACTGTAGATTGATTTTCTACAATATAAAACCGATTTTTCTACATCTTAAGATTGATTTTACTAAATATATACTACCTTCAACACGCTCCCGAACCTAATCGTCCGGTACGGTCAGATTCCGCCTAACGCGCCGCCCTCTTTCCCTCTCCACGTTGCCCTGTTGGTGCAGGAACCAATACGGTACCGAACAGCACCCCCACCCGATCCACAAAACGCAGAAAGCTGCGCAGCACTCGGTCGTTCTCTCGTTGAACGCAGTACAGAGATGGATTTTTTAAAATATCAATATCCATTTTGTTAAATATAGAGATCGAGTTTTCAAAATATTGTATTGATATTTGATGAACATGAAAAACATGAATTTTTTTATTTTCTTTTTTTTTATACACGTATATGTCAAATGGAAAATTCAGCTGCGCAATTTCGTCGTTTCTAGCTCATTAATATCGAGTGAACAAAATATATTTATGCACTACGTAATCGATTTTTTTTTTTTTCAAGAATGTATGAAAGAGCTGGCTGAACTTTAATAAATGGTAATTAACATAACTTCTATAAACAATAATCAATATAAACGAGTGATCATAATTAATATGAACTCTAATAAATAATAAAAATATATCTTAATAACGATTTTTTTATTTCCTTTCGAAGTTTGTAAAAAAAATCAGATTCTCTAATTTGCAAGCTAGGCAGAGATTCATCAGTACTTTTTCAAAATATGTTAGAGTTTTCCTCTTGTGAATATTTAGATTAGGGCACTTTGTCGAAAGACGGTCTTGAAATTTTTCCTCCGTCGGTATACCGCGATTTCTTGTTCAAACCTCCACTCCGAAAAATCCCATATTCTCAATATGTACCTTTTTTGTTTACTTCCGGTTGATAAATCCAAGAGCAGCATCATCGCCGCGCCATTCGTTCGAGAATTCATCAATGCCTACGTGACGCGTGTAAAACGTCATCGTAACAGCAATAATCCGCGATACGAATCCACTCCACTATTGTTTTATACATTACGGAAGGTTTTCCCCGAGAACGTTCGATTTTAATCGGGTGGCAAAATGAGTTTTGCCTCGAGGCAACGCTTGTGCTCGGAAATAAGCTCTCTCGTCTTCCGTTCTCATATGCATGGGCCCGTGCGTTACGCGCCCGATATGCGAGCCACACCTTGATAAAGTCGATCACGCAGCGACAACCCCCACATATCGCACTCTCGCTCGCTCTTGTATTACGAGAACCATTATTACCTTTTTAAGGTCAAATTCTATCAGCAGTTACGTCATACAATGTTTTTTTGTGTGTTTAGGTTTGATGGGGCTCTCCAGTTTTTTTTACCACGAAAAATTGGCTCAGAACAACCGTTCAAGTGGAATGGCTGTCTGAAATTGAATTGATAAAAAAATAATAATTCAAAAGGCTGTAAAAACCGAATTTTCGCTTTACGAAAAAACTTTTTGGGTTTTTTTTTGTAGAGAATGTTCTGCTCTAACATACAATTTGCATGGAATCGTTCTCAAAATATTTCTCTGATACAAAAAAGAATCAAGTACAACAAGAAATATAAAAGAAACGACGTCCATCATTGATCGTGTTTCGAAAAGCTTTATTCAATGAATTTGGTTTAATAAGATGAAATAATTTGTTTTTACATTATAATGATTGATAATCATCGTTCCTTTTTTTAAGAGTCTGTTTGTTGCAATTAGGGTATTTCTGTCGATGATTTTGCACTACGCCCAATAAATATTGTAGCTGCTCTTCGTTTTTTGTTAATGAACCGTTATTTGCTTCTATCAAAGTGACAACACGTTCAGCTACGTTATTAACGACTTTTCGATTTAAAAAAATCTAAGCAACTCAAATAAGTGGCACATTCCGGCCATAATTCAACATTTACTCTAAAAAAAATTATGAGGTAAATTGAATTGCTGGAAAAGAAATAAGGACTCTTGAGTAACGAAATCGCTTATGTCTTTGTTCAGCAACATTTCCCAATCATTTTTTTTTTAACAATTACTCACTCAGAAGGTTTTTTGAATTTTTCTCGAGATTGCAGAACTTGTACCATTTTTGTCTTCACCCTTATCGGCATAGCATTGTCGAAAACCGACAAAGCAACAATTTTCTCGTTAAAGTACCACAAGTGACTAGCAAATTTTTTCGAGGCAGCCTCTCCTACAACAGGATTTACTTCGCAATAACGAATGAAATTTTGTAGCAGTGACAGCTCTTGATTTGGGGCCAAAATGGGGCAAAAATGTCGCGGTTTCCCGTCCGTGGCGCTAGTGTGAAGCTTGTAATTTCGCACTACGAGCTACTGCATGCGGCCGCTTTTTTATTGCATTTTTTTGAAGTATAAGTATCTGAGAATATGTCCTGAAAATTTCAAGTCGATCCGAACAAAATTGACTGAGATATGAGCGTTGAAAGAGAAGAATCCGTTGTGTAAACGGCCGGAAATTGAAACTTTAAACGCGTTTTTCTCAAAATGGCATTTCTGAAGTCGGTGACCAAGATTACTCGAACACTAATGAACCCATCTTCTTGAAATTTTGCAGGCTTATTTAATACATACAAATGTAGTCTTTAATCGTTCGATTCTTTTTTCGAAAAAAAATGGCCGTTTTATAGCCAAAAAACGGCCGTTTTTTTCGTTAACATCGAACCGTTAACTTCGACTGTCCGCCATTTTGTGAAAAATGAATATTTGTTAAAATCCTTCGATTAAAGACTAGTTCATACTTATATTTGACTAAATCCATCCGCATTTTTGTTTTCAGATGATCCACTTCGCCGCAATGTTGGTCACCGCAAACCGTGTATATAAAAACATTATTTCATTGACGGCCATTTGCCACTAAACAATGTAATATTTTTTCAATAAAAAAATTACTGAAAGTTCTTCAAGATGTGTTCTTTAAGATGGTATATTGATCGATTAAAAAAGTTTTGTAGTTTTCTTTAAAAAAAATTCATGAAAAAGGCCTTTTTTGCGCTACAAGTGGGGGTAACGCCTTAAATAATAAAATTGAATTTCAGACAGCGATACCACTTGAACGGTTGTTCTAATAATTGTTCGTAGGAACTTTTTTGTAGGGAATTCAATTCTCTATCAGAATATCTTAATGACATTTTTGTGAGATTTTTTTCTAAAGAGTTTTACTACGACGTTCAGAAGTGCCAATATTTTCCTGTGTTATTCTTATGGAAAGTATTCAAATGCAATGCGACGTTCGAAATATTTTTTTTTGAGCTCTCCTTCGAGGATTCTTTTTTTTACCTTAATTCACCTTTTTTGGTGGATGCAACCGAAAGAAATATCGATTTTTTTCTGCACACCCTAATATATATTTCCCAATCATTTTTTTTTTAACAATTTCTGCACACCCTAATATATATTTCATGGGAAATTCAAAAAACCTTCTGAGTGAGTAATTGTTAAAAAAAAAATGATTGGGAAATATATATTAGGGTAAATATATATTTAGGAAAATTAGGGAAAGGAAAATTAGGGAAATATAGGAAAGGAAAATTAGGGAAATATATATTAGGGTAAATATATATTAGGGTTATAAACGAGAAAAATTCAAAAAACCTTCTGAGTGAGAAATTGTTAAAAAAAAATGATTGGGAAATATATATTAGGGTGTGCAGAAATTGGGTGTGCAGAAATATATGTATATGTATATAAATGGAATTAATTCTGGACACTTAATAGAAATATGTTTCTTTTTTTATATTTACACCAAAAATGTATACTCTGTTGCGACGAAATGATACTGTAATGTTTTTATTTTAATTTATAATGTTTCTACTCAATATTTGTCTTCATAAGCCTACTTTGATTAAAATATAAAATGTAAGTGACCATACCGTGAAAGCGACCGATCAATGAGAACTTAAAAAAAAAAATTAAGTGTCCAGAATGAATTTCACTAGCGTATAAAGAAGCAAAAGAAAATGTATGAAATCAATTTCATATGTTCGAAATATACACACCCAATACACACGCACGCACACAGACACACACGTTGTTTTACAGTATAACTGAAAGCCTTCGTTACAACTCGTTGTACGTAGTGAAAACTAGGACTTACTGACAAATAAATTTAAATGTGACTAACATTCAAATGTATTCAAAATTAGTTTGTTTAGGTTTAAGAATCAGTTTTAATTGATTCATATAACTGCAAATAATTTTTCTCCGTTCAGTTGAGATAGTTTAGGTTTGGGTTGTTTGTTTGGCTGTGCTTGAGTTCAAATTTATTCAAATTTGAACCCAAACCCGAACCCAAAAGAATTCGCCGGAACTAGAAAAAACTATTTTTAACGAAATTACTCAATTAAAACGGATTCCCGAACCCATACAACCCCAAACAAACTAGTTTTAACAAACATGAACACGTATCTACCAGTAAATTCTAGTTTTCATTAGGAAAAACTACTTGTAACGAAGGCGTTCAGTATGAATTAGTTTGTATGAGGGAAAACGGATTTTACAAGTAGCATATAGATATTTATTTAAGTTCCTGAGTTCCAACGAGTTTCCTTGCGGATTTTTATGTATTGCGATTGCTAATTGAAACCCTTTCCTACACGGAGAAAACAGGGGCCTCGAAGTTTAGAATTAATACTATGCTTCGGCAAAAAAAAATATCATTAAATATCAAAAAATAGAGAATGGAAGATACAAATTGTAATTATGGTATAGTAATAATGACGAAATTTAAATTTTAACCTACGATATGGCACGTATACTGATACAAATAATACATTTTATTCGGCATATTGTGATTTTTTGTAGCATTTAAAAAATATTTTGCCCACGTGATTGGAACAATTAGTTTCCAGTATTCTACGAAAAGTACGATATAAAGAGTCACACTTTACTAATAACTTCGTAACATTTTTCGCTATACGCCGAAGATTTATGCTATGCGTATAGTGAAATCTATACATACTCGAAGATTCATGCTATGCGTATAGTAAGATTCATATGAAAATATAGCATACGAGGGTGGGGTGAAATGTTTCCGGCCTGACCAAGAAAAACGATGTTTAAACATTTTTTTTGCTTTATTTTTCAACATAATCGCCATCAACACTGATACATTTCTCATAACGGTCTTCTAATTTAGTTATACCAGTTTTAAACGTAGATTCGTCAAGCTTCTCAAAATACTGATTTACAGCTTCGATAACTTCTTCGTTGCTCTTAAATATTTTTCCGCCAAGCCATTTTTTGAGGTTAGGAAACAGGTAATAGTCGCTGGGGGCTAAGTCTGGAGAGTAGGGAGGATGCGGCATCAATTCGAACTTCAATTCGTGGATTTTGGACATGGCAACAATCGACGAATACGCTGGTGCGTTATCGTGATGAAACAAAACTTTTTTCTTCGCCAAATGAGGTCGTTTAATTTGCACCTCGTGCTTCAAACGTTGCAATAACTCTGCGTAGTATTGACCAGTGATAGTCTTACCCTTTTCAAGGTAATCAATGTATATAATTCCTCTCGCATCCCAAAAAACAGTAGCCATAACCTTGTTTGCCGATAATATTGTTTTTGCCTTCTTTGGGGTTGGTTCCCCTTTTCCAACCCACTGTTTTGACTGTTCTTTATCTTCAGGAGTGTAGTGGTGGACCCATGTCTCATCAACAGTTATGAATCGACGCAAAAATTCTTTTGGATTACGCCTATACAGCTCCAAATTGTCGGTAGAAATGGTTTTTCGAAGCAGTTTTTGGTCGAACGTTAGCAAACGCGGCACCCACCTTGCACACAGCTTTTCCATGTTCAAATGGTTGTTCAAAATATTTCGCACACGTTCAGCTGACATCCTACAGGTCTCAGCTATCTCGTGCACTTTCAACCTGCAGTCTTCCAACACTATTTTATGGATTTTTTCAATCATCTCTGAAGTTGTGACTTCAACGGGCCATCCTGAGCGAGGCTCGTCAGAGGTGCTCACACGACCCATTTTAAATTCAGAAACCCACTGCTTAATAGTTGAATATGATGGGGAGGAGTCTCCTAGTGCTGAATCCATCTCTTCTTTTATTTGTTATGGTGTAAAACCTTTCAAATGGAAGTATTTGATGACAGCATGTTTTTCCAATTTTTCCATTTTTACGAAAACAACGGACGCGTCTCGCGCAATGTGCTCTCAAACGCAAACTAACGTAGCGATTGGGCTGAAACTGTACTTACAAGCTCGGTAGGAATGGTACAGTAGGACGCCGCTCCAAAACTAGACCTAGTGGCACCATCTCTTGGTCAGGCCGGAAACTTTTCACCCCACCCTCGTATGTTTCATGTAATATAGTTTCAAATGTAATATGCACGCATTATGTTTACTATACAGCATATAGGACTCGCGCCTATGTGAGAATAGTTTCAAATGTAATATGCACGCATCATTTTTATAATACGGTGTAAGAATCATGTTTACACTTCTATAACAACAAGTCTTAGAATTCCGAACTGGCAATAAACTGCTATACTTTTCTAGCACTGAATATTAGAATTCTGGCAACCAGTGTTAGAATTTAAGGCCGTATTTTTCTCCGTGTACCGCTCCGTGCATGCACTTCGCTGATCTAACCTAACTACCATTGCGCCCACAGCCGTCCTGAGCTTGACTACCCCGCATTTGCCGAGGATACGGGAAAACTACGGAAAACCCGTACCGGTATAGACGGGCCCATATTCTGCTGATTCTCTGTGGTGCACAGACGTTTATCTCAAGTATCTACAGCAAGGTCTCAGAAGTATTGGCCTTCCGCTGACTGGTTGATGCGCTAGCCGGTGCACCGGTCACCGCTCCTAATATCGGCAATGCACAACGCTACCAACGGTGAAGGACTACCCGAGCCGATGGCGTTGAAGTTTGCATCGTTGGAATGCAATGGAAGTTTTTTAACTATAAAAAAATTCTTTATTTTTATTATAAGTCAATTTTCTTTTCATAGACCAAGGTTGTGGATCTCTAATAACGACAGGAAAAATCGTTCGAGTGATTTTCGTACCCTGAGGGAGCGGGAAAAAAACCTGATGAACTGAAGAAAAGTTATCTTTCGTTGCATTCCAGGGATACAAGCTTCAACATCATCGGAGCCGAACGCCGATCGTCTATCCACCAGGATCGGTAAATATATTTATATATGGTTCTATTTTGCATCGGAAGTAATGATTTTTTTTTAATGGCTAAATGGGTGAATATGAAATTATTTTCATATTTACCCATTTAGCCTATTACTTATAAACCTATATTTCGTATTTAAGGCGTGGGCCACAGTAACGGGAATAAAATCATGTGCGAATTTAACATTTTTTTTCGTATGAAAAAGTGATTCACTTATAAAATCAATTACACATCTATTTAGTACGAACATCAAGGTGTTAGAAAATATTTTTTTTTTTTCGATGTACAGAATGGCCGACTACTAATATTTTCTTTTATCTTTTTTTAGGCGCTCCGCGGCGTGACATTTAGCATCCACAATTTTTTACCTAGAACAAAAAACAAAAATTGTCGTCAATCTACATTAGAATACCTAAAGTACGTACGGAATTTAAAAAATATTGTGTTATTCAAAAGTTGTAGGTATTTGAACTTAAGAAATGAATTTTCAGTGAAAAATTTCGTTATGACTGCTCATAATCTGCTCATAAAATGAAAAGTTTTCGATTAATCAGAAATTTCGTACGTACTTCTCTGCGAAATGTAATTAGGAACGTAACTTTTAAATTTGAAGTAAATCGAGTGAAAATTGTTGAAGATATTTGTCACGCCAATTGGAGAAAAGCTGTTTCGAGAAGTTTCGAGTAGTCGCCCTTTTCGACATCGAAAAAAAAATATATATTGTCTAACAGTTTGATATTCATACTAAATAGATGTGTAATTAATTTTATAAGTGAATCACTTTTTCATACGAAAAAAATGGTTAAACTCGCACATGATTTTGTACTCATTACTGTGGCCTAACGCCTTAAGAATTTTCAAAAAATCGATTTTTTTGTTTCGTTGTCTAAAAGTATAATATTCTGCGAGTATTTTCCGACTAATTGAATGTAAATCAGACCATTATTCGCTGAAATACATAACTTTGAAGGGCGCCGTGGAAGCTGCATGCAAATCGTACTCAAAACTTTAAACTCGTTTTTCTCAAAACCATGTTTTCGAAGTCGGTGATCAATGTAACTCGAGAACGGCTTTACCGATCGGGTTGAAATTTATATCACTTTTTCTAAACATAGTTTTCCTCCGGATGAACGAAGGATTTTTTTTTGACAATTTTTTTTTTATAGTCCATTTTTGTAAGTGAAATTTTGGTCAAAACAACACTTTTGACTTTCAACGTCCGTCATTTTGTGAAAAATGGAAATTTTTCAAAACCCTTCGTTCAACCGGAGCATTATATCATTAACTAAAGATTCCCCCCTGTTTTGTTGGTTTCCGATAATCCGTCACAGCGTGAGAGTGATCACCGCAAAACCTGTTTTTTTTTGCAGCGTCCTCGTCCATTGATACGTATCGGCTTATTTTGAAGCATATTTCTTTAAAAAAATTATAATGTTTACATTAAATATATATCTTTTAACCCCCTATAGTCACACCTTCTAAAAATAACCTTATAGTCACACGGGGTGTATTACACCCCACCCACTTTGACGAGTGAAAAAATCATGCAAAAATTGCAAAAAAAGGTTTAAAAAAATTCTACAGTCTATTTTCAACCTTTTTTTGCAAGACTGCATAAATTATTTTTCAATCGTTTCTTTTTTTCTAATAAAAAAAAATTATTGAAAAAATGACTGTTTTTACAAAAATTCGTATAACTTTCTTAATTTTTGGTTAAAAAAAAAAAATCATTTGATATACCTGAAAGATCATGGTTTAAGGTAAGGAAGGTGAAATAATCGTCCGCTTCAAAAAGTATATTTATTTAAACATCTAAAGCGCGGAATTTTCTGAAGAAAATTATACTCCAATTTTATTGAATTTATTGATATTTTATTATCAAAAAAATTTCAAAAAATTTCAAAAAAATTTACATGTAACTACAAGAGTTCTTAAACTTATTTTAGTTATTTTTTTTACTCGATGCCCATCCCGCAATCAATGCAAATGTATGCCCTATGCCTGTCGCACATAGCTCGTTCGCACGATGGGCATTGCATACAACTTTTTCTGTCGCTCCCTCGGGGACATAAAGTACATCTCGATTGTTTATCCAATCTGGAACGCTTGTTATCAGTGTTTCTCGCTTCCCGAACATTTAAAATGGCATTAATACCGGTTTTTAAATAATTTTGGAGTGAGCTCATGGTGCACCGTTCTTGCAAGTGCGGTTTTATCAGGTCCATATACAGCGATTTTAAACATTGCTCCATGGTTACTTTCTCAAGCCGATTGTTTCGATTGTTGAGACATTTCAATAGTATTCTCGCGTTTACCGCGGCTTGGTCGAGAATACCAAAGAAATATCGCATCGGCCAGCGGTTCGTTCGCCGATTTTTTGAGAAAAAAAAATATAAAAACATTACAAACATTTTTTTAGTTACTTACTGCGGTAAATTGACACAAAATATTCACAAAAAAAAACTCGCTCCAAAAACAATTTTTTTAGCACAGTAGTCACATGGGGAGTGGCGCACCCCAGATTTTCGCACACTCCGCTTCAATCAGCTGTTCAAACAATACTAACGGGCCCTTTCAAATAGGACCGACTCGGCGCCCTTCTTGAAGGTTCAAATAGCCTGTAGATGTCAATACTAGGCCCATTTTCGAAAAATTTCGGACCGGAATCCGAGGTTGAAAATGGGCTGGGGTGTATTTTACCCCGTGTGACTATTAGGGGTTAAATGGAAAAACTTTTGTTGTCAATTATTTTATCGTTTGGCCGAAAAAAAATCGAACAAAAGGCCTTTTTTTTAGCGTTCCAACTAGACCTCACTCCTTAAGTAAATATGAATTAATTTTCATATTTACTAGTATAGATGTAATATTATTATTATTATATTTACTGGTATATTTATAGAACGCTGAAAAAAATCACATGAGCTGAATAAGTTCGTTATTGGGATTACCTATATGAGTGTGTAGAAACAGGGAGAGAAGGAGCTAGCGAGGGGTCGACTGTTCCAATTTCAAGGCGGAAACCTCATCATGATATCTCGTTATTGTTGCGCCGACGTGACGCGCGCACAGCCATGGACGACTTAGATATATAAGTGAAAATTCGCGCCCTTATCTTTCCCACTTTTTTGCCTCATTCCACTCCATCAAGAAACCATCAGAGAGCTGGAACGAGGAAGTAAAAGAGACGGGGATAAAAAGAAGAAAGTAGCAACCGGAAGCTCGGATTACGCGAGAAAATCTCGTCGAGAAGGTCATTTCGCGCGTAGGGTTGATATAATTTCGACGCTGATGAATCCCCGTCCAGCTTTCGCATCAGGAAATACGAAATTCTTGCGAATTTTTGTAACGAAACAGAATCTAGTCCTTTTTATTAAACATTGCTAAAAAAAATTGTATGGCGTAGTGTATAAATAATATGGATATATTCTTTCTCGATAACATGGCACCGGAAGTCACGCAATGTCGCGGCTGAATTTTTCAATGGCCATATTCATGTCAAAGTAAAAAATGCGTGCCCTTTGAAGGGTGCGCAGAAGATTGAAATTACGAAAATACGACGTTTTTGTGACAGAGTTTTATAGCCTAGGGTCTGAACTTTCATTTGGGACAAAGATTTTGTAAAAATTCCCAAATTTGACCGAGTTATGACGATTTTTGGACGAACCACCTCGCTGCGATTTACCCATTTTTTAATAACATTTTTTACAACACGTTGATTTTTTAAACGTTCATTCATTCGTAAATAACAGATGATTGAATTTTTTTCTTTTTTTGGAAAATCGAACTTTTTTCTACATTTTGGAATTTTCATACGAAAAGTTAATTATTATACGAAAGGAATATTTTTAATTTTTCACTTCATATACGCGCAGTTGCCAGAACCACCTACACCGATTGGCCATGCACCGGCACTATGTTTAAACAATAATAACTCCAACGTTTATCAATATTTTTAAGTAAATAAAAAACTTAAATTCGGCAAGACTACGAACTAATTGTGTGTAAAATTCCGACCTCGTCAATCCAATACTCTCAACGTAAAAAAATGTTGAAAATCGACCTGTTTTTTAGAGCCCAAGCTCATACCCGTTGACGACGTATCTTCACGCAGTAACAAAGGGGCACGGGAAACTCGCTCGCGATGTGTGATAGCCCCGATCTCGCATTTGCAATTCTGCGTACCCTCATAAAAACGATGCATTCGCAGGTGCTTCTCATTCCTGCGTGTATGGCTCCTTTATCGTCCTATCCAAAGATACGCACGGTCAGCCCGCTTTTCAGTCGTAAAACTTGCGTATACGGTATACCGCGATCGAATTGTCATCCCAGAGCACAATTTTACGAATACACCTTACGACTTGCAGCAGCGTTTCTCAAGTGTGTAATTACAGGAATTCAGGTTTTGTGCAATGTCATGGTGGCGGACAATGTACGCTGAAAATACTTGAAATTATAACAAAGAAAAATAAATAAATATGAATAAGGCGGAGAAAAAAGTGACTATAAATAAAATGGAAACCTCCTCTCCACCTGCAGGTAGAGAGGAGGAATCCCGTACAGATGGGACAGATAGAAAATGGCGGTTCTGTAATAAATAAAACAGAATATAAACGAAAATTAACCCATTTTGACATTTTTAGTAATTTTTACTAATTTTTTGTACTACTTTCTTTGTTTTCTAATTTATACTAATTTGTTAAACTATTTTTTATGAATTGGAAAACTTGATTTTCACTTCAGGAAAATGGAGTTCGATCCTGAACTTTATCCTATAACCTGAATCGCTATCCCACGATATATGCACCGGGTGAGGCAATGACTATTAGCCGTAGGAATATTTTCTAATCTATTATACTTAGGAGAAAACTATTCCTACAAAAGTGGCAAAGTTCGAACGGGGTCACCGAGTGGTGGCTACGAGATTTTTTTCAGCATTTCATCAAGCCATTAAAAATAAGTTTACACGCCAAACTTCAAGGCGATCGATCAAGATTTAGTATAGTTAAGATAAAAAAGAAATTTCAATGTTTGCACTCTACAATTGGTTTAAAAAACGATGCAAAGACTTACTCCTGCAAAGAGTGCTCAAAGTGATGGCCACCACCTTCGATACACGCTTGCAATCTGATTCGCGTTGATTGTATTGTTTGATTGACTGATCTAAAGTTGATAAGATTCTTATTTGCGATCAATGCAGCCAAAGCCGTATGACCTATCGGGATTTTGCTTACACGGAACATCACTAACACTGCCAAAAGAATTTTTTTTATTTAAGTAGGATCTATTCAAATCAAATAGGGTTTTCCCTTGGCTCACTACCTACTACGATCTTATTTCTTTCAAAGATATTTTTTTTTATTCATTTCAGCTATTCTTTTTAAACCTTGAATATATTCAAATTGAATAAATAAAGATTCGATTCAACTAAATATCTATTTGCTTACAATGTACACTGTAAATCTAAGTGTACTATATGCGTAAAATATTTCATAAATCCAAAATAAGATGAAATACCTACCCGGCTGGAAATTTAGTTATGGCGCTAATCACACTCGGATCAGGTTGCCTGACTGCCGTTATATGGCGCTAGTGTGGCAACCTGATCAGGGTGTGAACAAAAATATTACGCTGTTCCTGATAACGGCGGGATCTGGCAGCCTGATTACGCCCAAATCTGGCAGCCTGATTGGGCCGCTATTCTGGTGCCTTATGATGGCGTTCATACGGCTGCCTGATCGGATGTATTATAGAAAATATACAGAACGAACAACATAAAACTTTTTTGGTTTATTAAATATTGGTTGGTTCGTTTCCAGTCGTACAGGGTCTTCCCCTTTTTACGAGCCCCAAATCCGCCTCAACTTCGTTCTAACCTCCCATTCCACATCCATACCCCCTCCAACAACTATTCCACAACTCACCCCTACCTCCCCATTCCACACCCCCCTGGTTCATTAAATATTTAACACCAAGTTACATCTGAACAGTTTGACAACAAAACATATATTTCTGAACATGAGGATGGGGATGCGGAGACATGGGGATCTTCTTCGCTGGTGTTCGAATCCTCTCCGCTGGGATTAAGATTTTGTTTGCTGGTAGCTTTATCAAGACTTTTCTGATCTTGAATTTTATCATTCGGGCCCTTTCCGTAAATATCCAAATTTTTCGTAAAAAAAAGAACGTATTTCATTCTCATTTTTTAAATTATATTTTGTATTGATATTATTCTATTTTTAAATATTTTTAAATATTTTTTCCATTTTTTAATTTAATTTTTTAATTTTGTAAATTATATTTTATATTGATGTTATTCTTTACCCAAGTGTATAAACATTCATAAAGTTTGTAAAAGTTGAAAAAAGTAAGGTTATACACACCTGGTACTTGTACCGATGATCAGGACTCGTCGACTTTTTTCGCCGAACGATATCTCCTAACACGCAGCCGTGTCAAATACTGCTTTCTCTCTTTGCGATTCATAACGTTTTCACTTTATGTGCTCCTTTTTATATATCGTGAAAACTTTCAAGTTTTAACCCAAACACGATGACACACGTGCAAGCATAGTTTTTAAAAGCAACACTAGCGCCACCACTTTGGTGCTAGCCTGCGCCCTGCCATGCATAGGCCTCCTAATAGAGCCATATTAGGGCACTGATAAGGCAAACCACATTATGGCCATTTTCCCGTTTGCCATAAGTTTGCCTGACCTGTGGCTGCCTGTTCACGGCAGGCTCACGGCCGAATCAAAATTCCCGTAATACGGATAGCCACACAGCTCCCTGATCACGGCCTGATCATAAATCTGGCTAGCTTGAAGAAATTTCCAGCCGGGTAATTAATAGTTTTACGACAACGATTTTGTATCGTAATTCTTAATTCCCTGGCCTTTTTAGAAGATTTCTATGGAAGAAAATATTTCATCTATATGAGAATCGAACCTAGAACCTACCTACTCATAGCTACGCACGCTGCCCCTATACTATCGAATGCTTGTATTATCTTAATCGCTGAAGAGACCAAATGAATTCCTATAATTATTTGCTGTATCGCATAATCTATATCAATTAGTTAATATCATTGTAATAATTAGAGTTTTATCAAATAGGATGCTCTATATATTTTTATCATAACCCATACATATACACATACACACACACACACATACATACACACATACATATAATTCCTCTCTCTACCCCTCACCTCTTTGATATGTGTCTTGCAATAAAGACAGACCATTGAATCAAATAGAAAAATGGTTGACTCTACGAGAATTCTGTTTAATTTAAATTCAAAACAAAAAATCAGATAGATCCATTTAGTGGATTCAGCTAAATTGTTTTTTGAGCAGATGAAACCGAATCACAGATTTATTAGGATTAAATAAAATATTTAGTTATTGGACGATATTGAATATATTTTGATTTGAATAAATAAACATATTTAAAGTAAATCATTTCAATAATGGAATGCAATAGGAAACATTTGATTCCACGAAAAATCTAGTTAATTCAAATAAACAAAAATCAAATAGCCGCGATTAGTTTATATCGATAGAATTTTTCTGTTAGTGTAAGTGTCCGCTTTCGATTTTGTTGATACTCATCGATGTGATAAAGCGCCGAAAACTACTAGACTAGACTTGAATTAACTACATTTTTCGTGAAATCAAATTTTTCCTATTGCGCTCCATTATTGGAATTATTTATTTTAAACATATTCATTTATTCAAATCAAAATCTATTTTATATCGTTTAATAACTGAAGATTTTATTTAATCCTAATAAATCTGTGATTCGGTTTCATCTGTTCAAAAAACAATTTAGTTGAATCCACTAAATGCATTTATTTAATTTTTTAAATTTAAATTAAATAGAATTTTCGTAGAGTCAACCATTTTTCTATTTGATTGAACTAATGGTCTCTCTTTATTGCAACACACACATCAAAAGGGCATGGGACATCATATGTACAGGTTGGACCATTTAACGTGACCACCCCAAATATCTCCGTTGCCTTTAGAGTGACGAAAAAAAAATGTCAGGAGGTAATTTGATTGGTTTCAAAGGGCTGATACAGCGCTAAAAGATTCATTTTTGTCAAGGTCATAGTTTATGCGTTCTCAAGGTCATCAATGGTTTTTCACATGGGAACATGTTTTTTTAAAGACGTTGTTGATATTCAGACGAATCCAACGACATATGACCTTGACATGATTTTAAAGGCTATAGGTCGTTGGATTCATAATGATGACCTTGAAATGATTTTTCACCAAAAAAACACGTGTAAAAACGGGAAATCGTGATGACAATGAGAGTATCCGAATAACGTAATTGAATTTTTTGTACAGAAAATTTATTGTATCAAATGTTCGAAGTGATGGCCATTTACCTCGACACATTTTTGAGGACGTCGGATGAATGATTCTCTTGACCTTCTCTTGTCTCTTTGAATAGTTTCTGGTGTGATAGCGGCGCAGCCAAAAAATACGTGTCTAATAGTTTTTTTAATGCTTCATCACATGGATGAGTTTCAACAAAAGGAAAATCGAACACTCAAGTGATATTCCTCTTTAGTATTAAGGGGTTAGGCCACAGTAACGGGTATAAAATCATGTGCGAATTTAACATTTTTTTTTCGTATGAAAACGTGATTCCTTCATAAAATTAATTACACAACTACTTAGTATGAATATCAAGCTGTTAGAAAGAAAATATATTTTTTGCTATGTACAAAATGGCCGACTACTCGAAACTTCTCGAAACGGCTGTTTTTCCAATTGGCGTGAAAAATAACTTCAACAATTTTCACTCGATTTACTTCAAATTTAAAAGTTATATTCCTAATTGCATTTCTGATTACTCGAAAACTTTTCATCTTATGATCGGTTATAACGACACTTTTCACTGAAAATTCATTTCTTAATTTCAAATACCTACAACGTATGAATAAAACAATATTTTTTTAATTCCGTACGTACTTCTTTAGTATTCTAATGTAGGTTGACGAGAATTCTTGTTTTTTGTTCTAGGTAAAAAAATTGTCGATGCTAAATGTCACGCCGCGGAGCGCCTAACAAAAAGATAACAAAAGAAAATATTAGTAGTCGGCCATTTTGTACATCGAAAAAAATATATATTTTTTCTAACAGCTTGATATTCATACTAAATAGATGTGTAATTAATTTTATGAGTGAATCACTTTTTCACACGAAAAAAAATTGTTAAATTCGCACGTCATTTTATACCCGTTACTGTTACCTAGCCCCTTAAACTATTGAAACCTCAATGCAAACACACACACACACACACATACATTCCATCTCTCAATGACGTAGTGCATCCACTTCCCCCAAAAGTTGAAATCGACTAATGAGTAAATCCCACTGATTACGAACACGTAACAAACGAGGCTGGTTATCCACGAAATAATGCGTCGCTCGTCTCCGTAAGATCGAGGAATTTTCTTCGTGGCTTGGCAACGGGACTCGCGGGATGTGTCGTTCGACTAGTTTGCACACGCGTCGTTTGAATAGTGAAATATAGGAGGTCGCTTCGCCGCCAAACATTATTATAATGCGAGACCCTCATACACACACGCACACACATACACGCGCGCGCGAGGACGAGTAGAGTTGTACGGATTTTCCAATGTGTGCGCTTTTTCTGGCCGATCTCTTCGCTTTGTCCCCATGCCCTCGACGGGACGACGCCGTCGCGGGGCTTTTATCTAGTTTTTGGTTGGAAATAAAAATACAAAATAAAGGAGAAAAGGAAGAAGATGTTTGTGAAGATCGAATCGGGTTGGTCTCGGGTCAATGAACTCAGCTCGTATGTCGCTGGTATGATATAATATAACATAATATATACGTATATATAGAAAAAAAAATGCGTATTCGGGAAAACAAATCATAATTCCGTTCTGTGTAGAGCAGAATAAAGACAATTAAGGGGGAGAAACATTTAAGCATGGAAAAAAAATTGCTGATTTTCATGATTCTTTTTTAAAGGAAAGATTTCTTTACCATTTTTTAGATTTAGGGTATTATATCACTACTTTTGGCGAGTATTTTTTTTTTAAATTAATCTTTAAAAATGGCGGACGTATGCCAGGGTCTTCCAAACTTCATTTTCAAAACTGCCGTTACAGCTGAAAAACTGATCGACTGATTCTGATGGAATTTGGCATAAATCTTTCTACCCTTATTGTCCAAAACACGGCCCTAAATGTTTTTGAAAATAAAAAAAAAGTATTTTTCCATTGCAAAATGTAGTCATTTTTGTTCGGATTATTTTTATTTCAAAGCGTACGATTTTGTCGATTTTCAGAATTTCTCACTTTTTTTTTAGATCATATTCTGCGTATGAGTGTTAATAAAATCTTAGTTGGTTTTTTTCAGATTAATCCCGGCGACGCTACGTGTCATGCGTCTGACAACATCTGCCGTAACCCGTTCAGAGGACCGTGCCATACCTCCGCCATTCTTAATGAAAAAAAATACCATGTAGCAGCCAAAAGTAATATTAAAACGCCCTAAGTCTAAAAAAATGGTGAAGAAATCTTTCCTTAAAAAAAATCATGAAAATCAGCAGTTTTTCCCACACCTAAAAGTATGTCCCCCTTAATTTTCTGAAAAAGAAAAAAAATTAAAAAGTTAACGATCCTCTCGATGTAAGGAAAACGGTCTTTGCAATATATATATATATATATATATATATATATATATATATATATATATATATAAAGGAGTACAACTTTGCAGTGACCGTTTTTTTCAAAAGTTTAAGGCTTTATTATAAAAAAGTGGCTACATATTTTTTAATCAAAGTACTGCCCGTCGCTAGCTACGACCTCGGCCCATCTTTCAGGTAGCATTCAAATCTCGCGTCGATAAAAGTCTTGGTCCTTGGAGGCAATCCAGGAATCGACCCAATTTTCGACTTCTTCGTAAGTACCGAAGTGCTGGTCAGCCAAATCGTGTGCCATTGACCGGAACAAGTGATAGTCGGAAGGGGCAATGTCTGGAGAGTACGGCGGGTGGGATGAAAACCTCCCATTTCAGCGTTTCCAAGTACTTTTTCACGACATTTGCAACATGGGGTCGGGCATTGTCATGCTGCAGTATCACCTTGTCATGTCTTTCGTTGAATTGTGGCCGTTTCTCTTTGAGTGCCTTACTCAAGCGCATCAACTGACGTCGGTAGAGTTCCCCTGTGATGGTTTCGGATGGTTTGAGCAGCTCATAGTACACAACGCCCAGCTGGTCCCACCAGATACACAGCATCACTTTGGATTCGTGAATATTCGGTTTGGGCGTCGATGACGGAATATGACCAGGCAGTCCCCATGATTTTCGGCGTTTAGGATTATCGTAGTAAACCCACTTTTCATCTCCAGTCACAATCCGGTGCAACAATCCCTTCCTTTGTTGTCTTTGGAGCAGTTGTTCACAGGTGAAAAATCGGCGCTCGATGTCTCTCGGCTTCAACTCATGCGGGACCCAGTTTCCTTGCTTTTGGATCATACCCATATCCCGGAGACGTTTTGAAACTGCTTGCTGGGTTACTCCTAACGTCTCGGCGAGTTCCTCTTGAGTTTGGCACGAATCCTGGTCCAGCAAGGTCTCCAATTCGGCGTCTTCAAAAACTTTCTGCCTTCCGCCACCATGCTGGTTCTCGACCTCAAAATCTCCACTTTTGAAGCGTTGAAACCACCGCCGACACGTTTTCTCACTAATAGAATCCTCCCCGTAAGCATCTACAAGCAAACGGTGGGCCTCAGCCGCAGATTTCTTGATGTTGAAGAAGTAAATCATAACCTCCCGCAAATGCTGAGAATTCGGCTTGTAGGTTGCCATGTTTGAGTGCCAATAACTTTATAATGCATACACGTATCCGTTAGCTTCTTTAAATTGTTTACATTGGCAGAGCCTCTAGTTTAAAATGCCACTTTTTTTATTGAGCTAGGGCCACTACTTCGGCCGCAGTGGCTCTCTAAGTAAAACGGTCACTGCAAAGTTGTACTCCAATATATATATCCATATATATATATATATATATATATATATATATATATATATATATATATATATATATATGTACGTATGTATGTATGTATGTATGTATGTATGTATGTATGTATGTATGTATGTATATATTGTATACATGTATATATTGGAAGGGCAATTTTTTATGTCGACAGAATCGTCAACTGTTTTCATTTTCTTTTTCATCTGCACTCACAAAGGGACAGAAGGTGGAGTACTCGCAATACTCGGGTACTTGGAAAAAAAAGTTTTTCCTCGTCGATAGCGGCAGAGGAGTGAATGGATGGAATGACGGGCAGGGGGGGGTGTTTGTATTTCGATTTTTCTCACTTACGTGTTCGCGATCCGTGGACGAGCTCGGATACTCGTTGAGTGGACGCGGTGAGGAGTGCGCGGAAAAATTGTAATACGAGACCGTGGCAACAGTAATTCGAGTAATGAAATTTATAGTTATATAAGTTATAGTTGATCCGGAACGACCGACAAGATATATGTCACTCTTTATCGGTTCCGAATATGTGTGTACGTTTTTTTCTGTGTATGTGTCTATGCGTAATCGCTCTGAATTTTTTTCCTCCTTCTCTCTTCTCCGAGAGAAAGAGAGAGAAAGAGAGAGAGAGAGAGAGAGAGAGAGAGAGAGAGAGAGAGAGAGAGAATTGCAGTTTCGCATCTCACGCAACTGACACAGTTCTCAAGAAATCCAAGGCCTGCCCACTGGCCTAATAACTGCAGAGGGACACTTTTGCCGAAAAACCATTTTACGACATCGCTCATTAATTAGAAATAATTCAGGAATATTTTATAACCTTACCAGCCGCCAGCGAACCGAGGCAACGAGTTGCGTCGTGAAATGAAAGAAAAAAAAATTGAATCAAGCAATTCCTGGGTAGTCAGACCATTTCGGGAGGCTCTGATTAAAAAATGCATATTTAAACGGATCGCGTCTACATCGCGTTAAAAATAGAATGAAAGACAATTATATATAGTCGCTGCGATAATTTCGTCTATCACTGTGATCATTATGACTATGTGTGTATTATCATTGATGTTTATATTCGTAATAACTATTATTAAAACTATAGAAATTATTATTATTATCGTATTATAGTATTTTATTAGTAGTATTCATTGTTTCCTTTTTCTACGAGAATTCGTTGGTTCGCGATTTTCGACACGATGATTTTTTTTTCTCGACCGGCAAAACATTTATTATTGTTATGATTATTAACATTATTATTTAATATTATTTATTTACTATTGTTATATTCTATTTCTCAAAAAGCAAAAAAAATGCACTATTTTTATTATTATTGTTGTTATTGATTATTTCTATTGTTATCGTCGTTGTAGTAATCTTCCCCTTTGTAAGAAGATACGGAGGCATTATTATTGTTTTGTGAAATATCTTTCATTTGGGACTTTCCATATGGCAATTCTCTTTGCGCTTCTTAAGGGGTTGAGCAGTAGCTCAAGCGACTATCGATGATGATGATCACTATCAATTTTGTGAAATTTTCACTAAGGTAAATGTCCCAATTATTGAACAGCTAAGAATCTGGGGGACTGAATTCGGTGAGAAAAAAATATAAAATCAAGAAAAAACCATCGCTTTCAGGTGCAAATGATACTTTGATATTTTTACATTCGAAAAATCACCCTTTAAATTATTTTTAAATGATTTTAAATGAAAAAAAAGAATAACAATGTGAAGAATGCAAATGTCCCAATAATTGAACACTGGAAGTGCCTATGTCCCTAATATTGAACAGGCATGTCCCAGTTATTGAACACTCTCGAGAATTCTTTTTCCGTTCTAAAAATATTATTTTGGGTACAATATGGAGAAATAAAAGCAAAATGAAACACTTAAATAATCTTTTGTTAATCATGTAAAAATACAAAAATATATATTTAGTCTCTTTTGAAAGGTTTTTGTTTCATTCGCATTTGGTTTGTTTTTGCTTTTCAACTCGAACTTTATTTTCTTTTTCTTTTCAGCTTTCTCGTTTTCATATTCTCTTTTTGTTTGATTTTGTCGCAGCTTGGCTCCCTGAAATATCGGAGAGCAAAAACATTGAACAGTAAATTCGTATTTTTAGGTTACATTTAGGTTATATTCTCTTTTTACTTTCCTTTTTATGTTTATTGCACGAAAATACAAATGAAAAATATATTTGACGATCTTAGAGTTATTATTAGAAGAATAGAGGTAAGTTTATTCAGGAACTTACAGTTTTTGTTTGAATAAATCCGATTCACACGATCTGTCACACGTTAACTGTCTCGATGTTTTGATGGGTTTAATGACGCCAACTTGGAGAATTCGAGTGTTCAATAATTGGGACACACTGCATTTTCTATGTCCCAATGCATTTTCTATGTCCCAAAAATAAAAAAAATTCTGAGGAACCTGAAACGCCTTTACTTTTTGAGATGCGACAGTTTTTGAATTTTTTATGCCCTTACGTATGAAGCGGCGCGTCTTAGCAAAAACGATAAGCAGTTACCACGAGACGTCAAAACGAGTCACCGTTGCTGATTAAATAATTTTTTTCTCTATTAATTAAAGCTTTTTTTGCATAAGTAAGGTAACATTTCGATAGCTAAAAGTTCCATATATGTAATGAAATTTTATAAATAAGTAAATGCATGCAGGTGAATGAGAAATAATTAGAATACAAGATAGTGTTCAATAATTGGGACATTTACCTTACTGTGAAAATTTAAAAAAAAATCGATAGTCCCTTGAGGCAACTCAAACTGCAGAAGAGGGTCCAACATGGTGCAGGGATCGCAGATGAAAGGTAACCTTATTATTACAACGATAGAATTGCTTATAAAACTTTAAACGAGTTCTTCTCGAAATTTTGTTACACTTTGGTACAATTTGGTACACTTATTCAGTGTAATAGTAGTTTAGTCTTCACCGACATTTTTCTCCACAACATTTCTTTTTCATTAGTTATGAACAATAATGATGTAATTTTTCATCGAACAAAAAGAAATCAAAAGTTTTTTTCACGCTGGAAACACGATAACGAAAAAAGCTCGGTTATGTCTAAGCCAATATTATTCATTTTAAGAAAAAAAAAAAAACGCGTTTTATTTGTTTGAGATCAACCGGGTGGCAAAAATAAAGTACACCGTTGAGCCCCTTACGTGCAAAGGTCCTTCACGAGATTGTTTATAACTGCTTTAATTATTAATATTTTTATGATATTTCGTAGACAACTTTGGCACATACAAATAAATGTCCAAACGATTTTTGGTAATTTTTTAGATAAGTTACTTTTTAGGAAAATGAGCCTAAACATTTTTTTGTTTCTATTTTCTCATTTATTTGATTATAAATGATGATATTCAGTCGGGGGAAGCTGACATTTTTCATTAACAATTTTTTTACGAGTAAAAAATCGTTAAAAACAATTTCGATTAAAAAAAACTCGTGTATTAAAACTCTCATGCCGGAAGGGGTTGGGTTTGCTTGGATTCGTTTGTATTCAGGAAGGCTCCTTTTACAAATCCCCCCACCCCCCGCCCCCAATATAGGCGTCGAAATGTTCAAAAATGCCTTATTTTATATGATGTTGAAGTTTGCATCGGTGGAATCCAGCGAACGATTTTATCCCTGAAGTTTCCAAAATTCGTTCAACAGATCTAAGCTTCAAAAATCCCGTGATCATTTTTCACACTCCTTATTTAGCGATCTACAACCCAAAATCTCCTAAATATGAAGTAAAAAAAATCGATGCTTTCCAACAATGCAAACTCCATTATTTTATCGCGTGTTTCTGCAACCTCCAAAACCCTATAACTTTTTATTGGGGGGGGGGGGGGGGGGGGTGAATTTCAGCTTCCCCGACTGAATATCATAATTTATAACCAATCAATTAGAAAATAGAAACAAAAACTTTAGGCTCATTTTTCGGGAAAGTCTTAAGAATAACCCTGATTTTCGGGTCGTCACAGTAGACCGTGAACGAGAAAAAAATGGGATACGCTTGTTTTTCCGTCTGACGAAGGCTGAACGACCCTCCTCCCCGAGCCTCAATGCTTTGCTCTTTACCTTGCCCTTTTAATATCGAGAGGTGGTCCTAGAGAGTGTTGACTGTTTACGAAGGATATATTTACGAAAGTGCCTCGTTAAAATTATTCGCGAAGGTCAAATGTTCCCTCTCCTTTTTCCTTTCTCTCTCTCTCTCTCTCTCTCTCTCTCTCTCTCTCTCTCTCTCTCTCTCTCTCTCTCTCTCTGTGTGTGTGTGTATGTGTCTTTTTGAATTTCAAACTCGGAATTCTTACTACAGGAAACTGTCGTGCATATCGTAATGTTTCGCCGAGAGAGGCCCACGTGCCTCGAGACAAGGTTAAGCTATCGAAGAGTGTGGTAACAAATAATAAAGAGTTATACCAAAAGTCTAATTCCACATGAATTATGTGCACATATATTAGTCGCATTGGCCATAACACTTTTTTAATCTTTCAAAAGGTTAAAAAAGAACACCAAGAATTTTTTAAATTTTCCATCTACTCCATTTTCGTTTACACTTCAAATGCTACTTTGATGACGTTGACGTTTGCATCGTCGGAGTGCAACGATTTGTATCTTCTTTTTTTTCATTACTTCATTTTTCTCATTATCCAAAGATTTTTTCTGCAAATCACGGTAGTAGATCTGTAGAGAGAATACGTAAAAACGTTCGAGTGATTGTCGTAGTCCAAATCAGCCGAAGAAACTGTTGAGCAACTATTCGTTTTTTTTTTTACAATTATCAATACAATTTGATTTTACAGAAATTGTTAGATTACAAATATTAATAGATGACTTGCCTTCCGTTGCATTCCAACGATGCAAACTTCAAAGTCGTCAATATTATCTGTCATTATTATTATTATTGCTCCTAAATACACATAGGTTCAGACAAAAACTCATAAATATAAAAATATTCTTTCAAGCATATAAAAATGACAGTCTTATCTATAATAATAATAATGCCTTTTTTTCTCATTCGAATGTCGGTGCCTTTTTTATTTCATCGGCCGACAAAATTTACGCGCCAAGGTCACGTGCTCGGGAGGAAAAAAAATTCTCGTTGGCCGAAGGCAGGAATCTTGGTGGGATTGAGGGATTTCCATTTGATTATGTGAGTCTGTTCCGGGGTCGAGGAAATGACTTCAGCGCGGTTCGCGGTAGGAATGATACACGAGGGGAGTACAATATGGGCCGTGGTACAGTATCTTGATGTAACACTGATTCATTGACAAAGTAAGAGAGAGAGACAGAGAGATAACGTAGGTCTCGGCGACGTTCATTAATGATTCACACGATTTCGCATGTACATGTGTTCCAGCTGTGCCTACGGTTAAACGCAATTTCCGATGTCTCCGTGAGACTACAAACTTTGTAGATAAGATATACCGGGTGTCCCAGAACTGAATGCGTTCTCCGAAATGAGGCGTTGGGGGTGAAATTCTGAGTCGATTGATATAAGGATGTGTGGGTGTCAGATCAACTCCTGAATTATTATTAATTTTTGAAGGCGGGCCAATCAGGTGCGCCCGATGAGCCGGCGTACGTGGGTGAGCGATACGCGCGTGGAGTGGTGCCTGGCGGGAGCGCCGCACCTACATGACCGCTGCACACGCGTATCGCTCACCGACGTACGCCGGCTCATCGGGCGCACCTGATTGGCTCGCCTTAAAAAATTAATAATAATTCAGGGGTTGATCTCAGACCCACACTTGCTTATGTCAATCGACTCAGAATTTCACCTCCAACACCCCGTTTAAGGGAACGCATTCAGTTCTGGGACACCCTGTATATGTACGCACAGCGTAGTACATATGCTCACTATGTTTACCTTCCTAAACACGAAAGTACATGAATGGGATAGCAGATAAATTTCGATCATGCGTTCGAATAATGGAATTGAATTAAGGAATAACACCACTCTAGGATTTTGGAAAGATAGTTTTTTTTTTTGCATTAAAAAATACTTTAGGGTCGAAAAAATGATATGCAATTGATCCTCAGCGGAATTTTTCTTTTGACTTCTTTCAGGCGCCTCGTACAACTTTAAGGTGCTATACCAGTGTGACGCTCTCAAAAAATCGTTTTTTTTTGCCTTTTTCGACAGCTTATACTTTCAAGAATATCATTATCATTTATATCATTTATATCAATATCATTTTATCTTCCAAAAATCGCTGGTTAAATCTTTAAAAGCGTTTTTTTCGAAATGAGATTTTTCAAATCTGTTGAAATTGTAACTCTAAGAGCAATTATCCGATTGACTTGAAATTTGAACTGAGTACTCTTGAATGTATTTACTCTACAATGACGTAGGATATTTTCGATTGGATGAAAATTGACGATTTGGCGTTGAAAAAAACGACCATTTTATAGGCAAGAAAACAGACTTTTTTTCATAACTACGCCATTTTGTTAGATATTGATATTTTTCGAAAATCTTGCGTCATTGTACAGGAAATACCTTCCAGTTTAACCACTTTTTTTCTTTTTCGGTTTCAGCTACTCAAACGGCTGGAATCATGTCAGTCAGTGGAGTAACTTTTTTTTGGGGCCTCAGAAGGCATTTTACTATGAAAAAATTATGTAATATAGGTCAAATATAGCCAACTATAATCTTCATTTTCCGAAACATTTAATTGAATACTTTTCTTTCAAAAAATTCCCGAAAATCAACAAAATTTTCACCGTTCACACTGGTACAGCCCCTTAAATGCGTTTTTCTCGAAACCACTTTTTTCAAACTGGGAGGACGGATTACTCGAACATCTTTGCATGTATCGATTCGAAATTTTCATAGTAGCTTCACAATTACATTCTCTATGGGAGTACGTAACCGTTTTTTGATTAGATGTAAACTTTTTTTTTATAAACAATTTACTGCTTATTTTGGGGCAAAAAATCGATTTATTTCTTTCAAAGTGCGCCATTTTTTCAAAATTTGGTAAAAAAAATCGCTTCGTAGTCCCAGAGCTAATAATATAGAGATTATAATTTTTTTGGTTTTTGTTCCAGGTCTTATACCTTACGAGAAAACCGTCCTCCCGTGAAGATATTTGTAAAAAACACGTTTTTCAAGTGTTTTCGTAAATATTTTTTACCAAATTTTCAAAATTTGGTAAAAAAAAATCGCTTCGTATTCCCATAGCTAATAATATACAGATTATAATTTTTTTGGTTTTTGTTCCAGGTCTTATACTTTACGAGAAAACCGTCCTCCCGTGAAGATATTTGTAAAAAAACACGTTTTTCAAGATAGGCTCTGTCGCCGCCATTTCGTATGAAAATTATAATACATTTTTTTTAAATACTTTAATACGTGTTAAATAAACCCTCTGGAAAGAAATCCTATCCCCTTTTTCATGCTCCCAAAATAAATTGTCAAAGTTAGGCCTTATTTTCTGCCGCTGAGTAGTGTTATCCCTTGAGGAATTAGGCTAATGTGGAAATTGAACAGAATCGATAGTCGCTTGAGGCAACTGAAATCGAAGAGAAAGGTCCATCATATGGTGCACTTGTTATCATCATGATTACAAATATTATGCAATAATAAATACAAATATTGTTATTATTTTAATTTTTCCAGTGATAATAATAATAGAAATAATTATTACACAATAGTGATTACAAATATTATAATATAATAATAACGATTATTGCAATATAATAGGGACGATAAAAAATATTATTATTATTTTGATTTTTCCGGTCGCAGCAGTTAATGTAATAATAACGAACCGTAAAAATTCATGCGGTTGAAGCTTGTACCGGTGGAATGCAACGAACTATTTTTTTTCATTATTGTTAAAAATCATATTTTCCAGATTTCTTGTAGATCGCTGAATGAGAATCCTCAAAAATGTTTGAAGAACTTTGGGAAACAAAAAAAAATTATTTCCGTTGCATTTCAACGATGAAAATTTCACAGTCGCAAAAATTCACCAAACCGCAGGTTTTTAACATAAAAATCCTATATAATTATAATAAAAACAATTAAGGGGTTAGGCTACTGTGTAAATTCTAGAAAAAAATGTTTGTCGCTTCAGGCAACTCAAATTGAAGAGGAAGATAGACCATATGGTGCAGGAATCGCAGATTGGAGGTGACCTCATGATTACAACGATAGAGGTGCTAATAAAGCTTTAAGGAGAGATATACACCTAGATTGTCGAGGTCGAGGATTTATAAGCTATGAACATTCCGTCGACCGTAGAAGACCTACACTATGGGCCTGGTATCGATGATTCCACGTAAGTTGACAAATTTCATGATTTATTCATTCCCAAATTTTCAAACGCGTTTTTCTCAAAACCACGTTTTTCAAATTGGTACCCAAAATTTCTCGAAAACCAATTAACCGATTGCCTTGAGGTTTTTCGTGGTTATTCTATACACTATTATCTAGTACTTGTCGTAGGATTTTTTTCCGTTACTTAGTTTTTGTTTTACAGGCAAAATAATAACTAATTTTTGGCCCAAAAATCACTATTTATGTTCAAACGTCCGCCATTTTGTCATAAATCGATATTTTCAAAATCGGCTCCGACAAGTACTAGATTATAGTATCTAATTTAATAATTTTTTTGGTTTTTTTTTCAGATGGTTTTCGAAGAAACGCCAGTGGGTACCATATACGCAGATTTTTTTACGACGCTCCAAGGATCATACAATATCCTTGTATATTTTTGATATTTTTAAATAAAGAAAATTGAACATATTTTTGAATATATATACTTTTAGATAATTAAAATTCCAATCCGAAATTTCAGATAGTTTTCCTTGAAAAAAATTCACAAAAATTACCTTTTTCCGGCTCCTAGGTGTATATCTCCCCTTAAACGCGTTTTTCTCGAAAATATGTTTTTCGAGACGGTGTACACGATTTCTCGACATCTCGACAATGTGGTACACTCATTAAGTGTGATAGTAGTTTAGTCTTGAACGACGTTTTTCTTCTTAACATTTTTTGTTTTCCTTCTTAACTTCTTCTCCTTAACATGTTTTGTTTTCATTAGTTACTATCAATAATGATGTCATTTTTCCTCGAAAAAACGAAATAAAAAAATCAGACTCTTTTTTTGATGATTAAAACACGATAACAAAAAAAAGCTCGGTCAAGTCTGAGCCAATATCATCAATTTCAAGAAAAAAAAACTGGTTTTTTTGTTTCAGATCAACCGAGTGGCCAAAATCAAGTACACCGTCGAGTCCCTCACGTTCAAAGGTCCTTGGCACCATTGTTTGTAACTCTTTCAATTATTAAGATTCTTCAATGAAATGTGGTACACAAGTTCGTTAACGTACGTACGAATAAATGTCGAAACGATTTCTCAATCATGCTACTTGTTGCTTGAAAATTGATTTCTCGAAATGACCCCTTCAGTAATAGGGGGTACGAAGGAGCCTAGAGAACAGCTCGGCGCCCCTAGTGTTTACTTCGTGTGTTGCCTCGCTCGAGCGCGCATCTGACATAACGCGATACGCGGAACGCCGGTGAAAACACACGCGCGAACGCGAGATCGGCGCTGGCGTATCATCGTCGTTATCATAATTATTATTGCGGTGTTGGAAACCTGGTAAAAAAAACGTACCGATCCACGTGCATCGTGAACAAAAAAAAGTTGTAAAATGAAATTGCCCGGGTGTTTTATTTTACGAGCAATTTGTGAAAACGTTTCGAACTCACATGCCGGTATTTCCTCGGTGTGTTGACTGAGGCGACACCAAGAGCACGAGTAATTTCGAATCTTAGGACGACGAACGCACGACACGTTACACCCGCGGCGGCCATGTTTTTGCCGGTTACACGCACCCCGAATTTATATTTTGCGAAGGAAATGGAGAGAGATAGAGTGAGAGAGAGACGATTGTCCGCGGCGAGACTCGCGCGCACCTATCTCACTCTCGTTTCGCTGCTTCGTCGCCCCCCTCCCCTGGCGCCACTTTCGCCCGGCGAGCTCCTTATGTTACCCCCCACTCCGCTCGGGCCGTATCGCTCTTTCTACTTCTCTCCGTTTCGGCTCCTTATCGCTCTCTCTCTCTGTCACTCTACCACCGGTGGCTAGAGCGCAAAGATATTTCACGCCCTCACGCGGATAATACAGATTTTTTCGTACATGGAACACGGCGTGCGAGAAAATTCGCGTTTTCGATAAAACGGCCGGACGGCCGCTCGCGCGCGACTGCCGCGACGAAAACCGCGACCCACCGAGGGATCCGCGCTCGCCGGATCGGCGGCTCGGCAGACGCGACACGTTCCGAACGCCGCCGGAGATGCCGCAGTGGCGCTGCGCGCGCAGCCACAACAAAGCGCCCGCGCGCCTGTGCTGGACCGTTGCTTCGGGACTTTTGTTCTCGATACTTTCACCTTTTTTCTTCACACGGAACGGTTACGATATCTCTGGCGCCTTTAATTTGACCGTTAATTATTCATATTTGGCCCACAAGAAACACTTTTTTTAAGAATAAAAAATCGAGATTTTGGCTTCGTTTAGAAGATACAGGACAATTTACGAATTATTCGTCATTGAGCGATTTGACTGGTTTACGTTAAATGTAGCCTTCTTCGGAATGCGCTATGTCGAGAAAAAAACAAGAGCAGAATATTTCAGTAACAAGTCGAAAAAATAAATAGAAAGCTACGTTTTAGTTGGTTCTAGTGTATGTATTAAACCCAAACGAACCCAAACAAACAGCCCTTTTCAGGGCCAAGGAATACCAATGCAGACAACCTCCATGTGGTGTATTCTGTATAACGCTAATGATCTGCAGCCTACTTTGTTAAGGGCAACAGTAGAATTTTCAATAAATCGATTTTTTTTCTCACTAAAACGGTGCTTTATCATCATAAGAATAAGGTACTAATCGATTTATAGCGAGACATTTCTTTTTCATCGCTTTGAGCGTATAACGTCAGCCCACCTCTGGCACGGTCATAGAGTACCTAAAACTTTAAACGCGTTTTTCTCGAAACAGCCTTTTTCCAATTGGCGTGACAAAGAACTTCACCAATTTTCACTCGATTTACTTCAAATTTAAAAGTTATGTTCCTAATTGCATTTCGCAGAGAAGTACGTACGGAATTTCTGATTAATCGAAAACTTCATTTTATGAGCATCTGTATACGAAATTTTTCATTGACAATTCATTCAAATACCTACAACTCAATTCAAATACCTACAACTTTTGAATAAAACAATGTTTTTTAAATTCCGTACGTACTTCTCCAGGTATTCTAATGTATTAGGTGTACAAATAAGTTTTAGGACACTTCGATTTTGTATCATAAGAGCTATTCTAAATTAATTCAAAGGTCCCGCTCACTTATCATAGATGGCGCTTGATATGTAGTATCGAAACGTAAAGGAGTCATAAACATAACCTATAAATTCTGTAAATTAAACATGCAGACCGATAAGCTATTTATTAGACACTGCATTCGCTATGAATTCCATCAAGGAAAAAGTGTTAGGAAAGCGTGTGAATCGATATGTTCTGTTCTTGGAGACAACATTGTATCTAAAAGTACATGTGAGTATTGGTATAAGCGATTCAAAGAAGGTGATTTCGACGTTAGTGACCGTAAACGCACGGGGCCTCCTGTAAAGGTGGACGATCAGGAACTGCAAGCGTTGCTGGATGAAAACTCTTGTCAGACGGAGAAACAACTTTCGGAACAGCTTGGAGTAACTCAACAAACTGTTTCTTATCGTTTAAAAGCAATGGGTAAGATTCGAAAAGGAACAAAGTGGGTACCACACTTTCTGACTCAAGAAAATAAAAACAGCCGTCTTAACATTTGTGTGAGTCTTTACAACAAGCAACATAGAAAGTCTTTCTTGTGGAAAATTGTGACCGGCGATGAAAAGTGGATTTATTTTGATAATCCGAAACGCAAATATCATTGGGTTGACCCTGGCGAGCCGACAATATCCACGCCAAAGCGCAATGTTCATTGTAACAAAGTCATGCTGTGCATATGGTAGGATATGAAAAGCGTACTGTATTATGAACTTCTCAAACCTGGTCAAACAGTTACTACCGATCGCTATAGTCATCAATTGATGCAAGTGAATCAAGAAATTGAGAAGAAACGTCCATTTTCTGGTAAAGGAAAACGTCCAGTAAAACTGCTCCATGACAACGCGCGACCTCATGTGAGTAAACCGGTCAAGCATACGTTACTAGCGCTTGGATGGGAAGCTGTACCACACCCGGCGTATTCACCAGACTTAGCCCCATCCGATTATCATTTATTCCGGAAAATGCAGAACGATTTGTCTGACGTGCGATTCAAAACATTTGAAGAAGTGGAAAAATGGGTCGCTAAATTTCTCACTTCGCAAGACGAAAGTTTCTTTGCGAAAGGCATCCGCGAGTTACCTGAAAGATGGCTGAAGGTCATTCAGTGCGATTGAGATTACTTCGATGAATAACTGTGTTTTACTTCTTTTTTAATAAATCTTGAATTTTTTGAAAACTGTCCTAAAACTTATTTGTACACCTAATAGATTGACGAGAATTTTTGTTTTTTGTTCTAGGTAAAAAATTGTGGATGCTAAATGTCACGCCGCGGAGTGCCTAAAAAGGATAAAAAAAAGAAAATATTAGTAGTCGGCCATTTTGTACATCGAAAAACAAATATATTTTCTAACAGCTTGATATTCGTACCAAATAGATGTGTAATTAATTTTATGAGCGAATCACTTTTTCATACGAAAAAAATTGTTAAATTCGCACATGATTTTATACCCGTTACTGTGGTCTAACCCCTTAAAGGGGACAAATATTTTTTACGCAAAATTATTCTGGTTTAATTTTAATGCAGACCCTGCAGTGTTAAAAGTTGCAATGTTAGAAACCCAATCTAAACAATCGACTGTTCTGAAATTACACTCAAACATGCATAATGATATGAACAATCACTGGTTTAAATTTAAACAAAATCTATAGAAATCAATAGCGTGCGCTCGTTCCACCTTAAGATGCTCAAATCGCATGAAAAGTCCCAAATCAACGATATTTCACGAAAGAAAAATAAGAATGTCTACTTACCTTCTTATAACGGAGGAGATTTCTACAACGATGATATTAATATGGTGGACCTTCCTCTTCACTTGGAGTTGCCTCAAGCGACGCACGGTTTTTTCGACATTTTCACAGTAGCCTGGAGCCGTTGCTGCACGGCCAATCGGTGTAGCTGGTTCTGGCGACCAAGGTCATCCGAAATGAAAAATAAAATCAATGTACTTTCACTATAATAATAGAACTTTCGTATCTCCGAATACTTTTCTGAAATTTTGAAAATTACGAAAACTCCAAGCTGTAGAAAAAATCAATTTTCGACCGAAAAAAAATAACTAAACATTTCTTATCAACAAGTGTATAAATATATTAAAAAATTAAAGTGAATGGGAAGAATAGGTTTCGCGATACGACTTATATCGCTTTATAAAACAAAATTTCGAAAACATCTTTTAAAAAAAGACTAAATCGCTGCGTGGCTGATTTAACCCTGCCCGCAAATCACCATAACTCGGTCGATTTTTGGAATTTTCAAAATTAAAGTACGAAAAATCATGAAAATTAGCAATTTTTTTCGCCTGAAGGTCTTATGCCACTTTAGAGGCCGAAAAATAGGCTTTTTGGGATTTTTTTTTTCAGAAAGACTACAAAATAAATCGAGATTACAAAAAAGGGTGTTTATCATACATATCAGTGACTGTATAGAATAATTTTTTTTAAGCAATTAATTTCAAAATGGCGGCTGTGCAGCGTTTATCTCAAAAATGCATTTTTTAAGTTGGCCGCAAACATAACTCAGACAATTTTCAACCGATTCACTTGAAATGTTGAATATATATTGAAAAATACATTGCCCATGAAAGTTGGTAGGATATTTTTTTATAATGCATAGTTCATTTGTTATTAACAATTATCTGACGATTTTTTAGGCAAATTTTTGTAAAGTGAAAAATTTCGGCAGATAATTGTTAATAACGAATGAACTATAGTACAGTCGTGCTGTATATTGGAATCGGAAAAAATTAGAAGAAGGCTAGTTTTTTGACAGGTGATTTTGTAGGTGCCGCGGGTGCTAAAACCAAGTTTGCCTAAAAATCGGGGTGTAGGGTTTTTTTAGGGGATGGGGGTGGATTAATGCCAAACTACAACCCCCACGAGGTCGGCGCCGGGAGACAAAATGTTCAGAAAAGTCCGGGTTTTATTTTTATCCACAGCGCCGAAGTCGTGAAAGTCCATTTTGGGGGTGAAAAAGTGGGGTGAAATTTTGAAAAATCATTTTTCATTCGATAACTCTTTAGGAAAAATTCATAAAATTTTTGTTCAAATGGGAACGTTGTAGCCCTTGAAAAGACGCGTCGATCGAGTATTCGATCATACCTCTCCAATAATATCTTCACGCCCAAAAGAATTGTTGAAGAATAAAAAAAAAGTTGTTTACTTAATAACTCAAAAACGATCGATTTTTCGGGGACGGTTTAAACGTCGGAAATGTAGAGAATCATTTTCTCTATATTTTCGTTCCTATGGAACACCCTTGAATTTTGCTTTTTCGAACCCCTCTCAGGGGTGGAAAATTCAAAATGAAATTCTGGAAAAACTATTGACCGAAAATGAAGAAAATGTAGCTGAGGGTTAAAGCTACAAATTCCTCCACAGCGGCGAATTCGTGCGGTCAATAGTTTTCCCAGAATTTTATTTTGAATTTTCAACCCGCGAGAGGGGTTGGAAAATAAAAATTCAAGGGTGGTCCATAGCACCGAAAATATAGAGAGAATTATTCTCTACATTTCGTACATTTGAACCATACCCGAAAAACCGATTGTTTTTTAGTTATTCAATAAACCATTTTTTTTGGTTTTTCCACCATTTTTTTGGGGGTGAAGATATTATCGGAGAGTGATGATCAAATACTCAATCGACGTGTCTTTTTAAGGACTACAACTTTCCCATTTGAACAAAAAGTGTACGATTTTTTTCTAAAGAGTATTAAATTTTAGTATTAATTATTAGTATTAATACTAATTACATTTATTAATTAATTAATAAAATAATATAAATATTTAATAATTATTAAATAATTATATAATATTAAATAATATATATATATAATAATAATTATTAAATAATTATATAATAATTAATAAATATAATAATTATTAAATAATAATAATTAATAATTAGTAAAATAATATAAATAATTAATTTTTATTAATTAATTAATACTAATTAATACTAATTATTAAAAATTAAATATTAGTATTAATACTAAAAGTATTAAATTTTCTAAAGAGTATTAAAACTGATTTTTCAAAATTTCACCCCACATTTTCACCCCCAAAATGAACTTCCACGACTTCGGCGATGTGGACAAAACTAATACCCGGATTTTTCCGCACATTTTGTCTCACGGCGCCGACCTCGTAGGGGGTTGTAGTTTGGCATTAATCGACCCCTATCTCCTTTCATCCCCTAAAAAAAACCCTACACCCCGATTTTTAGGCAAACTTGGATTTAGCACCCGCGGCACCTACAAAATCACCTGCCAAAAAACTAGCCTTCTAATTTTCTCCGATTCCGGGGTTTTTCAGCCACAGCACGACTGTACTACTATGCAATATAAAAAAAAAAATCCTACGTACTTCCATAGACAATGTATTTTTCAATATATATTCAACATTTCAAGTGAATCGGTTGAAAATTGTCTGAGTTATGTTTCTGGCCAACTTAAAAAATGCAGTTTTGAGATAAACGCTGCACTGCCGCCATTTTGAAATTAATCGCTTTAAAAAATTATTATATACAGTTCACTGATATGTATGATAAAAACCCTTTTTTGTAATTTCGATTTATTTTGTGCGTATTCTGAAAAAAAAAATCCCCAAAAGCCTAACCCCTTAAGTTATCTCCCCCCGTAAGACCCTGGGCAACGAATCTCCGCAAAAGTCCGTATTATCGAAATTTCAAGTTTAATGAAAGCCTTGCATACGACATGACTACACACGAGCGAATTTTCGAAACGCTGCAAATTATCGTCATCCGGCGGCGCTGCGATCGCGCTCCGAACCCCTTTTTTTCATCGTCCAAACGTCACCGTCCAAACGTCATACCCCAGTCCACTTATCTCCTCCGGCAAAACTTCGAGTCGCAAATGCGCTTGTGTCCCTCGTCGGCCGTGCCAGTCACGTGGGTAACGGTGAACGAGAGCGGGGAAAATTACAATCACGAGGGGAATTGGAATGGCGCGTACGGAAAATGGCGCGAGGGCGATAATTCGGCCCCGCCAGTGTCACCGGAAGTCTTCTCGCCGTTGTCACTGGGGCGCGTCACGCTGACGGTTCTCCTGCGAATCGGCTTTATCCTCGTGCAAATCGGCAGTGTGCCCGTCACGAATATAAATCTGATAATGCTTCAGAATATCGTTGATTTTTCGTGGGTCACGTTGGTATGGCTGGTGGCCGGTTTCGCGATCGGTTACAACGGCGATGTGGGTGGCATGATCGGCCAAGGTCGTTGGATCGGCAGTGACCCGGAGACGATCGACAAGGAGGAGATTCTCGTGGGCTGGCAGGCCGTCGTCGTCGCGTCGGCCGTAAGCACGTGCTTTCTCGTCGGCCGTACTCACATCGTCGGCTACCTCGTGATCGGCACTCTCCTTTCCGGTTTTATTCAACCGTTCGCCGTTCACTGGGCGTGGACGGGCGAAGGCTGGATGGCGCGGCAAAACTTTCTCGGCAGCGACGTGACCTTTCGGGACTTTGCCGGCTCGGCCGTTGTACACACGATCGGCAGTGTCGCCGGCTTGATCGGATGCCTCGTGCTTGGCCGAAGAATTCTCAGACTGCGGGACATCGACGATGCCAGCATACCGGCCGATTCGGCCGGCGTGGCCCTCGCCGGCTATTTTCTCGTACTGCTCGGCCTTCAGGTACGCTGTCATACCGCTTCGGAAACTTTTGTAAACCTTCGATATTTTGGAAACTAACGCAATGAGAAAAAAAAATCATCGATCCAATATCATTGGTGTTATTGAATGAAATTTCGTTGATTCAATTGTAAAATTGTTTGTGTCAATAATCGGATTTGATAGTCCAAACAAAACGCTATTGACTTTAAGGCGTTATCCCCAAATGTAGCGCAAAAAAAGGCCTTTTTCATGAATTTTTTTAAAGAAAACTAAAGAACTTTTTTGATCGATCAATATACTATCTTAAAGAACACATCTTGAAGGACTTTCAGTAATTTTTTTATTGAAAAATATCACATTGTTTAGTGGCAAGTGGCCGTCAATGAAATAATGTTTTTATATACACGGTTTGCGGTGACCAACATTGCGGCGAAGTGGGTCATCTGGAAAAAAAAATGCGGATGGATTTAGTCAAATATAAGTATAAACTAGTCTTCAATAGAAGGATTTTAAAAAATATTCATTTTTCACAAAATGGCGGACAGTCAAAGTTAATGGTTCGATTTTAACGAAAAAAATCGGCCGTTTTTTTGGCTATAAAACGGCCATTTTTATTTCGAAAAAAAAATCGAACGATTAAAGACTACATTTTTATGTATTAAATAAGCCTGCAAAATTTCAAGAAGATCGGTTCATTAGTGTTCGAGTAATCTTGGTCACCGATTTCAGAAATGCCATTTTGAGAAAAACGCGTTTAAAGTTTCAATTTCCGGTCGTTTACACAACGGATTCTTCTCTTTCAACGCTCATATCTCAGTCAATTTTGTTCGGATCGACTTGAAATTTTCAGGACATATTCTCAGATACTTATACTTCAAAAAAATGCAATAAAAAAATCGATTTTTTCAAAATCGCAAGTGGGGGTAACCTCTTAATGACATGATAAAATTGAAAGTTTTTTTTCATTCAAAAGATATATTCTTAGCCGAGAACAATATATTATTGAAACTATCTAAAAAATTATCACGAACAAATTATATAGTTGTGAATGCATTTTCTGCAACGAACAAAAAAAGCGTTTTAATTCATAACATGGATATTGTTGATTAAAGTACACAAGAAAAATTGAATTTCGCTCGTTTGATTCAGATAAAATTTCTATTGAGTAAAAATGTTATTTTATTTTTTTCACCATATCCGATATTGATTTCCAAGTACGTTATTCGTTAAGGGAGACTTTGTCGTTGGAGTGCCATATTTCAGGTGTTTACATTTTATTTTTTTTAAAGGAAACGAGTAAAGCTTTTTGAGTGCGGTTTTTTTCTTGCTTTTATTCATGATATACAGAACGTTAAAAAAAAATTCTTTGAAAAAAAAAACCATAATGGCGGCCGTTGCAGCTCCGCGAAAGCAGGTCCTCAAATCGCGGGAGGTAAACGGCTGACATCACTGCCCCCTCTTTGTTGATCTGAAACACAAATTCAAAGCACATTATCAATCTGTGACCCTTTGGTCGTGGAATGACGGATGGGTTTTTCGTTTAGTACAAATTTCGGAAAATGGCGGCAATTGAAAAAAAATCGAATTTTCGCGTTTTTTTCGCATAAAAAGATAAATAATAAATGCAAAAATGTATCTATCGAGAAAACGATCCGTCATTCCGTGAAGACATATTTTCTGAGTATGCTCTCCAAATTTCAGGTCGATATGTTAATTACAGCGGTCAGGAGAATGTCAGCCATTTTTAAAAGCGTTTTTTCGAGAAAAACGCGTTTAAAGTTTTGTAATGTGTTTACACAAATGTGTTTATAATTATCGCTAATCGGCAATGCCTGGTCTATAGAGGCATCCCTCCTCTACTTTTAGCTGCTCATGTTGAGCCGCTAACATCTCCCGCTAAATTTCAAGGACAAAGTCTCCGTTAAAATATTAATATTTTATTTTGATTGAAAAATATTAAGCAGATGTCTGAATTGGTTAAAAAACTATGCGAAAATAAAATTTGTTTCTTATGCATTTGGTTGAAAAAATTCAATCAAATCATGGCCGAGCGCTACCGAAATTATAGGTGTGAGGAAATCTCCACTATTATCGTGGATGATCATTCTAATGCTCAATTTTCATTTAAGATTTAAAACAAATTGAAAAACTTACGTTCCATGGCACATTCGTTTCGATGCAGTGAAGAAATAATTAATTCTATTGATTATATTTTGGTGCGGAATAAAAAATGTTCTACCAACCGCTTAATTATTTCATCCATTCATTTCACTCAATTTTCATTTAAGACTTAAAACAAATTGAAAAACTTACGTCCCATGGCACATTCGTTTCGATGCAGTGAAGAAATAATTAATTCTATTGATTATATTTTGGTGCGGAATAAAAAATGTTCTCGCAACCGCTTAATTATTTCATCCATACATCTACGGATTGTATACAGAATGATTTCAATGGAATATAATTCTGTTTATAGGTTAATGTAAATATTTCGAGAACAAAAGAGAGCTTTTTCAAATAAAATAATATATTTAAATCAATCACATTTTCCAATATTGTATAGTATTGTAAAAATCTCATATATCGGTGGCACTCCGCAGCCGCACATTTATTTGGATCAACCAATATATATTTTTTGATTCAATTGGTTTATTTTCTTAGTGCGGTGCTTGCCTCGTTGGAATGCAACGAAAGTCCTTTTTTTATTCTCATGATTGTTGTGATTTTTTTTAAGAGAAAAAATTCCAGATTTATATTGTCGATCTCTAAATGAGTATCTTAAGCGGCTACATCTACCTAGAGGTACGAAAAGATAGCCAAATTCCGATTTTCTTTTGGGAAACGGTTGATGAAAAAAACGCATTTTTTTTAACACCGAGGTTAAAAAATCACCAAAAAAATAGAGAAAAATTACAAAAACATGGCCTCCGGCAGATGATGAGATTTTTTTCACGACGTTTGGCGGTGGACACTCTCCAGCTTAAACGGTCGATCCGGAATCTACAAACCAAACGGGTCATTTCAGTTAACAATAAATGCGAGTCGTTGACGATCATCGATTCTTAACAACATTTTTTTTTGACAATGTGGCGACCAATTGAAACTCGGGCATACAAAATCTATGGAAAAGGTCTTCATTTTCACGTAACTATTGAAAAATCAGGATCGATTTTGAAAAAGTGAGATCGTCAACGACCTGTAAATATTTCCCGTCGTATCTCCTGTAAATTTGGAAACAATCCATCAAGTGGTTCTCTAGATATCATGTCCACCGACTTTGAAAACCGTGTTTCGGGAAAAACGCTTTTGGAGTTTGGTACCGCTCTGGTACCAACAGCTGGTACCGTTCGCCCGGCCGACTGTTAGAAGCTGTAGCTCGTTCAATTTTCGAATATTTCAATGACATTTTCA
>OZ023312.1:7214353-7258301 GCA_964007375.1 Ophion obscuratus
TCGAGGAAATATATTATTATCGTTAATACTGAATGAAAAAAGTAAAAGAATAAAGATAAGTGACTTTTCCGAAAAATGAGCCTACATTTTTGGTTGTTGCAATTTTCTCATTTATGGGGTTATAAATGATGATATTCAGTCGGGGGAAGCTGAAATTCACCCCACCTCCCCACAAAAAGTTAGGGGGTTTTGAAGTTCGCGGAAACACTTGACGAAATAGAGCATTTTTGAACATTTCGGATTTTTTTAATATTGCATAGTTTATTTGTTATTACCGATTTTTTAGGCAAACTTTTGGAAAGTGAAAAATTTGCGCGAAAAGTCGTCCGATAATTGTTAACAACAAATGAACTATGCAATATAAAACAAATCCTACGTTCTTCCATAGACAATGTATTTTTCAAGATATATTCAACATTTTAAGTGAATCGGTTGAAAATTGTCTGTTATGTTTCCGGCCAACTTAAGGTAGTACCTCCACAGTAGAGTTGAATTAAGAAATGGTTGAAATTTGACATATATGTTATTTAATACATTATCCAAACATCTGTGCAATTTGAATTAGTTTGACCACCCCAAACCTGAGATATTTACACTTAACGTTGGTTTGGTTTACACGTAACAAATGCGTTATGATGGGCAAACAGAGCATCATTAATTCTACCGCCAAAACTAAAATTAAGAAATTGATAAAAAATGAGGATAAGCTAGAATAAGATATCATGAATAATGTGAAAAAAAAATGAGAATCATTCACCATCTAGTTTCCAAGATATAACCATGAGAAGCCCTCACAATTTTGGTGCAAAGCCTGGCAAAGCTTGGCAAAGCCTGGAAAAAAAAAACAATTGGGGCAAAGCCTGGACAGTCCCGGCAAAAAAGTTCACTGGCAATAGTAGATCAAAAACACAATATAAAATATGTTTTACAGCAATAAATGATATTCATCGTATTATCTACTAGTACCGAGTCAATATTGCGTAGTTTTTAATTTTATTTATTACTAATTAAACTAATTATCAATCTTTTAATCATGAACATGGTATGTAAACTTTTGGTTGAAATTTTCGCAGAGGAACTACCTTAAAAAATGCAGTTTTGAGATAAACGCTGCACAGCCGCCATTTTGAAATTAATCGCTTCAATAAAATTGTATACAGTCATTAATATGTATGATAAACACCTTTTTTGTAATCTCGATGTATTTTATAGTTTTTCTGAATAAAAATCCCCAAAAAGCCTTTTTTTCGGCCTATAGAGTGGCCTCGCCTCTTAAGGGGTCTTCTCACTTTAAACGCTAAAAAAGGCTATTTTCATTCATTTTTCCCCGCGCTACATTGTACCCCACTCGCCCCTATTTCTTTTATCGAGGATTTCTTCAGCTATAAAATTCGAAAGTCACAATACCGCCGCCATTGCAACTCTCATGTTTCATGACCAAAAAAATCCGTACCCATAGTCTTTCGAAAAGCCTATGGGTACGAAAGACGGTCTTTCGTACCCATAAGCTTATAAAATAGCTTATAAATAGCTTATAATATAATATAAATTAATAATATTTATTAATTATTGATTAAAATTAAATTAAAATTATTAATTAAAATTAAAATTAATAAAATGTATAATATAATATAAAAGCTTATAAAATAGCTTATAAAATTGTATTTTATAAGCTATAAAATACAATTTCTTATAGCTTATAAGAAATTGTATATTCTTATAAGCTATAAGAATATACAATGAAAAATTAACCTTCCAATCAAACATTTCGAAGTTGACCTTCACATGACCTTGGCGACAATACCCAAGGTCAAATTGGCATGGCGATTATTTTTCCCTCTGAAAAGGAAATAACGTGTATTCGAAGCCCTTACGCCCTTTTGATCGTACGACCCTCGTCTCCCTCCTCGGCAGGTCTTACATGCAGAGACTCTTCGTGCCCGAAGGTGAGACTCTCTACCTTCAACCCTGCACGGTGCGCGTTCGACGTTATCAGGGCGACGAAGTTGTTCCCCGACTTCTGAGGCGCGAACGTCCCGCGGTCAAATTTCACGGGAGTCCCCACGGCGAGCCCCCGCCCGACACTCGAAAATCATCGAACACGCTGATCGCTGTCTCGACCGCGAATCCAAACGCGTCTCCACCGCGTTCCTCCATCAGAGTCAAGAAACTTCGTCAAATTCACACGCTCGGGTCGATCGGCGAAGTCGCAGTTTGCGAGGCGAGTGAACGCGAAAAAGCAATGGGAGACAATCTCCGACTCGACGGTGATGAGAAAGGAGATTTTCGCGATGACGAGGAGATAAAGTATCATTTCGGAAATGAAATTTCGATGATCGAATGCTCCGGCGATTTCTCGACGACGGTTTCGGGTGTTCCACGTGTTTCCAGCCATCTCCGTTTGGAAAAAAAGTACAAAGGGAGTAACAAAGAAACAGGTGCCTTTTGTCCGATTTTTTTTAATTGTACATCGTTTTGAATAACGTTTGTATTTAATAAAATAATCGCCAAAAAAAACGGTCTCGGACAGAAGTTATCTGGTCCTTTTACGTACAATAAGATGCCAGTGGGAAAAATATAGGTTGCCAGTTTTCAAAAGTTGACCTTGAAATCACCTTGAAAATGTCCACTCAATAGAAAAGTTTTCTTGCCATTTTACTTCTTGTTTGAATCTACTCGAGACGTGTCTCGGGAATTTTCGATTTACTTCGCTGTTCTTGAGTTATTTCGATGTATCTAGGTAAATCGGACACCCTGTTTATACAGTACTGGATGAAATTAAGGCCTTATATACGTGATTTCGCCGATTTTCGAAGGTACTTTTCTAGACGCGGTTAAAAAAAATGACGTATATATTGACAACATTTTTTTACAGATCGTTTATATACATGGTTAAGTATATGTAAAAAAAAAGTGTCTGAAAAAAATGAACATATTGATAATTGCATAACGAATGTATCATCAGTGTGAACCAACAATATTATTTTTTTTAAATTATTATAACAAAAATTCGAAACTTAACATTTTTTTACTCAAATTTCTGGCGGTATTTTATTTTTTATATTTTTTTGTGTCATTGAAATTTTTGTTTCTGTGGTTCACACGATAGGTGATGATACTAAGAATATGTTGCAAAAATTTCAAAGCGATCTGAACCTTCGTTCAAGAGTTAGAACAAGGTTCAAAAGAGTGAATCGTGGAAAAACGGCTTTGAAGTTGACGGTCGGGCGCACCGCGCGGTATCTATTATAAGTGCAACCTTACCTTACTTTCGGAATTTTTGGATTTTTCAATTCTGTAAAGCATAAAATATTCCTAACCGTTCAGGCTAATGGGATAAAAAATAATAAAAGAATGAAAATTTTTGGAATTTTTCGCGTATATAAGGCTTTAAATACCAACGGAACAGTGCAAAATAATTGGCAAGGTCCGGACTTTACTTTGTCCAGTATAGAATGCACAAATATGTTACATTTGCAACCCGTTTTCGGTTCAAACGCGTGTTCCCTAGCCAAAACTAGTTTTCACTGAACGATCGCGTTACAATTAGTTTTTCTCAGTAAAAACTAGAATTGACTAAATTCGAACGGGCGTTATAACTCGTCTGAGCTAGAAAAAACTAGTCTTAACGGAATGAATCAGTTAAAACTGTGTCCGAATAAGGTCAAAGTTTGAATGCGACCAAACCCAAAAAAGTTCGTCTTAACAAGAAAAAAATACGTCTAACGAAAATAATCAGTTAAATCTGTTTCCGAATAAGGTCAAAGTTTGAATGAGGTCAAACCCAAACCCAAAAAAACTCGTTTTAACTACGAAAAACTAGCTGGAGGGAAAGAAATCTATTAAACTTTTTTTCGAATGAGGTCACATTTTGAATGAGGTCAACCCAAACAAACCCAAGCCCAAAAGAATTCGCCTTGACTACGAAAAAAATAGTTCCAACGAAACGAATTGGTTGAAACTGTTTTCGAAAGAGGTCAAAGTTTGAATGAGGTCAAACACAAAAAACTGATTTTAACTAGGCAAACTTAGTTCCAACGAAATGAGTCAGTTATAACTGTTTCTGAATGAGGTCAAAGTTTAAATGAAGTCAAACCCAAACAAACTCGTCTTAAGATAAAAAAAAAACTAGTTCCGACGAAATGAATCAGTTATAACTGTTTCTGAATGAGGTCAAAGTTTGAATGAGGTCAATGAACCCAAAGAAACCCAAACCAAGAAAAAACCGTTCCTTAGGTAGGAAAAACTAGTTTTGACATCAGTTGGAACTTTTTCCGAATGAGGTCAATGTTTGAGTTTGTCTGGCTACATTGGGGTTTACTTGGATTTCTAAATATAAATTCTAGTTTCATCAAGAACAACTTGATGCAACGAAGGCGTTCAATTAAAACTAGTTTGTCCTAGGTACGACGCGTTTAAACTGACAACGCATTGTAACTATTATTGATAGATATATGTAGATATATATATATATATATATATATATATATATATATATATATATATATATATATATAAGTTTGTTTTAATGTTTGAAAACTGAATAATGAGTTTCAAAAATTGCTCGATAATTTCGAGTTTCACAAAATATGTGAAGTTCTTTAATATCGAAGTATGCTGCGTTGGGATGCAAGGGAAATTCTTTACATTCGCATTTTCCTATTATCATTTTTAATTTACGAAATTGCTTTTTTATGCATTTTTAGATTGTAGATTTCCGCAGAAAAATCCTAAAAAAATGTTTGGGAAGTTTTTTTCAGTTTAACCCTAGGACCCTACACTATCTGTACGAAACAAATAACCTACACAGGGGTTACGCGCACCCCAGCAATGGAAATCAAGGCTGCTAACAAACTGATTGTCATAGAAAGTTTATTTTTTTAATTAGAACGCTGAAAGACTGAATTATGGAATATGATATGGGAGAAAACCCTAATATAAATTTTTCGCCGTGAAAAATGCGATTAAACAAAGCAAGAAGAATGATATGAGCATTTCCCACTTTTTATTTGGGGTTTGCGGTACCCATGTGTAGGGTCCTAGGGTTAAGGGGGGCCGAGGACAAGATCGCTGATTTTCATGACTTTTTTTTTAAAGGAAATATTTCTTGCCCATTTTTGAGACTTAGGATTATTTCTTGCCCTTTTTTATTTCTTATTTCTTATTTCTTGCCCATTTTTGAGACTTACGTTTCATTAATACTTTTGGCTGTTACATGGTATTTTAAAATTTGATTGATATTTAAAAATGGCGGAGTTATAGCACGGTCTTCTAAATGGGTGCCGGCGGATGTTGTCAGACGGCGTGACACGTAGTGCCACGAAAAATTAATCTTAAAATATACCGACGAAAATTTCTCGTTCGTCAACACTCATGCGCAGAATATGAACCAAGCAAAAGTGAGAAATGTCGAAAAACGATAAAATGGTACGCTTTGAAACAAAAATATTGAATTTTCCGAACAAAAATGGCTACCCTTTTGAAATAAAAAAAATTGTTAAATTTTTTTTTTAATTACATTTACGGTTATGTTTTAGACAATAAGTGTAGAAAGATTTATACCAAATTTCATCAGAATCGGTTGATTAGTTTTCTAGCTATACGTCACTCCATTTAAAAAAATGCAGTTTAGAAGACCCTGTCATACCTTCGCCATTTTTAAAGATTAACTTCGAAAAACCATGCAGCCGCCAAAAGTAGGAATGAAACACACCTTAAGTCTCAAAAATGGTGAAGTAATTTGTTAAAAAAAAAAAAAAAAATTATCAAAATCAGCACATTTTTCCGTCCCTTAAGGTATCTCCCCTTAAATATGACGCGAGAACTTTGCGAAAAAAATGCATTGCATTCCAACGATGTAAGCTTCAATCTCATAAAATTCCGCTCGAATTTTGGGTCTTCAAAGCGTACAAATTTTCATGCCAGGAGTAACGTCACGTACCGCGACGATTCTCCATGCAAGAACGCGAAAAGACGACGCGAGCCTTACAGACTCCGCAGGACCCAAAAGTCCACGAATCTGCGACTCGAGTCGATGAGGTCGAGCGTTCCGAGTGTGAAGTTTCTCGTTCGACCGGACGAACAAATTTTCTCGAGCACGGAATCCGAGAGCGACGAAGAAGACGACGCGTACGAAATTGTTGCGAAAAAATCTTCGAGAATGTCGAGGGAGCCAGACGAGCTGGAGTCGACTCAAAAAATTCTCGAATCTGCGGTCATTCGATCTTAATTATCCAAAGAACTGAGCGATTTATTCTTCATCGCACAGTTCTTTGTCGAAGGCGGACGGGTATTAAGTTTTTCTTAAGGTAGTGACTCCGAATGCAGTTTTGTTTTGTTTTTTTAAGTATTTTTCTTTTATTAGAACTTATCGACTATTCGTACAGTTATTGCAGTATTTTACAATACACGTGATGGTAAGTTGAAGAATTTAAGGGCGTCTATCGGAAAGTCGGGCGCGCGAAAGCACGAAAAAAAAAAAGATTGGCGACAAGACAGTAATTCCTTGAATGTTCGCTGCTGTGGATTTTGGTTGGGAGCAAATTTTTTGTACAACAGGTAGACCGTTAAAAAAAAATATATCGGAACTCCGAATGTACTGTGTAAATTATTATGATAATTTTTTTTTTTTTTTTTTGGCGATGATAATAAAAATTATTTCGATTCTAACAATGTCATTTTTGGGTGATAAGAGACATTGTCATAATAGCAACAATATCGTTTTTTTTTTTGCGAAAATAATGATTACGGTGATAAAAGTTTTTTTGGGGGTGACAATAGAAATGAATACAATAGCAGCGGTTCCTTTTTCTTTTTATAAATAATTATTACGATAGAACTTCACTTTCGAGCGAAAATAATGATGGCGGTAACAAAAGTTTTTTTTTTTTTTTTGAGGTGACGAAAGAAATTATTATAATAGCAGCGGTTTTTTTTTCGTTTTATAAGTAATTATTACGATGGAACTTCGTTTTCTTGCGCAAATAATTGTTTTAAGCGATAATCTTTTCTTCCGTGAAAATAAACATAATCGTGGTAGCGGAAAAATTGTTATTCCGTGAAAATAATAATTATGGTGGGTACGGTTTTTATTTCCATGGTGACAATAGACATTATCATAACAGCAACGATGTTTTTTACTTTTGTAAATCATTATTAACATACCAAATCTTTTTTGCTCCATGCAAATAAAAAAATAATTACGATAGAAAAAATTTGGTTCTCTTGCGAAAATAATTGTTACAAGGGATCATTTTTCCTCCGTGAAAATAAACATCGCGATGGCAAACTCTTGTTTTCTCGTTAAAATAATTCCTACGGTCGCAACATTTTTTTTTAAGGTGACAATAGAAATTATAGTAGCAACGATTTTATTTCCTTTCATAAATAATTATAAAATTACGAAAATTTATATTCTGGATGAAAACAAACATCATTGCGACAGCAAAAATCTCTTCTATCGAAAATAAAAATTATTTCAATACAAATTATTTTGTTTTATTGTGAAAATTATAATAACGCAATCATTCTTTTTTCAGGTGAAGATAAAAATGATCACGATTGTAACAATTTTTTTTGCGGAAATGAAAGTCATCGCGATAGCGATGATTTATTCTGACGAACCAAAAGATTCTCTATTCAGTTTCCAGTTCAAATTACTGCCAGTCGACGACGTCGTGGACATGTTTGCGATCGTCGCTGCAAGCCTGAAAAGTCGAATTGAAAAATCTAATTTCATTTTTTACGGTACTAATCATGAGAGTCAAATTAAAAAATAGGAAAAAAGCGCTGATGAGCTTTACAAATAGACGCCTACAATCTCATCATCGACGAGATGAAAATCATTGTGAGTATTTACAAAAGAACCAACGTTAATGGCACGCTCGACGACAAGATTGGGACTAAAACCTTGGTTTTTTTTTCACACAGTCTCGTTATCGACAATTATTAAACTTTGTACATGATGATTCCACAATTACAGACTTTTGTCTCGCACCCTACCTCTCTCTCTCTCTCTCTCTCTCTCTCTCTCTCTCTCTCTCTCTCTCTCTTATACACACACACACACTCGTTATACAATGTAAATTAAAAAATAATTCGCGACTAAAAACAAAAAAAAAATGTACAAACTCGACGAAAAGGACGATGACTTATTTTCTTTTTGTTGTTGCTAGTTACGTATTCTGATTATTTTGTTTCTTCTCGCATCTACAGCGCGATTTCGAAAGGGCGGGCAGTGGAATCGCATCGCGAATCGTTCAAATTTTTTTTTCTTCAATTCTCGTCCGTAAACCGACGATTATTTTTTCTCGCTCGAAAAAAAAAAAACAAAAATAATTCGTATCGTAAAGATTACGAGAATTCGAACACAATAATTACGTTTGATATGAAAATTCCTTTTTTTGCGCCTTGCATTAATTTGGTTCTCGGGAGAAAAATACTCTCACCGTTTGTTCCCAAATTGGAAAACGTGTTTCGATGGACGATTTGTCAATTAATTTTTTTTTCTACCTGGACAAAAAACGTATCCCCGAAAAATGGCCGAACTCTTTTTTTTTCTTCCAACGACGCAAAAAGTGTCGAAAAATAACGTAAAGGGAAAAAGTAATTTTTGCCGCGTCTTGATACGTTTGTGCCGAATGGATGGCATCGAAATTTAATTTGATTCGTATATTACTCGCTTCGAATTATACCGAGGAGAGTAAAAATTATATACAAATTCGCTTACAATTGTATAGCACATGATATTTCGTTTTTTTTTGCATTTCGAGCGCAATTTTTGACGGAATTCAGATACGAAGTAAACGCACACGCGTTTCGATGACAAATTTACAAATGGACGCCTCGTATACGGCGATAGAATCGGTAACGAGAATAGCATCGTCAAAATATACACCGAACCATGATCACTTATCATTATTATCAACATCAACATCATCGTAATTATCATCTTTTTGTCGCTATGCCACGCGAAGAAAAAATGAACGTACATGGTTGCAATTATAAATTATATATATATATATATATATATATATATATATATATATATATATATATATATATATATATATATATATATACGTATATGTATATATTTTATTTATGCTTGCAACCGTAATTCTTTTTCGTCTCGTCAAAGAAAAGAAAAAAAAAACTTTACTGACGATAATTACAATTGTTCGATATTCTCACGACGAGAATAAAACACGGTACACTGTCACCGAAATTGGTGGCAATCGCGGATAATCCGCGAAAGCCATGGACGATCCCCCGGCAATTCGACGGAGCGACAATTTTCCCCCGAAAAAAAAGGAGCAAGTGAGGGTGGAACCCAAAAAGCCCCCAAGAAAAGGTGAACAATTTGCACGAGTTCGTAACACCGATTTTTGACTGACGTAAATCTGAATATACGTGGTGGGGCAACAGTTATTAGGAATAGAAATATTTTCTCAGCTATCAGACTTAGGAGAACACTTTTCCTACGAAAGTTGCATAGTTCGAAGTTGGGGTCATCGAGTGTTGCGAGGTACGTCCAGTTGGAGGCGTTTCGGAGATTTTAAAGGGGTATCCCTCTCTGGAAAATTGAAAAAAAAAAGTTTTTTGCCTATTGTTATAGTGTGAACTTTCAAGAATATTTGATAAATTGACGAAGTGACGATCCGTCTAGTTTAAGGGAGACTTTGGCCTTGAAATTGAAGCGGGAGATGTTAGCGGCTCAACTTGAGCAGCTAGAAAAAGAGAAGGGATGCCTCTATGGACCAGGCATTGCCGATTAGCGGTAATTATAAACACGTTTGTGTAAACACATTACAAAACTTTAAACGCGTTTTTCTCGAAAACACGTTTTTAAAAATGGCTGACATTCTCCTGACCGCTGTAATTAACATATCGACCCGAAATTTGGAGTGCATGCTCAGAAAATATGTCTTCACGGAATGACGGATCGTTTTTTCGATAGATACATTTTTGCATTTATTATTTATCTTTTTATGCGACGAAAAACGCGAAAATTCGATTTTTTTTTAATTGCCGTCATTTTCCGAAATTTGTACTAAACGAAAAACCCATCCGTCATTCCATGACCAAAGGGTCACAGATTGATAATATGCTTTGAATTTGAGTTTCAGATCAACAGAGAGGGGGCAGTGATGTCAGCCGTTTACCTCCCGCGATTTGAGGACCTGTTTTCGCGGAGCTGCAACGGCCGCCATTTTGGTTTTTTTTTTCAAAAAAAAATTTTTAACGTTCTGTATATCATAAATTAAAGCAAGAAAAAAACCGCACTCAAAAAGCTTTACTCGTTTCAAACGGGATTATCTCGAAACTACATATCTTGACACGCTGGGATTGATATCTTGAGTAACTTTCACGATCGCATTTTTTAATTTGATGAACCATTTGTTAATAACAACGACTTCAGCATGCTGTTCTTTCAAGAGAAAAATGAGGTTTTCTTTGGAGAAGCTGTCATTTTTCGTATTTTCCGTAATTTCGAAAAGTGGATCTTGAACCCATAGCCAGTTGGATATATTTGAATTTTTTGTTTTGTTTTCGTTTCAGATTACATTTGAGCCTGGTAGAGATCCCGCCGTTTCGGGCCTCGCCGCTGGAGGTCTGCAACGCCAACTGCAGCACCACGAACACTTTGAACGATTGTCTTCCGAAAAAATTACATTGTAACCACAAACATGTGTACAAAATGCTGGGAAAAAAATTAATTCATTCCAACCAATGTGTTACTGGAAAAAATGCATCATTCTGACCCTTCAAATTGGGATTCCAGAGAGGGATACCCCGTTAAGGTCGACTCCACTTTTTTCGCCATTTTTAGCAAGGAACGAAAAATAAGTTAACACGTGAAATTTCAAGATGATCAATCACGAATTGATATGAAAAATCGACGAAAAACAAATTTCAATGATTTTAAGCTAGGATCACTTGAGGGATTGGCACAGTGTAACATTTTCGAAAAATTGATTTTTTTGCATTATCCGATAGTATGCATGGTTATAAACGTTCTGTCCAATTTTTAGATCGATATTCGATTTATTTCGGTCGCTACGGCCTTGGAAAAAGTGATTGGAGCGTGGGATCCCGCACTCCAAACTTTAAACGCGTTTTTCTCGGATTGGTGTTTTTCGAAACGGTGGGCACTCTCAAAGGACGAGTTTCAAAGCTATCCGTTTGACATTTTAACAGAACGTTCTTCACGTCATTCCTTATGTTGCTATAGAAGTTTTTTTTTGTTTGAAATCTTCCTATTTTTTTGTACGAAAAACTGTCGAAAAAAAGACTAAATTTGATACTTTTTGTTCAAACCACCGCCATTTATTCAAATTGCGGAAAAAAAACTTCTATAGAAACGTAGCGGCTTTCGTACAGATTAATAATCATTTTGAAATTTTTGTTTCAGAGAAAATTTGTCACCATGTTGTCCCATGGTAAAAAATTTTTCACCATGGGACACCATTTTTTCCCACACAATTTTTCGCTAATAAAAACAAGGTTCAACAGTAAATAAAGAAATTTGAAAAAAAATCATTTTGTATTCTTTATGGTGCTTCAATTTGTAAAAAAAATAGACCGATTAGCTTATCCTATCCACAAAAAAATGGCGAAAATACTCCTACGGAAGGTGCTCAAAGTGATGGGCACTACTTTCACCGCACGCTTGCAATCTGATTCGCATTGATTGTATTGTCTTATTAATCACGACAGTGTGTATTGGCGAACAAACTTTGATTATTCTTTCTTGAAAATCTTGCGCAGAAATGCCTACTACATGTACGTCAATATAGACTGACGTGATTAAGGAGAGATATACACCTAGATGGTCGAGGTCGAGGATTGAGAAGCTAAAAACATTCCGTCGACCGTAGAACACCTACTTTAGATTTATTTATTCCCGAATTTTCAAACGCGTTTTTCTCAAAACCACGTTTTTCAAATCGGTACCCAAAATTTCTCGAAAACCAATGAATCGATTGCCTTGAGGTTTTTTGTGGTTATTCTATCAACCATTATCTAGTACTTGTCATAGGATTTTCTTTTTCCGTTACTTAGCTTTTGTTTTGTAGGCAAAATAATGACTAATTTTTGGCCCAAAAATCACTATTTATGTTCAAACGTTCGCCATTTTGTCATAAATCGATATTTTCAAAATCGGCTATGACAAGTACTAGATTATAGTATCTAATTTGATAATCTTTTTGGTTTTTTTTTTTCAGATGACTTTTGAAGAAACGCCAGTGGGTACCGTATACGCAGATTTTTTTACGACGTTCCAAGGATCATACAATATTCTTGTATATTTTTGATATTTTTAAATACAGAAAATTAAACATATTTTTGAATGTATATACTTTTTGATAATTAAAACCTCAATCCGAAATTAGTAAAACCTCAAGAAATTAGTAAAACCTCAAGTAGTTTTCCTTGAAAAAATTCACAAGAATGACCTTTATTTCCGGCTCCTAGGTGTATATCTCCCCTTAAGGCGGCTCACCACTGTGACGGACAAAAAATTCGATTTTTTCGCATTTTCTCAAAGTATACATATTCACGAATGCGTGAAAAAAAAGTCAAGTTAAAATATTGAAAATTGACAAAGTTACAGACGATTAAGTAAGAGGTATCGTTATGATTTACGTCTAAAACGTTCAATTGCATTTTTATCGATACGACTTGTCTCGACCTTGCCGAAATCATAACTACCTATAATTGGCCGATATTCAATGTCTCAAAATGAAAATTTCCATAATTGCAGTAGCTATCGTCGTACGTAGGTGTTTATTGTAGTCTAATCATTCCTAAGCCCCCGAACGTAAGTAAAAATTTTGCCACAATTATACTTTTTTGGAAACCCGACATTTTGGGTTTTTTTTTCTTCATAAAACGGCTACGGACAACGAGAACGAAATTAAGATAGATTATAAAAATTCTTCATTTTTTTCAGATCAACCATTCTCAAGTTATCGTTGTCAATTAAAGTTTTTAATTTTTTTTCTTAAATGAAAATTGATACGAAATAATTTTAATGTATGCTTAATAACATACCTTTCCTTTTTTAATTCGAAATAAATAATGTTAGACAAAAAAAATATACAAAAACGACCTTTTATCGGCTCGGTACAGTGGTGTCCTTTAAGGGGGGGGACCTCCTCAAGATATCATTTTTTTATTGCTTCAAAAATTAATTTAGTATCTCAAGAATATATACCCAAAGTTTAAAGCCCAACGGAAAGTCTTAAAGGTCCCTAGAAAGTCACCGAAGTGATGTCCTCCAAAAGTACCGAGAGTAGGTAAACGAGCGCGCGCCCTTTGCGGCCTCTACCTTTTAATTTCTTAGCCAAACAAGTTTGCTAGTTTATTTTTTGAATACTAGGGGGCACTTCCGATTGTAAAGAAAAAATTCTGCCTGTGTACCCGTCGTTTCTCGTTTTCACCCAAACAGTTCACATAAAAAGGGAAAAATTCAGTCCAGATAGTGATATTTCCTAGAAGAAGGCTTGCTTTGTGGCCCTGGCATCGCAGATTAAGCTTGGGTAATTATAAATTACTCTGAACTTTACTTTTTAAGAACGAAAACTTCAATCGAGTTTTTCTCGATATGTGTTTTTTTCCGTGTCGTGGAATGTAACTCAAAAAGTAATGAACCAATCAACTTGAAATTTTGGCCTTATCAACTTAACTTAGAGGCCTTTGCACAAACCTAAAAATTTCGTGTATATTGTTTTTAACGATTTGTTTATACAAAAAAGTGTTTCTTTCCATCTTGTCCTCAAATTTTCAATGTTTAAATTTTTTGGCTAAAGGCCATAGCCGGGTAAGTAGGGAAAAATTGCCCCCGCATTTTTTTCAGCGAAATTTGGAGTATATTCTGAAGTATAAAAAAAAAAGTTTTCTGAAAATTTCATGCCCGTCAACGCAATGGTTTTAGAAAAATGAATTTTTTTCAAATATCAAAAAAAAAAAAAAATTTCCCGAAACGGCACAGTGGATCGATTTAATTTTTTTTTGGTCCTTGTTCCGATCAAACGTGTTGCGAAATAAAATTATAGAACATCTTGCGAAAGATTAAAGTTTGGAAAAAAAATAATGTTCCTTGTTTTATTATTTTTTACTATAATCCACTTGGGGTACAATAGCGAAAATGTTTTCATATAATCTTTGGGCACCTTATTGGATTATATAATTTTTTTCAAAATGATCGGTTTCGTACGCCACAGTGAAAAAAAAGAAACACACTTTATTGATATATTTTAATTGTATAGATATATAACTAAAATATATCAATAAAGTCTGATATGTGACTAAATGATCGGCTTGGTACGCCACAGTGAAAAAAAAGCAACACACTTTATTGATATATTTTAGTTATATAGATATATAACTAAAATATATCAATAGAGTCTGTTTCTTTTGTTTTCACTGTGGCGTACCAAACCGATCATTTTGAAAAAATTATATAATCTAATAAGGTGCCAAAAGATTATGTGAAAAAAATCTCGTTATTGTACCCCAAGTGGATTATAGTAAAAAAAATAAAACAAGGAACATTATTTTTTTTAAACCTTAATCTTTCGCAAGATGTTCTATAATTTTATTTCCTAACACGTTTGATCGTAACAAGTACCAAAAAAAATCGAATCAATCCATTGAAACGTTTCCGGAATTTTTATTTGTTTTTTATTTAAAAAAAAATCATTTTTCCAAAACCATTGCGTGGACGGAGATGAAATTTTCAGAAAATTTGTTTTTTTTTATACCTCAGAATATACTCTTAAGGGTGGGGTAAAGTATTTAAATTTTTTTTCATTTTTTTTAAATTTTTTAAATGAATGCATAATATATCAAGAATAATGTGTTAAAATTTCAAGTCGATCGGAGTAAAATTGACGAAGTTATGAGTATTTGAGCGTCTATTGCTCCATGCCGTTCTCTTCTCTTCTGCGTTTTTCAAACCGTTTTTCTGAGACTTGTCATATTTGAAGTCCGTGTGCACGATAACTCAAAATCTACTGGACCAATCGCTTTGAAATTTTGCACAGTACTTCTTCACATAATTCACCAGGTATTGTCGAGAGCTTTTTTGTTCTTTTTTAATAATTACTAATTTTTCAACAACAAATTAGCCGATTTTACCGAAAATCGGGTTTTTGGCTCCCAAGTGCTACGAAAAATCGAAAAAACGAAAAAAAAAAAATCCTCCCGTCATTACCTCGAGAAACATCTCCTTTAACAAATGCATTTTGATTTTTTTGTTTCGAATGATTCTGTTGCGAGTTATGGTGCACACCGCAAACCAACTTTTTTTTCGAGGCGCCTCCGGGGTTTAATTTTCACTCGCTCAATTTTGAATATTTTGCAATGCAAATTTAGGAGAATGTTGTTCAAATGTTACTTTATTATATGTAAATTTTTCAATAAACGAACACTATTCGTTACGCCAAAAAAAAATCTTAAAAACGTGCCTTTTTTTCGCCGAATTAACTTTACCCCGCCGTTAATTTCGCTGGAGAAAATGCGGGGGCAATTTTTCCCTACTTACCCGGCTATGGCCTTTAGGCTCATGCAAAGCGGAATGACTTTAATGAAAAAATTGTTTCGTTGATTTTATTTAACTACAAGGACCTGGGCGTTCCACGGCGCAAACTCTAGGAGCCATATTCGAGCACCTCTAGCGTCGCCATTTTGTTTTTTTTTCACTCGTGAATTTGTTTTTGTATCAATTTGAACGTCAATATTATTATGTAATTTGATTCATTGCAATAAATGCTCACAATTTTTTGTATAAAAATATTGAAAGACCTGTTGTCTGGAGGAGGTTCCCCCCTTAAATAAGACAATAGAATCAATGCGAATCAGATTGCAAGCGTGCGTTGAAAGTGGTGGTCATCACTATAGGCACCGTTTATAGGAGTAAGTGTTTGCACCGTTTTTTAAACCAATTCTAGGCTGAAAACATTGAAATTTCTTTTTGATCGATTTTTCATGCTAAATCGTGATCGATCGCTTCGAAATTTGGAATGTGAACTTTTTCTTAGTTCCTTGATGAAATGCTGAAAAAAGATAGCGGTCTTATTGAAAAAAAAAAAAAAAAATTGCGATGACCTTGAAATTTCTCAAGTGCCTCCACCTGGATGAGCCTCGTATCCACCACTCCAAGACTTCCTTCGAAATATGCAACTATTGTGAAAAAAAAGTTTTCTCCCAAGTCGCATAGGTTAGAAAATATTTCTACCGCTAATATTCGTTGCCTCACCCGGTATATGCAATTTCGAACGCGATTTATGTATGTACATGCATACATAGCCTGATGAAACATTGAACAGAATTTGGACACTCGCGATCCCAACGTGTGACACTTTGCACCACAATTTTACAAATTTCGCCTCGCCTGACGCTTGTTGTAATTTTCGATTCCGAATTTTTTTGGTCCGATAAATTTTTTGATTTTCCCCTCACACATATCATACGGAGATCGAGGCTGTTTCAGGCTCTTGTATTTTTTTTTTTTAGGAATCCCTAGTCCGGTGCAATTTGCGTCGCGCCTATCTAAAACTTTTTTCTTTCCTTCTCATTTTTTCTCCCTCCAACAACGCAACGAGCACTCGAGTGACCTTTCTCCTCCTCTTCCTTTCGTTGCTACCGACAAATGTTAGGCCACTGCCGAAATGTCCTCGAGGGACGAGAAAAAAAAAAAACATCTTTACGGACCTTCGAACTTGACTGTGACAAAAGTCTCGTATACTTTTAACAATCGAACATTATTTTCGACTTTTGTCGTAAAACTTGGACAACTTTGCCTGACAATCAATTCGCGAACAAAAATGTTCGTTCTAAATATGAATTGTACGTAAATTATTCTTTCAAGCGTCGAGAAGCAAAAAAAAGAAAATGTTACATCTCGTTCGCACAAATTTTACGAGACTCGAGCAATTGCAGCGTCGCAAATTGGGAAACACAAGAACGGCATTCCGACGCGCATGCGCACAACACGTGCAATGAAATATTCGCTGATATTTTTTTGCTCGTTGCGCGAGGAAAAGAAAAATAAAAGAAAATACAATTTTCAAATTTCATTTCTCCGCTAATTTATGTTTCTCGTTTTGTCGCTTCTCTCCTTCACGAATCCTCTTTTTATCTCGGTTGTGAATAATCGAAAAAATAAGAAGAAGAAGAAAAAAAACAGTGCTCGATGCAACGACCCCGTCGCTCGCTGGTAACATCCTGACGAGACGTTCACCTAGTGGTATGACTAGTTTTATCGGCTGCTCGGGACAATCCTCGGAGTTTTCGACCCTCCCGTTCACAATTGACTCGATAAATCGCTCGACTGACTTCGCGAACTAATTCCCGTAATTCATTAATTCCAAAATTAATTGCCATAATTAATTAATTCAGAAGTAAATCTCCATAATTAATTTCCATAATTAACTGATACCAAAGTGAATTTGCGTAATTAATTGATTCCGTAGGTAATTAATTTCAAAATCAGTTTCCGTAATTGATTAATTCCGAAACTAATATTCGTAATTGAGGAATTCCGAAATTAATTTTCATAATTGAGAAATTCCGAAATTAATTTTCGTAATCGAGAAATTCCGAAACTAATTTTCGTAATTCAGAAATTCCGAAATTAATTTTCGTAATTGAGGAATTCTTAAATTAGTTTTCGTAATTGATTAATTTCTGTAATTCATTAATTCCGAAATAAATTCCCGTAAATAATGAATTCCGAAATTAATTTATTCGCAAACTAATTTCATAATTGCTCAATCCACGAATTAATTCCGCAATTACTTTATTCGCAAATTAATTGCATAATTAATCAATTGACTGTTCCATTTTCGGAATGAAAATAAATTCATTCGCTAACCTTTTGCGATGAAAATTACTTAATCCACTTAATTTTCTCAAGAAAAATAAATTCATGTGGATTTTTCGCAAGTTCACGGCTCTTAAGGGGAGTTTCCAGAGAACTCTCACTTTTTATTACAATTTTGAATTGTCGAATTTTTTAATTGTCCAATTTTTTTCCTTTTTTTTTTGGGTGCGATATAATAAAAAGAAATCCCGTTTGCTTAAGAGCATCGAGTGAATATTGAAGATAACACTGACAAGGTAGCGACGATTGCAAAATAATTGAATTTTCGAGTCACGCGTGGATGGAGGGTCCCGAATGGGCTGATAGAGCTAGCGTGCAACGGGAGGGTTGAAACTTAGATTAACCTCGAGCAGAAATTACGTTAGGCCAGTTACGCCATTTTCGGATTTACAATAGGCCCGGAATATTATATATATATATATATATATATATATATATTAAGATTGCGAAAAAATCGATATTCTTTTTTTCATTCCCAGATCGAAGTATGAGCATGTAGTCAATAAAATTTGACTTTTTTCGTAGTTTGCCAATATTCACTTTAAACCATAATTTTTCACGTCTTATGAAATAAATAGAAGACGTCAAAATCGATAAATGGTTTTCTGAGGAAACTCATTGACTTTTGAACACATTTCCTAGCTGCTTTTTTATTGAAAACGTGAAAAATCTCGATTTTGAGTAAAAGTGACGAAAAAGCCTAAGACATGTTTGCTCCATCGTCAAGGAATGACTGAATTTTTTTTTATCGTTCGCAATTTTTTGCTGTGGCCTTGAAGACAAAATATCGACTTTTTTAAACTCTAATATATATATATGTATGTATGTATATGTGTATATACACACACTCACACTCACACGCACACACAAAAGTATAAGCTGCACTTCCGTAAATTCGCTCTCTTCCGTTTCTTTTTGTCCATCTTCGCCGCCTCTTCTTCTTCTGGTTCTATAGGAATTTACAGTCCCCGCGCGGAATGTATAAAAATGTACAATTAATTACAGATCGTCCTGAGGCGTATTGGCGGGACTCGTATACGTCGGCGCCTCGGGACTCATCGTCGTGTCTTCGTCTTGCAGGAACGTCAGGACGTTTCATACGTCCGGCGTTTGCTAAGTCATCACCGTATCCGTCAAGTCGTCCTTCAGCCATTGCGGTATTGTTCGCGAGCCCAATCTCTTTAGAAGCTTCACCAGTGCCGTGTTGTGCGACAAATAGTACCTCTGAGATATTGACAAACGAAACAAATACGTATTTAATCATTTGTATCGTCGATTTTAAAAATGGAAAACATGTCATTGGCTTATGGACCCAAAATATTTTTTTTGGCACATTAAACAGCACCTTTTTTCTCTGTTTTTGCGCAAATTATGATAATAATAATATGAATAGTATCAATGTAGCGATAGTAATAATGATAGTGGGGATAAGGATACTAACGGCAGTGGTGAATTTGCACATTTTTCGTAATTGCACCGCAAAACTCATTTTTCTCCTCAAAGTATAACATTTCTTTGAAAACTTATGATCGTTTTGAATGCAGAGGTTAATTTTTTCTGTAATTAATTATCATTGTAATAAATTTGTAATATATGGTAATATATTTTGTAGTAAACATAAGAATTTTTATATTGTAATGAAATAATAATATTACGAATATTAATTATAAATATTAATTTAAAATAATCAATATTTATTTTGAATATTATTAAAATGTTGGGGATTTTTCGGTATTTAATTATTATTGTAATAAATTTGTAATATATTTTGTAACAAAAATAATAATATTACGAATATTAATTATAAATATTAATTCAAAATAATCAATATTTATTTTTAATATGATTATGTTTTTTTTTCAATCATAATTCTAGTGTAGACCTATTTTTTTTCGACTCACGAGGAACATCACATTGGTGTCCTCCTCCGATTTTGTTGAAACTTTTTTATGTGGAAGACTATAAAAAACTAAGAGACACGTATTTTTTTTTATCGGCGGAATAACGGTTTTAAAGGGTCAAACGCACCCTCGAAAATGAGGGTTTTTCGTTTTTCGTTTGAGGTTTTTCGTTTGTCGCCGATAACGTTAGGGGCCGTCCATATATAACGTCATTCTAAATTTGGGGGGGGGGGGGGAGGTTCGTCTGCGGATGACGGTAAATGATGAATGAGGGGGGGGGGGGGCGTTTCGAAATTGACGTCATTCTTGTGATACCAGTTAATTCAAAATGTACAATAGTATATTGTACAACTAGAGTGGTTTCCCCGCATGAGTGATGAAAAATATTTTGCAAGTACCTAATGGTATTAATTATTGAACTCATTATTTATTTATTTATTACATAAGGTTTGTCTACATTATATTCGAGAACTTCAAATAACAGCGTACCTATGAGAATAATTCGATCGAGCCAAAATGAATATGGGGAGGATACGGAGATATTACCCGTGATCCAGGATTTGCAAGAATGGGTGAAAACTCCGTGGGAGCTATCCAAAGAAAACTAAAGAATAGGGAAGAATAATATTATTATATTAATGAAAATTGCCAAAGTACAAAATAATAAAAGATGATTCTATAACAAAATGTGGGAGCTATCCAAAGAAAACTAAAGAATAGGGAAGAATAATATTATTATATTAATAAACATTGCCAAAGTACAAAATAATAAAAGATGATTCTATAACAAAATGTTTTAATGTTACCCAATTTCTCTCAAATCCGCAAATGTTTTAATTTTGCCAAACTGGTAATGACGTCAGTTTTGCGCGAGGGGGGGGTCATTAGGAAATGACGATAGGATGATTGTAGGGGGGGGGGGGTCGAAAATCAACAAAAATCGATGACGTAATATATGGACGGCCCCTTATCGTTCTCGTCTCCAACGTACACAAAAAGAATAAACATCGTTGTAATTTGAATCTTTTTCATATCCCGTACCGTTAAAACGTTATCGACGAAAAACGAAAAACATCCCCATTTATGAGGATGCGTTTCACCCCTTAAAGCCGTTTTTCCGCCGATAAAAAAAAATCACGTGTCTCTTAGTTTTTGATACTCTTTCACGTGAAAAAGTTTCAACAAAATCGGATTAGGACACACCAAAGTGATGTTCCTTGTGAGTCGAAAAAAAAAACAATTCTACACTAAAATTACGATTAAAAAAAACATAATCATATTAAAAATAAATATTGATTATTTTGAACTAATATTTATAATTAATATTCGTAATATTATTAATTTTGTTACAAGATATATTACAAATGTAAAACAATAATAATTAAATACCGAAAAAATCCCCAACATTTTAATAATATTCAAAATAAATATTGATTATTTTGAATTAATATTTATAATCAATATTCGTAATATTATTATTTCGTCACAATATAATTATTATCCCTAGTATAGTCCAACATTTCATATTTTGAGCGAAACCCGTCAAGAAAAAGGTTTAGTTCGTTCATCGACCGCAAGGTGCGTATCTCCGTGCTCGAAAGACTGAAAACTCCAAAATAACCGCAAGTCCACGAGATCGAACGCAACGTTAAAATGTAATAAGAAAATAATTTCGAATCGTTTGAATTTCCATTGGCATTTTTACCGCACGCAAATGGCTCGATTGTTTTTTTTTTTTAAAGATTTTCGCTCGCAAACGTGCAATCAAAATTTGCAAAAAAGATTTTGTATGGTGATGTAGGTAGGGGGAGAAAAATAGAATAAAGTTTCGTTGAGTTCCAACGATGAGGACTTGAAGTTTAGGGGATGTGAACGGTAAGGAGGTACATACTTGCAAGAGTTTGTAAGATCTTTCCTCCATCGGTGGATACTGACGACCCTTGCTCTTGCCCAGGCACTTGGTGCGATCCTCGTTCGTGACTTGGCAGAAGAAGCCCTTTTTCGGATCGTAACGCAAGTGCGTCGAGTAATTGAAGGCCGGCGTTATTTTGAGAAATCTCTGGAGCTCGTGCAAGGTCTCGATTGGATTCTGGCGGAGCTGTTCGCCGTCGATAATGTGCAACTGCTGAGGCGTGTAGTAGGAGAACCAGCGCTCCAAGTGCTGCGCGTATTTGCCGGGATTCAAGCAACGATTGCGCAAATCCCGAAGCGGTTTCGGGGCCGTGTCACTGGCCGTTATCACCGAGTGGAACGTGTAATTGTTCGCGACTGGATCACCGTGAACGCGGGTATGCTGATACCAGGAGTAAGCTCGCCTCGCCGGTGACAACAGGATCGTTATCAATTTTGCACGCGGCAGGAGCGCGTGGGCCCGACGCGGTACGAGCTCACCGTCGAAATACGTCGCTGACTTCTCGAACAGGTAACGCGAACTCTCGTTCTTCGAGGCCGGGAAGAAACCCATGTACCTGGCCATCAACGAAACGGATTGGAGCTTTTGTCGTTTCGGGCTTTTACCACGTTGTCGAATGTTTTTGTCGAATTTATTCAGAGAAATTTAATTGTACGACAGTTCATTACGAGTATGTTATGAATTTATTCATTGCGAGGTTTTTGAAAAAGTTAAGTGTACGAAAGTACATTGCGAATAAGCGTGTTGCGAATTCATTCATTGCGAGGATATTGGGAAAGTAAATTCTACGAATGTAATTTATGAGTATATTATGAATTTACTCATTGTGAACATTTTGAGAATGTAAATGTTACGAAAGTAATTTATGAGTAGTAATTTACTCAATGTGAGAATTTTAAGTAAGTTAGTTGTACGAAAGTAACTCCGAGTATCTTATGAATTTATTAATTGTGAGAATTTTAAGAAAGTAAATTCTACGAAAATGACTCACGAGTATTTTATGAATTTCCGCATTGTGAAAAGTTTAAGAAAGTTAATTGTACGACAGTGAATTACGAGTATGTTATGGATTTATCAATTGCGAGAATTTTGAGAAAGTAAATTCTACGAAAGTAATTTATGACTATCTTCTGAATTTACTCATTGTGGGAATTTTAAGAATGTAAATTCTACGAATGTAATTTATGAGTATATTATGAATTTACTCATTGTGAACATTTTGAGAATGTAAATTCTACGAAAGTAATTTATGAGTAATAATTTACTCAATGTGAGAATTTTAAGTAAGTTAGTTGTACGAAAGTAACTCCGAGTATCTTATGAATTTATTAATTGTGGGAATTTTAAGAAAGTAAATTCTACGAAAATGACTCACGAGTATTTTATGAATTTCCGCATTGTGAAAAGTTTAAGAAAGTTAATTGTACGACAGTGAATTACGAGTATGTTATGGATTTATCAATTGCGAGAATTTTGAGAAAGTAAATTCTACGAAAGTAATTTATGAATATCTTATGAATTTACTCATTGTGGGAATTTTAAGAATGTAAATTCTACGAATGTAATTTATGAGTATATTATGAATTTACTCATTGTGAACATTTTGAGAATGTAAATTCTACGAAAGTAATTTATGAGTAATAATTTACTCAATGTGAGAATTTTAAGTAAGTTAGTTGTACGAAAGTAACTCCGAGTATCTTATGAATTTATTAATTGTGAGAATTTTAAGAAAGTAAATTCTACGAAAATGACTCACGAGTATTTTATGAATTTCCGCATTGTGAAAAGTTTAAGAAAGTTAATTGTACGACAGTGAATTACGAGTATGTTATGGATTTATCAATTGCGAGAATTTTGAGAAAGTAAATTCTACGAAAGTAATTTATGACTATCTTCTGAATTTACTCATTGTGGGAATTTTAAGAATGTAAATTCTACGAATGTAATTTATGAGTATATTATGAATTTACTCATTGTGAACATTTTGAGAATGTAAATTCTACGAAAGTAATTTATGAGTAGTAATTTACTCAATGTGAGAATTTTAAGACAATTAGGCGTACGAAAGTAAACTCCGAGTATCTTATGAATTTATTAATTGTGAGAATTTTAAGAAAGTAAATTCTACGAAAATAATTCACGAGTATTTTATGAATTTCCGCATTGTGAAAAGTTTAAGAAAGTTAATCGTACGACAGTGAATTACGAGTATGTTATGGATTTATCAATTGCGAGAATTTTGAGAAAGTAAATTCTCCGAAAGTAATTTATGACTATCTTCTGAATTTACTCATTGTGAGAATTTCAAAAATGTAAATTCTAGGAAAGTAATTTATGAGTATCTTATGAACTTATTCATTGTGAGAATTTTGAGAAAGCAAATTCTACGAAAGTAAATTCCGAGTATCTTATGAATTTATTCATTGTGAGAATTTTGAGAAAGTAAATGCTACGAAAATGACTTATGAGTATCTTATGAACTTATTCACTGTGAGAATTTTGATAAAGTATATCCTACGAAAGTAATTCATGAGTATCATATGAACTTATTCATTGTGGGAATTTTAAGAAAGGAAATTCTACGAAAGAAAACTAGAAGTAGTAATTTACTCATTGTGAGAATTTTAATAAAGTGAATTGTACGAAAGTAATTTATGAGTATCCTATGAACTTATTCATTGTGAGAATTGTGAGAAAGTTAGTTGCACGAAAGTTGATTCCGACTATCCTATGAATTTATTCATTGTGAGAATTTTAAGAAAGTTAGAAATTGCGAGTATTTGGAGAAAGTAAATTCTATGGAAGTAATTTATGAGTATCTTATGAATTTACTTATTGTGAGAATTTTGAGAGGCAAATTCTTCAACAGGAAATTACAAATATCTTATTAATTTACTCACTGTGAGAATTTTTTAAAAGTTAGTTGTACAAAAGTAAACTCCGAGTATCTTATGAATTTATTAGTTGTGAGAATTTTAAAGTAAATTCTCCGAAAATGACTCACGAGTATTTTATGAATTTCCGCATTGTGAAAAGTTTAAGAAAGTTAATTGTACGTCAGTGAATTACGAGTATGTTATGAATTTATTAATTGCGAGAATTTTGAGAAAGTAAATTTTACGAAAGTAATTTATGACTATCTTATGAATTTACTCATTGTGAGAATTTTAAGAACGTAAATTCTACGAAAGTAATTTATGAGTATCTTGTGAACTTATTCATTGTGAGAATTTTGATAAAGCAAATTCCACGAAAGTAAATTCCGAGTATCTTATGAATTTATTCACTCTGAGAATTTTGAGAAAGTAAATGCTACGAAAATGATTTATGAGTATCTTATGAACTTACTCACTGTGAGAATTTTGATAAAGTATATTCTACGAAAGTAATTCATGAGTATCTTATGAACTTATTCATTGTGGGAATTTTGAGAAAGTTAGTTGCACGAAAGTTGATCCCGACTATCCTATGAATTTATTCATTGTGAAAATTTTCAGAAAGTAAACTCTACGAAAATAATTTACGAGTAGCTTATGAATTTACTCATTGTGAGAATTTTAAGAAATTTAGATGTACGAACGTTCATTACGAGTATGTTATGAATTTATTCATTGCGAGAATTTTCAGAAAGTCAATTGTAGGAAGGTTAATTACGAATAAGTATGTTATGAACTCATAAATTGCGAGTATTTTGAGAAAGTAAATTCTATGAAAATAATTTATGAGTATCTTATGAACTTATTCATTGTGAGAATTTTGAGAAAGTAAATTCTCCAACAGGAAATTACAAATATCTTATGAATTTACTCACTGTGAGAACTTTAAGAAAGTTAGTTGTACAAAAGTAAATTCCTAGTATCTTATGAATTTATTCATCGTGAGAATTTTAAGAAATTAAATCTTCGAAATTGATTTACGAGTAACTTGTGAATTTATTCACCGTAAAAATTTTACGATGATAAATTCTACGAAAGTATATCACGAGTATCTTATGAATTTATTCACTGCGAGTATTTAATGAAAGAAGCCATACACTTTGTTAAGAGCTTAAAAATTGATCGGATGATTATTTTTCCTTGATTGCGCAATTATAGATCAGAAACTTATAATTGTTCATTAAGAACTGTAAGAAAGTATTTTATCAATTAACGCATGCAAACCAATCATAAAAATTTTATAATTCTCCGAGATGATCGGATAATTAATTGTTTAATTAATCGTGTAATTATAGAAATTGATCACGTAGTTATAGTTAGTAATTAAGAATGGCAGGAAAGTATTTGAAGAAGTAATCCAAACATATAAATTGTATAACTTTACAAAATGATCGAATAATTATTTTTAAAAGTAGTTGTGTTATAGAAATTGCGTAATTTTGAACATTGATCGGATAATTATTTTGTGAATTAATTGTGTAATTATGGAAATTGATCATGCAATTATAATTATCAATTGGGAATTGTTCGAAGGCATTTGTTGAATTAACTCTTCAAACCCAAATGTAGAAATTCCATAATTTCATAAATTAATCATATAATAATACAAAAAAAGTGTATCGAAGCTTTTCGCAGCGATTTTTCAAACCGCGCTTACCAGTCCAATCCTTTGTAGTAATTCTTGCCGTTGAAAAATTGAATCTCCTCAAAAGTATCTGGACTCGGTAGGTTGCTACTTATCGCCGGATGGATTGACAAGAACGTGTAGAGGGCCGTGGTCCCTGTTTTCTGAGGGCCAATAACCAGGAATCGCGGCAACTGATCGCACGTTTTGTTTCTCGACCAGATCTTCTGATGACGCTGATCGTCGCATGGATTCTGAAAATGTATTATATATTTTTATTCTCCATCGGAATTATTATTTTATCGTATTTTATTTTTCTATTGATTTATTTCTACATATTATATTCAATTTATATATTTAAGTTTTATGTCTTTTATTTGATTTTATTACTTTCTTTCATTTTCTTTTTTTTTATTTGTTTTATTTTTCTCTTAGTTATCAGTTTTAAGTACTATATTTGGTTCGTATATTTTAAGCGTGTTTTTTTTTATTTTATTGCCCATTAGAATAATGATTGCTTCTTTTATTCATTTCTTTTTAATTGTTATTTTTTCATTTCTCTATTTTACATGTTTCATTTATTTTACAAATTTCAGTTTCGTGACTTTTATTTCAATTGATTACTTTCTCACATTCCATTTTTGGTTTTTCTATTTTCTTTTCCTCTTAGTTGTCAGTTTTATGTATTATATTAGGTTCGTATATGTTGATATTGTTTATTTTTATTTTATTGCTCATTAGGATAATGATTCTTAATTATTTCTTTTTTTCTTTAATTATTATCCATTTAGTTCTCAATTTTACATATTTAATTAATTTGTTATATTTCAGTTTTGTGACTTTTATTTTATGATAGTAGTAGTAGTTTTTATTTCCATGGATTTATTTCCATATACCCGTTAAAAGTGTTTAATCATAGTCCTTACATACTCTTCCTCTTTACATTGTTTCTTACACATTGTGTACATAGAAGAGTCGTGCTGTATATTAGAAACGGAAACAATTAGAAGAAGGCTAGTTTTTCGACACGTGATTTTGTAGGTGCCGAGGGTGCTAAATCCAAGTTTGCGTAAAAATCGGGTCGTCGGTTTTTTTTAGGGGATGAAGGGGGATGGGGGTGGACTAAGGCCAAACTGCAACCCCCACGAGATTGGCGCCGGGAGACAAAATGTTCAGAAAAATCCGGGCTTTATTTTTGTCCACAGCGTCGAAGTGGCGGAAGTTCATTTTAGGGGTGAAAAAGTGGGGTGAAATTTTGAAAAATCAGTTTCAATTCGATAAATCTTTAGGAAAAATTCATACAATTTTTGTTCAAATGGGAACATTGTAGCCCTCGAAAAGACGCGTCAATCGAGTATTCGATCATCCTTCAACAATGATATCTTCACCCCCAAAAAAATGTTGAAGTATAAAAAAAAATGTTTATCGAATACCTCAAAAACAATCGATTTTTCGGGGATGGTTTAAATGTACGAAATGTAGTGAATAATTTTCTCTAGATTTTTGTTTCCATGGACCACCCTTGAATGTTGTTTTTTTAAACCCCTCTGGGGGGTTGAAAATTCAAATTGAAATTCTGGGAAAACTGAAAACGAAGGGATATGAGTTGGGCGCTGTGGACAAAAATGTAGCTGAGGGTCCAAATTACAAATTGTTCCACGGTGGCGAATTGGTGCGGTTAATACTTTTCCCAGAATTTCATTTTGACTTTTCAACCGCCGAGAGGGGTTGGAAAATAAAAATTCAAGAGTAGTCCATAGAAACGAAAATATAGAGTAAATTATTCTCTACATTTCGTACATTTGAACCATACCCGAAAAATCGATTGTTATTTAGTTATTCAATGATTTGTTTTTTTTTTGGTATTTCAACTATTTTTTTGGGGGCGAAGACTTTATCGCAGAGTGATGATCAAATACTCGATCGACGCGTCTTTTCAAGGGCTACAAAGTTCCCATTTGAACAAACAGTGTACGAATTTTTCCTAAAGAGTTATTGAATTAAAACTGATATTTCAAAATTTCACCCCACTTTCCACCCCCAAAATGAAGTTCCACGACTTCGGCGCTGTGGACAAAACCAAAGCCCGGATTTTTCTGAGCATTTTCTCTCACGACGCCCTCCTCGTAGGGGTTGTTGTTTGGCATCAATCCACACCCACCCCCTTCATCCCCTAAAAAACTATGCACCCCGATTTTTAGGCAAACTTGGATCTAGCACCCGCGGCACCTACAGAATCACCTGTCAAAAAACTGGCCTTCTATTTTTTTCCGATTACGGGGTTTTTCAGCAACAGCACGACTGTACTAACATGAGCTTCCGTTTTCATAAAACTTTTATAGGTATACTGCGATTTCCTTCTCTCTGCTCTACATGGTCTTTTATTTTATATCATTCCATTTTTTAAATCTTTTATTCTGTATCGTTCCATTTTTGTTTGATTCATTTCATTTTCCTCTCAGTTATCAAATTTATATCCTACATTTCGTTCGTATATTTTTATTTGGTATATTTGATTTTATCATTAATCAGAGTAATCATTGTTATTCTTGTTCTTATGATTTAGGTTATTTTTTTAGTTGTCGATATTTTATAGTCATTTAAGTTTGTATATAGTTTCGAATGTCATTTTCATTTATTACTTTGTTTTATTTTCTTTTTTTTCTTTTATTATCGATTACAATGACCTTTATTATTTTTATCTTATTTTTCTTTATGAGAATCGTTTGTCTAAATGTAATTGAGTCGAGAATCGACCGTGTGTTATTTTGAAGGCAGATTTTTTTTGAAACATCAGTTGTTGGCACTTGTTGTAAATATTGTCTTATTATTACGATAATTGATCGCGAATTACTCACTCCCCATACGGGATCGGCCTCTTCGGGATAAAGCTGAAAGTATCTCTCGCCGAGCTGGAGGGGCGGTGCACTCGATAACCTCAAATTCGTCCAGCATTGGATGAATTTGATCACCGATTCGAAAGTGTACAGGGCCAAACGATCGTTCGCGTAATTCGACATGTGGGTCATGAAGATATTTATCTGCAAAAATTTGCGGTTTTATTCGATTATCTGTAAAACGTTGATATCACTCAGCTATCGTACCGAAAAAAAAAAAAATTAATAAAAAAAATGACTTGGGTCGTGAAGATATATAATAAAAAAAAGAATTATTGGTGATTTTATTAAATTAACAGTGAAAATGGAGCAAAAAATTATAAGAGCCGAAAAAAAGTGGCCAAAAGCTAATTATTGTAAAAAAATATGATTGAATTAAATTAAAAAAATTCCGTGGAAGAAAAAGGAATAAAAATCCATTAAAAAATGAAACAAGGTCGGCATGTAAAAGGGGAAGCACCTCGTACGATGCAGCGGATAATTTAAAAAATACATTTAAAAGTCTAGGTTATAAGTAATGTATTACAAAAAAAAGAACTAACACTGGTTTTATTCAATTAAAAAAGGTAAGGAAAAATGAAAGCACCTTGCAAAAGAACGTTGATAATATTTTATTAACAATTCAGTCGAAAAAAAAAAAAAATAAATCGAAAGATCTAGATTGCGAATAAATTTACTTAAAATAAACCAATTTTGGTTTTATAAAATCAACAGTACCAAAGGCAAAAAGACAATGAAAATAAAATTGACATCTTTTTGAAAATAATAAGAATAAAAGAATGCATTTTTTCAAATAACCGGGAGTAAATTCATAGATTTATCGAATACAATTATAGAATAAAATTCTTGAGACATAAAGTTATAAAATAAAATTTGTCAATACGCACATGACAAAATGATCAAATAATATTTTTACACCGAATATTACGAAATTGAAGGAGAAATCTGAAAAAAAAACGATCGTACGAGATAAAGTAAATTTATACGATGGCTCGTATTACTCACGGGATTATATACGATAGTTTGAAAGAGTTCGCCGCCCTGAATGGACTCGTCGAGCTTGTCCCTGCCGCCCGGATAACGTTCGATGAAAATTGTATGAGTGAAGAGGCCGCAGGTTTGTCTCGGCAGGACCTACGAAAGAGGGCGCACATGCATTATCCTTAATAATTACTATTCGCCTCGTTTCACAGAAAAGTCGACTTTCATGTTGCCGTCTCGCGAGCCAGAAAGGAGATAACGAGAATGATAAGGAAAAAGTGGCGCTGAGGGGGGGGGGGGGGGGGGGGGGTAAAAAACGACCATTCAAGTGGAAGGACACGGTTATCGATTAAATTTTATAGAACATAAAAAATTGTAACTTTTTCTTTACTGCCTCGCCATTTTATTTCGTGCAGGAACAAGCTGGTTCTAAAAATTAACTTCCTCGAGGATAAAACTTTGCGAGCGAAATAAAATGACGAGGAGGCAATGTGACGGTTGCTATTTTGCAAAAAATTTCTTCCGAACTGTATTTTAATAATGCGATATCAAATATCGCTAATTATCGCTCTGTTAAATATAAACTTTTCATAGTAATTTGTTCGTACAAAAATTAGGCCAGATATTAAAAATTTAGAGAAAGTTATATTATTACAATGTTATTGAAGTTTGCATTGATTGGACTGCAACGAAAATATATTTTTTTCGTATTGCCGATTTTCTTTGGCAGATTCGGACTACGAAAATGACTGAAACGATTTCGCGGATCCTTATTGAAAATATATAAATAAAAGGGGTGAAAAAATTTTTCGACAATGATTATTTTTATAAAAAAAATTTCCGTTGCATTCCGACGATGCAAACTTCAGCACCACTCATTATATAAGTTATATTATTTTATATTATGACTTGGAACGTTATATTATATTTTACGAAAGTTACGCAAAAATATGTCTGATAATATTAGGTGTACAAATAAGTTTTAGGACACTTCGATTTTGTATCATAACAGCTATTCTAAATTAATTCAAAGGTTCCGCTCACTTATCATAGATGGCGCTTGATATGTAGTATCGAAACGTAAAGGAGTCATAAACATAACCTATAAATTCTGTAAATTAAACATGCAGACCGATAAGCTATTTATTAGACACTGCATTCGCTATGAATTCCATCAAGGAAAAAGTGTTAGGAAAGCGTGTGAATCGATATGTTCTGTTCTTGGAGACAACATTGTATCTAAAAGTACATGTGAGTATTGGTATAAGCGATTCAAAGAAGGTGATTTCGACGTTAGTGACCGTGGACGCACGGGGCCTCCTGTAAAGGTGGACGATCAGGAACTGCAAGCGTTGCTGGATGAAAACTCTTGTCAGACGGAGAAACAACTTTCGGAACAGCTTGGAGTAACTCAACAAACTGTTTCTTATCGTTTAAAAGCAATGGGTAAAATTTGAAAAGGAACAAAGTGGGTACCACACTTTCTGACTCAAGAAAATAAAAACAGCCGTCTTAACATTTGTGTGAGTCTTTACAACAAGCAACATAGGAAGTCTTTCTTGTGGAAAATTGTGACCGGCGATGAAAAGTGGATTTATTTTGATAATCCGAAACGCAAATATCATTGGGTTGACCCCGGCGACCCGACAACATCCACGCCAAAGCGCAATGTTCATTGTAACAAAGTCATGCTGTGCATATGGTGGGATATGAAAAGCGTACTGTATTATGAACTTCTCAAACCTGGTCAAACAGTTACTACCGATCGCTATTCTCATCAATTGATGCAAGTGAATCAAGAAATTGAGAAGAAACGTCCATTTTCTGGTAAAGGAAAACGTCCAGTAAAACTGCTCCATGACAACGCGCGGCCTCATGTGGGTAAACCGGTCAAGGATACGTTACTAGCGCTTGGATGGGAAGCTGTACCACACCCGGCGTATTCACCAGACTTAGCCCCATCCGATTATCATTTATTCCGGAAAATGCAGAACGATTTGTCTGACGTGCGATTCAAAACATTTGAAGAAGTGGAAAAATGGGTCGCTAAATTTCTCACCTCGCAAGACGAAAGTTTCTTTGCGAAAGGCATCCACGAGTTACCTGAGAGATGACTGAAGGTCATTCAGTGCGATGGAGATTACTTCGATGAATAACTGTGTTTTACTTCTTTTTTAATAAATCTTGAATTTTTTGAAAACTGTCCTAAAACTTATTTGTACACCTAATACAAACTACTTTAAATTGAATATTTTTCAACGTTTGTGTCAAAATTCAATCCTGACATATTTTATCACAGACTAGTTTTGTAAATGTTTGAAAGACCGATGATTGATTGGAAGGGGTCTGCGTGCGCTCGAAATTTCTGGAATACGATTTTTCCTTGCTTATTTTTACAGCCTAGGGTCTTAACTTTGATTTGCAACAATTTTTTTTTGTAGAAAATCCAAACGTTGACCGACTTAGGACGATTTTTGTGACGGGTCGGATCGTCAACAGCGCTACGGCGAACCACCCCGTTGCGATTTACCTACCCTTTTTTCTTTTGCGTTTTTCTCACAATTTGTTCGTCCGATTCACTCCAAATTCGGAAAGAGCATAGTTTATAACATTTTCTATAGTATGACCGAACGATTTTTCAAAAATGTTCAACCATTTGTTAATAACAAATGATTGTAGTTGTTTTTTGATAAAAAATCGAACTTGCCATTTTCGCAATTTTCAGAATTTCAAAAAAGTATCCGGACATACGAAAGTTTTATTCTTATACTAAAAGAACATTTTTTTTATTTTTCATTTCGGATTCGGATAAGTAATTATATAATTTATATTTTATTAATTATTATTATTATTATTTTATTATTTATTTATTATTATTAATAAATAATTATATAATTAATTAATTAATTAATTATTATTATTTTATTATTTATATTTATATAATTATTTATAATTATATAAATTCTTTATTTATTCATTTTTTACATTGTGTATTATTTATATAACAAATTTTAGTATTTATCAATATTTTATTTTCTAAATAAATACATTATACATTGAAAATAAAAAAATTAATACATTATTTATTTTCCGTACTAATTCTGTACATTATTTATATTATGTATTATTTAATAACAAACTTTGGTATTTATTAGTATTTTTCAATAAAAAATTCTCAAAAAAGACGTTTTTTTTCTTCATAATTCTGTTGAGTTTCGACGAGACTTCCGGTAAGGAAAAATCGTACTTCCGGCGATTTCACGACTGTTCGATTCTTACCATAATATTACGATGAATGAATCCTCGACGGAGGCGTGCCGGTCTCAGATGCGGATATTCCTCCGTACTCGTCACCTTGATGTTCCAAACCTTCTTCCAGGCCTCGTAGAGTCCCTCGTGTACCGGATACACCCCCGAGTGGTGAGGGCTCACGCTGTAACCGCTCCCGGTCGGTATGCCATTCTCTTTCGCGAACTGTTTGTTCAATGTCATGTCCAACTGTAGATGCGTTACATTCTCGTACAGATGCGGCTGTTGATGATTCCACATGTGGGAAAACCACGTAAATCTGTACAATACGAAGAATCGTTTTATTCCCAGAGATAAACAAAAATAAAAAATAAATCATTAAAAAGGCGTGGCCGGATTGAAATTCCGAACCTTGCATGAGCAGAACGCTCAAAACTCCGAAAGAATTTTACACGAAAGACGAAAACTCCGAAAATGTAAACACCGCCAAAATAATTCGGCTATGGAGTTGTTAAAAGTTTCAAAATTTTCAATAAATTGACGAATTATTTTGAGAATTTTTTTTTAATAAGAAGTAATTTTACGTCAATTTTGAAATTTGCCTAGACGATGTTATACGTTCTATATAATTTATAATCAATTGTATAGACTTTCGTTGGCATGATCTTGACGAACCTTGTAATTTCGGAACATTAAAATTAGGAATTTTAAACCGTAGGCGCATTTAAAGTTCGGAATTTCAACCCGGCCCCCATGTCAAGATGATGCCAGCGAAAGTCTACACCGTTGATTGTAAATGATGTGGAACGTACAACATTGTCTAGACAAATTTCAAAATTGACGGAAAATTACTTCTTAATGAAAAAAAATCTTGAAATAATTCGTCGATTTATTGAAAATTTTGAATTTTTTAAAACTTCCATAGCCGAATTATTTTGACGGTGTCTAGATTTTCGGAGCATTAAAATTCGGAATTTCAACCCGGCCCCAAAAGGGCGTCTGAATTAAGTACTGAAAAGTAATACAGTTCACAGTGAAAGTTCTATGTACTTTTCGAAAAATGCACCTGATTTCCGGAAATTGTCTTTTTGTCAAAATCGCATTTCAATCAAATATGGATTTGAAAAAACATAATTTTTTTAAAATAGGTTTTTTTTTAGTAGCTTTTTTTTATCATTCCAATAGTTCGAAGGATGAAGTTTTTTACATGAAAGATATTCGTATTTGTGCAATATAATGGGCATGTGTACGAGTGTGGATATGAAATTAAATGAATAGAAATAATATAGATATTGAGGAAATAATAGAACTAAATAAAATAATCAATAACAGTATATTATTATTCTTATTGAAAATATAATTATTTGTAATAAGTATATTAATAATTAAATTAATGATAGAAGTAAAATTAATAACAAATACAGAAAAGCAATGTAGTAAGTATAAGTACATTTTTTTACATAAGTATTTATATATTTACTATTTGAATGTAGTAAATGTTAATAATATTAGAAGATAAATTTCGACTGTAATAAAAGCGAATACATTGGATTATAAAAATTAAGTAAAAAAGTATCCATATAAATATATACTTTTTTAGTATATATATAAATATACTTTTTTGCGTTTTTTTTAAATTTTCCCATCCAAACAAAAGTGTATAAATATTTTTATTACATTCATATAATCAAATGTATCACTTTTTATTACAATCACAATATACCTTCTAATATTATTTACAATGTATTTATACATTTCCATAATATTATTATGAAATAACAATTGATAAAAAATATACATAATTATTCAAATACACTTTATACAGACACACCTATATAAATAATGAAAATGTAGAAATATTAATAAACAATTTCATAGAGAAAAGTCAAAATAGAATTGGGATACGTACATATAAATATTTTGATAGTTTGATACATTATTATTTATTATTATTTCTCAACTTTTGTTTACTCTTCATTATCTTATTCCTTCTAGCGAGCTAGTACATACGTTTTAAATCCTGTTACCAAAAGAGGCACGATAAAAAATAAAGAGTTCGAATAGAAAATCCTATACCTGTCGACGTTCTCGAGTAGCATGTCGTCCCCCAAATTTTCCTCGGCCGTACCGTGATGGAAATACTTGCCGGAAAACCCCAAATTGAATTTGAAACCGGGCACCAAGGCCTGTATCCTCTGTTGGGTAGCCAAGAGCGCGAGGACGTCGTCCTTCTGTAGCCTCGTGCCCTTCTCGCCCACAAATATGTCGTCCACGTCGACGAGTATCATGCGATTCAGGCTCAGGCTCAACTGTCCGTGGGACAGATACGACAGCGAGTCAAGGAGCAGCAACTTGTGCAACCAGAAACGCAAACCACCGCCGAAAAGGACCCTCTGGATTCCGTCGTACCTCCCGTGATCCTGAAACGCCGAGACAAACGTCCGTTCGTATACATAAAAAGATACAACAACAACAATAATAATAATAATGTTTATTCTATTTCCTCCAATGTATACCCGTGAGGGTTTTCACTAGGGGTGTGCGGGTAGCAGAATTGGTCCGGTCGAGTCAGGTCGGGTAATTAGACTATGGTTCGGATCGGGTATACTTGAACTTTCGAATCGAATCGAGCACCCATAGTCCAGTCGAGTTAGGTCTAAAATCCGGTTCACCTGGAATTAATTCGGGGCTTCGATTTTCTTTTTTTATACTTGGGGGGGGGGGGGGTGGGGGCGGTAGGTAGTGGTTTTTTAAATTGGGTTTTTTTCCTTAGGTACACGCTTTTTGCGTTTGTTACCTATTCTTTTCTCATTGTTCCCCTTTTTTTCCTCTACTGTTTACTCCTTTTTTATCCATATTTCTCCCTGTCCCCCTGTCCCCCTCTTGTGGCCGCAGCCGACTTCCCCCTCTGTATTATATTCATTATGACATTTCCTTCATGGGTATAGGGAAACTGCGGAAAACCTACCCTAATACAGCCAATCATCGAGTTCGCCCCCCCCCCCTCCCCAGTCGTGGAACTAGTCTTATTTCACCGCGAAATGCCGAAAAAAAACATTTCACGACGAAATGTACGCGACTGGGATTCGAACCCGGGACCTCCCGGTCCGCTGGTTTAGCGGCGAACACGCTAACCACTAGACCATCGTACCGATTGCTGGTTGGTAGTGTAAATCTCGATTTTCCGGAAAATCCCACCAGTGTGTTTGCCGCCATCTTGATTTAAAGAGGAATTTTTTGTTTTTCGAATAACTCGCTTGTTTTCAACCTTAGAGTGAAAATGATCATATCAAAAGTTGTGGGAAATATTATTCCCCACAAGTTTGGTAATTATAGTTTTTACCCTAGGATCGATATTTATAGAGTTACACTGCAAATAGGGGTAAAAAAACTTTTTTTGTTAATACTCTCGTTTATTATCAAGTTTATTGCAAAAAATGGTAATGAATAATCACGGAGGCAATTTTATTTCCTTCAACTTTGGTTATTAGCATTTTTACTCTCGGATCAATATTTTCAGACTTGTATTCAATTTAAGGGTGAACGTTTTTTTTTTTGTTTAGTTATCGCGTTTATTTCGGCGATTCTTTCTTCTTAATTTAATTTCTTTCTCATTTTTTATTTTTTTCCTAGAAAAAAACTTGTTCTTCAAACGCTTATATCTCTGAAACTAATCAAATTATTCTCAATTTTCAAACGTCAAATGGAAGCTACATTCTTCTCGCTTCGAATAAACGCAGGGCGTTGATTCTTGGTCTTTGTGGGTTTTTCCTCCATTTAAAATCCACGTTGGAAAATTAAAAACTTTAAGGCGTTTGCCGAAACAGAAGATATTTATTGTAAATTTTCGACCTATCACTATCGGGTACCCGATGAGCAAATTCGGGTACCCGAGTGAATCGAGTAGCCGCACACGCCTAGTTTTTACGTATTCCCGAGTAAAAATGAATGTATATACTTAGATACAATTATATAAAAATGATATATACTCATATATATTTATATATCGGTTTATATATAATTGTATATAACTCTATACGTTCGTATATATAATTAGATATAAAATCATATACAGTTATATATAATTCAATAGTGTTGTATATAAATATATGTATATACGTGAAACTTTTATTTACGGTATATAACATTGCATATGACTGTATATGAGTACTTTTATTTTCTTTTGAAATACATATAATTGTATATATCTTCATATGGCTTCATATATGATTAGATATAGAAAAAGTTTTCTTTGTTTTTATTCGCGTATGGAAGCAGGTAAATCAAAAGATTCTTTATTAAAAGTTAAAAAATTATGTATTGATGCAATATATTTACCAAATTTGATTACAATTATTGGGTTTCTTACAGAGATAATTTCCAATTCTGATCAGTTGATTAATATTAGTTTTTTCTTGATATTTTACCAACAAAATGTCATTGCTTTCTTCGACTGGTATAATATGTGTCACAATAGCTTTATTTTTCTACATGACAAAACATATCAACGTATTTTACATTGAAACGTTGAATTATAAAATATAAACTCGAGTGAAAATGAATATATATATAAACATATATAATTGTATATTAATTGATCATATACAATTGTATACAAAAATTGGCCCGATATAATTTAATATATTTGTATATAAACGTATACAATTGTATATACTAATACACAGTTATGCACGATAGTATATGAATGTATATAAAATTCTATCGGGCCAATTTTTGTATACAATTGTATATGATCAATTAATATACAATTATATATATTTATATATATTCATTATTACTCGGGGTGCCCTTCCCTCTAGAGACCAAAAAGGGCATATTTTGTGATTTTTTTTCAGTGAAACTATGAAATAAATCGAAATTACAAAATAGGCACTTTATTGTACACAAAATTGACTATACAAAATTATTTTTCCACAGCGATACATTCCAAAATGCCGACTGTGCAGCATTTTTCCGATGACGCCTTTATTTCTGGAAGGTCAACGGCCGGACCAATAGCTCCTATAATTTTTTAGTTGTGATGAGACACTAAAGTTTTTTCGATTATACATAAGAATAGCTATAGAAGCGCGTAGGCTTTTTTCGATATATTGTTTTTTGTCAAAATGACGCATTTCTAAAACAAAAAGTATAAAATGCCATTAGAAAATCGTCAGAAAATTGTTTATAAAAAAGGAACTATGCAATTTAATAAAAAAATCCTACGTAGTGCCTTAGAAAATATTATTCTAAATATACAGTTGAAATTTGTTCGAGTTATGAGTCCGGCCGACTTGAAAAATGTAGTTTTGAGATAAACGCGTTGAAAGTTAGTAGAAAGTCACGACGTGAATAATGTTTCAATACTGCGGATAAGAGGGGTTGTGCGAGAATTGAAAAATCGAGCACTTAGATATTTCTCACACCCATAATCTTTTGGAATATAATTTTATAGGTACTAAGGTAACTTTTGAACCAAAAATAGGCTATTTGAAGAAAAAATTGGCTGAATCCCACACGGAAATAAAATATATGTAAAAATATATTTTTCGATATATTAAAAAAGGATGTAAAATATATTTCAGTTATATATTACCCATCTTAGATATAGATTAGATATATGCACTATATACGAGAATTGCATTAAAAATATATTCGGGATATCAAAGTTTTCGCCGAAAATAGATCTTCAGAATGTATATAAAAATACATATGTTGGATAGGCGGTTACGTATATTCGAACTATATTGAAAATATACTTACAATGTACTCAAATTACACTCAAAATATACTACACATGTATTTTCACTGTTTTCGACTTATAATTTAAATATACTTTAAATGTATTTAAACTACATCTAAAATATACACGATATATGTTTATACTCCGTTTAAAATATACTTGAAATATGTTCATACTACATTTCAAATATTATTGAAATATATTCAACGTGTATTTAAGATATACTTGAAATATATTTAAACTATACTTGAAATATTCTTCAAAATTTCGTTATGACGTTATTTACATCATTGCACCCTTTTACGATATTTTTTTCTTGTCCTTAATTACGATTATGGTGTTTGCGGTTCAAATATATTAATGGTTCAAATTTAAATTATATCAGATGCTTACACGCCGTAAGGTGGTTTCGAACCCGGGACCTCTGAGTGATGAGCTGGGACGTTCCCCACTGAGCTAGTTCTACTTGTTAAATTAACTTTCGTATCGTCTGCATATCGTACAATACACAGAGTTAGTTTATTGAGAAATGTGTGGATTTACAAGAGTAACTAACATTATCGGATCAATTACTTAATTGCGTTCGCATAGAGAGCGATAATCGAATAGAATTACGAGATTGGATAACCTTCAGTTTTTTTGTCCGATCATTTATTCCGGCTAGTGCGGCTAGGTCTTCGCGAGGTATCGACTTGAAGATGTTTTTCATTTACAACGTCATTTGTTACTCAAGTTGCTTAACCAACCATATTTAAAATATATAAAACATACATGCAGTTTGTATGTTTGATGTATTTAAGATGTATCTTAAATGGATTTATATTTATATATCGTATAGGTTTTTAATCATATCCAAAATTATACTTGACATATCCAACTTTTCGTACAAAATGTATTTAATTTATGTTTTATGTATCTTTCGATATATTTTTTATTTATTTTATTTCCATGTGGGGTATCATGATTTTTTTTTAAAGGAAGCATTTCTTCACCATGTTTGAGACTTAGGTTAAGTTTTATTACTATATTTGGCTGTTACATGGTATTTTTTTTATTAAGCTTCAAAAATGGCGGCGGATGACACGGTCTTCCAAACTGCATTTTCAAAATTGCCGTGACGTATAGCTGAAAAACTAAACGACCGATTCTGATCAAATTTGGTATAATTATTTCCAGCCTTATTGTCTAAAACATGACCCTAATTTTTTTATAAAGTTTAAAAAAAATGTTTTTTTTTTAATTGCAAGAAGCAGCCATTTTTTTTCAGAAAATTCTTTTTTTTTCAGAGCGTGCCATTTCATCGATTTTCTACATTTCTTACTTTTGTTTGGTTCATATTCAGCGTATGAGTGTTGATGAAAGAAAAATCTCTGTTAGTTATTTTTCAAATTCATCCCGCCGACGCTACGTGTCACGCCGTCTGGCAAGGACGGCCGCAACCCGTTCAGAAGACCGTGCCATACCTCCGCCATTTGTAAAGGTTAATACAAAAATGCCACGTAACAGCCAAAAGTAGCAATAAAACATTCCCGAAGTCTCAAAAATGGTGCATAAATATTTCCGTCAAATAAAAATCATGAAAATCAGCAATTTTTTCCTTGCGTAAAGGTATCTCCCCCCTTAAGCAGTTTCCGGACAGATGGCGAAATGTTACCATTTAATTCAAATTTATACACTAAATTTGTCATATACTGAATGCACGCGCAAAATATTAAATCTATCGTCTACACTGTTTTTATAACATTTACAATTTACAAAAACAAACACTTTTTAACATAGGGCATTTCACATTATGATAGTGATGACGAAATTTTCATAATATACTGAGTGATTGAACAGTTTTTCATAATATTTTCAACACTTTTGTTACACTATTTCATGCGTAAAACTGCCATTGAGCGATCGCATCTCTCTATGTTGAAAAGTGGTTTTTTTTTATTTTCAATTTTATAGAAATGGTGTAGACGATCGTTTATTTAATTCGGAGGGTGAATTGAGTTTATAACCAAGTATTCACTGTATAAACTTGAACCAAATGTCAACACTTCACCAATTGTCCCAAAAATCCTCAAGGCTCCATCTGTGTGGCTCACCGAAAAACGAGACTTCCTTGACAATTTATCTTGAGAATACTAAAAGAGCAATCAAAATGAAGTTTAGAGGGTTTATTCTTCATGTGCTGACGTATACAAAAAAAAAAAATATTTCAAGAAAAAAAAACACAAAATGGCGGCTCAATCGTAGCTACACTAACGAGGATCATCACTTAAGTGTCAGCCTTCGATTTTGTTGAAACTCATATATGTGATGCAGCATTAAAAACCAGGGGACACATTTTTTTATCGGCGGAAAAACGATCCCGAGGGTGGAAACCATCCCTCAAAGAGAGGCATGTCGGCTGTTTTTGCAGTTTTACCCAGAAGCAGTTCACTCTTGCTCTTTAGTTTGAAGTTTTTAATTTTATATATATATATATATATATATATATATATTTATTATTGATAATTATATCGAACTGCCAAGACCGTTTATGAAAATGAAAAAAATTACATAGAACTCATGAGTATTCGTCAATTTTTGTTTCTTTGTTCGTTTGTTTATTTATTTATGCGTTTACGCTCGCTTCTTTAAAATATGATCTTTGTTATATGTGTTGATTGTGATTGTAATTAACTATAGAGTGTATGGCCCACTAGCCTAAATTCTACCCCAGACATCAAGCTGTGCTTCTGTGAAAGATTCATCGAAATCGATTCAGTAGTTTTCGAGTTATAAGCAAACAAACATATGAATTTCTACAGTTTTATTATATGTCCTTATAATTATATATATATATATATATTTATATATATATATTTATATATATTTATATATTATATTTATATATTATATATATTTATACACAGGGAAACACGAATGAAAAATTCCCCGGATTTAATCGAAATATGTTTCGCAAAATTATTAAATCTTCCACAAGCGGAAATACGATATATTTTTAATAAAGCCATTCATCAAGCTATGATGCCTCGTGTAAATACGAATAAAATATAATTTTCGTAAATGGATTACCGATATTGCAATAAAACTTTTATACGAAACAAATAATACTCGAGCATAAACAATCAACTAGAGAGCCAGTACTTTTAAAAATCGGTGAGAATTTATCGATACGAAATGAAATTACCCCGACACGGTATGATAACATCGATCCACCCCTGTCGCTGATGCTCGAGCTTCCTCTCTTTTTCTCTCTCTCGCAAAAAGAAATCGCTTATCAGAACAAACGATCCAATTAAAAATAAAAATATTCTACGATGTACACAGGTGCGCTGCGTAATTTTATTCGGAGGATCTCGTTGCTCGGCTCAGCGTGTTTCGCGAGTCTGCATTCAAATTATGATGCGAATATGGATATATATACAGGGTGTCCCAGAACTGCGTGCGTATTTTGACAAATAAGCATTTATTTGTTTTTCTTTTTTGTGTACGTATTTTCCTCGTGATTTTTTCACTCGTATTATCTTTATGAAGTGCTTGGTTAAGAAAAACAAAAAAAAATAACCAACGGAACACTAAGCGTCAATGCCTTACATTTTGATCAAAAGTTTATGAAATAGGTTTGAGAGGATCGGCCAGTAAAGTTCAGACGTTAAAAATATACTCATATTAGTCTGAATCACTTCCAATTGCTTTTAAAAATTAACGAGGAACATCGCTCGTTCGCATTTGATTTTATTGAAACTTATACATGTGATAAAGCGGTGAAAACTGCTAGACATGTATTTTTTCGTGTCCGCGGAAAAAGGGTTTTGAGGGGGGAAACAATCCCTCAAAGAAAGGCGCGTCAAGGAGAATTTTTGCATTTTCACCGACGAGCAGTCCACCGATTTGATGAAAAATCAACTATAGTAGTACTGAACAAAATAAATTAAGGAGTTACATTCCTTTTTTTGAGGGGTAGTTTCCCTCCTTAAAACCGTTTTTCCGCCGATAAATAAAATACGTGTGTGTAGTTTTCAATGCTTTATCACGTATACGAGTTTCAGCAAAGCCAAAGACGGACACTAAAGTGATGTTCCTTGTAAGAAATATACACGAAAAAGGGAAAAAAAACTCTAAAAGGTCGGAGAACGTACGTTGGGGTGATTCGGCTAGGTACTGATATGAGGCATCTAGATTTTCCTTTTGAGGGTAACTTTTCGAGCCACTCTGGATAGTAATATACGCACATACCTACATATTATATATATACATATATATACATACATACATACATACATATATAAATATAAATATACACACACACACACACACGCGCGCACACACACACACACACACACACACACACACACACACACACACACACACACACACACACACATATATATATATCTATATATATATATATATAGTAGATGTATACACGCTCTATCGATCCGTTATAATTGCATCGGTGGCGAAGCTACCTTTGCCTTTTTATTCAGAGTCCTCTTCTGAACTTGGCGGAGGCAGGGCAAGTGGGCCGAGGGTGCTGTTTGCTAGCACAATCCACATTGCTCGAGGAGTGCGACCATTCATCGCGGGGCTTCTTACCCTCCCCCCCCCCCCTCTGCGTGCGTGTGTATTGGCGTCAAGACGCTGCCGCGTCTCGTAATATATATAAATATATTAAATTATATAGAAATATATTATATTATATTTATATATTTGTCTCGCCAATTTTCGACGCAAGCTCGGGAATAGAACGCGGGGTCGGAGATGCACTGCGCCTCGAGTGAGCTTGTTAGCAGTAAACAACAATAATAATCTCGT
>OZ023312.1:7258501-7281001 GCA_964007375.1 Ophion obscuratus
GATCCAACGAGGGTAATTAAAACGGGAGCCAATCAGCCGGCGGGCTGATTGGAGTAATGAGCAATGCTGCCACCCCGCTCTCACTCCTTCTGTCTCCCTCATTCTCGTCGTCTTTGTTTTTATTTTTCGTCAGCTAATTTGTATTTTTATTATTTTTTTATTTTTATTTTTACATTGCAGAGGGAGAATATGATTCATGCTGGGTGAGAAGAGAGAATGAGAGAGAGAGAGGAGAGAGAGAGAGAGAGAGAGAGAGAGAGAGAGAGAGAGAGAGAGAAAGAGAGCAACACCCTGAGAAGGACCGATGGCGAGGAGACTGACACGGGAAAACAGAAAATTCCTAAGCACTGCTTTCCTACATACGCTTTAAATCGCGGAATCTCGCAATCTCGAATTCCTTAGAGGGTATCTAAACGGAACACGAAATCGCGTTACAAATTGTCACGGAGTACCGTGACAAGGAGCAATGTCAATTTTATCGTACCACGATTGTGCAATATCTATGCGTACGTGCAGTTTCGTACGATTGACACAAGAGGTACATGCTTCTTCGAAAGAGCGATTTTTCGAAGATTTTTTTGCATCTTAAAATATCTCGTTAGATGAAAAAAATTAGCACAATGTGCGCTTTTTTGTGGGACGTATTTATTATTCGTAACTTTATCGGACGATCGCTCATTATTTCGGGAAAACTGAAGTACACGCGGAAATAATTATTGTTAAGATGAAATATATGTAGAGTGGGAAATTATGTGAAAATAAATATTTTAACGTGTGAAATGTATATATTTCACACGATAACGGTGACGTAAAAGGGTTGTACGGCATGTTCTACGCTTTGTGCAAAAGTGAACCATTTACGAGATATTATTTATTTTTTAAGTGAGGCCTAGGCAACTTTGAAAATTAATTTAAAAAATCTGTTGTATGGAATGAATTTTTTCAATCATTTGTCATTTGAGAACTGTATAATAAGAATAATCTGCAAACATTTTTGCATTAGGGGTCCAAAACTCGGCAAATTTGATAATTATTCTTATTTTATTGTTGATAAATCTTCGTTGCTGTGTCCTCAAACTACAAATAAGAAAAAAGTTTTATTCCGTGCGACAGTTGAAAAAAATTATTTTAAAGGTCTACTCGTCGCTTAGAAAAGAACAATAATAATATCTCGAAAATGGTTCACTTTGCATAAAACATTACTAGGTTATTTGGTAGCGGAAAACATGTGTTACAATCCTTTTACGGGATCGTGACCAATGATCAGTATCCTTCTATATATATATATATTAATAGAGGGTGGCAATTATAAGGTTTGTTTATGAGGATCGAGCACAAGGTTTGTTTATGAGGATCGAGCATTTGGGGCCGAGAAAAATATGATTTTTAATGGTTTTTTGGGTCCTCTTTCAACAAAGAATTTTAAAAATTTTGTGTTGAGTAACATTCGCCAGTAAAAATTGAGCATTCTGGAAAAAATAAAAATTCTGAAAAAAAAATTCGTGTATCCCGTCAACGAAAAAGACAAAATGATCTACGATGCATTTTGAATGGTGCTGAAGTTTGCATCGTTGGAATGCAACGAAAATCCTTATTGATTTTATTCGTTTCTTTATTTTTATTATAGTCTCAAATTTTTCTTGCCAGTTTTAGTTATATATTGTGAACAAGGATCCGCGAAAGTGTTTCAGTAATTCTCGTAGTTTGAATGTGGCAAAAAAATCGGCAATGGCAAGAAAACATATTTTCGTTGCAGTCCAACGATGCAAACTTCAATACCATCATGTTGACGTAATTATAATTCAATTCTACTGAAAAAAAAAGTTTAGAGGTATTTCGTATTCGGAATTTAATTGTCTTCATTATGCTAAAGTGAAGATGGAAGTTTTTTTCCGAATCGTAATTTTTTTCGGGCTAATACTATTCACCATATATGCTGTATTTTTTTTTTCAAAGAAGACTTAAAAACCTTTGAATATAATATTTTACTCCGCCGCAAAATCTCCGCGCTGGACCCTTAAAAAATATACGGCCAATTTACGGTTGTCACCCGTGTACAAATGCTATATATCAACAGCCATTCGAAACAGGAAAGATGAAATAGACTTTGTACACTCGATCCACTTCCTTGCCGAAGAAACAAGACGTTGGTGTACTTGTGGAAAATATAACGACAATACCACGTCAAAGTGAGAACACATACTTAAGAATTTATCGAGGAACTCCGATACGAAGTGAGCTAACTCCATTGTTGGCTGTGATGGGAATTCTACGATTGAGGAAGAAGTAAAATAGAAGAGGAGGGAAGAGGGAGAGAGAGAGAGAGAGAGAGAGAGAGAGAGAGAGAGAGAGAGAGAAGGAAGAGAGTAACGAAGTAAAACAAATCACAAAGACCTCGTCGTATGGGGTAAAGTTCAAAGATACCGAAGTTTCAAACTCGGTTTTCCTTCCTTGATCGAGAAAATTTTTCAAGAGTATGATTCGCTATATATATATATATATATATATATATATATATATATGAAAAATGAATAAAAATAATCGATAAAAGACTTCATCATAAAAATAAAGAAAAAACTACTATTTAGAAAAAAAAAACGAATTCACTAACACGTATAAATTCAGAAAAAAAATGATTTATCGTACGCTATAAGAGACGAGCTTAGAAATTTCAGTTTATTTCAAGGGCGAAAAAATAGCTCGAAAATTGCTTCAACGAGTTTACAAAATTGCAAAGTTTCAATGTAAAAAAAGGCCTCTATAAAATGTCAATTGATTTTTGAAGCAATTGAACCGACCAAGGTGAATTAAAGTTGACACTATAACAAGTCAACTTGATGGCTTATCTCCGATTAAACGAAACATTATTTTCCGTCTACGCAGAAGATGAATCGTTGTCAACGACGAAAAAATTTTACTCTGCCCAATAGTCCAGTAACAGAGACGAAAACCCAGCACTTTTAGCGTATAATTAGTATTTTTGACTGAAGCTAAGTCGTTGCATACTGAAAGTAACACCAATGAAAGGTTGTCCCTCCACTCGCCCCAACCGTAATAAATAGGGGTTGAAAACTTAAAAATCGTCGTAACTTGATAATTAATAGCCCGATAAAAAAATGTTTCAAACAAAAGTTGTTTGGAATAATAAAATACGTGTAAAGTTATCCGACGTGCAACCCCCTATCTTTGAAAATAGCGTCACACAAACGATTAGAAAATTCGGGGTGTTCTCGCGTTTTCGTGCCGCTATTTTCAAAGATAGGCGATTGGACGTCGGATAACATTATACGTATTTTATTATTCCAAATAACTTTTGTTTGAAACATTTTTTGATCGGGCTATTAATTATCGAGATACGGCGATTTTTAATTTTTCAACCCCTATTTCTTAGGGTTGGGACGAGTTGAGGGGCAACATTTCATTGGGATCACTTTCAGTATGCGACCATCTAGGCTCAGTAAAAAAATTCTAATTCTACGCTAAAAGTGCTGGGTTTGTTTGGGTTTGTTTGGGTTCGTTTGGGTTTGTTTGGGTTCGAATCTTTTACCGGACGAATCGAAAGAGACGAATCTTTTACCGGGCCACAATGTGGACGGAGAACAATGAACGGGAATCGTGCAGAGACAAAAAAAAAGATAAAATGTTCAATTGTAAAAAGAAGAAGAAAGAAAAAATTGATGTAGAGATGGAGACGTGCCTGTATGACAGTAGCGAGAGGGCTCTTGTTGGTGGAATAATCGAGGCTATCCCGGTGGGCCCACGCGAGGGGCTCGTACGTGCTGTGATTCGCTTGAAAAATAGTCCAGTCGCCACCGGGCAAAGGTCCCCAGGCCGTTTCCCCGGATCTCGTTAGTCTCAGGATCGGCGACGCCGCGTTCAGCTGCGCGTCCTCGTTGCATAAAGAAACAAAAGATGAAGCCATAAAGTACATCTCGCGAAACAGGACGTAAAAAAAAAAAAAAAAAAAATAAAAAACAAAGAGGCGAAAGAAGATCGCGAGAGAAGAAAAATTGGCAAAATTCATCGCACGTCACGATACGTTATAAAAAAATAGGATTGTCGGGGGGCTTACTTTGAGCCGCAGATTCGTGTGTATGAAGAGAGGAAAACCTTTGAGCTGAGCACCCACGAGGCTCTCCTCGCCGGGCGGTGCAAACCCAACGATTCCCACCGAATATTCCCGGCAATATTTGTCCAGGAGTTCGCGATTCCATTTGTCCATCTGGAGATACTTGTTCAGATTCTCGAAGACCAACACACCGTAACGTCCCTTGTCAAGATTCGTAAGTACCGGGAGACTCTTCCCGGCCACTTCCACTTTGTACCTGAAACGAAAAAAAAAAGAACACCGAGTTAAGGCGAGATATACATTTACAACGATCCAATACATATGACATATATCTCATACGAATTTCAAAAACCTGGTAAACATACAGCGAGTGCTCGACACTCTTCAATCGAATATTAATAAAAAAATTAAAATAGCTGTTACTTCACGGCGTTTGCCACAATTCAAGATTTCATTTGAAAAAGATATATGTTATTGTCTAGACTATATTGAGCTTTTACAATTTTTTTGAATTTTTTTTCACCACACAATACCAGAGATAAAAAATAGTTTAATGTAAGTAAATTTTACATGCGGTTTGATGGGCGAGACGTTCAAGCTACGAGTGACGTAATTTGTTTGACTCTTAAGGGGCCTTCTCACTTTAGACGCTAGAAAGGCTATTTTCCTACACTTAATAAATAAACTTTCGAAATATATATTTTTTTAAATGTATTTATTTTAGTCACTATTTATAGACGAAAATGGTAGTTAAAAAAAAGTCCTAAAAAATTGTAGGTCTGCGCTGTCGATGAAATTTCGAAGATGGATTATCCGAAACAAAAAAATCAAACGGTTTTAGATTCAGTATGTTAATGGCTATAGCGCATATCATACGATTTCTGATATCATACGAATGAAGAGCTTTGCTGCCAACCTCAATATCCGCGAAGCTGCCGTATTTTGGGAACGCTTAATATTAAGTAATGGTAATAATGGTAATGGTAATAATGGTAATGGTAATAATGGTAATGGTAATAATGGTAATGGTAATAATGGTAATGGTAATAATGGTAATGGTAATAATGGTAATGGTAATAATGGTAATGGTAATAATGGTAATGGTAATAATGGTAATGGTAATAATGGTAATGGTAATAATGGTAATGGTAATAATGGTAATGGTAATAATGGTAATGGTAATAATGGTAATGGTAATAATGGTAATGGTAATAATGGTAATGGTAATAATGGTAATGGTAATAATGGTAATGGTAATAATGGTAATGGTAATAATGGTAATGGTAATAATGGTAATGGTAATAATGGTAATGGTAATAATGGTAATGGTAATAATGGTAATGGTAATAATGGCAATGGTAATAATGGTAATGGTAATAATGGTAATGGTAATGGTAAATGGTAATAATGGTAATAAATAATCCCGTGACATAAATATAAATAGGCATAATTATAAAGCACAATTATTATTTTTTTTTCATCAAGCCAAAAAGGTCGGAAAGTTGAGTTGAAAATGAATGTAAACTTTAATTAGGCGCTATTATGAAAAAAAAACAAAAAAAATCCTACCATGCGAAGGGCTCTATACATTGCATTGTAAGCATCTTTTCGATTTTTTTTGTTTCAGATCAATCGAATGCATGTAATCATATTCTATAGACGTAGAATATATATTCATGAAAAATCGTGTCTATATACGTCAATATTTTTACACTCGATTAAAACAAATTCGGATGAAATCGGACAAATAGTTCTTGAGATAATAATTCCCAAAATTCACTTCCTTTTTCCGCCGTCTACTCGGGTGTGCCCCCTCATATTCAAATACAACGATATTTCAAAAGAATACGAATGTTATTTGAATTACTAGTACTTCGATTTGCAACCAGCAAATTCGCCATTTTTTCTCATATACTATACATATCGATCCCTGTTGTTAACAATCCTTGATGGTGAAGAATTATATAAAAAATATTATGTATTGCCACCATTTCCATTATGTATTATCACAAGATTCGTCGATGGGTTTGGCGGACTCGGTTCCGCGCTGGCTCAGAGTACGAATGGCTTGCGCGAGAAGCCTCGTGCCCGGCGCCACACTCCGGTCACAGAGCATACTACCACGTCTATGAACTTGCTAGTTTAAAAAAATATCTCAATAGACCCAGTTAGTCTACAAGTCTAAATAAATGGTTGAGTGAAGAATACCAATTAACAAAATTATTAGAAGCATATATATTTTTGTCACTCAACAATGTTGTCTAGATCTTGATTTGAATGGATACATATATTTAAAATAAATTGCTGGAATAGTACAGTAGATCTCTCGAGTAGTAGATTTTGCGAAAATGTTTATTAATTGAAATAAAAAAAGATGAACTGAACGTGTTCAGCTGATTTCCATGAATCTTTTCTACCAGTGCATATTTAATCGTCCTTTTTATTTCAGTTTTTTTCTTCATTAGAAACCCGCAAGAGCCCTAAAAAAATTCTACAAAATTCGTGAAAATATTTTCCAGCCACCTCTGTGCCGTCATGCGGTACTTCGTAAATTCCAATTCGTCAGTCGAAATGTCTGACCTAACCCAATATTATTGCACGAGCGGATGACGCCTCCCATGCACACACACACACACACACACACACGCGCGCATATATATTTACATATATCGTTACGTATTTCCCTGCTGATGCAATTTTCCCCAATACCATGTGCCACGAGACTATAAGCAAACGTACGGGCTCGTTGCCTCATTCGTTAATGGCTCGTCCATCAAATCCTGCGAAGACACCATAGCCACCCGTCGTACTTAATTAAGTAATCAAGAGCAGAGTGCCCTCGCTGTATGGAATATATTCCATACTGCGAGGGCTATGTCACTCTGGGTCTCTATTATTACGTACACGGAGCCACGCACATAAGCGCGCGTGTGTGTGTGTGTGTGCATATATATTACTATGTGATATTAAACGAGCATGAGTTTGTTAATTTTATCGCGAGAAGCAGCGCAAGAATTTTTATGTACCTAATATGTTTTGGTACAGGATTCGAATATATTTATTATATACTTTAAGGGTGGACACCACTGTGACGGGCCGAAAAAAGATCGTTTTTCACAATTGTTTCTTCGTCTACTGGATTATGCATTAGGTATTTGGAAAAAGGTAACTTATTATGCATATGAATGCATTGAAAATATTTCGTGAAAAAATCTTTTTGAAAAAAAAAAAATCAAAATTGACAACGTTATTGAGGTATAATAGAGCCACTGTATAAAAAGTCAGGTTGAACGGCCAGAACGATAACTTGACAATGGTTGGTCTGAAAAATGAATAAAACGTTTCATAATCTATATAAATGTAGCCCTCGTTGTACGTAGCCGTTTTTCCAAAAAAAATCACAAAATGGCGGGTGTTTAAAAAGAGAAATGTAACCTTAGCGAAATGTTTACTTATATTCGGGGGCTTATAAAATACTGAATAAAAAATAACGGCTGTGTACAACCATAGCTATTGCATTTATGGAAATTTTTTTTTTTTTTTTTTTTTCAATTGAAAGTAGAACGATTCCCAGGTAGGAATTGACGATGAAAAAAGGGCTCGCCAAGCTCTGAAACAAGGTTCATATTTTTTAATTCAGGCTGAGCACCAGCCTGATTTCAGGCCTAGCTGAACCTCTGAATGATAACGCGGTTTCAGGCTCTTGCACACAGGCTTGACCAAAAGCTGGTAGAAAAGCCTGTACTAAGCCTCAAACGACGAAACAACAAGGCTCAAAACGAGCCTTAATGAAGCCTTCACGAGCATTTACGACCAGGCTTATCCCAAACTCTTCTCGAGGCTATATGAGGCCTGTTTTTAGTTTTCTATATTCTACATTGGGGTAAATTTAATAAATTTCTAAGAATTCATTTTATTTATTATATATATTTATTGTTTAATATATTATTTGTTATAAAATATATACATATAATATTTGAAAAAGCAATACTTTATTTTGTTTGTTGTTTATGGGACACGTAATACACAGAGTGTAGGCAAACTCCAGAGAGTGAGTATATACGAAATCTGTGTGTGACGAGAGAAAAACTTTTTTGTGTACCTCATAAATATCGATAGGAGCATATGTTCAAATGTTCTGAGCTGCCTCCTGCGCTTTCGTTTTTCGTGTCTTCGCACCCGACAAATTTATTGCTAAATTTTTTTTTTTCACAAAAGTACAGAATAAATATTATTTTAAAGTTATTTTATTCTATCACAATCTGAAACAAGTCATTTTCAATTCAATTCAACAACTTCAATTCAATTCAATTCAATTCAATTCAACAAATTCAACAAGTTATTTTATTCTATCACAATCTGAAACAACACATTTTAATCTTAAAATTCACCGGCTGAATAAAGCTTGAAATAACCCTGAGTTAAGGCTAAGCAGCCAGTCTTGGTTCCAGGTTGCTCCAAACGGTGCAATGAAACCAGGCCCAGGTCTATCTCACTCAGGCTCGGTGAAACAAGGCTCGCACAAGCTTGATTCCATCGTCAGCCTTTTGATTTCCTACCTGGGTTATAGCTACAGTTACGATTTCGGCCAGGTTGAGAAAAGTATTTAATTTAGAGAAAATCGTGATTGAAAATTTGACAACAGTGTACGTAAATCATTGCGCCATATGCCCTCACCATATCGTCTGTAACATGGTCATTTTTCAATATTTCAACGCGAAACTTTTCCCACAAATTCTTGAATATGTACACGTTGAAAAAATAGGGAAAACATCGATTTTTTGCACGCTCCACAGTGCTGTCCCGTTTAAATTTTTAATATATATAAATATATATGAATCTTTATTGTTTTATATTATTTATGTAAAAATCGATTAAATGATTGGAGTTTTACGGAACTTCAAATTTAAAAAAATGGCGAACCGGTCCCCTGCCATTAACCTTTTGTCCTTCTTCTCGAAAGTACAATTTGAGAAAGCGGTCTAAGTCGTATCTCAAAATCTATTCGTCCGATTTACAGTACTACCTCTCTAAGAGAGCCCTCGCTAAGAGAGAATTTCCCCGCCGTTCCGCTTGAGCGCATTTTATGGCTTCCCCCACCTAGCTCGAGCTGTCCAGTGTACCCGAGGCCTCTCGAGTATGTCGCGGACAACTCAATGGATGGTGGGGGAAGGCTTCAGCGACGAATTTCTCGAGAATTTCTTCCCCTAACCGCCCTAGACCGCTCTCTTAGAGAGGTAGTACTGTACTTTAAATTCGGATAGAGCATAGTTGATAACATTTTCTATCGTACGAGCGGAGAATTTTTGTACATGTTTATCCATTTGTTAGCAACAAATTATTATAGTTCTTTTTTGTCGAAAATCGAACGTTTCTTTTCTACAACTTGTCATTTTCGTAATTATCACAATTTATTATAGTATCCAGTCATACGAAAGTTTGATATACTAAAAGTACATTTTTTATTTTCCATTTCGGATTGATAATATTAAAAATGGGCCCAAAACTTATGCAGACCCGTTGAAATGTGCCTTAATTTTTTTTTTTTTACGAAATCACGCGTATCTATCGTTTTCGTGTGCAAGAAAGCGATTTACTTGGATCCCGCCTTTGCGAAAAGTCATAAAGGTCCTCGAATAACTAGACGGAATCCCACGAATAATGAACGACAACCTCAGGATCCATTTCTTTGATAAAATCCAAAGTCGATAAACGGAAGTGTTGTTTCATTAGTGCTCGAATTTTAATCACCGCGCCACACACGTTTTCGATTAATCTGGGACGCGGGTTCCGAACAGTACGAACCTGTGTATTGTGACACAGCCATCCATATTCGTATTATTTTTTTTTTGAAACTTTTTTCCTGCCTCTCCATTTTCACACGATTGTGTTGCTTTTTTTTGCTTTTTGTGATAGACAACTCCGATATCACTTCGTATTCTGTCTCTCTCTCTCTCTCTCTCTCTCTCTCTCTCTCTCTCTCTCTCTCTCTCTCTCTCTCTCTCTCTCTCTCTCTCGCTCCCTCCGTCGATCCCTTTCTATCTACCGGGTGTCCTATTCTCAGTGGAACGGTGAAATATCTCGAGACCCAAGTATATATCTATTCGAAAAATGTCTCGAGTAGAAGTTCCGCGATCCCCTCGGGGGGAGGAGGATATGATGCCAGTATCGTCCCCTCTGGTGGACGAGTTACGTCAAATAAAAGTTGTCTTCAGTTCTTCAAAGGCATTTGGAGTACTGTTGTTGAAAAACTTTACCAGTTCATGACACATAGGACACTTTGTATAAATACCGGGTGTTTCATAACTAGGTTGCCCTTGTAAGCATATAGGATATGTCTTCGCGAGCAAAACCCTCTTTTTTAACGGCGGGGTAAAGTTAATTTGGCGAAAAAAAGGCATGTTTTTAAGATTTTTTTTGGCGTAACGAATAGTGTTCGTTTATTGAAAAATTTACATATAATAAAGTAACATTTGAACAACATTCTCCTAAATTTGCATTGCAAGATATTCAAAATTGAGCGAGTGAAAATTAAACCCCGGAGGCGCCTAGAAAAAAAGTTGGTTTGCGGTGTGCACCATAACTCGCAACAGAATCATTTTAAATAAAAAAATAAAAATGCATTTGTTAAAGGAGATGTTTCTCGAGGTAATGACGGGAGGATTTTTTTTTCGATTTTTCGATTTTTCGTAGCACTTGGGAGCCAAAAACCCGATTTTCGCTAAAAAAATCGGCTAATTTGTTGTTGAAAAATTAGTAATTATTTAAAAAAAATAAAAAAGCTGTCGACAATACCTGGTGAATTATGTGAAGAAGTACTGTGCAAAATTTCAAAGCGATTGGTCCAGTAGATTTTGAGTTATCGTGCACACGGACTTCAAATATGACAAGTCTCAGAAAAACGGTTTGAAAAACGCAGAAGAGAAGAGAACGGCATGGAGCAATAGACGCTCAAATATTCATAACTTCGTCAATTTTACTCCGATCGACTTGAAATTTTAACACAATATTCTTGATATATTATGCATTCATTTAAAATTTTTTTTTTTAAATGAAGAAAAAAAATGTAAATACTTTACCCCGCCCTTAATATCGCGCTACAAAAATCGGCCGACATATTCGCGTTCAAAGTTCAAGTAGTAAACAATGGCACAGTAGTTGCTCACGCGCGGAACGTGCAAGCCGGAACGAGCGCGGCTTTCAATCCACCTTAAGACAAGTGATTTTCTTTTTCTTAAGGGGTTAGGCTACTGTGAAAACGCCGAACTCACGTCCGTTGCTTGAGGCAACTCAAATGGAAGAGGAAGGTCCGACATATGGTGCAGCAATCGCAGATTGGAGGTAAACTTGTAATTAAAAAAAAAAGAAAAAAAAAACATCAATTGCTTTTCATGATTGAAACATGATTAAAAAAAAGCTCGAGGAAGTCTTCGTCACTATTGACTTCTTTGGGGAAAAAACTCGTTTTGTTTTGTTTCACGTCAACTGGGTGGCAAAAATCAAGTACACCTTTGAGCTCCTCACTTTCAAAGGTCTTTCACAAGATTGTTTATAACTTTTTAAAATTATTAATATTTTTTATGAAATTTGGTACAGAACTTTGTTAATGTACATACAAATAAACGTCCAAATGATTTTTCATTTGCCTTACTTATTCTTTCAATTTTGTTTTTTAATCATCCTTATTTTTGGGACGTCACAAAAGGGTAATCCCTAGAAAAAAAAAAAAATTCGCTAGAAAATAATGAAGACGGTGACCCCGGAAATCGATCATACCTTCAATAACTTGCGATCATCATTTAAGAATCAATTAAAAAAATATGTCCATCTGCCACTACTGGGCGATGCCATTGTTTACTCAGCGTTGGACTTTGAACCCGAATATTCAGGCACATTTTTGTTCCACGACATTTAAAAAAAACCATCTTGCTCGCATCGACATACACTGTATGCTCACCAAACGAACCACACATATATATATAAATATATATATATATATAAATATATATATATAAATAAATAAATATATATATATATATATCGGTCTACGCAGAACTTTTTTTTCCACTTTATCCCGTTCGTGAACGCACGCTCATGTCAAATGAGATGGTCGTGAATGAAACCCCGATATACCAAAACGTCACAGAGACAGCAGAGCAGAAAAATCGGGCGTTCCTCACCGATGCTACATTCCATCGTTCTCGGCATCGTCGTTTCGAATAGAATGTCGTTGATATATGCTACTCGCGACGCGCACAATCTAATTTCACGAACATTGGATTTTTCACCGGTACTACCCGCTATTTCTCTCTTTTCCGATGTACGTATACGTGTATATATATATATATATATATATATATATATATATATATATATATATATATATACATACACATGTGTGTGTGGGTGTGTGTGTGTGTATTTGTGTCCCTCTCTAACTCTGTCTGACTCCTTCTTTCTTCCGTTTTGCAAAAAAGCCGGGTCAACGCGTGTCTCCCTCATTAATATGGCGTTGAGCCTCGTCGTACATCTACACTCGTACTATACACATTGCAAATCGACGATTCGCGAATATTCGACGTACACACTACGCACGTCGTATATTCGCCTTTACCAATTCAATTCAATCTTTTTTGTCCTCCGGGAATTTTTTGCTCCGCGTTCCTTCCATCACCAATTTATAAAAACAGCCGAATGGCTGCAAAAAATCTGGGAGTAGATTGGAAAAGCGTAAAGAGAGACAGAGTAAGCGAGAGAGAGAGAGAGAGAGAGAGAGAGAGAGAGAGAGAGAGAGAGAAAGAGAGAGAGAGAGAGAGAGAGAGGGAGGGAGAGGACAGTAAGTAGATGAAGGTACAATATGGAACGACGAATTCCGACAGTGCAAAACATCGAATTACACGAAAGCTCTCGCAGACACCCCACTGTTCCATTCACACATATGTCAAGACGCTATTTTGAAGACATTTGATTTCTAGGACCGTCTTCATAGTAGCATATCGTCCCCATACTCAATATTACGTAAGCCCCAATGTATTTAAAGTCACCAATAGATAAATGATATTACATTCAGAAAAAGCTCATTTGAAGGGCCGCCCGGTTTCCAAAACAACGATTCGATGTGAAATAAATGTAGGGACCGTCCTCCCAATGGCCAGAAGCGTTGATAGCAAACATTTCACGAATACATCGGGTTCAAATTGACGTTTCCCCAAATATGTATATAGAGACATTATGGAAGGGTTCGCGAGTCAGTGAAACGGCGCCCTGCCCACGAATATCTCGTTCATTCGGAATAACGCGTCTCCTGCACCGGAGATTGCGGCGCATGTTTTTCTCCGATATGCAGCTCTTCGTACCGCGCTTCACTTGCTCGCGCCAAGCGTATTTTCCGGCGCAGAAGAAAGCGGGTGAGAGGTTAGAGAGAAGAGAGAGAGAGAGAGAGAGAGAGAGAGAGAGAGAGAGAGAGAGAGAGAGAGATGTATAGAGCTTGATAATAGATTGATGAAGAGATTGATAATACTTATTATTGCCCGAGAGTTTATCTAATAAAATTATTTACTATATAAAATTACAGATGAAAAAAAAAACAAGAAAAATTAAAACACCGAAAAACCAAAAAATTGCCGATTGAGAGCAACATGGATTTGACATAAAAAAAAGTGAACAGTAGTAACAGAAATGGACATTTGATATAATGCGAACGTAATAAAAAAAAATAGAGAAAAAATAATAAAAAAATATTCAATATAATACAGAATCATAAAAAAAAAAACTGAAGAAAAAGGGTTCGAGCTAAAACAAACAAAAACGTTGCACGTTATAATGAGATACAAGATAAAAATGTGAGCAACAAGTTCGAGAGAACAAAAAGACGAAACCCGCATGGAAAATGGTCTCTGACGAATAAGTTAATCGATGCATGAATCAACGGGCTACATCTACTTAGGTGCGTCAAAAAATTGCATTTACCAAAAATAATTTTATTCGATAGTACCACCTTCTAGCTACATTCCCTGAAAATTTAATTGAGATATTCCTAAAATTAACGGCGGGGTAAAGTTAATTCGGCGAAAAAAGGCATGTTTTTAAGATTTTTTTTGGCGTAACGAATAGTGTTCGTTGATTGAAAAATTTACATATAATAAAGTAACATTTGAACAACATTCTCCTAAATTTGCATTGCAAAATATTCAAAATTGAGCGAGTGAAAATTAAACCCCGGAGGCGCCTCGAAAAAAAGTTGGTTTGCGGTGTGCACCATAACTCGCAACAGAATCATTTGAAACAAAAAAATCAAAATGCATTTGTTAAAGGAGATGTTTCTCGAGGTAATGACGGGAGGATTTTTTTTTTCGATTTTTCGATTTTTCGTAGCACTTGGGAACCAAAAACCCGATTTTCGCTAAAAAAATCGGCTAATTTGTTGGTGAAAAATTAGTAATTATTAAAAAAAAACAAAAAAGCTCTCGACAATACCTGGTGAATTATGTGAAGAAGTACTGTGCAAAATTTCAAAGCCATTGGTCCAGTAGATTTTGAGTTATCGTGCACACGGACTTCAAATATGACAAGTCTCAGAAAAACGGTTTGAAAAACGCAGAAGAGAAGAGAACGGCATGGAGCAATAGACGCTCAAATACTCATAACTTCGTCAATTTTCCTCCGATCGACTTGAAATTTTAACACAATATTCTTGATATATTATGCATTCATTTAAAAAAGTAAAAAAAAATGAAAAAAAAAAATTTAAATACTTTACCCCGCCCTTAAATGAGCCACAGCTTCTAATAGTCGGCCGAGCGAGCGGCAGCAACACCATACTTCAAACTTTAAACGACTTTTCCTCGAAACATTGTTTTCAAAGCCGGTGGACATGATATCTCGAGAACCGCTCGATGGATTGTTTCCAAATTTTTAAAAGATACGATGACAAACATTCAAAGGTCGTCGACGATCTCACTTTTTCAAAAGTGGATTTTCATTTTGCAATAGTTACGTGAAAATCACGACTTTTTTTACAGATCTTGTATGCTCGAGTTTCAATTCGTCGCCACGTTTAAAAACAAAATTATTTTATAAATCGACGATCGTCAACGACTCGTATTTTTTGTTACCCATTTGATTTTTTTATTTCAAATGGTCTGTTTAAGCTGGAGAGTAACCATCACCAAACGTCGGGAAAAAAACGCTTAGGGGCAAAGGGGGGGGGGGGGGAGAGAGAGAGAGAGAGAACTTTGGCTTTCTCACCCCTCGATCGAAATAGTATCGTCTCGATTCTACCCTTCCCCTTACCTCGGAACCACAAATTCTCGGCTTTTCTCGTCCTACGCCAAATTTCGCACTCTTGCGAAAATTGTGTGCTCATCTAATTAGGATAAACACGAGCTTGAGGGGCGGCCAATTAATAGTATGAACAGCACAAAGTCCGCGCACTCTAAATATACATATATTCGAAGTTCATGTAAATACCTATATACATATATAGCGAAGGTCTTGTCGAAAGGCTTGCCCGGGTAAAGGGAGAAATGAAACGGCGCGGAACTGCGCCCGAACAGGAGCTCAAGGAATTTCGGATGGATCTGAATGTGCGGTGATGTTGCGACCGCGAATCCTGACGTTTCACCGAAGCGAATTGCGACCTGTGCTCTCTTCTTTGCCATTCACTGTTTGTGCATACTTCGATAGCTCGTATTTTCGCGAGTACACGGCTCTGTACTCGCGGAAAGTGCCGACCGAGCGTTCTCCGCTTTTAGGGCGATTGCAATCTTGGCAAACGTTGCATGAGAAATTTGATTTTCGTCGATGTGAGGCCGCGAATCGCGGCATGGCGTGCGGTTGTACTAAAAAATGGCATGGACTCGTATGAAGCAAAACAAAAATCAGGCGTTTATTGGCACCACGTTTACTGGAATGCAGATGGGTGACCGTTTCATTTCCCCCCACGGAATTGACGGATTTATAAATTCGTTTGGTCCGTGGCTCGAGTTGACTTGGACTATTCCCTAATTTCTGGACCATAATAGTTTAGAGAACCTAGAGGCAGTGTAATTAAACGTGGAGTATGTGAATCAAAAATAAATATTATATCGAAAGAAAGAAAAAAAAGAACAAGTTGCTTTGGACTGAAATGCAAAAATGCCATGGTAATTTGTTTTGTTCGAGGCGGAGTAAGCGTGGATGGCAGGGTCGAGGCCAATGCAGCACGAATCAAAATGGAATCGTCGATTGTGCTCGACGATCGGTTCTTGTTGAGTTGTTTTCTTCTGGGGAAAATAGGGTTGCTCGGGCAAACGACATGAGCAGATAGATACGAGGCCATTAGGGAGGGATTTTTCCATCCTTGGAAAAAACACACACACGCACAGTCGAACCTCGATATAACAAATCTCTAAGAAGTTCTTTATATTGAGTATTCGTTATATGGAGATCATGTTCCTTAAAAAGTTCTTTATTTTTAATGAAGTTTTTAAGAAACATCATCTAATATATATTTTTATATATATTAGGACTGTAAATATAGGGATATTTTTTGAAGAAAGAAAGGTTTTAATTAGAGCAATTTGTACAAGTAATTAGCAATTAGAGCATAATGTATATTATTATGTTGTTGTATCAAGGTTTCGGCTGTCTATCGTAAGAGAATGGAGAAATCTTCATCATAACGAGATTCATAAGTATATATATACAGGGTGTCCCATTTTAATCTTACACCTGAATTTTCTCGAAAAATATTGCTCGGACGAAATATTGTGTGGAACAAAACTTCTAGGGATTGAAGGGGAACGTTTGAAAAAAATTTATTTGAGGAGCCAAAATTCAAAATAGCGGCGTTACAAAGGCTGACATGTTTTTTTCAAACGGAAACATAACTTTTTTTTATTGCTAAAAAATTTGTCAGCTGAAAGTTAAAAACTTTTGTTGAAAAAATTTTTTGATAAAGTTCATAGTTTTCAAGTGAAAACATCATTTTCAATTATTTCAGATGTATCCAGGATTTGTGTGTGTGTGTGTGTGTGTGTGTGTGTGTTTTTCTACCCATCGTGATCAAAGTTCGTCAAGGATTTAAAGAAAAACGTTTTTGGGCCTGAAAATGGCACAAACCCTATTAAAATGAAAAAAAAACTATTTTTCATCGATTTTCCTCCAAAATTTTCTGATGAAATATCGTCCAAATTTGAAAACAAAAAAACCAAAATTTTCAACAAAAAAATTTGATTCTTTTTTTGTTCAAGTGGTCATACATTCGAAAATACAACATTGAGCGGCTTGCCGTGAGACATTTAGTCTAATTTTCCCTACCACCGGCATTTCCGTTAGGCAAAGCGTAGGAGGTTGCATGGCTGAGTCTGTTGCAGACCATTCGCGTTACCCAGAATACACCACGTGGAAATACATATATATATATATATATATATATATATATATATATATATATATATATATATATATATATATATATATATATACATTTATAAAATACATACTATATTCATATATTCAAAATATTTAGTTATATATTCATGTACACTAAATATAATAAATGTGGTACATATGTTTTAGTATATATAAATACTGAATGTATTTACTTAGATAATTAATTGTTTTTATTGTCTAAATTTTCTTCCTGTTATTTTTTCTGGAAAATCACGTGAATTTTTTTGGCCGATCTAGACGACACAATTGACTCAAACATTTTCACTTATTCTTATAAGAGAACTACTATCGTAATTTGAAAAGGTCTTTGGATAATAAGGAAAATCAAAGAATAAAAAAAAATGGCAAAAAGAAATTGTTGCATTCCAATGATGCAACCTATATACAACATCACGAGGTTTCTCAATTTAAATTGGCAAAATGAGATTTTGGGCAGTATTATAAATAATAAGATTGAACAATCGGAAAAAAACTTCCGAAAATAATTCGTTTCATTCCTTATTTCACGAAGATGCTGTATAGCTCTATAAAATGAATTATAGCATTTTAATATAATTTTGCAATTATTCAAAGTGATCGAGAGTTTTACGATTATTCACAGTGATTGAAAACTTTTTACCGGTATTGTAAAAAAGAATTTACGTTGCCGTCGAATAATGCAAACTTTTACACTACTGCGAAATATAATAAAGCAATAATTAAGGAGGGAGGTCTGGTTAGAATTTTCAAAAAATCGATTTTTTTTTTCATTTTCTAAAAGTATAATATCTTACGAGTATTTTCCGACTAATTGAATGTAAATCAGACCATTATTCGCCGAAATACGTAACTTTGAAGGACGCCGTGGACGCTGCATGCAAATCGTACTCAAAACTTTAAACTCGTTTTTCTCAAAACCATGTTTTCGAAGTCGGTGATCAATGTAACTCGAGAACGGCTTTACCGATCGGGTTGAAATTTATATCACTTCTTCTATACATAGTTTTCCTCCGGATGAACGAAGGATTTTTTTTGACAATTATGTTTTTTTTCATATTCAATTTTTGTAAGTGAAATATTGGTCAAAACAACACTTTTGACTTTCAACGTCCGCCATTTTGTGAAAAATGGAAATTTTTCAAAACCCTTCGTTCAACCGGAACATTGTATCATCAACTAAAGATTCCCCCATGTTTTGTTGGTTTCAGATAATCCGTCACAGCGTGAGAGTGATCACCGCAAAACCTGTTTTTTTTTTGCAGCGTCCTCGGCCATTGGATACGTATCGGCTTATTTTGAAACATATTTCTTTAAAAAAATTATAATGTTTACATTAAATATATATCTTTTAAACGGAAGAACTTTTCTTGTAAATTATTTTATCGTTTGGCCGGAAAAAAATCGGAAAAAGGCCTTTTTCTTAACGTTCCAACTAGACCTCACGCCTTAAGATAAGTATACATATATATATTGCTTTTAATTATTACTTTATTAAATTTCGATAAATATTATATTGTCCAAACATTGTCCAAAATTTGTTTTTACCAATTTTATTTGCGTAACCTTGGAATATTTTTTTTCACGTTCGCGCGCTATATATACTTATGTATGTTTTTTCCATTACTCGTTACTGGAGTTACAAGAAAAAAGGTAAACGACCATATAAAAAGAACGACCAGATTCTCCAGGGAGGGAGCCAGAGAGTCCTTTTGTCAAGCCTACGTTTATATTCCCGAATTTGTATTTCTCTCTTCGCCCGATTCCTCTTCACGTTTCCCCAGCTCATCTTTTCATCTCAACCAGAACCTTGGCCGTCTTTCATAGCTCTTTCAATTTCGCTGTATCGTCGGTACCCGATTACGTCCCGTTTGTCCCGAGATACTGGAATAACTGATTTGAAAGCATCCTCAAGAGCCACAGATGTTCCGCGACCCTCTTTGGAAGTTCTCGGCCCCCCTCGCCGGGGGAAATTCAGCGCAATTCCGAGATAAATGGAAAGACAGAGTTGCTTATAAATCGCGGCGTCGAATTCTTAAGGCGTTTCGAATTTTCGCGCGCGCATTCTATTGTCGTCGCTGCAGCCCTTTGACCCTTTTGTGTATGAAGCTTTCGCAATTTCAGCGATGGGGTTGCGGGAAAGTACATGAGAAGAATGACAAACGAATGGTGATGGGAAAGGGCGAAGGGGGGGGGGGCTGTTCGTATTCACGGCTTTTGTTTTCCCACGTGCATGTGCGTCCGCGATCGCAGATACACTTCAATTGCTCTCTTCAATTTTGCTCTCAGAGAGCGTCTCTTCCATCAAATTTATCACATTCTTCCATTCTTGGCTGGAACAAAGCTGGAAAAATCGGCATTGTGACGAATGAATTTGTCCCGCGCGACGGTTCATCGTAATCGCTCGTTGAATATAATAGGGCTGGTTCGCATTAAAAATGCATTAACTATGAGCTTGAATCTAATTTTTGGATAATTTCTGGAATCTACAAATTCCGAAAATCGACTGAGTTGTGACGATTTTTGCGAAGGGTACATTTTATGTAATAAATAATACTATATCTTTTATTGTAATAATGTAGTAATTTTTGTAATGATAATGAAATTTTGTAATAATAATAATAACGAAATATGTAATACTTGTAAGATATCGATCACAACTGATGGATAAATTCGAAATTTATAGATATAGTACAGTCGTGCTGTATATTGGAATCGGAAAAAATTAGAAGAAGGCTAGTTTTTTGACAGGCGACTTTGTAGGTGCCACGGGTGCTAAAACCAAGTTTGCCTAAAAATCGATCGGCGCCGGGAGACAAAATGTTCAGAAAAATCCGGATTTTATTTTTGTCCATAGCGCCGAAGTCGTGGAAGTTCATTTTGGGGGTGAAAAAGTGAGGTGAAATTTTGAAAAATCAGTTTTCATTCGATAACTCTTTAGGACAAATTCATACCATTTTTGTTCAAATGGAAACGTTGTAGCCCTTGAAAAGACGCGTCGATCGAGTATTCGATCAACCCTCTCCAATAATGTCTTCACCCCCAAAAGAATTGTTGAAGAATTAACAAAAAAATGGTTTATTGAATAACTCAAAAACAATCGATTTTTCGGGGATGGTTCAAATGTACGAAATGTAGAGAATAATTTTCTCTATATTTTCGTTCCTATGCACAACTTTTGAATTTTGCTTTTTCGAACCCCTCTCAGGGGTTGAAAATTCAAAGCGAAATTCTGGGCTAACTATTGACCGAAACTAAAGAGATACGAGTTTGACGCTGTGTACAAAAATGTAGGTGAGGGTTCAAGCTACAAATTTATCCACAGCGGCGAATTCGTGCCGTCAATAGTTTTCCCAGAATTTCATTTTGAATGTTCAACCCCCGAGAGGGGTTGGAAAATCAAAATTCAAGGGTGCTCCATAGCAAAGAAAATATGGAGAAAATTATTCTCTACATTTCGTACATTTGAACTATACTCGAAAAACCGATTGTTTTTGAGTTATTCAATAAACTATTTTTTTTTGTTTTTTAACCATTTTTTCGGGGTGAAGATATTATCGGACAGTGATGATCGAATACTCGATCGACGCATCTTTTCAAGGGCTACAACGTTCCCGTTTGAACAAAAAACGTACGATTTTTTTCTAAAGAGTTATTGAATTAAAACCGATTTTTCAAAATTTCACCCCACTTTTTCACCCTCAAAATGAACTTCCACGACTTCGGCGCTGTGGACAAAACTAAAGCCCGGATTTTTCTGAATACTTTGTCTCACGACGCCGACCTCGTAGGGGTTGTAGTTTGGCATTCATCGACCCCCATCTCCTTTCATTCCCTAAAAAAGAACCCTACACCCCGATTTTTAGGCAAACTTGGATTTCGCACCCGCGGCACCTACAAAATCACCTGTCAAAAAACTAGCCTTCTTCTAATTTTCTCCGATACCGGGTTTTTTCAGCGACAGCACGACTGTACTAATAGTTCATTATATTATTAAATAGTATATTGTTAGATTGAAATTTATAGATAGAAATGTTGCATATTTTCTTTACCTCGGAAAACAAGTTATTGTACGGTTCGTCGTTCCTTTTTGTACTTTTGTTAACCACGTTTACTTTGTTCACAAGCACGAGCCTTCGGGACAACGGATACTTTTGCGAGCAATTTTCGCGGCTGATCCAATTAATTCGGCGCCTGGATTCGATTACTTTGTGTCTCGGCGTTGAAGACGAGTGCGCACGGGGTGAAGGGTCTTGCACATACCCTTTGGGATTTTGACATATACAGGGTGTCCTATTTTAATCTTACACCTGAATTTTCTTGGAAAATTTTGCTCGGACGAACTATTGTGTGGAACAAAACTTCTAGGGATTGAAGGGGGACGTTTGAAAAAAATTTATTTGAGGAGCCAAAATTCAAAATGGCGGCGTAACAAAGGCTGACATGTTTTTTTCAAACGGAAACATAACTTTTTTTTATTGCCAAAAAATTTGTCAGCTGAAAACTAAAAACTTTTGTTGAAAAAATTTTTTGATAAAGTTCATAGTTTTCAAGTGAGAACATCATCTTCATGCCATCAGCCATACAACCTCCTACGCTTTGGCTAACGCAAATGCCGGTGGTAGGGATAATTAGACTAAATGTATCACGGCAAGCCGCTCAATGTTGTATTTTCGAATGTATGACCACTTGAACAAAAAAAGAATCAAATTTTTTTTGTTGAAAATTTTGGTTTTTTTTGTTTTCAAATTTGGACGGTATTTCATGAGAAAATTTTGGAGGAAAATCGATGAAAAATAGTTTTTTTCCATTTTAATAGCGTTTGTGCCATTTTCAGGCCCAAAAACGTGTTTCTTTAAATCCTTGACGAACTTTGATCACGATGGGTAGAAACACACACACACACACACACACACACATACACACACACACACACAAATCCTGGATACATCTGAAATAATTGAAAATGATGTTCTCACTTGAAAACTATGAACTTTATAAAAACATTTTTTCAACAAAAG
>OZ023312.1:7286001-7365033 GCA_964007375.1 Ophion obscuratus
ATTAGCCGATTTTTTTAGCGAAAATCGGGTTTTTGGCTCCCAAGTGCTACGAAAAATTGAAAAATCGAAAAAAAAATCCTCCCGTCATTACCTCGAGAAACATCTCCTTTAACAAATGCATTTTGATTTTTTTGTTTCAGATGATTCTGTTGCGAATTATGGTGCACATCGCAAACCAACTTTTTTTCGAGGCGCCTCCGGGGTTTAATTTTCACTCGCTCAATTTTGAATATTTTGCAATGCATATTTAGGAGAATGTTGTTCAAATGTTACTTTATTATATGTAAATTTTTCAATAAACGAACACTATTCGTTACGCCAAAAAAAAATCTTAAAAACATGCCTTTTTTTCGCCGAATTAACTTTACCTCGCCCTTAAGGGATAACAGCACTCCAGAATTTTGGAAAAATATTTTTTTTGGCTTAAAAAAATACTTTGGTGTCATAAAAACAATATGCAATTGGTTCTGTAGCGAACATTTTTTTTAAAGGTTCAATTATTGATTTTGCCGCAGCGCCTCGGACTTCTTTCAGGCGCCACGTACAACTTTAAGGGGCTATACCAGTGTGACACTTAAAAACAATCGATTTTTTTGCCTCTTTCGACAGTTTATTCTTTCAAGAATATCGTTATCATTTATATTATTTTATCTTGAAAAAATCGATAGTTAAATCGTTAAACGCGTTTTTCTCGAAATGAGATTTTTCAAATTTGCTGACATTTTAACTCAAAGAGCAGTTATCCGATTGACTTGAAATCTCAATATTTTTAGCTCTCAATACAATCGCTTGGATGTCAATATTTTTCTATGAAAAAAATTGTGTAATATAGGTCAAATATATCCAAATATATTCTTAATTTTCCGAAACATTTCATTGAGTACTTCTCTTCCAAAAAATTCCCGAAAATCACCCAAATTTTCAGCGTTCACACTGGTACAGCCCCGCGTTTTTCTCGAAACCACTTTTTTCGAACTGGCAGGACGGATTATTCGAACACCTTCGCATAGATCGATTTGAAATTTTGACAGTAGCTTCACAATTACATTTTCTATGGGAGTACGCAGCCGTTTTTTGATTAAAAGTAAACGTTTTTTTTTTATAAACAATTTACTGCTTATTTTTGTACAAAAAATCGATTCATTACTTTCAAAGAGCGACATTTTTCAAAATTTGATAAAAAAAATCCCTACGTAGTCCCATAGCTAATAATATATAGATTATAATTTTTTCGTGTTTTTGTTCCAGGCCTTATACTTTACGAGAAACCCGTCCGCCCGTGAAGCTATTTGTAAAAAAACACGTTTTTCCAGATGGGCTCTGTCGCCACCATTTTGTATGAAAATTGTAATAAATTTCTTTTTATACTTTAATATGTGTTAAATAAACCCTCGCAAAAGAAATCTTTTGCCTTTTTTCATACTCCCAAAATAAATTTCCAACGCTAGGCCTTATTTTCTGCCACCAGAGTGGTGTTATCGCTAACTCACCCCTTCACAGTCACAGTGAAAAAGAGAGATTTTTAAAATAGAAAATTTTCTATTTTTAAAATAGATTTTAAAATAGAAAAAGTGATATTTTTAAAATAGAAAATCGTGATAATAAATTTCTACAAAAATCTAGCATTTGGAAAAGTGTCGTCTGAAGAACATTCTGTAATTTTTTTGGGTAAAAATATTTCATTATAATCGGTTTGCAGCCGGTGTCCGGGAAGCACATTTCGAAAAGGTCTTTTGCCGAGAGCAATGCCCTTCTGAACCAGATTATCTAATATGAAAAAATCAAACAGATCTCGTTCGTATATTAGTCTAGCCTATGATTGATCGATGGAATTAACGAAATACCAAAAAAAAAAAAAAAAATGGGCGTGTTCAAAGTGAGTCTTGATTTTTGCGAAAAAAGTATAGTTCCGTGCATCGAAAGTATATATAGGGGGAAAAAATACTGCGATCAAATACTATATTTTTACATCCAGAAAAAAACCCTAAACGATTTCGGAAAATCGATGCAGCAGTTTTTGAAATATTTTTCTCACCGACTTTGAAAACGTATTTTTGAGAAAAAAGCGTTCAAAGTTTCGAACGATGGAGTAGAGGCGTTCCGACTAGCGTTAGCATAGCAGCCCATAAATATATAAGAATTATTCTTAGCTTATAAGAATTTTTAAGGGAAGATTTATGATATGATATACTGTAAGAATGTATTAGTTTTGAAAAAATTGATTTTTTGACTTTTTCAACTAGGTATAACCCCTCAATTGTTCAATTTTTTTTGCTCGTTTTAGGCTGTAAAAAATCAAACGTTTTTACGTATTCTTATTAAACATTTAGGATCTCAATTTACAAAAAAGTATTCCGATAATTATAAAGATGAAGAAACGAAAAATGAATGAGAAAAATTGTTGGGTTCCGACGATACAAACTTCAACGTCATTGAAATCTTGTTCATTGCCCCCATTTTTTTATCACGAAAATCACCTGTACGTTTTTCAGGTTTTTATCAGCGATTTTCAGCGTAAATGTGTAAGAAAAGATTTTCGATAATAACGAAACTGATGAAATATTTTTAAAAATATCAAAAAGAAGTTTCGTTGCACTCCAACGATGAACGCTTCAACAACGCATTTTCACAGTAGCTCAATGGTTCACGTTGCAACAAACAGAAGCTCGAGAAAGTCTCCAAGCAAGGATGACGTCGCCAGGTATTTAATTTGCCAATAAAAATTTGTTAATCAATCAAAAAATTGAAGGTTTTATGAGGATCTTTATGAAAGATCAGATCGCTCAGTAAGCTACAGCGAACCGCCCCATTGTTATTTACCCTTTTTTTAGTTTGTTCCAAAACTATTATTTTCGAAACGGTGTAAGTTGTATCTCCAAATCCATGCGTCTGATTCAGTTGAAATTCGGACAGACCATAGACTGTAATATTTTTTATCTTATGAAAACATGTTATTTTTGAAATATGTTTATCCAATAGTTAATAACAAATGATTGAAGTTGTTTTTTGTCAAAAATCGAACTTTTTTCCCCAGCTGGCCATTATCGTAACTTTCGAAATTTCAAAAGAGTATCCTGTCATACGAAATTTTTATTGTTATACTAAAAGTACATTTTTTTCATTTCAGATAGACCTTGGCAGCATCACTTAAACCCATTGGCCATGCTGAAACGCCGTCACTTTGTTTAAACAATAATAACTTCATTGTTTGTGTATATTTTTCAATGAAAACAAACCTCATACTTGTTAAGACTCTGTATCAATCATGTGTAAAATCCCGTCTTCTTCGTCCCAATACCATCATCGGAAAAAATATAGGAAATTGATCTGTTTTTTGGGTGCAAGTTCACGAGGATCCGTTCATCATCTGACTGAATTTTTTGTTTTCGTATCTTGGTAAAGCCATTATGAGTATTTAAAAAAATGGTATAGGAAACCGTTTTTTTATCTATACAGAAATCGTGTTTTCTATAGTTGAAAACGTGTTCTTCATGGTACAACCCCAAGAAAAACACCTTGAGCTGACTGAATCCTACCGATTTATTTATTGAAAAAATCCCATACTCGGCATATTTCAAGAATTTTTAATTCCATCGACATGACCGATCTTCGGAATAACCAAATAAGTTAGTGTTTCTTCTCAATGTTTGGTTCGCCAACTTCGAATGAACTAATTCAACATTTTTGAGGTTTGCATATTTGGAATACAATGAAGATCCCTGTTTATATTTCGTTCATCTTCATTTTCATCACCATTAAAATTCTTTTCTCGCGAATTTGTTCTTTGGAACTCGAATAAGGATCTTGAAAAACGTTTGAGTGAATTCGGGGGTCTTCTCACTTTAGACCCTAAAAAAGGCTTTTCGTGAATTTTTTTTTGATAGGTTTATATTATAGATATTGCTACAAAAGTTGTTACACTTAATAAATACACTTTCGAAATACATTTTAAAAAAATTTCATTTATTTAAGTCACTATTTATAGACTCAAATGTTAGTTAAAACAATGTTCTAAAAAAACTGTAGGTCTGTGCCGTTGATGAAATCTCGGAGATGGATCATCCGAAAAAAAAAATTAAACGGTTTCAGATTGAGTATGTTAATGGCTATAGTGCACATCATACCATTTTTGATATATGCAAAAATAACAAAATGGCCGATATTTTTCGAAAAAACGTGTTTTTCACCGTTTTTGGCAAAAAAAATAGTAAATATCAAAAAAAAAAAAAAGATATGCGCTATAGCTATAGTTGTAAAGAATATGTGGTTAAAATTTCATAAGGATCGGTTCATGGTTTCGAAGATTTTATTAACAAGCGGTCGAATAACATCGTTTCGAGAAAAACGCGTTTAAAGTTTGTTTAGGTTACATAAATACATTCAATTTAAAGAAAATGTATTTCGAAAGTGTATTTATAAGACTAACAACTTTTATATCAATATCTATAAAGCTGTCCAAAAAATTCACGATTTTGATATAAATATAATCGATATTGATATAAAAGTAACGATAATGTAAAAATAATGTGATAAGTAAAAGTAATGATAATATAAACGATATTGATATAAAAGTAACAACTTTTATATCAATATCTATAAAGCTGTCCAAAAAATTCCAAAAAATATATATAAAGCTGTTCAAAAAATTCACGAAAATATCCTTTTTTGGCGTCTAAAGTGACCCTTCAGCATTGCTGAATTTGCGAAGAAGAAATTGGGGTGTAAAATTTTCGTTGCCTCGAAACGATGGAAACTTCGACGTCGTCAATTTCGTTGATCCAAGTAATATTTTCCCTCCAGCCATGACGTCCGATACGACCCAAAAATCCATTTTTGCATGAGCCAATCTTCCAACGTAGACGCTTCTTTTCGGCTTTGATCCTCGCTAGCATGGGGTACGTAGCCGCAGGAAAGCACGGAGTGTCGGATCGGCAGCGTCTCTCAGGGGCTACGAAGGTGAATGTCCTGAAGGTACACTCCGAAACTTCCGGAAATGTCCACACGTCGAACAATCTTTCCATGTCCCTCGTACACTTTGTCCTCCTGTCCCTTCGTAATTTTCCGGTCTCTGTATTGATCTTTGGATGAAACACTTGGTACTTTGTTCAGCATGGCGACTGTTTACTCCACGTTGTGTTCAATCGCATCGGCCCTGGCCCGCTTGTTTTCTTCACTCGCTTCACGAGTTCTCAGCGACAAGGAAATGAATCTGCGAGTCAAATAGATCGCTCTGAACGGATCTCGAAACTCGTACTTGCGCAAGTATTCTCCGGTCGTGTGCAGCGTGTACACGAGAAAAAGATTGTTTCTCGGGACCCCCCCCCCCCTGGCGGTTGCATTGCGTAACGTTTTAATGAAACTCTCGCGACTTCCCGACAGTTTTTGAAGACGTGGAACTTTCCGGGACACTGTTTGACTTTTTTTTCCCCGGAGATTCGCCGCGATGTTTCCGTGTACAAGGTATCCCGAAATTCGTCATGGAATTTCATTGGGTGGAGGGCACAAACGTTTGGCAATGAAAAAATTGCCACTCAACTTTCTTCCTCCCAACTTTTAAGGCACCACACCACGGTAAAAAACAAATGTTTGTCATTTTTTTTCATTTTCTAAAAGATACATTTGTCAAGAATGCTCTCACCAAATTTTTTCAAGAAATTTGTAAAATTGGCGGAGATACAGCATTTTGCATGCACCAAGTCTTAAACTGTTTGAAAATCCAGTTTCTATGGCACCATGTAGGGTTTTTTTTTATAAAGAGCCCCATTCTATTTTTTTTTATGAACGATGAAAATTTTGCACGAAAATCGGAAATAAAATTCGCTGTTGCGCCATTTTTTTTTTATATCAAAATTCCCCTACGTGATGCTGTAAACCTAGGAGTCAAGTTTCTAGATATATTTTTATTTTATTTTTCAAATGTACCGTATGGCTCAATCGCTGTCAACCGCCGAGCAGCAATTTCGTCAGAGTGTCCTGTTGGAAGCGGCGTACACCGCAAACTATACTTTAGATTCGAGTACAAAAATTTGTATACATTCTTCTATATGTATATATTGACTATGAGTATTGATAAAAACAATTCCATTCATCGTTTGCTTGAAAATAATTACGAAAAATACACCCTCGTACCGCGCACGAACCGTGGTGTATGGCGGGCAATAAGTTTAGGAGACCTATAATTAGATGATTTTTTTTATTGTGATAAAAGAACGGAAATTTCCGCAACTCCGACAATAATTTATTCATATTTCCATACGTCTCTAGTAATTATTTCATGTTATTCAATGCATTAATGAAGGTGTAATCCGCTGTGTCCCTTGGCGTGTCCTCATCGCCGTTGTCGATTTGCGGGAATTGTGCAGCTCGTAATTTGCATCTGAAGTAGTCCAACAAATTTTTATACATTCTTGAGATATTTTTTAAGAACATGAACCTATGCTTTGAAAAAAAAATCGAGAATTGAAAGTTGGAACGTGTTTGAAAAACATGATCGACCTTTAGCATTTTTTCCCCGGCATTTTGCAATAATAAATTTGTTTTAAACGATCCAATCTTTTCCACTTTAGGTTCATGTTTTGATAAATTACATTATGTAAACGTGTTTCAAATTTGAAGATGATCCATCCATTAGTTTTTGAGTTATGATTGCCGCAAATTGAAAAAATCTCGTTTCGAGAAAAACGCGATTGAAAGTCTTAGTAGATGTAAATCGTTGCGCTACCAGTTTTCACTAAATCGTCTGTCACTTGGTCACTTTTCAATATTTTAACTTGACACGTTTTTCACATACTCTCGAATATGTACACTCTGAGAAAAAGCAAAATAAAATCGGCTGTTTTTACCCGTCACAGTGGTTGGGAGTCGAGCGGAGAGTATTTATCATTTATATACATACCGTTAGAAGGAATCCGAATATCGTTTTGAAATTTTCAGGCAAATATGAATGTTTTTTTTTTTTTTGGTCACGAAAACCCATCAGGGTTGTTGTATTTTTAGCACACGAATTTAATTTTCTTTACTCGTAAAATTAATCAAATTGGTTTACATGAAGTAATGATAATTCATGGGGCAGTGGCAACTGAAAAAAAAATTGCTAACTAGAAATTGGAAAAAAATTCAAATCAGAAAACAAACAAATTTATAATAAAGCCAAATGAAAAATTTAAACTAAACATGAAGTATAAACAATAAGAAACCAACTGAAATATAGAAAATAAAACCACGAAAAATTGAATGAAAAAAAAATTAAACGGGACAAATGTTAACTAAAGAAAATTAAAAAACCTAACATAAAAAAACTAAAATATATCTAAGAGAGATGGAGCAAGAGCAAAAACATCGCCGAGGGCAAACAACCCTGTTTTCTCGTCATAACCAATGTCATCTTTTAATCCCCGCCTCAAGTGTCCCATAGACGGGATAAACGTTTTGAAAGGCGGTCTGAATAATTAGAGGGGACTCAGGAAGACGGAAGACCTACAGGAAGAGGGTGTTCGCGAAGGGAATTGAAGGGTGGAGCCTAAATCAGGGGATGAAAAGAGGCAAGGTCAAAAAATGGATTAGATAGATCACACAGCACACACACCAACACACCCACTCATATATATAGAGGGTGAGTCACTAGAAATTGAAGACTCATAAATGGGAAACCGAGACTGATAAAGAAAGAAAAAAAATCGGGCTCTTGCTTCTCGCATCAATTTCCGTCTTATTATTTTTTTTGTATGTCAGCCCAAGTCAGTCGTTTTGTTAAAAAAAAAAATAACCACAGAGGGATTTGCAAAAATCAGGTTTTTCATTAAAAATTGTGCAGTTGAAAAAAAAGAGGTGACTGAAAAGCAGATTTCGACCAATCCTACAAACTTCTTTTCTTTTTTCACTTTTTGTTTGCCTCAAATGGATATTTATGGGATCTTGCGAGCGTCTAAGTTGCAGTGATCCACTCGGTATATCTTGATATGTATATAACGCTTCATTATTTATTCGATCTATTTTTACGTATGAAAAATTTTAACATAGAAAATCTGTCCCTACGTTTCTAAATTTTTTGCAAATTTTCTCGATTTACATTTTTAAGGCGGGATATACATTTAGACAGGAAAAAAATAAGCAATATTGAGGAATTTTTTTAACTAAGAAATAATTATTTTCACAATTATCAAACTTTAGGTATACTTTAATAATATATTTAAAACAATTCTATCACTATAGAATTGTTATACGAATACTATACGATTACTAATATTTTTTTTTGTTATCTTTTTTTTCTCAGTGCTCCGCGGCGTGATATTTAGCATCTTCAATTTTTTACCGAGAACAAAAAAAAATTCTCGTCAATTTACATTGGAATATTTTGAGAAGTACGTACGGAATTAAAAAAATATCGTTTTATTCAAAAGTTGTAGGTATTTGAACTTAAGAAATGAATATCCAGTGAAAAATTTTGTTATAACTGCTCATAAACTGCACATAAAATGAAAAGTTTTCGATTAATCAGACATTTCCGTGCAATTAGGAACATTACCATTAAATTTGAAATAAATCGAGTGAAGATTGTTGAAGTTATTTGTGACGTCAATTGGAAAAAAGATCGAAAAAAAATTCTAACAGCTTGATATCCATACTAAATAGATGTGTAATTAATTTTATGAGCGAATCACTTTTTCATACGAAAAAAAATTGTTAAATTTGTACATGATTTTATACCACCCGCTACTGTGGCCTAAGGCCTCAATAGAAATCGATTCAGTGGTTCTCGATTTGCAGACGCGCAAACGTACAGATAATTTTTTTTTTCACAATACGATTTTGTCTACTCGTTTCAGGTGATAAACGGCCCGCAAGGAAATTTTGTAAAAATAAACAAACCACAGATAAAGCACGCCTCATAGTTTTACTGTACACAGAAAATGAGAGATATACAGGGTGATCCAGAACTGAATGCGTTCCTTGAAATGTTGTTTGGAGGTGAAATTCCGAGTCGATTATATGAGCATGTGTGGGTCTCAGATCAACCCGGCCCGCCTTTAAGGGGTCTTCTCACTTTAAACGCTAAAAAAGGCTGTTGTCATCAATGTTTTGATACGTTTATATTATAGATATTGATGTAAAAGTTGTTATACTTAATGAATACACTTTCGAAATAGATTTTTAAAAAATGTATTTATTTAAGTCACTATTTATAGACAAAACTGGTAGTTAAAAAAATGTCCTAAAAAAATTGTAGGTCTGCGCTGTTGATGAAATCTCGGAGATGGATCATCCGTAACAAAAAAATCAAACAGTTTTAGATTCGGTATGTTAATGGCTATAGCGCATATCATACGATTTTTGATATATGCAAAAATAACAAAATGGCGGACATTCTTCGAAAAGACAAAAAAAACCTGTTATTTCTCCGTTTTTAGCAAAAAAATAGTAAATATCAAAATATTATGCGCTATAGCTATATTTGTAAAGAATATATGGTTAAAATTTCATAAGGATCAGTTCAGTAGTTTCGAAGATTTTATCAACAAGCCGTCGAAAAATGATGTTGCAAGAAAAAAAAACGCGTTTAAAGTTTGTTTGGATTACATAAATACATTTTTTTTAATCCTGTATTTCGTAAGTGTATTTATTAAGTGTAACAACTTTGATGTCAATTTCTATAATATAAATCTATTAAAAAAAAATTATGAAAATCGCCTTTTGTAGCGTCTGAAGTGAGAAGACCCCTTAAATATTAATGATAATTCAGGGGTCGATCTGAAACTCACATATGCTTATATCGATCGACTCAGAATTTTGCCTCCAACTCTCCGTTTCAGGGAACCCATTTAGCTCTGGGACACCCTGTATATGAAGGTGGACTGACATGATGTGGGAAGAAGACGAGTCAGCACTCTCCAAGGCTCCGGTACGGGGGAAACCCAATGCGAGGGTGGAAAGTCATCCGCGATTGAATGGGAACACGTACATGGGCATACAGCGAGAGATATCTTGCGATATACAGTTGGATGGGATTTCGAACACGCATACGTGTATAAGTATAGTGTAGGGCACGAAGTTTTCCAAGGAGTGTATATTAGTCCGCCGCGACGCGAGCGTTATCATATCGCCTCACGCAGCTCCGAAAATGGATATCCCATGGTATAAGGGGGGTTACGTTTTTTTCCCTCTTTTTTTCATAACCACTGCGAAACGTTTTCCTCCCTCAAAGGTCGATGTAGGGGTTGATTTCTTTTTTTTTTCGTTCAGGGATCCTCCCTAAAATTTGCCGTCCTTTCGGGTCATTCGTTATCGCGTATTACGTACTTTATCATCATTTTCGTTTCGATCCGATTCTCGCAGGCGTCAATTTACCTTTTTTCTGTGGTTTACACCCTCGCTTGTTTTTTTTTTGCTGTGTGTATGTATCCGGCGCTTGGAAGTTTATCATCGTGGGGCCGTTTGATTCCTCGCCTGATCAACGACGATTCCAACGCTCGCTGTGACGATCCGTTCGTTTTTTCGCCGCAAATGTCGGGGCTGGAGTTTCAGTGCGGAGCGGTTTTTTTTCCGTGAAGAGAGAAGATCGAGCTTGTCCAACTTCGAACGCGTCGATTTTTCATCATTATTGTCGAGAAAGTTCGTGACATTTTTGACAGGAGAATAACATTTCTCGAAGTCATAGGTTTGGTCTAATTGACACAGGGAAGTGAAGAAAATACGTAAGGATGTGGAAATAAAGAAAAATAGTTGGCTAACTTGAAATAGAAATAAAATGGATGAAAGAAACTGAATGAAATGAAGTATAAGGAATGAAGATTGTAAGAAACCCAATGTAATGGAAAAACAATAATTAAAGGCAAAACAACAAAGAAATGAAATGTAAACAATTAAAATTGAACGAAACCAAATGTAATAAAATATCAAAAAAAAAATAACTTGAGACCGAATAACATGAAATATGAAGAAAAAAATGTAATAAAAAAAAACCAAATGGTGTACAGGAACGGAAAAAACTGATGAAATTAATTAAAAAGTGAAGACTAAAATTGGACCAAAAATTGAAAGTCAAAGAACGCGATGGAATGAATAATGAAACATTTAAATGGAAGAAAATGAAATTAAATTGAGTAAACAAAACCAAATGAAATGAAATATGAAAAATCAAAATCAAAGAAATCCGAATAAAAAAGAAACAGAAAAATCAGTCAACTAGAAATGGAAATAAAATGAATGGAAGTAACTCAATGAAACAAAATATGCAAAATAAAAATGTTAACAAACCAAATGGAGGGCTAAAAAAGTTAAAGAAAAAAACAACTGATGAATGAAGTGGAAAATATTCAAATTGAACGAATGCAAATGCAATATAGAAACTGAAAAAACTAAATGAAATTATACAAAAATGAAGACTGAAATTAAACGAAGAATTAAAAGTTAAAGAACGCAATGGAATTAACAATGAAATATTAAAATGGAAGTAAATCAAACGCAATTTATCATAAGAAATAAAAATGGAAGGAAGTCAAATGAAATTGAGTTAAATAAACTAAAATTAAAGAAAACTAAGTGAAATAGAAAATCTAAAAACCAAAGCAAATTTCAAAAAAATAAAAACTAAATAAAATAAAATGACTTAAAATATAAAAAATAAAAATCGAAGAAAATCGAATAAAATTCAAAACCAGAAAAACTAAATTAAATAAAACAAAAAATAAAAACTAAATAAAACCAAATGGAATATAAAGATACAAATCTGACGAATCTAAGCAGAAAAAAATTAAAAGCCTTGAACTAAAAAAAAAAACAAAAAATGTGCCTTAAATTGTGGATCCCCTCCAAAGGCTACGCAAAACACAAAAAATTCCCTTATCTATCGATTCTCCCTGTCAACAGTGTACCTCTTTCGAAAAGAAAGGAACTTCCCTTTGAGCATCCATAAAAAAAAAATATAGATATAAGCGCAATTTCCCGTGATAATCGAGGGCCTGTAATGATCTTGGGCCATGAAGAGGTCGAGACAGTTGAAAAGTGAGAAGCCTAAGGTTTCTTGTGCTCCCTCTTGAGACTTTTCGCGAATACCTTGGGAATATCGTATTCTTGGCTGAAGATAAACCGCGTCGGAGAAGAGGGGGGGGGGGGGGCGTTGATGGGGCTAGAGGGTGGAGCGCGGAGGGAGACTTCAACACTTTTCCGCTGTTCCGATTCAACAACCCCTTAATCTCCTTAGTGGATCATCAGCAGCCTCTCGTTGTTCGACGAAGAATCCCCGAGGCTTTGAAAAGCTGCTCTCCTCTCTCTCTCCCCCCCTCTCTTAATATCCTGCGTTCAGAGAGCACACGGAACAGAAGAACACACACATACACGCGTACTATACGCACACTAGATTACGCTTTGTGCAAACTTGCATTGTATTTCGAGAGCCCCTGTGGAAGACGTCTAACGAGATTTTGCCTCCGGTTTGAACGAATACCCCCCCCCCCCCCAACGCTTCCCGTTCCCTCGTCACTTATCCAACACGGATACCTTTATCGAACGTGTCAGCGTATACTTTTGATCGCAAGCTAATATTCAAAGAGAGAAAAACAGCTCGTCATTCAGCGATCATCAAAGTTTCGGATTTCGGAGAAACGAATTTTAAGGTAGTAGCCTCGCCAAGGCGTTTTTCTCTATAGATTTTATTTTTATTTTGAGGATACATTCAAGACACTGTTAAGTGGTAACTTGCAAAACTTCCAAAGGATTCACCGTTCTGTATTCGAGATATTGGCAATCGAAGATTGCACGGTTTTACACGGGTTCTTATGGGGAACGGTGGATCATTTTACAAATCATGCAATAACGTCGAAACTTTTTTGCAGATTTTTCTTCAAAAATTGTCAATTACAGAGGAACTTATGACGAAGGGGGTTTTAAAAAATTATGAATTTTGACCGTGTAGTTTCAGAGATGTAGCGATTTAAATTAAGCAATGTCTAGCGACGCTAGCGCCGCGAAGCGACTGGAGCAGACTAGAGCCGGCGATCTGGCAGCGCTGCATGCGTTGGGCGCCTTCATCGGTAGAAAATGTATCTAGAGACGCGATAGATTTTTCATATTTACTTTTTATATATATATATATATATATATATATATATATATTAGACTGATTCAAAAAAAAAAAAATTATTTTTATATATATATATAATATATATTTATATATATAAAATTAGTAAATGAACAAAATAAAAAATTCGTTATATATATATATATATATATATAATATATATATTTATATATATAAAATTAGTAAATGAACAAAATAAAAAATTCGTTATATATATATATAACGAAGTTTTTATTTTATTCATTTACTAATTTTGAAATTTGAAAATAAATTTGAAATTCGTTGAAAAAATAAAAAACATTTATTCTCAGTTCGTCGAAGTGAAATTCATCAATTGAACGATTCACAATACGATGTCCCACATTTTCGTTGGTCATAACCTCTACATGGTTCTTCTTTTCGTTTGCTCTTTCTGCACGGGGTCGTAATTTCGGGGGGGGGGGGGGGGGGGGGGGCACGGGGCCACAGCTCAAATTTTGCATTTTCGATTGTACTAAATATCACGACAAAAATTCGCTGGGCTTGCGACGTTGCCACGATCTCCGCGCTCGCCGGAGTACAGTAGTGTGTGCATATCCGTATACGCAGAGTGTCTACGTATTAAGGTAGGTTTACACTACGACACTTTGGTGTATACACTCAATGTATACATCGAGTGTCTGTGTGTGAACACCACTGTCTGATCTCGGGACATTTATTGCGACATCTCGCTCGGTGTCGCGTCGAGCGCCGTGTGAACAGGTTGTGTCGGAGTGTCCGCGGCAGTGTCCAAGTTTTCGAACCGGCGCGAAATTATCCAGACACTCGCGACCCGCGTTAAATCAAAATGGCCATTACGTGGAGCAAGGAGAGCATTAAAAATTTGATATTTTTGAACTGAACTTTGGCAAATATGTTGTGCTGATTATAAAAAATAGCGTAAAAAAACAGGCAGCACTTCAATGCTTGGCAGAACAGTTTGGCACAATATCGGCTAAAGTTGGCAGAAAAATTCATAATTTAAGAACACAGCTTAAGGGGCTATACCAGTGTGAACGCTGGAAATTTGGGTGATTTTCAGGACTTTTTGGACGAAAAGTACTCAATTAAATCTTTTGGAAAATTAAAAATATATTTGACCTATATTAAATAATTTTTTCATAGGTAAATATTGAGATCCAAGCGACTAATGCGCTGCCTTCGCAGGCGCAAAAAAAAGTTCCTCCACCGCTGACATGATTCCGGCTGATTGAGTCGCTGAAACCGAAAAAGGAAAAAAAGGTCGTTAAACTAGAAGGTATTTCCTGTACAATAACGTAGGATTTTTGAAAAATATCAAAATCTAACAAAATAGCGTAGTTATGAAAAAAGTCTCTTTTCTTGCCTATAAAGTGGTCGTTTTTTTCAATGCCAAATCGTCAATTTTCATCCAATTAAAAATATCCTACGTCATTGTAGAGTAAATATGTTCAAGAGTACTCAGTTCAAATTTCAAGTCAATCGGATCTCTTTGAGTTACACTGTCAGCATATTTGAAAAATCTCATTTCGAGAAAAATGCGTTTAGAGATTTAACTATCGATTTTTGCAAGATAAAATGATATTGACATATATAATTTAAATGATAATGATATTCTTGAAAGAATAAACTGCCGAAAAAGGCAAAAAAAATCGATCTTTTTAAAGTGTCGCACTGGTAGCGCCTTAATAACAGCGCACGAAATTACGGCTGCCGCCGCACGGCGTTTCTCCATAGCGTCCGAGCGGGTACTGCAGCTGTGTCAGTAGTTTTGTGTGTGAACACCTGAGACACTTGTGTAGCGACATCACAGTACAGACACTTTCTGGGACACCGAAACCGTCTTATGTGTGAACAGAACGGACATTAGTGTCAGACATTTGTGTCGCAATAAGTGTCGTAGTCTATGCAGGCCTTTAGTAGCCGGAATGGATAGTCTGATACAAAAGTGAGGGTTGGGTAATGGAGGGAACGTTGTTGTTTTTGGAACTCTAAACATTATGTTAGGTGTTTTCTTCATTACTTTATAAGTTTTCACATCCTGATAAGATGTACAATCTACATTATAAAGATATTTCGCAATATTTCCTTAAATATACCTTAAATAAATTTCCTTAAATATACCTTAAATAAATTTCCTTAAATAATACCTTAAATACCGTGAAATTTAAACGAACGTAATAAAAAAAACAAATTTGTGGATATTGGCCGGTACGTGTGGTTCTTTTGGTTGCTATACTTGTACGCAATTATCGCGGATACTTAAGGGGTCTGCCTAGGCTTGACATTTCTGAAATACGATTTTTGGCATACTTTTGGGTGGTGACTTTAGTTTGCGTTATTAAATTTGGACAGAGCATAGTGTATGACATTTTCTGTCGTATGGACGGATGCTTTTTTTAAAATATGTTTTCCTCTTTGTTCATAAGGAGTGATTAAAGTTGTTTTTTCTCGTCGAAAATCGAACTTTTTTTTCTACAGCTTACCATTTTGGTAATTTTTGAAAGTTTAATCAAGTATAGGGTCATACGACAGTTTGATTATTATACGAAGAGTATATTTTTCATTTTAGATGAGTCTCGTTGGCAGAATGACCTACACCGATTGACCATGCAGCAACGGCGGCACTTTATTTAAACGATAAGTTCAGTCTTCGTGGATATTGCACTTTAAAAAAATCAAACTTGGCAAGATTATGTACTTGCACAGGGACACCCCAGTGACGTATTAAAAAGATAGATTATTTTTGTTTGATTTTCTCAAAGTATACATATCCAAGAATATGTGGAAAAATGTTCATGCTAAAATATTGAAAATTGACAAAATTACAGATGGTTTAGTGAAAGCAGATAGCGCAAAGATTTACGTACGCTAAAACTTTCAATTGCGGTTTTCTCGAAGCGACTTTTCTTGACCTGCCCAGAATCATAACTCTAGCTATAATTGTCCTATTTTCGATTGAAAAAAGAAAGCAAAATTTTCTTAATTGCAGTAGCTATCGTTGTACGCAGGCGTTTTTTTAATTCAGTATTTTTTAAGCCCCCGAATATAAGTAAAAATTTCCCCAAAATTAAATTTTTTCAACAGCCGTCATTTTGTGAACTTTTTTTGCCTAAAATAGCTACGTACAACGATAACTGCATTTATATAAATAACAAAACTTTTTTGTTTTTATTTTTCAGACCAAACGTTGTCAAGTTATCGACCCGGTCGTTGGACCACATTTTTTTACAGCTCTATTTTACCTCAATAACGTTGTTGATTTTAATTTGTTTTCAAATGAAAATTTACAGGAAATAAGGTCAATGTATGCTTAATAACATGCCTTTTTTTCCAAATCCGAAACAAATAATCCAGTACGTAGGCAAAAAGATTCGGAAAAAATGATCCTTTTCGTCTTGTCACAGTGGTGTCCTCCCTTAAGGCCGGAGCCTAAATTAGAATGTCAGAAAAATCTTTTTTTAATTGCTTAAATCGATAGATAAACCATCCAAGAATATATTTACAAAATTACAGAGGACAATTGTAAATATTTTCGAAGATACAGGGCCAAAAACAGACAAGCGACTGATATTTGATAATATCTCCTCCTGTTGAGAACTTTGAAGCGCGTTTTCGTCAGTTTTTATTTTCACGATTTTTCAAAATTGGCGGGCGTGATAGCAAAAAAAAAAAACTAAACGACCTATTATATCAAACCAAAGTTTATTTTCTTCAGTATGAAAATCTCTTCTAAGTGGATTAAAAGAGGCGTTGAAAAAGTCTTTATAAATGATTTTTATAGCAGGTTAAAGTGTTATTTTTAACTTTTTTTTTTCTAGCCTGAGAAAAGTTATAATTTCACGATTTTTCAGCTCTTTCTTAATTCATCCAGAAGAAAAATGTGACAATTGAACATTTTATTGGTTCTTTGGTCTTAGTCAAAAATCACGAGCTGCATCTTCTCCGCCGATTGGGGACTGCAATGTCAAGACGCACATGGAATAGGCTGATAAATCTCGTCATTTATTGTTTCATTAAAAAAAAATTTTTATACATTTCAAATATACGTGACAAGATACCTCAATGTTTACTGGGCTCACTTGTTTTATTTTCTTTTACAAAAATTTCCGAAAAACGCTTTTTTAGACCTTCTAATTTAGGCTCCCGCCTTAAGGGGAGGGTAGGGGTTTCAGCGTGAAAAAAACACTTTTTTGCGAATTTTTTTCATCTATACGGGTAGAGTAAATTTATTGAAACCTTTTGTACATTGTTAAGTGTCATTTCAAGAATATTCCGTGAAATTTGTACGCGAAAATATCCACAAACAAGCCAACGCCGCGTTTTTCTCGAAACCACTTTTTCAAAGTCCGTGTTCACTGCCATTTGAAAACTACATGACCGATTTATTTCAAACTTGGTGCACACTTTCTACATATAAAATGCCTCCCCCAACGGTTAGTTTGAGATTTTTTTTACGTTGAAGGGGTTTTCCACCCCCAAAATGGCGGAATTTTTCACCGCCGCAAAGCTTTGTCACCGGCTTGTTTGTGGATATTTTCGCGTACAAATTTCACGGAATGTTCTTGAAATGACACTTAACAATGTACAAAAGGTTTCAATAAATTTACTCGATCCATATAGATGAAAAAAAATCGCAAGAAATATTTTTTTTTCACGCTGAAACCCCTACCCTTCCCTTAATTGTGTGTTAAATCTCGACCTCGTGAACCCCTTACTTTCTTTAAAAACAAATAAAATTGTTTTTTGTCGGCCCCAAGCTCATGCAGACTCGTTGAGCTTATTGCAATTCCGACTCATCCCCCCCCCCCCCCATGTCCACTTCACGAGGGTATCTTGTTTACGAAATGCAATAAACGGTCGTTGACTTGATAGTGTAATAGGTGGCAGCGGAATTCGGTAAGCTCCGCGGGCGAGAGATATATCGGCGCGAGAGTAATGTTTTCTCTTATGTAAGCTCGGCTCTTCAGTGCCTATGTATGCTCATACAGGGTGCGTCAAAAGATGCGGAACACCTGAATATTCCTGCTGGATTTTAAGATACTAAATATGGATAAATGAGAACTGAAATGTGAATTGATTATTTTTTTTCGGTGCTTTTTTCAACGGTATCATACTTTTTTCGAATGCGTACCGTTTCCTTCCGCACATTCTAGCCAACATTTTATGGAGCTCAACTATCCAGCACAATATGACCTTCGAATCACCTTCAACACAGGCTTATATGGGATATATGGGATGAGTAAAAATCAGCGCATGAGGTTTTTTTTTCTATTTCTATTAAATATATGACTATAATATAATTGTATATTTATGATATGTGACTATATAAATATTTAACTCGTTTACATGTCGGCTGCAATTTTTTTTAACGGTAAAAACTATAAGGGCCTATCAAAAAAGTTTCATTGAAAAAAATGACTTCGAAGACAATGACATGATAGCATTGTAGTCGAGAGCATTTTAATTCTGATGGATCCATATTCCGTGTAATTAAATCCAGCAGATATATCCAGGCGTTCTGCTTGTCGTGAATCGCCCTATACGTGTACCGGGTGCTCCAGTAGCTATTAGCACCTTTGCTATCTACGAAGTTAGGGATGACGAAGAAAAGGGTGTCTAACAGAAGTTGCATTGTAGAGACGGGGTCATCAGATGCTGATAACAATGTTTTTTCAAGTCGAGTTGCTTCCATGATCCGAAGGTCACCTTTATTGTTCCAAACGGGACATTGTGTTTTTATGTCTGTCATCTAGTAGAGACTGCTGCGACGGATAACAATGTCCCAAGATACAAGGTCATTCAAAGTCATTTGCGTAGCTTTCGCTTGTAATAAATATTTAAAGAGTATTTAAATGTTTTTAATCATTCTCTACAGAAGCTGCAGTGTATGTGTTTCGACATAACCTTCAAATCAATTACGCGTTGTCCCTCAACTGCGCATTCATTTTCCGGCTCCACTACTTTTTTCTGCTGCTTTCCAGGTTGTACTTGCTCCAACCGTCGATTGTACTGTTTTTCGGTTTGCACTTTTCCCTTCCATTTTTTCACTTTCGCCGAACAAACAAAAAACGGAATTCGCGAAAGATGTTTGACAGCTACGCGCTCACGATGTGGCGTTTGTATCTGAACTCATTGTCAGTGATACCAGTTACTGAGAACTGAATTGCGCGTTTGCCATATTTCAATATGGCTGATAACTTATTCGCGATGTAGATAAACAAAAAAGATTAATAACATTTCTAAACAGTCAATTATGATTAATTATCATTAGTCAATTGTAATTAAAGATTTATAACAATTCTAAACAGTCATAAATATGGGCATTCCACATATTTATTAGCAGAAAGCTATTTATTTTGATGATGATCGATCAAGATTTAGTGTGAAAAATCGATTGAAAAAAATGTCACTGTTTTTAGCCTAGAATCGATTAAGGGGGGAGTACCTTTAGGCGAGGAAAAAATGGATGATTTTCATTATTTTTTCCAATATTTTAATTTTATTACTTATAGTATTTTTCATTACTACTTTTGGCTGTTACATGTCATTTTTTCTATCTATAAAAATAGCGGAGGTCTTCTCAACTACATTTTCAGAACTGGCGTGGCGTAGGTATGGCTAAAAAACTAATCGACCCATTCTGATGATATTTGGTATAAATATTTCTAGCCTTATTGTCTAAAATAAACGTTGTTAACAATTGGAAAAGCAATAACTTTTTTTTGCTAAACGTAGCCATTTTTTCGGATGTTTCAATCTTTTTGTTTCCACGTATACCATTTCATCGGTTTTCAACATTTCTTACCTTTTCTTGGTTCATATTCTGCATAAAAGTTTTAACGAAAGAAAAATCTTCGTTGGTGTTTTTCATATTAATCTCGCCGACGTGTGACAAAATTCGCCGGCCCCCGTTTAGAAGATCGTGCCATACCTCCGCCATTTTTAAAGATTAATAATAAAAATAAAAAATACCACGCAACAGCCAAACATAGTCATAAAACATCCCCTGAGTCTAAAAAATGGTGACGAGATGTTCCCTTTAAAAAAAAAATAATGAAAAACAGAAAAATTTTCTCCGTCTAAAGGTATCTCGCCCCTCAAAAAACTGTGCAAACTCTTATTTCTATAGAAGATGCTCAAAGTGATGGCCACCACTTTCAGTGCACGCTTGTAACCTGACTCGCATTGATTGTGTTGTTTTATTAATCACGTCAGTTGCATACCAATCGTCAGCAAGTTTTACTATTCGGCCCTGTAGCTGAGATCACATTGAAACAACGATTTCAAAATTGACTTCCCCATATATATAAATATACGTATACGTAATACGTAATATATATATTAGGGTGATTCGTTTCAGGGTAACTTTTTTTTCTGACCCATCGTGCCCGAAAATCTTTAGTTGGTACCCAAAAACGAAGTTTCGTGAAAGGGAGGTGTTGTCAAAAAATATTTAGAGGTCGCGAATCAAAATTGAAAGTTTCCCATTTGATTAACATTGAAAAAAATGTTTTTCTCATTATTAGTGTTATCACTCCGCGAATTTTGATATCGCGATATTTTCCAAGTGGGTTCTCATAGGAAATATGATACTTTACAATAAAGTACCTTGACCCATGTCCGTAAATTCAACCGTTTCAGCGGCATCATTATTTCAAGTGAATATTGTATGAAGATATCTATTCAAACGGCTGTAACGCCTAAGCTTTTAGATATATCGAAAAAAATTCAGATGAGAACTATGTAGAGAAAGTAATTTGCTAGAAAAAAGTCTTATAAGTCGAGCCCGAAAATTCAACTCTTTCTCAACTATAGGTGGATGAAGTAAAATAAATAGATTTTTTTTGTTAAAAAAAAATCTATTTATTTTACTTCATCCACCTATAGCTGAGAAAGAGTTGAATTTTCGGGCTCGGCTTATAAGACTTTTTTTGTAGAAAATTACTTTCTCTACAAAGTTCTCATCTGAATTTTTTTCGATATATCTAATAGCTTAGGCGTTACAGCCGTTTGAATAGATATTTTGCACAATATTCACTTGAAATAATGATGCCGCTGAAACGGTTCAATTTATGGCCATGGTTCAATGAACTTTATTGTGGAGTATCATATTTCCTATGAGAACCCACTTGGAAAATATCGCGATATCAAAATTCACGGAATGGTAACACTAATAATGAGAAAAACATTTTTTTCAATGCTAATCAAATGGGAAATCTTCAATTTTGATTCGCGACCTTTAAATATTTTTTGACAACACCCCCCTTTCACGAAAGTTTGTTTTTGGGTACCAACTAAAGGTTTTCGGGCATGATGGGTCGAAAAAAAAGTTGCCCTGAAACGAATCACCCTAATATATATACGTATATGTAGAGACTCATGGAATGTACACGTGATGCTCGGGATGCACTGTAATATGCAGTGGCGGTGAGAAAAGCCTGGACGAAAACCGCGCGATTGCCCACCTGAGGCTCGAATATATACTGTTTCCCGAGTGGCCGAACTAACTAATTCATTTTTCGTCCGCGTTAACGACCGGTACTCGCGTATTCTCTCCATATAGTCGGTACACGCTTCATTTTATTTCTCTGCTTTCGTTGCTCTAATTCCTTTTTCTCCATCCACGTTCGTACGAGTAAAGAGCGGGGGAGGGGGGGGGGGGGGCTCGTGAAAATCGCCAAACTTTGGGTTATATATATATTCAAATAAAACCATTGTCCGTGCACAGAAATCGTAGAATTCTCGACATTCCGTTGGTTCGATGCAACAGCCTGTTCCACCGTTTCCAACAATCCACGGAAAAAAACGTGTCGAATAAAATGCGCGGGACCTCCTACTCGCCCAATTAATCGATACGATATTCGAACGAAGGCGGAATACTCTATCCCGTAAAAATTGACAGAACGCAATAATAAATCATCCAAGTAAATCATGTAAGAAGTATTTTATTACTAACCAACTCTAGATATTTTTAAATTCATGACGTTCGGTTTTTTTTTTGTTATTGTTGGCAATTCTTTGGTGAACTGAAAAGCCGCGGTAGCGGAGGGGCTTACGAAAACAAAAAGGTGGGGAAAACAAGTTGGGAGCTTTGGAGTTATGTGGATAAAATTCGTTCATTTAGGTTTAAAAATAGTTTCATTTGAGCTCATAAGTAAATGAATTTAGGTTCATAAACAAATCCATTCGAGGTCGTAAATAAATTCATTTGGGTTCATAAAAAAAACATTCTAGTTCATAAATAAATTCATTTGAGTTCATAAATAAATTTCTTTGGGTTCGTACAAAGCCTAAACATTTTTTAGTCCATGACTGTCGTTTTTTAAAAATATCATTAGTAATTTTTCCGTGATCCGAAAAGACGTGGTAGCAAAGGAGCTGACTAAAACAAAAAGGTGGGGAGAACAAGTTGGAAACCTTATAGTCATGTGGATGAAATGAATTAATTTGGATTCATAAATAAACTCATATAGGAATCGAGCTGTACTTTCGTTAATTTCTATTTTGAACAATTTTTAATGATTTAAAGTAAACCTTAACCTTTTTTTACTTATTATATGCAGACTTTAGACTACATTTGGAAGATGTATAATAAGTACTTTGAGTAATTAACAATTATTTTACAAAAACGTTAAGAATATTTAAATTCCAATTTTTATTATACATAATTTTCAATACTTCAAATAGTTTTTACTCGTTTAACGGCGGGGTAAAGTTAATTCGGCGAAAAAAGGCATGTTTTTAAGATTTTTTTTTGGCGTAACGAATAGTGTTCGTTTATTGAAAAATTTACATATAATAAAGTAACATTTGAACAACATTATCCTAAATTTGCATTGCAAAATATTCAAAATTGAGCGAGTGAAAATTAAACCCCGGGGCGCCTCGAAAAAAAGTTGGTTTGCGGTGTGCACCATAACTCGCAACAGAATCATTTGAAAAAAAAAAAATCAAAATGCATTTGTTAAAGGAGATGTTTCTCGAGGTAATGACGGGAGGATTTTTTTTTTTTTCGATTTTTCGATTTTTCGTAGCACTTGGGAGCCAAAAACCCGATTTTCGCTAAAAAAATCGGCTAATTTGTTGTTGAAAAATTAGTAATTATTAAAAAAAAACAAAAAAAAGCTCTCGACAATACCTGGTGAATTATGTGAAGAACTACTGTGCAAAATTTCAAAGCGATTGGTCCAGTAGATTTCGAGTTATCGTGCACACGGACTTCAAATATGACAAGTCTCAGAAAAACGGTTTGAAAAACGCAGAAGAGAAGAGAACGGCATGGAGCAATAGACGCTCATATACTCATAACTTCGTCAATTTTAACTCTGATCGATTTGAAATTTGAACACAATATTCTTGATATATTATGCATTCATTTAAAAAATTAAACAAAAATGAAAAAAAAATTTAAATACTTTACCCCGCCCTTAAAGGTTTTTTCCACATTTTTAGAGGCCCTGTTTCGGAAATGTTCATTATTAACCCTTCCTTGACACACTGGGTCATTTTGACCCGGACGAATTTGAAAGAAATGCTCGCTCTCCCAAAACTGAAAGTTTTCAATGATTTTTTTACAATAATTCAATTTCATACTTTCCGAATTTTAATTATGCAGACATATTAAGGTGTGTTTAAAGTGTATACCGGACTTCCTTCAATAAAAAACAACCGAAGGGTTGTTGAGAGCAGGTGGATGAAGTACCATCCGGGTCAAAGTGACCCAGTGTGTCAAAGCCGTCGCCAAATATAAATGTGTCAAGGAAGGGTTAAATAATGTCGACTTTGAAAATATCGCTGTTTCCCATTGATATTTCTATAATAATTAACGGTGTCGACTTTTCTCTGCAGTGTTTGTGTTTTCGTCTTGAATCCATTGAATCTATCTTGACAAATTAATTTTCGAAAAATAAAATCAACATCCCCAAAAACTAGTCTTTTGAAGTTTCGTTAAAAAATTCTCAAAAATACTGCAATCAATTGTTCAAATCTGTATTATTTAGATAAAAAAGCAAAGCACATGTGCATTTCATTTCGGTATCCACTGAATTTGAAAATCTTTCGGAAGTAACGTTGGCATTATTATCATCAATTCTAATGACGAAGTTATGCTACATTTGATTTCCAATTTTTCGTACGAATTTTCCGCGACACTTGTCATTTCACGTTTTTTAATTTCCCGAGACAACCCAACTCCCTCCTCGTAACGTTGCCCATAGCCAGTCGTGTTCCACAGCGTGACTGTATCGCGTTGCCACGAGGGCACAGGGAAACTGATAAAAACTGAACACCGACTAATTGTCCGCTGCCCTCGGTACACGTTTTTTTTATCTGTTGTTTTTTGTTTTTCATGTAAACCCAATCGCTAATTGGTCCAATTGGTCTTTCGACGGCCATACGTGCGTACATGTCGATGGGGTTGCAGTATGATTCAGGGTTGCAATCACCAGTGGAGCATCGAAGCCAGTACGATTGGGCTAAAAACCACGGGTTGTTATAAGCTCAATGCGGTCAACGTAATCCCCAGAGTTTATTGAAAATATACGATATGCCTTGTTTCGGAATATACCGGGTGTGTAACTAGAAATCGGTCACTCGAAAACTAGAAATATGAATTCCGGACGAAGAAGTCGTCGACAAGATTTCAAGGATTTTCTTTTTCCATAAAATGTTACTGTGATGTCTTGAGAGTATGGTAAACAAATTTTTTAATGGAATTTTAGATATTTTTTATATTATAGCCTGCGAACGTGATTCGTCTACGCTTGACTTGAATTTTTATTTATCAAAACTTTGAACGCCTTTTTCTCAAAATCTTATTTCAGTAATTCGCTTAATCAATGAACTGAAAAATAAATTAATGATCCGGTTCAAAGTTTACCCACGTTTTGATAAGAATATTATTTTCCACTTGAAGCAAAATAACATTCTATTATTTGAAATATGAAAAATTGATGAAATTGAAATATGAAAAATATGAAATTGAAATATGAAAAAAACATTCTTAATAAAGTATGTTTTTTTGCCGATGAACTCAAAAATAAGACGTATAATTTTTTATAAGTATGTAATTTATTAATTTTTTTCCTCACTTTTATTGGTTCATGCCCACCGTATAAATGTTAATGTAATAACGACAAATTACACCGTTTTCGCCGAATCAATACAACAGAAGCTAACTAACGCCTCTTTGCAACGCACGCCTTCGCGAAAGACCATAACACCTCGATTTAAACTTATTTTGTGAAAAAAATGCGTTGTAACAGTTAGAAGTAATAATCAATAACACTCCAAATAAAAAATTATAAAACAAACCGTCCTTTGTTTAATCCCAAAAATGATGACAAAGTACTTTCTCTTGAGCCGAGACGACAAACTAATTTGCAGGTTAACTCCACTTTTTTCAATGGTAACCCTAATTTTCAAACGGCTCTTGTACTCCTTTTTTCGAACAAAGCTAATTATCTACTGTGACCTTGGAGCGACCTTGGCATGGCAAAAAATGGAAATTGTCTCAGCTGGAGGCGGGAAACGAATCTGGTATTTCCGGAAGTTAAGGGGCTATACCAGTGTGACATTTTCAAAAAATCAATTTTTTTGTGCCTTTTTCAACAGTTTATACTTTTAAGAATATCCTGTAAAAATGTCAAGGTCGTATCTCTATCATTTTATCTTGCAAAAATCGATAGTTAAATCTTTGAACGCTTTTTTCTCGAAATCAGATTTTTCAAATTTGCTGACATTGTAACTCAAAGAGCAATTATTCGATTGACTTGAAATTTGAACTGAGTACTCTTGAATATATTTACTCTACAATGACTTAGAATATTTTTGATTGGATGAAAATTGACGATTTGGCATTGAAAAAAACGACCATTTTATAGACAAGAAAACAGACTTTTGTTCATAACTACGCCATTTTGTTAAATTTTTATATTTTTCGAAAACCCTACGTCATTGTACAGGAAATACCTGCCAGTTTAACGACATTTTTTTCCTTTTTCGGTTTCAGCTACTCAATCGGCCGGAATCATGTCAGCAGTGGGGGAACTTTTTTTTGGCGCCTACGAAGGCAGCGCATAAGTCGCTTGGATCTCAATATTTTTCTATGAAAAAATCATGTAACCGTGCAGAAATTTTGGCAGGGATACAGCTGGATTCTGACTTGTATCCCGGGCTCCCAGTCGGGATCTAGTCCGATATCGGATCAGATTCGAAGACAAATGTAAGATCCGTAAACTGGATTCCATTAGGGATCCAGAACCGGATCCTTTAATGACTCTAAATAGATTCCCCATGGAATCATTGAGGAATCTGGGAAGGATCACGGGTGAATGCAGGCAGAAATAAAATGTAAAAAATGGAATTATGACATGTTAAATTTATTATAAAAATAAATAACATTTATAAAGTTTTGGTGCATTAAACTATCAGTAAAAAAAAATTGTCCAAAGATTCAAATGGCAGATCGCGCTCATCGCGAGATTATGATGTGAATTAAAAAAAATTCACATCAAAATCTGTGAATGCAAATGTATTGACAAGAAATTATAAATACAAAAAAATTCACAAAATTAGTTGTGAATTTTGTCGTATTTAAGACAAATTAAAATCAAATTCAAAATGATTAGATTAAAATTTGCGCCAAAAGTGAGTTCGTACGTATTTTGAGAGAAAACATTACCTCGAGGCAAAGAAATTTTTGCACATAACTTTTTGTGCGAACATTTCTTTGCCTCAACACAATGTTTTCTCTCAAAATACGTTTACACTTGTGGTGTACATTTTAATATAACTGTCGTGAATTCGATTTTTATTTTCTTCAACTTGAGGAAATTCACAACTCATTTTGTGATTTTTTTCATATTTATAATGTAATATTTGAAACTCACAACTTTTTTTGCAAAAATTTCTTTGCCTCCACGAAATGTTTTCATCAAAAATTTTGGCATCACGTGTATTTTCGGTATTACTATATAATTCCTATCTATAGATAGGAATTCCATAGTAATACAGAAAATACACGTGACGCCAAAATTTTGAAAATGATGCCATCGTCGTCGTGCATATGCCGATACTGATGCAAGTTGGATTCTAACCGGGATACCGGTTTTGGGGAATCCATGACAAATCCTGATCGGGATTTGATCGGACATAGGGTATCCCGGTCAAAATTTATATAGGTCGAATATAGGCAAATGTATTCTTAATTTTCCGAAAAATTTAATTGAGTAGTTTTCTTCTAAAAAATTCCCGAAAATCACCCAAATTTTCAGCGTTCACATTGATATAGCTCCTTAATGAGAATTCTTTCGAAGTACAGTGCAAAAATCCAATAAATAAATAAAAATAAATTTAAATAAATAAAGCAAATAAATTTTATTAAATAAATAAAATAAATTTCAATAAAAAAAATCGAATAAATTGCAAAAATAAAGAAAATAAAATCTCGCAAATATTTAATTTATTTTCAATAAACGTTTACCTTTTTTCAAAACGATTTATCAATTATGCGAATGTCTTCTTAGCAACGTCTCGTTTTCGAGTGTACAATTTCCAGTGACTTACCCTGTACATCGTGGGTAAAGTTTGAGCTTGCTCCACACACACATTAGGCACACGAGTACGTGGATTTTCACGCTGAAATTTGGGAGGGAGCCCGAGCTTGTCCGCGTCAGCTGATGTTACGCCCTTACTACTGTCATGGGCCAATACGTGACGTACGTGTCGATGGCGGCTCATGTAAGCATTACTGAACGAGTGTGTTGTTAAAACCCCGTTGTTTCCGGTACAACAACGGAAAGGGTGCGAATCCCGAACGTTACGAAGTTTCGTACGGAGTGTTGGCACGAAATGATTGTCGCGGTTTCGCATTGTGTATGCTGCGGATAATTGTATTTGCACCGGACTTTGTACGTACACGTGCGCAATTGTTCGCGCAATTCTCGGCCGCGGAAATTTGTCACGGAAAACTCTGCGGCCAATTTCGTATCGTACCTTGTACGGTAACTCGTAAAGGTTAAGGGCTTGATTCTGACGTTTTTCAGAAATTGATTTGTTCGAGGGTTTACTATTCCTTACAACTGTACGCGTTTGAGGGGAAAACATGATTACGAAATCTCAAGTACGGAAGGATTTATGAGGGTGAATGTAGATTTAAAAGTTTTTAAATGCAGTTTTTTTATAAATCTTTTTTTTCTTATATATATATATTTTTATTTAATACGTAATTTATTTATTTATTTTTTATTTTTATTTAATACGTAATTTTTATTTAATACATTTATTTTTATTTAACACGTAATTATAGAACTTTGAAGAACGTTAATTATTTTTTTTCAATATTTTATTTGAAAACATTTTTATAGACATTTGAAGCTCGAAATATGACACGAAAAAAAATGTTTTCCCTTTAAAATGTGATAACTTGTTTTTCCAAAAGTCGGAAATTTTGCTCGACGGATTATACCTAACGTTACCAGAATCTTCTTGAATTTTTCGGAATCATCAACACATGGGTCACTTATCATGCGACCATGGAAACGTGTATATTCGATAGAGGCTCAACAACGTACACAGATATGAATAATTTATCGTCAAATGAAGGAAAAAATTCACGTATTCGAAATACGGACGAATATATGATGGATTTTTGACCGGATTTTTTTTTTGAATCTCGAAAAATGTCGATTGTCGATCCTGCTGAAGGTATACAACGTTAAGAATAAAAAGAATCATCGTTTTCATGAATATCGCGACAAACTCTTCCTTGTTGTTGGTATAATTGTTGAAAAAAGTACTTTCCATAGTAGGAATCCTTAAAGTGATTATTATTTTTCTCATTCATAATTTTGTTATTATTATTTTTCCTATCTTATTATTTTTTCATCCAATAATGTTTATTTTTATTCTTCGTTTATCTCGTAATAGTTATTTTTTCTCACACTTCAAATATTCTTATCTTAATATAGAATAGCAATATAATACTATTCCATTTTTAACTCCTAATTATTTTAATAATTATATTGCAAGAAAGTGTGGAAATTTGTATTATTCCTCTCGTTTTTTATTTTCTTATTATTTTTTCATTCAATAATGTTAATTTTCAATTTTCGTTTAACTCGTATTAGTTACTTTTTTCACCTCCTAAATAATATTGTCTTCATATTATTAGCTCATCATACTTTGTTCACCTCTTCATTATTTTACTAAATTTATCACAACCGTCAAATAAATTTTGAAGAAAAAAAAAAATGTTTCCCCACTGCTTCGATTTTGGTGTTATTGTAGCGAACGAAAAAAAAAAAAAAAAAAAAAATTTCACATAACCCGTTTCCGTTTTTTTTTGCGCTGATATTTTCATCCTGCGTTTTTGTTCGGACCGGAAATCCGAATCGATGCTACTCTGGAGGGTAAACTCGCAATATTTCGAGGGTACTCGGTTTATTACGATGCGAGTTTATAGCTTCGTGTATAAAACAACAACAACAACAAAAACAAATTAACACAGGGCGAGTTACGAAGCATGAAAATAATCGTATACGCGATCAAACGATCCTCGGAGTAATCGTTTTCCATCCTCCGTTGCCATTTTTCCAATACACACGGTTTTATGTGCACCGGCACTTGGACACTCCTGCACTCGTCTCTCCTTTGCCCAAGACGGATATTCGACATCGGAGAAATAACGAAAAAATGAAACAAAGGCAAAAAAATAAGCCAATCTGCAGATCTGCGATCTGTTGAGCGATATGAGGTGTTGGTAATTTATGTATTTTTTTTACGTCATATATTTAGGGGTTCTTTAGACAAAATCATCCTGGGAAAAATTTAATTAAAAAGACCCCAGACGACGTCAATTTTTCCCAATATATATAAACATTATTCCCATGACGGATAACGAAAAAAAGGATTAAAATATATATTCTTATATAAAGAGTTGAAATACAACTTTTACGTAAAGACGATAAAAAAGCCCACGATAAATTTTCTCGAAAATATTTGTCCCAAGGCGATAAAATTCGAGCAACAATTGGTCGTTGAATCTTGAATTGTTGGTTCGAAAATAGTTGACATCACAGAAGAAAATATTCAATTTTAATTCGAAAAATTCTTTCAAATAAAAACTCATTAAATCTGATTAAATCTTCCCGCATGCTTCAAATTCGCTTACTCTAAAAGGGGACTGCATTTTTTCATTTAACAAACTGAGACCTCTTTCATCTAGATGATTTATTATTCATTTATCTTTGATAATAATGATAATAATAATAATAATCATTATTATTATTTTAATATATATAAAAAAAATTTATATATTAATTAATATTATATTTATATATTATAAACAAATTAATTTTTTATATATTAATATATATAAAAAAAATAAAAAATAAAATAATAATGATAATAACCTAATGGTGATAATATGATAATATGATAGAATATAATAACAACAATAATAATAACGACTGCGATCATTTTTTACATAAAAATAAATGCCGTCCCTCCATCGGATCATGTTTATTTGCTGGACGCAATTGTTTCCATACTCGCGGAAGAATTTTTATTGGAAGGACTGTCAATTACGTATTAATCTAATTACATGGACGAGGAATTTTCATTTAATTTCCAACCAGCTGTACAAGCAACGATTTCATTACGAAGCTCGTTAAAAAATAATTCTCGAGCCCTTGGACCGTGCACAAAGGTTGGAATTTATGTAATTCCTTTATAAAACATCTTCGCTACTCGAGAAGCAATTGTGCTGGGAACGTTTCCATATGCCAGGTAATTTGGTGATATTATGGAATTTCTAGCACTTGCATATATATGGGGCATTCCATACCAATTCGACCTGGGTCTGACCCTCGACCCCTCAAATCCGGTTCCCGATTTTTCCTATCATTACTCTGACTCCATCAAGCAATTACAAATTTTTTCAGATTTTTCAAAATAAATTTGAGCGCGTCATGAATTAAAAAAAATTTTTTTGAACACCTCGATGGCCGTAATCGAAAAATCTGAAAAATTCCCAAAAATACAGTGTCAAATATAAAAAATGTTGGTGTAAAATTCATAATGTCTGGGCTTTTGCTCCAACCCCTAATTAGGGTTTTCGTCAACCATGATATTAAAAAATCGAAAATTACAAAGTACGCATTAGAAATATCGGAGAATTTTTTTTTAAATCTGGTATTATGCATAAAAAATTTCGAGAAACAGTCTATAGTAAATTGACTTCTGCTTCTTATTTTTTTTCATTTTTTTTGCTCAAAAATCTAAAAAAACGGGTTGAAGCAAAAGCCCAGACATTCTGAATTTTACACCAACATTTTTTATATCTGACACTGCATTTTTAGGATTTTTTTTCAGATTTTTCGATTACGGCCATCGAGGTGTTCAAAAAAAAAAAATTGAAGAATTCATGACGCGCTCATATTTATTTTGAAAAATCTGAAAAAAATTGTAATTGCTTGATAGAGTGAGAGTAATGATCGGAAAAATCGGGAACCAGATTTGAGGGGTCGAGGGTTAGACCCAGGTCGAATTGATATGGAATGCCCCATATACATATACACAGGCTCACCCATATATACATATGTGTGTGTGTGTGTGTGTGCGTATTCCACATACGTTTTCCTGATCGTGAAGTTTCATTGTATCCATCGTTAGCAGTAAAATTCACATCGCTCTACAATATGCAACCGCGATTTTCAAGCTGTATAAAACGATGGTAAAAAATCAATACCCATCATATTTACGATATTTTTATTGATTCGCCGATATAATTGCGCGAGTAATTCCTCGTATTGCGGATCATGGATAAAATAATTATAGAAGTCACGAACCGATCGAAATACATATATTAGGTGCAACGACAATGCGCCCGACCATTCAATTACTGCGAATATTTATAGCGAGAGCCTTGTTACAAATGCAGCGTTCAATTACAGCGAATTAACGAAACGTTCTATACATGTATGCATGTATAGAACGTTTCGTTAATTTGCTGTTATGCGACGCGTGTTCAAATGTCGGATGAATTTTCATTTCAAGAAACCAACGTAGTGTAGCAATGAAACAAACTACTTGTTTCACGATAGGCGAATTTAACATTTGCGATTGAATAAAATGTGTAATTTTTAGACCGCGTAAATCACGATTTAAAATGACGTGCATATATATGAGTAATAATTATAAAAATAGTATTATATATATATATATATATATATATATATATTAGGGTGATTCGTTTCAGGGTAACTTTGTTTTTCTGACCCATCGTGCTCGAAAACCTTTAGTTGGTACCCAAAAACGAAGTTTCTTGAAAGGTGGGTGTTGTCAAAAAATATTTAGAGGTCGCGAATCAAAATTGAAGGTTTTCCATTTGATTAACATTGAAAAAAATGTTTTTCTCATTATTAGTGCTACCGTTACGCGAATTTTGATATCGCGATATTTTCCAAGTGGGTTCTCATAGGAAATATGATATTGTACAATAAAGTTCCTTGAGCCATGTCCGTAAATTCAACCGTTTCAGCGGTATCGTTATTTCAAGTGAATATTGTATGAAAATATCTATTCAAACGGCTGTAACGCCTAAGCTATTAGATATATCGAAAAAAATTCAAATGAGAACTATGTAGAGAAAGTAATTTGCTACAAAAAAGTCTTATAAGCCGAGCCCGTAAATTCAACTCTTTCTCAGCTATAGGTGGATGAAGTAAAATAAATAGATTTTTTTTTGTTTAAAAAAAATCTATTTATTTTTGGAAAATATCCCACTTAGAAAATATCGCGATATCAAAATTCACGGAATGGTAACACTAATAATGAGAAAAACATTTGTTTCAATGTTAATCAAATGGGAAACCTTCAATTTTGATTCGCGGCCTCTAAATATTTATTGACAACACCACCCTTTCACGAAAGTTTGTTTTTGGGTACCAACTAAAGGTTTTCGGGCACGGTGGGTAAAAAAAGTTGCCCTGAAACGAATCACCCTAATATATATATATATATATATATATATATATATATATATATATATATATATAAGCATGGGTATAGAATATAATATAAAATATATAAATATTAGACATTCTTTCATTTAATCGCAAACGTTAAATTCATTCCGACATCCGAACACGCGTCGTGATGTTTTGGCCTTTTTTCGCGACTATATGTCTATCAAAACGTGAACGAAAAAAGAAAAAAAATGGTGTGAGCAATAATCCAGGGAAAGTCTGAGTAATTGATGTGTAGAGCAATGCTATCAAGGTGATTTTTAGGATGGAATAACTGTCAAACTGTTATTTTTGTAAACATTTTTTATTGTAAATTTTCGTTTATTATCGCTTATTGATTCTTCATGAACATGATTTTGTATGAATGTGAACAAAAATGAAACATATTCTTAATCTGTATGAGGGCGTCATGTTTGATACCGGATTTGGCGAAACAAATTTTTTTTTAACGAAATGACGGCATGCTATACTTTGTTTATCTGATATTATCAATATTTTCCTATTTTTCTGACAATGCCACAAGTTATGTGTATAAAAAAAAAAATTATTTTGACTCAACACCGTTACCAATCTTGATAAACGGCCTACTAAGGGTGTATGCCAAATCTGAGCTCAATCGGCCAATTGATTATCGAGATATCGTGGTTGCCAATTTGAAAAACACAGTTTCGAGAAAAACGTGTTTAAAGTTTGCTGCGTCTCGATCGCGCTTCATGAGCATATTTCTTACTATTTCTTTAATTCGGATAATTTTATAAATATCATTAAACGGTTTTCACAGACGTATTCAGAAAGGTCTGTAGAATAATAAAATAAAATTTGAAAAAAAAAGTTTTTTTTTTCAAATTTCTAGACATTACTCCCTCAAAGTGACGAGGTTGGGCTTAAAGTAAAAAGGAATGATGTATCCGCCGCAAGCGTGTGTGAAAAAACCTTGAAAATGATTATTTTGATGTTTGCTTCATTGGAATGCACCGATTTTTTCATTTTTGTTATTTCTTTACTCATCTCATTACCCAAAACCTTTTTTTTTGAAAATTACGATCGGAGATCTCTGATGAGAATAAGTTCAAGCGTTACAGTGATTTTCGTCGTCTAAATAACACAAAAAGTTATTTGAGCAACTAAAAGAACTCGACTTCCGTTGCATACCAACGATGCAAATTTCAACGTCGTTGGACATGCACATAATTCACCAAATAAACAAAACTCGAAGGTAGAAAATAAAAGTCATACGTACGTATTATTATACATCACTGATAATGACAGTGGGTCGTATTAACAGAGAAAATCATGTGCACGAGCAATAACGATAACAGGATGAAAAACTTTTTACGAAAATGAGGCACGGCGAATAATTACGTGGGCATTATTGACACGTCCTTGCCTAGCTCGTCCCCGTTGGCTTTGATCAATAAGAGCTTCGTTAAACTAATTGAACCGGCGCTGAAATTTCAATAAAAAAATTGCGATACTGTGGGGAATATTGTGCCTCCCATATGCAGTCATATAAATATATGTGTGGGTACAGGGCGGCCCGAAAAACGACGTACAAAAGGAAAATTTAGATGCCTTAATCTATGTTCTCCAACATCTTTTGGTTTTTGACATAAAGAGCATCTTTTTATTTTTTGTATGTACTTTTGTTGGGATCTTTTTTCTTTGTGAAGATAAAAAAAATCGATTTTTCTTTTCATTTTCTCAAAGCATGGATATTCAGGAATATGTGAAAAAATGTTCAAGTTAAAATATTCAAAATTGACCAAGTTAGAGACGATTTAGTGAGAGCAGGTAGAGCAACGATTTTACGTGTACTAAAACTTTCAATCGCGTTTTTCTCGAAACGACTTTTATCGACCTGGCCGGAATCGTAACTCTAGCTATTATTTTCCGATTTCCAATTTTGGAAACTAAAACTTCCGTAATTTCCGTAGCTATCGTTGTAGGTAACCTTTTTTTTATTTAATACTTTTTAATTCCCCAAATATAAGTAAAAATTTTGCCAAAGTGACAGTTTTTTTCGACACCCGCCATTATGGGATTTCTTTTCTTCGAAAAAACGGCTATGTAGGTACAACGAAAACTACATTTATATAGATGATAAAACTTTAGACCAACCATTGGCGAGTTATCGATCGGGCCGTTGGACTACATTTTTCATACCGATGCTCTATTATACTTCGATAAGGTGGTTAATTTTTAATTTATTCAATTAAAAGTCTACGCGAAATAAGTTCTGTGTGCTCAACAACATACTTTTTTTTTCCAAAATCCCGAATTAATAATCTTGTACACAAAAAACTTCGGGAAAAAAACGATTTTTTTGCTCGTCAGAGTGGTGACCTCCCTTAAGGCTAAGTAAAAGGTGCACCACGTGACATATAAGTGCGAGAGAGATGGCTAACATTTCTAAACCGAAATTCTTCAAAGATGAACAATATTTCGGGCACAATAAAGTCTTCAGGCTCTGCGTCAGTGAATTCTACAGAGCCTGATGCTTTCGTTTTCATAAAAAAACTTGAGGGGCCTTCTCACTTTAGACGCTAAAAAGGCTATTTTCATGCATTTTTTGTATAGGTTTATATTATAGATATTGATATAAAAGTTGTTACACTTAATAAATACACTTTCGAAATGCATTTAAAAAAATGTAAAAATATATTTATGTAACACAAACAAACTTTAAACGCGTTTTTCTCGAAATCACGTTTTTCGACGGCTTGTTGATAAAATCTTCGAAACTACTGAACCGATCCTCATGAAATTTTAACGACATATTCTTTGCAACTATAGCTATAGCGCTTATCAAGGATTTTTTTCGATTTTGATATTTACTATTTTTTTGCCAAAAACGGTGAAAAAAACGTTATTTTTGTTTGTTGTTTTTCATACATAAAAAATCGTATGATGTGCGCTATAGCCATTGACACACTGAATCTAAAACCGTTTGATTTTTAGGTTTCGGATGATCCATCTCCGAGATTTCATCAACAGCGCAAACCTACAATTTTTTAAGCACATTTTTTTAACTACCATTTTCGTCTATAATGAGTGACTTAAATAAATAAAATATTTTTTTTTTAAATCTATTTCGAAAGTGTATTTATTAAGTGTAACAACTTTTATATCAATATCTATAATATAAATGTATCAAAAAATTCATGAAAAAGCCCTTTTTCAGCGTCTAAAGTGAGAAGACCCCTTAACCATCTATTAGAAAAATGGGTTCGAACATTTGTGAGGTTATGGTGATCTTATACATGCCCTGAAGCGATAAATAAATGACCAACTAAACACCTAATATATGCCTTAGATTTCGATTAAATGTTTAAAAAATTAGGTTTTAGAGGATGAACAAAAAAAAAGTTATACTACTCCACATGACTCCCAATTGAGTCGTTAAATAATTTTTTTTTTTCATTGAAAAAATCATGTCCGGTTTCTAAAACAAAGTATTTTTTTTTCAGCAATTATCAACGATATAGCTCTTTGAAATTGTTGGTCTGTTCGGCTCGGCTGAAACGTGCCGAGGGCATCCGAAGTTACCCGAGCGCTCGGTGACGTCACCGTTCGAACGCCGGTATACGAACTCCTCGTGTAATACGAGTTTTCTGTCAACGATGACAACGACAAAATCGCACAAGGCTTGTTTCATTCCTCTTAACACAAATACGACGAAAAGTGCCCCTAATAAGGTATTTCTGAATGTGCCACAAGACGTAAAACGTCGAAATCGGTGGTTCGATGCAGCACGACGTGTTAACTCGAAATCATTGTCCACTTATTTTTGCTGTGAAGACCACTCAGCTGAAAGTGTAAACGTGTTACAACATAAACTGTATTGGAATATATATTTTTTAATACGTCTTTCTCAATATACTTATTATACGTAACGACGATAAGTGACGCAATTTATCAAGCCTCTCCTAACCTAAAAATCTACGATCGACAAATTACTCGAGTTTGCTTTCACAAATCCACTTTCACACATCGTTGCACGAAAATGAAACTAGTTTTCAACTTTTTGAAAATGCTCACGATGTTTTCCGATGTAAAATGACACCAAATTGTACACTTGTGTACACTCGCGTGTAAGACGTATATGCATACCCTATTCGGTCGCGTTCGAACCGAAAAGTAACAAGCGCCAGCGCCGATAGTGTGACGTTTTGGCGCCAACATCGACAGTTTGAATCATCGTGATATAAAACAATTAATAATTATACCTTCACTATTATTTTACAGAAAAACCCTTTTGACATTTTGTTTTCTTTGTCACAAAATATCGATTCTAACAAGGAACATCCCTCAGGTCACACCCTTCGATTTTGGTGAAATTTGGATATGTTATAAAGTACCGAAAAGTGAGCGAAACGTATTTTTTTTTATCGGCGGAAAAACGGTTTTAAGGGGTGAACCACCCCTATGTGGTTCACCCCATATGCACTATGGTGGCATTGCAAAAAATTAAGGGGTGAACCGCCCCTTAACATAGGGGTGGTTCACCCCTTAATTTTTTTTGCAATTCCACCATAGTGGATTTTTTTATTGCTTCGGATTAGAAGAATTTTCGTTTTTGTTTCATTAAGGGGTTACCCCCACTTGCGATTTTGAAAAAAATCGATTTTTTTTGTATTGCATTTTTTTGAAGTATAAGCATCTGAGAATATGTCCTGAAAATTTCAAGTCGATCCGAACAAAATTGACTGAGATATGAGCGTTGAAAGAGAAGAATCCGTTCTTCGTGTAAGCTGAAATTGAAACTTTAAACGCGTTTTTCTCAAAATGGCATTTCTGAAGTCGGTGACCAAGATTACTCGAACACTAATGAACCGATCTTCTTGATATTTTGCAGGCTTATTTAATACATAAAAATGTAGTCTTTAATCGTTCGATTTTTTTTTTTCGAAAAAAAATGGCCGTTTATAGCCAAAAAACGGCCGTTTTTTTCATTAAAATCGAACCATTAACTTTGACTGTCCGCCATTTTGTGAAAAATGAATATTTTTTAAAATCCTTCGATTAAAGACTAGTTTATACTTATATTTGACTAAATCCATCCGCATTTTTTTTTCAGATGATCCACTTCGCCGCAATATTGGTCACCGCAAACCGTGTATATAAAAACATTATTTCATTGACGGCCACTTTGCCCACTAAACAATGTAATATTTTTCAATAAAAAAATTACTGAAAGCTCTTCAAGATGTGTTCTTTAAGATGGTATATTGATCGATTAAAAAAGTTTTGTAGTTTTCTTGAAATAAATTCATGAAAAAGGCCTTTTTTGCGCAACAATTGGGGGTAAGGCCTTAAAATCGGTGGACTCCTTGTGTATGACACTGCTATATTACCCCTAGAGATGCCTTTTTTCGAGGGGTGGTTTCACCCCTTAAAACCGTTATTCCGGCGATAAAAAAAATACGTATCGCTTAGTTTTCGGTGCTTTATAACATATCCAAATTTCAACAAAATCAAAGGGTGTGACCCGAGGGATGTTCCTTGTAAGTTAAAAGAATCGAACATTTTTTTTTTTTCAATAACTCATTTGCCTTTGAAAGCTTCTAAGAGTAAATTACACGCGCAAAATGAAAAAAAACCTACGCTGGAGGGAGACTCGGAAAAAAGAATGTAATCATACAACATCGTAGAATAGTCATGGGGATGATGTGGATGGGTATTGATTCGAGGCATTAGAATATTCCGTTTGGACGTCACTTTTCGGGTCACCCTGTAAAGGTACATATATATGCAAAAGCGTATATATGAAGAGATCCTCAACGGTGGCATCGATATATCGGTCGAGCGATTAACGGCGATAATCCAATGGGTTTTACGCACACGTACATTGGCTCGTGGGCGTATTTTCCTTCCAATTCCTCTCATCCTCTCTCGCTTTTCCCCTCACAGCCGCTTTCCCTCTACCCTCTATCGCGCCTCTTGACGTCTCTGTGGCTTTATTCTCTCGCATAGGCGGGCTGCATTTTGTGTTTGCATTTTCCGATAGCTCGTCCTGGTGTCGACGAAGCGTCGAAACTCGTAATGCTCACGGTGATGAGGGCGATGAAGGGGGTTGGACGTAGGGAAGGGGGGGGGGTAATTAGCGCTTACTCTATCCACTCGACGTTCCTCCTATTAACTTTATCCCCCTGCCCTCTTCATCGCCCTCCATCGCTGTATGACTCTCCGTCTCTCTCGTATCACATTTAAAAATCGATTCCTCAAACATTCGTATGCCGAATATTTACTCTAATAAACTGACGCCAAAGTGTATCAAAGTGACAAAAAAAAAAAACGGACCCGCTGATAAGCCCGACAACACTCGGCAAAGCTTTGCACAGAGAGACCGTTCGAGCGATAAAATTATACGGAATTATTTGATTGGAAAAACATGCTTGAAGGAAAATTGCAGGCAAAATATAACGACGGATATTGCAATTTGGGTGGGGCGATTTCTGCTGATTGACTGTTGGGTAGGGTGGCCTAAATTTGAGCGCTATTTTTTTTTTTTTTTTTTCATACCATCCAATTATCTTCTTTAGAAAAAAAAAATTGTCGCCCAAGCTGCGAGCGATTAAAAAATATTTCGAGGTCGCTCAAGCCTCCCAAAAATTCGATTCATAATTAAAAAATCGATTTTTTTGCGTCTACTTATCACCCATTAATTTTACGCGTAATCATTTTTTAATTAAACTCGTGGAAGCTCTAGCCGGTTAATGAATATTTAGTGGTCGTTCAAGGTATTCGGAATGCGGAATTTCCGCGAAAAAAAAAAAAATTTCGCACGCTCTATCATTGCTTGTGGCATAAAAACAAAATAAACAGCGAAGTGTTATATTTGCTGAATAATTTATTATAATCATTTGCAACAAACACCAATTAGACGATGTGTATTATTATGTATTATAGGTCTTATTTTCTATTTGGAGTCTTCGACACATTTTGTGCGACGATAGTTTTACTCGGGTTTGGATGTCTTTGCCGATTATCCTCAACGACTTGGAGTAAGAATTGTTTTTGTCTCTCGTCAATGGTTATTAATATTAACCAATTAGATCATTAACCATTGACCAATTAGCATTAACCAATTAGACCATTGACCAACCAACCAATTAGTTATTACGCATTTAGTCTAATTTTTAAATTATAATGCGTAAAATTAGTGGATGAGAAGTTGACGAAAAAAAAAATCGATTTTTCTAATGAAAATTTGAATTTTCGAGAGGCTTGAGCGACCTCTAAGTATTTTTTGACCGCTCACAGCTTCCGAGGCAATTTTTTTTTTCTAAAGAAGATAATTGGATGGTGAGAAAACGGAAAAACAAATAGAGCACAAATTTGGGCCACCCTATTGTCGGGGCTTGTAGGGAGTTTTTGTTGCTTGTTTTTTAAAAAAAATTGGTGTGTGGCATAAATATGTGTTGTGCAATAAAGTTTCCTTCATTGTTATCTTATATTATTATATATCTTTAAGCACACACACACACACACACACACACACACACACACACACACACACACACACACACACACACACACACACACACACACACACACACACACACACACACACACACACACACACACACACACACACACACACACACACACACACACACACACACACACACACACACACACACACACACACACACACACACACACACACACACACACACACACACACACACACACACACACACACACACACACACACACACACACACACACACACACACACACACACACACACACACACACACACACACACACACACACACACACACACACACACACACACACACACACACACACACACACACACACACACACACACACACACACACACACACACACACACACACACACACACACACACGCACACGCACACACATATATATATATATATTAATATACAGGGTGTCCTGTAATGAATGGATAATCCTGCAACTGTCGATAGTTCAGATCATATTCTACTATATGCTGGTAAAGTTTAGTAAAAGTTTAGTAAAGTTTAGTAAAAGTACCACGGTTTTCGAGATTTTGGGTTTTATGATACTTTTTAACGAAAATCATCTGTTTTTGGCTTTTCACATGACATTTTTACGAGTCCGCCATTGTTAAAGAAAAATAAAAAATAAAAATACCATGAACAGCCAAAAGTAGGAATAAAAATACGCTGTCTCAAAAATGGTGAAAAAGACTTGCCTTAAAAAAATAGATCATGAAAATCAGCAATTTTTCCGTCGCCTAAAGGTATCTCCTCCGACGAAGTAGATGATCCTAATGCGTCGCACAAATGTTACCGATGAGGTTTCAAGGGGAGTCTATAGACCTAACGTCATGTGTACTGCCAACTTTCAATTGGAGAAAATAATGTACCCTACGCCATCTATTGCCAGCGGGTGGAATTATTTTATCTCACGTTGTAAATATGCATATATATATATATATATATACACGACTCGAAAACAAATAACTCGTGAAAAAAACATATGTTCCTTTCCATTATATGACGCATGTGTACTCACTTGATTCTGTTGTATACGAGCAATTCAGCGATCTCACGACCGAGCCGCGAATACAGCGTCTCGACGAACACGAGAACCTTTGGATCTATCCTGAGACGAGCTTCGCTCCGATGATCCGGCGCTGAGGGTAGCCTCGTTGCTCCTCTCAGAGTTGAACATTTTATCGATGGTTCGAGGCTCGTCTCGCGATGGATGAAGCTGAAAAAAAGACAAAAAATTCACGAAATATTCGATAAGGTCGTCTTACATGGATACGATGATTTATCGGGGCATGTTTTTTGATTAATGCCATTTCTTTTTCTCGCAGACGTCACTACACACACGTATGCTTGTACTCGTACAAGCTGCCTAGTGGGCGTCGGAAAATCCTGATCCTGGCGATATATCATGAGCTAACGGAATATCAAAATTTGAGGTTAGTAACAATTCCACTGTTTTTAAAATATGGGCAGCTTTGAAAATAATAAATAAGTAGCTCAGGCCGGTTTCTTCCAGATTATTATTTTTTGTTGCAGGTTACGGATAATTAGTAATAATAAACATAAAAAGATATTTAAAAAAGTATTTTATTAGCAGCAATTTTTTTTGTACGGAGTAAAATACTTATTTTCGGATTTGGGTTTTTTCAACTAATCGTTATCAAATTTTGATCTTTTTGGTAAAACTTGAAATACCCGTACTTGGCCTTATAGGTAAAAAAGTTGTTCATTTTATTGAGATTAAAGATGATATAAAAGGGGCGGCCGTTTTTTTTTATTTTCAGAAAAAATATTATACCATTCAGAGTGGAATGGGGACGAGGTTGAAGTCTGCATTGTTGGCATGCAACGCAAATTAATTCTTTTTAATTTCCCTAAAGTTGTTAGGTCGACTTAGACAACGAAAATCATTCAAACGTTGTCACGTATTCGTATTGGCGATCTATGACGTTAAAATTTGCCTCGTTGGAGCACATCGAAAGTTCAATTTCTTCTCAATTGCACAACGTTTATATGGTCGATCTAGGCTGTAAAAGCAATAATACGTATTACAATTAGAGATCTATGACCTCACATTGGAAAAAAGGCTTCGGATAATGACAAAAATAAAGAAATAAAAAACGAATTAAAAAAGCGTTGTATGTAAACGATGCAATGTTTAACGTCGTAGTAATCTACGACTTTACTTTGCAACGAAAGGCTTTGGACAATGAGTCAAAAATAAAGGAGTGAAAAAAGGAAAGAAAGAAATTGTTGCATTCCAACGATACAAACTTCGGGGTCATCAATGATGTTTTAGATAGCGACGAATATTTAATTTTTTTCAAAATGTGCTGTATTTTTTACTTTATTCAGCTGAAAGAGTGTCTGTGCTGTGTTTTTCCATTTTTTTTTCATAACGGAAGGTTAAATTTTGAAAACAAACAGTCGAAATAACTTATATCTGTAAACAAAATCTGCATTTATATAAATGTAAAGATGTATAAAATGATATATCTTTAAACTTTTATAAACACACACACACACACACACACACACACACACACACACACACACACACACACACACACACACACACACGCACACGCACACGCACACGCACACGCACACGCGCACACACACACACACACACACACACACACACACACACACACACACACACACACACACACACACAGAATTTATATTGTCACTATATATTAGGGTGGCCCTTGATATGGGTAAAAAAAAAATTGATCGCGCCACCCTCCAAGACGGTTCGAAATAATAAAAAAAATCTACGCGAAGCCCCAGCTATGTCCGTTAAGAGGAAGGCGTGCCTGTAAGCATGAACTTAAATTTAAATATCAATTTTTCTTCATGATTGGAGAAATTGCGATTTTTTAAATCTAGTTTATTTGTCAATTTTTTTTTTTACTTTCCGAAGCTATTGTATATTGGTATTCAATATACAGATCAAACAATAAGGTCCTCCATACTAGATTTGATGAGCGTTCAGTTTTAACATCCTATTATTTTGGACCAATAGTTTGATTTAGCTGCTGTCGAACGCTTTTAATCCCATCAAAATCAAACTTTAAATTTGCATCTTGTCAGAAAAATCTATTAAGTACGAAGGATATAAATTCACGATAAACCATTCACATCGAACTTCCGGATTGGCCAGAATTGTTTTTTTTTTAATTTTGTTAGAAATATTCCTTGCGTGCTGAGATACAAACATATTAATATTTCACTGACATCAGACTTCCAGTGCTGTGCAAAAATGCATAGGGACATTTTAAACTTGGCGAGTTTGTTCGTTTTATTGAAAACAAAGAAATTATTTATTCGCACAAGTCATCCAATTGGTCTCTAAAAAACATAATATTCAAATATGTACACATAAGATATCGATAATAGTTCGTTCAGTACGAATTTATTTATTTAAACCACAGAAATATCGTGGTGAAAAATTGACAAATAAACTAGATTTAAAAAACCGAAATTCCTCCAATCATGAAGAAAAATTGATGTTTAAATTTAAGTTCATGCTTACAGGCACCCCTTCCTCTTAACGGCGGGGTAAAGTTAATTCGGCGAAAAAAAGGCATGTTTTTAAGATTTTTTTTGGCGTAACGAATAGTGTTCGTTTATTGAAAAATTTACATATAATAAAGTAACATTTGAACAACATTCTCCTAAATTTGCATTGCAAAATATTCCAAATTGAGCGAGTGAAAATTGAACCCCGGAGGCGCCGCGAAAAAAGTTGGTTTGCGGTGTGCACCATAACTCGCAACAGAATCATTTGAAACAAAAAAATCAAAATGCATTTGTTAAAGGAGATGTTTCTCGAGGTAATGACGGGAGGATTTTTTTTTTCGATTTTCGATTTTTCGTAGCACTTGGGAGCTAAAAACCCGATTTTCGCTAAAAAAATCGGCTAATTTGTTGTTGAAAAATTAGTAATTATTAAAAAAACAAAAAAGCTCTCGACAATACCTGGTGAATTATGTGAAGAAGTACTGTGCAAAATTTCGAAGCGATTGGTCGATTGACAAGTCTCAGAAAAACGGTTTGAAAAACGCAGAAGAGAAGAGATCGGCATGGAGCAATAGACGCTCATATACTCATAACTTCGTCAATTTTACTCCGATCGATTTGAAATTTTAACACAATATTCTTGATATATTATGCATTCATTTAAAAAATGAAAAAAAAAATGAAAAAAAAATGTAAATACTTTACCCCGCCCTTAACGGACATAGCTGGGGCTTCGCGTAGATTTTTTAAAAAATATTTCGAACTGTTTTGGAGGGCGGCGCGATCAATTTGTTTTTTACCCATCTCAAGGGCCACCCGTTATTTACGGGTGGCCGTTGTTTAAAAATTACGTTTAAAAATAACGTATGACGTTATTTTTAAACGTCATACATATAGTGACGTTTAAAAATGTCTAAAATTCTCAAAAAAAATTATCGACAAAGAAGTTTTGCCAAATCGTCACAATCCTCTCAATCCATCGATCAAATATCTCTACCCGTGATCTCGATCACAATTGTGCTCGATCAATGCTTCGCATCAACAATTCGTGTTGAGAATTTTCATCGTTCTCATGCGTAAAACTTATCGATCGATTATTTCCCAGGTCACAAGTGGCAAGGTACGAGAGACTTGATAAATTGTTTTTTTTTCCTGGTTCCCTCAGACATATAAATATAGCGATAGAAATATAGTAATAAGTTGAATGAGGGATGATGAAGTACGGTGACGGTAAATTTGAGGGATGTACGGATAAGCGAGAGATTTTATCGTCGCTCCGTGCACTGACAAAACGTGTGTCAAAGCAGAGGGCGTAAAAGCTCGTTGAAAGTTAGGAAGATGGTGTTGGGGGGTGTGTGAGAGAGAGGGGGGGGGGGTGCCACTCCTGAGACATGAGCGTCTCCTTTCCCAATCGGCTAATCGATAATACGACCATATATATACGTTGGATAAGAAAAATGATCGGAAACTCTCGAGGCGATTGCGGCGGGTTCTTCTATCTTGAGTCTGCGGCGTGCACACGCCGCCTCTTGAGAAATGAACCGTCCTGGCGTGCTGATAAAAGCCGCGGAACGAGCGGGCTCGCAACCGAGTCCCGAGCCACTCGACAGCATCCGCGCTCACCACTCTCGCCGCATGTCTTATCGAGCGTTTCGACGATAAATTTCAGATTGCGAGATGAAGAATCTCTTCGTATTTCAATTAAGGGCTGACGAAGGTGCGTTATCGCCATGTGTATGGATACACACGGAGTGAAGATTATAAGACGGCCATGTTTCTTTTAAGGATCTTGCGAGAAGATTTTGTGACTGAGAAAAATACGATTTTCCATGGTTTCTCACATTTTTCGCGAAAAAACATTACAACGTACTTTTGTGACGAGTTGTAATTGCCAGAAAACATTGAACATTCTAAAAAAAATCGATTTTCGATTTTAAGTACCGCGGAATGAGGATAATTAAATTGTGAATACGAAATATTGTGCATTGCGTCATCGAGGAAACGAATAATGAAAGATGCATTTCGAAGTAGATGAATGGAATTAAATTCCACGATTTTTAATTTTTTTATGAGTGTTTCCTAATCGGAATTCAATTATCTTCATTCTGTTGAACTTAAAATGAACTTTTGTTTTTTTTTAATGCTCAATTTTTTCCTGGCAACAACTGTTCGTAATACAAGTACGCCATATTTTTTTTTAAGAGGTCTTGAAAAGCCTCCGGATATGATATTTTTTTCGATGGCGAAATCTGCGCGTCAGACCTTTAAAAAAACACATAGCCACCGTATAATCGTCACCTTGTATAAATACAAAGAGAGGAGTGTATAAATACAAAGGAGAAATACAAGTAAAGAAAAAAAAAATTCGGGCCAAGTAAGGAAAAAAAATGTGTTAAAGTTCGCCGCGTGCTCTCTTTACGTCAAGTTGGATATATTTAAATGAAAACGAGTGATAAAGAGATTTGAACGTCGAAACGAGAAGAAATGGAGCGACGAGGGAGATAGGGAGATTGATTGATAGAATTTATCGTCCTCCTAATCGATAGGTACCCTCGTGCAAACGAAGAATCTATACGTATGATAAAACCGTGACGGAACATAATTTTTATTTTTTTATTAGAGTAATAAAAAAAATTATTTCCGATTTTTCTATATCTGTTTGTATTTATTATATTTTCTGTTATTTCTATTATCTTTCTAATTTTATTTCCATGTTGTTTCTGATAAAAATAGAAACGAGAAGCTAAAAAGAAATAGAATCTGATTGAAAATTGATTTTTCCATTTTCTCAAAGTACACATACTCAAGAATATGTGAAACATAAAAAAAACAAAATTGCAGTAGCTATCGTTGTACGTAGCCGTTTTTTTTAAAAGTACAGTACTACCTCCCTAAGAGAGCGGTCTAGGGCGGTTAGGGGAAGTAATTCTCGAGAAATTCGTCGCCGAAGCCTTCCCCCACCGCTAGGTTAGCGCGCTCGAAAATCGCGCATGTGGTAGCGTGTATGTGTTTCTCCACTCGACCTCTATGAGAGAGCGCGAACGAAAGTGTTGAGAAAACTGTAAACAAGTTGCGGAAAGTGTACTGGCGTTTCGTCGTTTCATGCGTAAGTATATCTCGTTGAATATTGATGTGTAAATCTTTCTTTTTCTTCGCGTTTTTTTTATTCTGCTGTTTGGTATATTTTGTTGTTGCAATATTATAACACATATGAAGGAAACATTTGTAAAACTTTCAATAATTGTTGAATTATCTTATTGTTCGCAAAAATATACGTAGTATATTCGTTATCGAAACTCGAACATATACAGTAGAACCTCGATTATCCGAACCAATTGGGACCGAGACTAGTTCGGATAATCAAAAGTTCGGATAATCGAAACGTGGGTTTTTTGGGACGAGATCATAAACAACACCTTTTTATATAAAAACAGTACATACATATATATTATAATTTGACATATATGTTAACGTTGAAATATATATATATATATATATATATATATATATATATATATATATATAATGTATTTGAAATACCTGAAAAAAGTTGAATGCTTTTTTTATATTTTTTAAAAATAAAATCGTCCATTTTTAATTGACGAACGGCTGTAACGCGTTTTTGAGCGGCTAAGTCTCGCAGCCGTTTGGGAAGGAGAGATTGCGTTGGGTTGCTCATTGTTGCTCACGGCGGTGGCAGCGAGCAACAATGTATCTTTCGCGCCAACGTTCGGATAATTGAGAGTTCGGATAAACTAAGTCATCGTTCGGATAATTGAGGTTCTACTGTACAGTGTACAAAAAAATGTAACTAACAATTTATCTTGTGTATATACTTCAAGTTGAAATATACAATGTATATATATGTATAAATATTTCATTTTTAGATAAAACGGGATGGCTGAATCGAAAATATATTTTACTTGCATTAAATTACTACTTGAAATTTAATTATGGTGCATGTTTTTTTCTCCGACTTTACGGCTTAAACGTATATATTATTATACAAAGGAATATTATCCATTTGACAATCGTGCGACGTACGATTTTCTGAAATCGCTCGCGATCTCTTATGGAGGTGTCCGCGACAAACTCGGGAGGCCTCGGGTACACTGGACAGCTCGAGCTAGGTGGGGGAAGCCATAAAATGCGCTCAAGCGGAACGGCGGGGAAATTCTCTCTTAGGGAGGGCTCTCTTAGGGAGGTAGTACTGTATTTGTTACGCTTCCCAATAAGTATAAGTGAAAATCTCGCCAAAATGACACTTTTGTTTTTGAATACCCGCCATTTTGTGATTTTTGATATTGTCGATAAACGTCTACGTAGAACGAGAACTTTATTTATATAGAACATAAAACTTTTTTATTGTTGTTTTCAGACCAACCATTATCAAGTCATGGGTCTGGCCGTTGGAGTAAATTTTTTTTAAAGAGGCTCTATCATGTCTTAATGAAGTTGTTATTTTTTGTCGTTTTTTCAGTAAAAATTTACGCGCAATAAGTTCAATATATGCTTAATATCGTCCCTTTTTTTCCAAATCCCAAATCAATAAACTAGTAAACAAAAAAAAATCGGAAATGCGACCTTTTTCGGCCCGTCATTGTGATTCCCTCCCTTAAATCGAATGACTTTTTTTCTCTTCAACCGACGATTATTCGGAATCCACCAAGTCGTTTTTGGAGATGGTGAAGCATAGAGCCGACGCCTTTCGCTATTTCTTATTATTGCGCGATAAACGTAGCTAACAAATTTTTTTTGACAAAATATCTGGAAACTAGAAACTTGCAGGATGCAAACACTTTTTTTTTCATCTCGATAAGACCATTTTTTACTAGATACAACGCTTCAAAAAGAACTGAAAAAAAAAGAAAAAAAAACTGTTCCTGTAATTTTTCGGAAGAGTGTATATTGCTTATTGAAAATAACAACGAACTACGAAGACCATTTATACGAATGAAAATATTACCCAGAACTCACAATTGATCATCAACTTTTTGTTGCTTTGTTGGTTTGTTCATTTGTTTATTCGTCTGTGCTCTTTCTTGCGCTGCTTTCTTTAACCCTTAGTAAGTCACACTTAGCTAGAATCACGTTATAGTCATACTGGGTCGACGGGACCCAGGCGTTTTTAAATTATTATAAATAATGAAATAATGCATTGAGCGATATGAAAAAAATAGTGATTTATAATTTGAACCTTGTTTAATACAAGGATATTGGTTAGAAATTATAAAATAAATTTTAGATATGCAAAAAAATATATACAAAAAAAACGTGAAAAACGACTTTTTTTGTACAAAAATTGCTGTAACTCTTGTAATTATTGACAAAAAAAATAAAAGAATGGTTTTATAATCTGGAAACAATGTACTTTGAAATAGACATAGCGGTTTCTGTGGACTTTAAAAAAAATATATTTATTTCATCCAACGCAGGTGCAATTTAGACGGAAAGAATGAAACGCTTGCGCTTATAAAAAAAAATTATGTTTTATTGGGAAAAAAATTTGTATGGCATCAAAATAATTTTTTTGGGTCCCGTGGACCCAGTGTGACTTTTAAGGGTTAAAGTGATCTTTGTTACGTTTGTTTATTGCAATTGTAATCAACTACATAGCGTTTGGCCCGTTAGCCTGAATTCTATTCCAGACTTCGAGCTGCGTTCCTGTGAAAGATTCATCGAAATTGATTCAGTCTTTCTCAACTTATGAACGAACAAACATACCTTCAGATTTTTCAAAATAAATTTCAGCGCGTCATGAATTTTTGCATTTTTTTTTGAACACCTCGATGGCCGTAAGCGAAAAATCTGAAAAAAGTCCCAAAAATACAGTGTCAGATATACAAAATGTTGGTGTAAAATTCACAATGTCTGGGCTTTTGCTTCAACCCCTAATTAGGGTTTTTGTCAAGTATGATACAAAAAATCGAAAATTACAAAATACACTTTAAAAAAATCGGAGAAATTTTAAAAAAAATCTGGTATTGTGCATACAAAATTTTGAGAAATAGTCTACACTAAATTGACGTCTGCTTCTTATTTTTTTCATTTTTTTGCTCAAAAAGCTAAAAAAACGGGTTGAAGCAAAAGCCCAGACATTATGAATTTTACACGAACATATTTTATATCTGACACTGTATTTTTTAGGATTTTTTTCAGATTTTTCGATTACGGCCATCGGGGTGTTCAAAAAAAAAATTCAAAAATTCACGACGCGCACAAATTTATTTTGAAAAATCTGAAAAAAAATTTAATTGCTTGATAGATTGAGAGTAACGAAAGGAAAAATCGGGAACCAGATTTAAGGGGTCAAGGGTCAGGCCGAGGTCGAATTGGTATGGAATGCCCCATATATATATATATATATATATATATATATATATATATAGGTATGTACATCCTCGCAAAAGCTTTTCCAGAGCTTACAGATATGGATGCAACGATGGCCACCGGTTTCCGGCGAATGTACTTTCTCTCTCCGTCCCTTCCGCCTCAAAAAGCATGATAAATACGGAAGTGGATATGCGCGCGAAAAAAGTAGTGCTGCGAGAATTTAAAATTGATAGGCTGCTGCTCTTCGTCAAAAGGTAATATGTCTGTGTGTATATATATATATATATATGTGTGTGTGTGTGTGTGTGTGTGTGTGTGTGTGTGTGTGTGTGTGTGTGTGTGTGTGTGTGTGTATATATATATGGGGAAAAGGTGATTTTGAGAACATTTGTCATTACTAAACGTCCTCAAATTCGCCGTTTACCCTCACACTTAACATTATTCAAATCCCAGTAATTTCAAAATCACTTCTCGATAAAAGAACGTATTTTTTCGTAATGGCGATTTCAAGGACCATCCAGTAGGTAAAATAAAAATTTCCTGGAAGAAAGTAATTATGGAAGACCATCCTCAAAACAGCGAGATGTGCTGCTAGGCAACGTTGCATATACGATGCAAAAAGTTCTTCCCCCATATGCATATGCAGACATATGCATATGCACAAAAAAACGAATTTTTTTTTCGACAGCGCACTTTTTGCTTGCGTACGTCGTGGTGTGTTTTCCGCAGAGGCTCTCGCGTTCGTCTAAAGTAATGAAAAAAAGGAAAAGCAAAAATACGATAGGTCTTTTATTGTTTTTTGAAATTATTTTTATACTCAATGGAGAATTTTTTTGACGTCGCTCTAGTTGCATCGCACGGCGATCAGTCCATCGCGGCGAAGGATCTTTTGTCCTGTTCTTTTTTTTTCACCGCAGCATACATCGACCACCAGACAGTTTCCATTTGGAATTGAATGGCCGCGGGCCTAGCGACTAGTTCACGTAGCTCGGAGAGCCTCCAGCACATTCACTTTCGTGAAACTCCCTCCCGCCGTCCTGCCGCGCGATGTATTGAGTTTTCGATATAAATTTTTGCGCTCGTTTATACGCGGGGATAAGTTTTTTTTTTTTCGTTTTTATTTTCTCTATCGCCGTTTACCTTTCGAAACTTTGCGATATATTTTTGACGTTACGCGAGCACCGTGCCCGATCCAATGCAATATAAAGAACAGGGCGAAATTCCACGGTGTCTCGGGGGTCGGGAAAATCCGGCTGAAATTCGATTTACGTCGAAAAACATCGCGAAACTCAACGAAAACTATCTTGCAGCGCCGATATTGTCATTTTTCAAATTGCTGATCGCAAGATTTTTTGTAAAAAGGAAATTGAAAGTCATGTGCATATAAAAAACATGTGTGTGTGTGTGTGTGTGCATTTGTTTGGTAAGTTGGTACGAGAAGTTGATGGATCGCAGTAACGAGTGAGATTATCAAAAATTTATAATCTGGTAAATGTTTTGCCATCAGTGCTGATTAGCCCGGTCAGCGTAGGCTAACCGAATAATGATAAGTTGACTGCGTAGTTCAGTTAAGTGAAAGTAATTCCATCGGTGCAAGTTAGCCCATAAAAAATGCACTTCGGATGGACATTACATTCACTGCACTGCACTACGCTGTCAAATTACCATTATTTGGTTGGTCTTCGCTGTAAAGGCTCCCCTGCTTCGATTCTAATTTTCATTGAAAAATGACCGCTCGCAGCTTTTGCAACATTTTTTTTCTTCTTTAAGGTAGATAATTGGATGGTGAGAAAAAGGAAAAAAAATAGAGCTCAAATTTGTGCCACCCTAATGAAATAATGTACATACCTTATATAGATATATATGTAGACATTGAATTCTAAGTGGGATACACATTTTCGTATTTTTCAGTGGCTGTCATTTCGAAATATAGGGAACACGGAATAGAAGTTCTTTCGAAGCAAATTGGACATGCCGTTGGAGCGGTATCAAGGCCTGATTAATTCAGCAAAAGACTGGGACAAGTTTCGAGCGTCGCGGAAAAAAACGAACAGAACGCCCAATGTAACGTTTCCTAGAAACGTCTGGTCATAAAAACGTTGAGCTCTGTTTACTTTATTCACGAAGTTTTTTTAAGTTTTTGTTTAAAAAATATATTAGTTTATTTCGGGATGATAAGTGGAATATAATACAGTGATATATCTTAGTTTATTTCGAGTTTTTATTCTATTGCAAATACAAGAAAAATGATGTTTGTTTTCCACATAGATATATGTGAAAAATATATGTGATAGATTTTATATTAAGATTTAAAAATAAACGATCAGCGTTATTTATAAAATCGTGCCTTTCTTCTCTTTTGTGTATGCGTTGTATTTTTTATTTCAGGAATAAACCGGTCATGCTGAGCCGTGAAAAATCATATGATTTTTCACTTTGATCAAGCCGTGAAAAGTTAAGCTCTTATCAGGCCTTAATTTTTTACGCTGATCAGGCCTTGATCTTTTACACTGACCAGGCCTTGATTTTTTACCCTGATCAGGCCTTGATAGTTTACCCTGATCAGGCCTTGATTTTTTTACCCTGATCAGACGGAAGTCGGGGATTGTGTTTCAAAAATGATCAGGACTTGATAAAAAAGGCTGATCAAGGCTGGAAAAAGAAATCAGGATGCCTGATCAGGTGTTTATTGTAGCTGGAGCGAGATTTCTACTGGGGCAGTATATATGTGGTATGTATGCAGTGTGTATGCAACATATATGCTAAATATATGTGGTATATATGTAGGGTAAATGCTACATATATCATTGATATATGACATTGATATACAGTAATGCCACGCATATACATCTCATATATAAAAACGTTACGAAAATTAGAATTTGGCACATATATGCAACATATATTTTCAATATATGGCATACATTTCACATATATTACAATTATTAATCAAATAAACTCGTAGTATATTTTTGCGTATATAAATTTCCATGGGGGCAGAGGCAATGATTTCCAAAATATATAAATATAACCTGAATATGAATAAATAATTATCAACCCGAAAAAACTATCGAAACAACATACCTCGATACTAGCGTCACCAAAGACAGCTTCAGTACGCGAGTCACTCTACCATTGAAATTTATCATGAATTAGACTTAAGGGGTTAGGCCACAGTAACTGGTATAAAATCATGTGCGAATTTAACATTTTTTTTCGTATGAAAAAGTGATTCACTCATAAAATGAATTACACATTTATTTAGTATGAATATCAAGCTGTTAGAAAAAAAATATATATATTTTTTTTGATATACACAATGGCCGACTACTAATATTTCCTTTTGTTATCTTTTTTTAGGCGCTCCGCGGCGTGACATTTAGCATCCACAATTTTTTACCTAGAAGAAAAAACAAAAATTCTTGTCAATCTACATTGGAATACCTCGAGAAGTACGTACGGAATTTTAAAAATATTGTTTTATTCAAAAGTTGTAGGTATTTGAACTTAAGAAATTAATTTTCAGTGCAAAATTTCGTTATAAATGCTCATAAACTGCTCATAAAATGACAATTTTTCGATTAATCAGAATTTCCGTACGTACTTCTCTGCGAAATGCAATTAGGAAGATAACTTTTAAATTTGAAGTAAATCGAGTGAAAATTTTTCGAGTTATTTGTCACGCCAATTGGAAAAAGGCTGTTTCGAGAAGTTTCGAAGAGTCGGCCATTTTGTACGTCGAAAAAAAAATATTTTCTAACAGCTTGATATTCATACTAAACAGATGTGTAATTAATTTAATGAGTGAATAATTTTTTGCATGCGAAAAAAAATTGTTAAATTCGCACATGATTTTATACCCGTTACTATGGCCTAACCTCTTAATAAATACACTTTCGAAATACATAAAAAAAATATTTTTATGTAAAATACATAAAAAACGAAACTAAACGAAACGAAAAAGGGGCCTAACCCCTTAATAAATACACTTTCGAAATACATAAAAAAATATTTTTATGTATTTATGTAACCCGAACAAATTTTAAACGCCTTTTTCTCGAAACAACGTTTTTCGACGGCTTGATAACATCTTCGAAACTACTGAACCGATCCTCACGAAATGTTAACCACAGATTCTTTACAACTATAGCGATAGCGCATATGAAGGATTTTCTTAAAGTTTTGATATTTACTATTTTTTCTTGCCAAAAACGGTGAAAAAACACGTTTTTTTTCGAAAAATGTCCGCCATTTTGTTATTTTTGCATATATAAAAAATCGTACGATATGCGCTATAGTCATTAACATACTGAATATCGTTTGATTTTTTTGTTTCGGATGATCCATCTCCGCGATTTCATCAACAGCGCAGACCTACAATATTTTTAGGACATTTTTTTAACTACCATTTTCGTCAATAAATAACGACTTGAATGAAAAATTTAAAAAAATGTATTTCGAAATTGTCTTCATTAAGTGACAACTTTTATATCAATATATATATATATATATATATATATATATAATAAAAACCTATCAAAAAGATTCATCAAAATAGCCTTTTTAGCGTCTAAAGTGAGAAGACTCCTTAAGAGAAATAAAAGTGATCAAATAAATCATTATTTTCAAAGAAATACTGTGGCCATGGAATTTTGTCCTGAGAACACGAATACTTCTTAACGACTAACAAACGTTGTAACAGTTAACGAATATTCGAATAAGTGTCAACCAAATGTATTACTTTACTATAAATAAACTGTTTTTTTCAATGTACGCACTAGGCACTTTGTTCAAATGATAATAACTTTATTGTTTGTCAATAGTGCGTAAAATCCTGACTTCGTCATCCCAAAACGGACATCAGAAAAACATCCGCAAGGGTTCCGTTTGGATCTACCCCCCCCCCCCCCGCCCAGACGATGCCAAAAAAGCACACTGGTGGGAGGAAAAAATCTATCCCGACCTCGAGTGCCCCGATAAATAAAATGACGGTGTGGCGTCTGGAATGGACTCGGTCCTTCTTTTCACCTCGTGAAGGTAAAAGCTCTCGGAAGACACCGCGTTTCACATTCACTTTGTCTCTCGTTCTCGCATTGCGTTTGTACCGTGCGCGCCTTTATCTCATGGCTTTGCGTTAATTTCGCGATGCGCCGGGCGCCAAATCGTAAAAGTTTCGCCCCCGCAGTGAGACTCGCCTCGGGTACGTGGGTACGCCCTTCAATAAGGGCGAATCTGATGCAGCCGAGGGAGAGCATGGCCAGGGAGTTGGGGCAGGGGGGGGGAGAACGAGAAAGAAAAAAGGAAAATTGGCGTGCCAGTAGAGAACGATCGTACACGGTCAGACGGTCTCTGCGCGAGTACGTAATTAGTGCGTTCCGCACCCGTTACTGCGGTCACTATAATTCCGAACTTCTGCATGCCTATACATACAGTACACATATACAGTGCTATATATTTGTACGGGGCGCTCTTCGTCGAATAAATTTGCATGAATAAAATCAAGTTGACTGAATAAATAAATAAAAATTATTTATTTGTCAATCACGAGGAAAGGTCGCGACGATCTCTCCGATTTCGATGAAATTTGGCATGCTTGTAGAATGGGCAACAATAAGCGACGCGTATTTTTTTTTTTACCATCTGCGTAAGCCGATTTTTAAGGGGTAGAACGCACCCTCGATAATAAGGGTGTTTTTCGTTTTTCGTCGATAACGATATGGTTCTCATCTCCAATGTATGGTACACGAAAAAACGAACATTGTTGCAATTTGAATGATTTTCATATCTCGTACTGTTAAAATGTTATCGGCGAATAACGCGAAACACCCCAATTTTCGAAGGTGCGTTTCAGCCCTTAAAAATCGGGTTGCGCGGATATAAAAAAATACGAGCTGCCGTTTCCCGTGCAGAAATTTTGACCGGGATACCCTATGTCCGATCAAATCCCGATCAGGATTTGTCATGGATTCCCCAAAAACGGTATCCCGGTTAGAATCCAACTTGCATCAGTATCGGCATATGTACGACGACGATGGCATCATTTTGAACATTTTGGCGTCACGTGTATTTTCTGTATTACTATGGAATTCCTATCTATAGACAGGAATTTCTGTCTATAGATTCCTATCTATAAAATTCCTATCTATAGATAGGAATTACATAGTAATACCGAAAATACACGTGATGCCAAAATTTTCAAAATTATGCCATCGTCGTCGTACATATTCCGATACTGATGCAAGTTGGATTCTAACCGGGATACCGGTTTTGGGGAATGAGTCTCTGTTTATACCCACCGACATGTCGATGGGTATAAACGTGTATTTGAGACAAATTAAAATCAAATTCACAATGATTAGATTAAAATTTACACCAACCGTGAGTTCTTACGTATTTCGAGAGAAAACATTTCGTCGAGGCAAAGAAATTTTTGCAAAAAAAGTTGTGAGTTTCAGATATTACATTATAAATATGAAAAAAATCACAAAATGAGTTGTGAATTTCCTCAAGTTGAAGAAAATAAAAATCGAATTCACGACAGTTATATTAAAATTTACACCACAAGTGTAAACGTATTTTGAGAGAAAACATTGTGTTGAGGCAAAGAAATGTTCGCACAAAAAGTTATGTGCAAAAATGTCTTTGCCTCGAGGCAATGTTTTCTCTCAAAATACGTACGAACTCACTTATGGCGCAAATTTTAATCTAATCATTTTGAATTTGATTTTAATTTGTATTTATAATTTCTTCTCAATACATTTGCATTCACAGATTTTGATGTGAATTTTTTTAAATTCACATCAAAATCTCGCGACGAGCGCGATCTGCCATTTGAATCTTTGGACAAATTTTTTTTTATGGATAGTTTAATGCACCAAAACTTTATAAATGTTATTTATTTTTATAATAAATTTAACATGTCATAATTCCATTTTTGACATTTTATTTCAGCCAGTATTCACCCGTGATCCTTCCCAGATTCCTCAATGATTCAATGGGGAATCTATTTAGAGTCATTAAAGGATCCGGTTCTGGATCCCTAATGGAATCCAGTTTACGGATCTTACATTTAGTCTTCGAATCTGATCCGATATCGGACTAGATCCCAACTGGGAGCCCGGGATACAAGTCAGAATTCAGCTGTATCCCTGCCAAAATTTCTGCACGGGAACTATTTTATTTATTGATTTTTTACTTTAATGCGGCTTTTCCGTTTTCTAGAATGTTAACATTGAAGATTCTGGATTTTTTCACCGCCGATGAGCCCATTTCGGTTAACGACGTTGCCGCAATACGCGAGATAAAATTTATTCAATTAATCAAATTAAGTTGACTGAATGAACGAGATAGAATATATTCATAATAAATCAAATCAAGTAGACTAGATAAATGAGATAAAATTTATTTAATGAATCAGATTAAGTCGACTCGTTAAGGTCTCATAAACGTGATTTCGTCAATTTTCGTAAGTACATTTACAAAAGCCGTGAAAAAAGCGAGGCATAAATCGCCATTTTCTTTTTCATATGATATTTATTTTATATCTTAATTGCAAGACAAAAAAACGATTGTGGAAATATTGAAAAATTCGGTAAAAAGTCGGCAAATAAATGATTGTTCCTGACGTTCAATCGCTTCCCAATTTTCACGGCTAGTTTTGTCGTTAACATTTATTTCAATAGGCTTTCGTCTTGTTTCTCGCTCGGAATTTTTTGGGTTTTCTGGTGCATCTTTCGACGTGAATAAAAATTATTTTTATCTGATTGGAACTACCTGTGTACAGCTCGTCTGCGACATGTGTGAGACCTAAATTTATATATATATATATATGTGTATATATATATATATATATAATACAGAGAGAGAGAAAGAAAAGATGTTGAAAGAAAGAGCCCAATAATGAGAAAAAAATGAGAAAAATTGAGAGAAATAGGAGAGGGACCAAGAGACTAGGAAAGGGAGGGGGGAGATAGAGGGAGAGAGAAACAACAGGGTGTACTCCTACTTTATAGTGCCGCGAACATTGAACATTAGCGCGAGTGTGCTCGACAAAAAGAGAGAGAGAGCAACCGATGGGGGGGGGGGGGGCTTGCTCGTGTTTGCAACGAGAAACTCGTGCTATAGGGCCATAGTTTCAGAAGATAACGCTGGTGTGATAGCGAAAATAACACGAGAGTCCCGTATGGCACACGGTTGATCACGGTATTTTTTCGCTCTCCCCTTCCTTTCGTCGCTCTCTCTCTCTCTCTCTCTCTCTCTCTCAGTAGAGCGCGCGCGCTCTCTCACACAGTAGATGACGCTTTTGGTGCTCGGGGGCGAGAGGAAAAACTTCATTCCTGGGGTATAAAGTAATCCTGCTAGGGGCGATTCTTTTTTCTTTCTCATTCCCTCTCTCTCTCTTTCTCTCTCCTGTTCTCCCTCCTGTCTCGCTTCACTCATGTCAGGTAGTTCACCTTATTTTATCCAAATTATCTTCTTATATATATATATATATATATATATATATATATATATATAATTTTATGTACAAGGCAGCCCACAATATTTTCGATTAGTCGAATGAATATACCTATGTTTAAACCATAATTATAAAATATTCTTTGATATGGAAACGAAGAAATTACATTTTTTGCATCACTGTAGTGCATATATATATATATATCAAATATTTTTATGTGGAGGTTAACATAAATGTTTGTAGCTCAGCTACAAGTCATTATTAGTAACGATATTGGGATAATCGTTTTCCACGTCGTTACTACGTACAAAGCGAACCGGAGAGCTTTAACTGTTCTCAGGCACGAAAGCTCCATAGGATCTTTTATAAGCGGTGGACTCTCCGTGCGGCAGCGATATATATTGACGATAGATCTGCGTGCTCGAGCCACATTTTCCAACGCGGCACGTTCCCCGACATCTCTTGAATAAAGTATGCGTTTGCCAATGAAGCGAATTTTGTCTTTCTCTCCTCTCCGTCTCCCTCTCTCTCGCTCTCCTCCCTTCATTCTATCCTCATTCCCGTTCAATCGTGCTATCGCCCGTTGCGAAATTTTTTCTGCTATTTTTCTTATACACCTGTTTGGGACTCCTTTCTCTCTCTCTCTCTCTCTCTCTCTCTCTCTCTCTCTCTCTCTCTCTTGCTCTCCTCCCTCGTGGCTTCGCTCGCGAACATGAGCGAACGATGACTCATCCATATCAAAACATTATTTGCATAAAACCGATAAGAAGTCGATACATTCGCGTTCGAACGTTTTACTGCCGTGGCACGTGGAGAAGCTGGCGATCGAAGATGTTCCCACTTTGCGCGTACGAAAAATGATGAGGGAAAGTGTGGAGGGAATAAAGAATTCATGGATATTAATGTTTGACTTGTTTCTTGTTAGCTACGAGAGAAAATATCTTTCAATATAATTATAAGAATTATCATATAAAAGAAGTTTTTGTTGTAAGTAACTAGACTAAGAATAATGATATTAAAAATGCCATATTTTCAATATCATAGAATTTCTATACAGAATTTGAAGACAATCATTTCTATTACATAAAAAAAATATTATTCCAGAAAATGATTCCTTATACCTATTATTAAGAAAAATATATTTTTAATATATTAATAAGAAATTTAGAGAATGAAAGAGAAGATTTCGTGTGTTTCCCCGACGTAACCTCCCCTCCATATGAAATTATTATTTTTTATAATAAATTCAAATGCAATCGAATATCCGAACACATCTTTCAATATAAGCTTAATTTCATTACATTCGTTAATATTATTCGTAATTTTTGGGCTCAGTCGATTTGATAATAAAGGCATATTAACTAGACAATAGTATTGAGATTAAATATTTTCGATACAAAATTGTCTATGTTAGTGTCACATTCAAAGACGATGTTTTTTTTTACCGCGCAAAGACCTTTTATTTTACAAGCTTTCATTCAACTTGACGTGAGATGCAAAACTGAGAATCGATATTTAGAGCTCTGACATTGTCTAAAAATGCACATAAACTGAATTTATCAAATTTAATAAACATTTGAAAAATTGAGCGCAACAAGATTTTATTTATAGTCACACCGAGGTGACTTGTAGTACAGTCGTGCTGTCGCTGAAAAAACCCGGAATCGGAGAAAATTAGAAGAAGGCTAGTTTTTTGACAGGTGATTTTGTAGGTGCTGCGGGTGCTAAATCCAAGTTTGCCTAAAAATCGGGGTTTAGGGTTCTTTTTTAGGAGATGGGGGTGGATTAATGCCAAACTACAACCCCTACGAGGTCAGCGCCGTGAGACAAAATGTTCAGAAAAATCCGGCCTTCAATTTTGTCCACGGCGCCGAAGTCGTGGAAGTTCATTTTGGGGGTGAAAAAGTGGGGTGAAATTTTGAAAAATCGGTTTTAATTCAATAACTCTTTAGAAAAAAATCGTACGTTTTTTGTTCAAATGGGAACGTTGTAGCCATTGAAAACACGCGTCGATCGAGTATTCAATCATCACCCTCCGATAATATCTTCACCCCCAAAAAATGGCTAAAAAACTTAAAAAAAAATAGTTTATTGAATAACTCAAAAACAATCGGTTTTTCGAGTATGGTTCAAATGTACGAAATGTAGAGAATAATTTTCTCCATATTTTTGTTGCTATGGACCACCCTTGAATTTTGATTTTCCAACCCCTCTCGGGGGTTGAACATTCAAAATGAAATTCTGGGAAAACTATTGACGGCACGAATTCGCCGCCGTGGAAGAATTTGTAGCTTGAACCCTCAGCTACATTTTTGTCCATAGCGCCAAACTCGTATCTCTTCGGTTTCGGTCAATAGTTTTCCCAGAATTTCATTTTGAATTTTCAACCCCTGAGAGGGGTTCGAAAAAGCAAAATTAAAAAGTTGTGCATAGGAACGAAAATATAGCGAAAATTATTCTCTACATTTCGTACATTTGAACCATCCCCGAAAAATCGATTGGTTTTGAGTTATTCAATAAACAATTTTTTTGTTAATTCTTCAACAATTCTTTTGGGGGTGAAGATATTATTGGAGAGGGTTGATCGAATACTTGATCGACGCGTCTTTTCAAGGGCTACAACGTTTCCATTTGAACAAAAATTGTATGAATTTGTCCTAAAGAGTTATCGAATGAAAACTGATTTTTCAAAATTTCACCCCACTTTTTCACCCCCAAAATGAACTTCCACGACTTCGGCGCTATGGACAAAAATAAAACCCGGATATTTCTAAACATATTGTCTCCCGGCGCCGACCTAGTGGGGGTTGTAGTTTGGCATTAAATCACCCCTAACCCCTTAAAAAAAACCCTACCCCCCCCCCCCGATTTTTAGGCAAACATGGTTTTAGCACCCGTGGCACCTGTCAAAAAACTAGCCTTCTTCTAATTTTTTCCGATTCCAATATACAGCACGACTGTACTATTGGTAAAAAAAATTATTTTCTATTTTTTAGTACATGAAACAAAAGCTTGTTATAAAAAATGTACATAGAATTTTTTTTTTATCGTTGTTCCAATTTAAGGGGTCTCCCCCTTCATTACATTCCTAACATACCCCACCAATTTTTGTGTTTTTTTCATATCTATGACCCATTTGTGTTTGATCAAGCTACGAAAATTGAATTCATTATCATATTCAAAAGGAATATACAAAGACGCGGATTAAAAAAATGGCGTTTGTGCGGTGATCGACGAAAAATGCATTTTGGAATCAATGGATAACACAAATTTGGAATATAAATATCGGTCGCGAGTATGATATGATTAGTATGACAATTTTTTAAACATATTAAGTATCAATATAATATGTCCAAATATATTAAATATAGTATTATATTGATATAAAATCCTATATCAATATGTAAATAATATAATGGTATATTTTTTATAAATTTTATTTATTCATAAATATATAAATATATAAATAATGTAAATAACATAATATGTAGATAATTTAATAAAATAAATATAAATATAAAATAGACTTGTAAAAATGATAAAATCAATACATTATTGTTGTAATGTTTTTATATTTTTTATAAATCTAATTTATTGATTAATTACGCACGAAATTACATTTAAAGAATTGAATGGAGAATAGTCTGTACACTCAAATATTGTTAATATTAACAATTTGAATGTAAATACACCTGCAGTTTCACAAGACTGGTTATTTCGGATTATTCTCTAGGCTTTTTTTAGTTTGTTTGTGCCCGCAATATTTTCGATAATACGCATAGATTGGAATATTGATATAAAATTGCCGTTGGCGTTTTCTCGAATATAAAAATATCGAAAATGTGTGTCGCAATTTATCGTTCGAAAAAAGCGAAAAATTCGTCGATATATTCCCGGTTCATTGCATTTCTCGCGTTGTCCTCTCGTGGTTCCAGTGGCTGGAGGCACATATACAAAAAAAAAATGTTCACAGCCCCCACGACCACCATTTCCAAATAGTTTATCGGTCGGAGGATCGATCGGTAAATTGGTTCGTTGCTGTTTTATTGTGCGGGCTTTTGCCAAGTTCGCCGATATACAGTCGCTCGTTCATCACCGCATCAACGGAAATTCTTTTTCTGGTCGATCGTACGTGGAATGAAAATCGACGAGGACTCGAGGCTTTTCGGGACCGCGTGAAAATAAGACGGGAGAGCGAAAGAAACGAGGAGAACGAGAGAGAATGGGAAGTGGTGCAGAAAAAAAATTGGAATTGAGAAATCGGTCTCCGCTGACCATCGCATGACTGAGAGGAAGGACGTCTTCCTTGATGTGACAGGACACCCACGAAATTGTCGAGAAATCCTTCCGGCAATTTACGAGAACGTCCGTGCGACGAAACTGATTTTAACCGTTCTCTTCCTCTCTCTCTCTCTCTCTCTCGCCCTCCCATTCTCTATTCCCCTTCTTTTTATCACTTATGTCTTTTTCTTCCTCTCGATTTTTCAAAGACCCAGAAACAAATTATCGTAAGTTCCGAAACCTTTGATTTTTACCCCCGAAGCAAGTCCCAGAAGTTTAGTTTCCGGAAAAGAAAGTTGGGGTTCGCTTTGATACACTGAGCGAAATGTACGGTAACTTCAATCATATTCTATTACCCTGAGAGAACAACAATATTTTATGGTCATGGTTACTGCCTAAAAAATAGTACTGCTTATTATATTTCAGCAGTTGTGTTAATTATGCTCATATGTTAACCGCAACCAACAATCTTACAAACATACGAGCATGAAGTTGATTGTTCAATGCCATATAATATAGTAGGTTTTCATAAAATGGATATTTCCATACACTACCAGAAATAGTGATTTTTACCATATTGAATGGTATGTCTACTAAATGTATATAATATTTGATAAATTCAAAAATTCTCAATTGAGAGTACTACCTTTATGTTCCCAGATAGACAGTCATGATCATCATGCACAATCGATGAAGAAAATTTTTACAGAATATTGACTACATGTCGTGATGCAAAGCCGTGAACTCATTTAGTATTGTGAATGTGATGTGTGGGTGAATTCAATGCGTTAGCACTGGTAGTAGACATACCATGCAAGCAATATGACGGCGATATGCATCTTCATCAGTGATACATTCGATGGGCGCAACATGACGGCGATATGCGTGTTTCTCAGTGATACATCCTATGACGGCGATATGCATGTTTCTAAGTGATACATTAGATGAGCGCAATATGACGGCAATATGTATATTTGTCAGTGATACACCCCACGAGCACGATATCATGGCGATATGCATGTTTCTCATTGATACATTCCATGACGGCGATATGCATGTTTTCAGTGATACATCCCCTGAACGCAATATGACGGCGATATGCGTGTTTCTCAGTGAGCCATCATATGACAGCGATATGCATGTTTCTAAGTGATACATTCGATGAGCGCAATATGACGGCGATATGTATATTTGTCAGTGATACACTCCACGAGCACAATATGATGGCGATATGCATATTTCTCAGTGATACATTCGAATACGGCGATATGCATGTTTTCAGCGATACATTCGACGAGCGCAATATGACGGCGACATGCATATTTCTCAGTGATACATCCCTTGAACGCAATATGAAGGCGATATGCGTGTTTCTCAGTGAGACATCATATGACAGCGATATGAATGTTTCTAAGTGATACATTCGATGAGCGCAATATGATGGCGATATGTATATTTGTCAGTGATACATCCCACGAGCACAATATGATGGCGATATGCATGTTTCTCAGTGATACATTCCATGACGGCGATATGCATGTTTTCAGTGATGCATTCGATGAGCAGAATATGACGGCGACATGCATATTTCTCAGTGATACATCCCTTGAACGCAATATGACGGCGATATGCGTGTTTCTCAGTGAGACATCCTATGACGGCGATATGCATGTTTCTAAGTGATACATTCGATTAGCACAATATGACGACGATATGTATATTCGTCAGTGATACATCCCATGAACACAATATGATGGCGATATGCATGTTTCTCAGTGATACATTCCATGACGGCGATATGCATGTTTTCAGTGATACATTCGATGAGCGCAACATGACGGCGACATGCATATTTCTCAGTGATACATCCCCTAAACGCAATATGACGGAGATATGCGTGTTTCTCAGTGAGACATCCTATGACGGCGATATGCATGTTTCTAAGTGATACATTCGATTAGCACAATATGACGACGATATGTATATTCGTCAGTGATACATCCCATGAACACAATATGATGGCGATATGCATGTTTCTCAGTGATACATTCCATGACGGCGATATGCATGTTTTCAGTGATACATTCGATGAGCGCAATATGACGGCGACATGCATATTTCTCAGTGATACATCCCCTAAACGCAATATGACGGAGATATGCGTGTTTCTCAGTGAGACATCATATGACAGCGATATGCATGTTTCTAAGTGATACATTCGATGAGCGCAATATGACGGCGAAATGTATATTTGTCAGTCATACATCCCACGAGCACATTATGATGGCGATTTGCATGTTTCTCAGTGATACATTCAATGACGGCGATATGCATATTTCTCAGTGATACATCCCATGAGCGCAATATGACGGCGATATGCGTGTTTCTCAGTGAGACATCCTATGACGGCGATATGCATGTTTCTAAGTGATACATTCGATGAGCGCAATATGACGGCGATATGTATATTTATCGGTCATACATCCCACGAACACATTATGATGGCGATTTGCATGTTTCTCAGTGATACATTCCATGACGGCGATATGTATGTTTTCAGTGATACATTCGATGAGCGCAATATGACGGCGATATGCATATTTCTTAGTGATACATCCCATGAGCGCAATATGACGGCGATATGCGTGTTTCTCAGTGAGACATCCTATGGCGGCGATATGCATGTTTCTAAGTGATACATTCGATGAGCGCAATATGACGGCGATATGTATATTTGTCAGTGATACATTTGTAGAACTATGCTACCGGGTACTTATGTTATAATATTTTGATCGTAGATTTGGCATATCAGATAAAAGTAATTCCAGCTGCAATTCCGAATAGCTGTTACCTCCGATATAGGTGGAATTTTGCACAGATCGTCTTTTTGATCCTATATGTCACTGCTTAAATGGATTTTTGGCACAACGCAATAGTTTTCGAAATCTCGAATTTTAAAAACTGATACATTAATGCGCTAATACATCTATATCGATCATAGCGTGCTACCGCTGTCTCTACTTTATTGACACGTTACACAAATGTTTTACGTCTTCACTATAAGATTACCATAATTTTATTCGTATAGTCACTTTTCGTAAGATCTTGTAACAATTTAAACTCAACAAGTGGTAATGTTAACCAGATAAATAGTACAAACTTGCACTAAGAAAAATGCCCATAGTATTTATAAAAAAACGCCCATGGTAAAAGCGGGTATAGTTAAATTCCCTATAGTTTATTGACACCGCAATTATAATATGGTTAACACAACTATAAGCGTCTATCTAATCATGCCGTTTTGGTAGTGTGTTTGATTATCTAGTATCCCCGAAATAACTATTAACTACTGTGAAAGGCTATACAATATCGATGTAGTTAATTCAGTTAATATTTTTACAATACTTAGTAGTTATTTCGGGGATAATAGATAGTCGAGCACGCCACCAAAGTTGCATGTTAGGATATACTTTTAGCTTATAGTTGTGTTAACCATATTATCATTACGGTGCCAATAAACTGTACGGGATTTTACCATACCCTCATTTGCTGTGGGCGTCTTTCATGAATATCATGTACTTTGCTCTCAGTGCAGCATTAGTATTTGTGGGCCGATTTTGTGATATAGCCGAATTAACCAAATCGATATTGTAAAGCCTTTTACAATAGTGTATAGTAATTTCGGAGATACTAGATATTCAAACACGCCACCAAAGTCGCATGTTTACACATACTTTTCGCTTATAGTTGTGTTAACGATATTATGATTACGGTGACAATAAACTATAGGGAATTCGACTATACTCTCTTTTACCATGCGCGTTTTTTGTAAATACTATACACTTTTCTCTCAGTGTAGTATTGCGTATCTTTCAGATACGCAATTCATTTATAGGCATAGTAATATTTTTATATGGTAGTGGTACATTTTGTATGCCCATGGTATACCCTCGAAGGGTGATTACCAGAGTGACACAAATTTGACCTCTACTTTTTTCATTTTTCTCACCATCCAATTATTTTCGTTGAAGAAGAAAAAAAAATCGTCGCGAAAGCTGCTAGCGGTTAAAGAATATTTAGAGGTCGCTCAAGCCTCCGAAAAATTCAAAATTTCATTAAAAAATCTTTTTTTTTTCGTCCACTTCTCACTTAGGAATTTTACGCTTTATGTTTAAATTAACCTCGCGAAAGCTCTAGCCGGCCAATGAATAGTTAGCGTCCACTAGAAATATTGCGAAATTCATCCATGTTTATGGGAATATGTTATAAATTTTTTTTAATAATCAGTAGCGGAGCAATTTTACGATAATAGTAACAATAATACCGACCACTAAATAACAAGCTATCATTTGTTATTATTGCTGGCAATTAAGTACTACTGCTACCTATTATTCCTATAACTCCATAACATTACGAATTACCATTGTTAAAACTATCCACTAGGATTTTGTCGACACGCGATAAGAAAAAAAAAACAAAACAAAAAATCGTTCCATCGGCATAAGGGCCTGTACATGTGCCTCTCGTCGTATTTCAAGACTATATGGGTATCGAATACGCGTACATTGTTTAGCGTGCGAGAACGGTCGAATCGCGCGGAAAGACCGATACGAAATTCAATACAAACGTGATGGCCGTACAGCTACGGAACAATTAAAAGAGCGCAGGAGAAGCGGCAAATGGAAATATCAAAGCCGGCGCGTAATGAAACGTTGCGAGATCCTTCACCGGGAATTTGCGGGCTACCATGTGGGCTTGATATTGCCTTTGTAATATTCATGTACTAAGTGAAATAGCTGTATAAACAGGAGAGAGAGAGAGAGACAGAGAGAGAGAGAGAGAGAGAGAGAGAGAGAGAGAGCGAGAGAGAGAGAGAGAGAGAGAGAGAGAGAGAGAGAGAGAGAGAGAGAGAGAGAGAGAGAGAGCGTGTATGAGATCAGAGGCGTTCACAATCAGGCACACACTAGCTGCATACATTTCCACGCATACGTGTCCACGCAATCAAAGATACGTACGCACTATCCTCTCGTTGTTCGTGTAAATCTACCAGAGTTATAGGGCTTTCGTATCAAACGCCTTTTTGCTTGGCAATACCTTGGAAAGGAAGGAACCAGGTAAAAGGGGGTCGTAGAAAGTAATATTTTCGATATATATATCAATATAAATATAGAGAATTTTACTATCCATCCACTTTTTATGAATGTACTTATAAAGAATATCACCATTCGTTTTTATTGTACACTATTGATTACGATTCCTTAAAAATTTTCATCGCGAAATCTTTTCACAAGCTCTATCGTGTCGTAACAAATATTTGAAAATGCTTATCTCGACATGATGATACATTTTTTTATTTAATTAGCACATTATGTACACACACACACACACACACACACACACACACACACACACACACACACACACACACACACACACACACACACACACACACACACACACACACACACACACACACACACACACACACACACATACACACACACGCACGCACGCACGCACGCACGCACGCACACGCACACGCGAACGCACACGCACACGCACACTCACACGCACACGCACCGCACACGCACACGCACACGCACCACACACGCACACGCGCACGCGCACGCACACGCACACGCACACGCACACGCACACACACACACACACACACACACACACACACACACACACACACACACACACACACACACAAGTTTGTAAAAATTATTCACCGCGAAACAATTTAACATCATCAAGCGCTGATTAAATAAAAAGTTTTATCATCATGTTCAGGTAAACATATTCAAATATTTGTTACGATATATATATATATATATCAATATATATATGGGAACATAAACTATGTTTATGTTCCCATAGCTTAAGCTTTCTTAAGCTTAAGCTTGCAATATTTTTACGACAATAACTGTAAAGATGTAAATAATATATAAAACTGTTGAACAGCACATCTCCATGTTTCTCTCTCTCTCTCTCTCTCTCTCTCTCTCTCTCTCTCTCTCTCTCTCTATATATATATATATATATATATATATATATATATATATATATATATATATATATATATATATATATACATACATGTGTGTGTGTGTGTGTATATAAATACGCAAACGTATATCATAATTTAATAACGAAATAACTCATCGATACGATGGGGCTCGTAAAATTATTTCGCGGTGAATAATTTTGACGAATTAAAATAAATTGTGTATAATAAAAATGGATCGTAAAGTAATATATACATGTGTATGGGTATGTCTAGATAAGAGAAAGGTCATTCTGAACCCGCTACGTTTATGTAATATTGGCCTTGCACATCGGAATATTTTCAGGACGATCTTTAGACTTTTGAAAAAGTATTGCTGATTCTGAGGACAGTAGGAAACTATGACAACGATATATATCGACTGTTATGTATATTACACTCAAATCCCATTTTGAGTTTAAGCGCGTTTTACCCAGTGAAAAGGAATTCTGGCAGAACTGATTCGTTACAACAACAACATTCGTTAGTTTTTCCTCGTGAAAACTAGAATTTACTGGTAAATAAATTCGAATGTTAGTCAAAACTAGTTTTAACTCGGAACAACTAGTTCTAAAGAAACGAATCAGAACTGTTTGGGTTTGTTTGGGTTTGGTGGGTAGATCGATTAGAATCGAATTATCAGTAAATTCTAATTTCTACCAGGAAGTTGTAATTGTAACATAACAGTAACGGTCAAAAGTTTTCGATCATGTCAAAGAATTGCAAAATTTTCGATCACTTTGGATAATAGCAAAAGTATATTAGAATAATATGATTTTGGAATTATCAAAGTTTAATTTTGACAATTGATCATTTTGTTAAGACAAAATGATATGAATATGACTTTATAATTGTAAATTTTGATAATATATAATTTTTCAATTATCCAAAATGCATAATGTTCGATCACTTTGGATGATCGCAAAATTATATTATTCTAACATGATTTTGCAATTATCCAAAGTGATCGAAAACTTTTGACCGGTGCGGTATATACGTACAAAGAAGCCCTAAGATGGTGAAATGAGAACTTGACGATCGGTTCGACTCAAACCGTCGAGCCCTACAGAATACGAACCTCTTGTGGAGGCGACCTACTTAAAAGTAGAATGCTGAACGTGGATACGTACTACGAGAGCATACGGAGCTTCAAAGAATACAAACACCCACACACACACACACACATTTATATATACATGGCCCTTATCGCAATAAGCACGTGTAAAAGGCGCTGCTAAGAAGCAAAATTATTGCTATTTGAAAAGCGCCTTTTTGTTGGAAAGGGGAATTTTTTTGTATGACGCAGAGTGATAATAAATGTCATTATAAATGTCCCCTCTCTAAACACCCAACCCGCCCACGTACATCATTGTTGAACATTGCCGTTGTTAATTTTGCGCCACTCGAGTTTCGATAAGTATACGATAATTATTTCTTCAAGCGAATAAATACGGCTATTCGTTGGCCTTGCACAAGGCCAAGGAATCTCGGGGTTCGCCTCCATTGATCCGTGCGGGGCCTTGTAAAATGTTGAATCATTTCATTCAGCGATCGCAGCAGACTTTCATTCGTTCCGTTGAATTAATTGGAGCGTGTGTACTCTCAATGAGTAAAGTGTCATTCATTTACTCTCTCACTCCACCGGGGATATGGGAATCAAGGGAGAAGGTGCAGGGAGTAACCAAATCTGTACAGATTCGCCTTCGTTCGGATAAGCAAGGAAATCAAGGGAGATACGCTTTGATGCATAAGTTTATCAAAGGGCATACACAGAGAAGATGTAATTCACATTATACAGGGTGTCTGTAATGCTGTTGTGAATGGATAATCCTGCAACTCTCGATAGGTCAGATTATGCCCTACTATACGCTGGAATTTCAGTTCAGTAAAAGTCCCGCGGTTTTCGAAACAAAAATAATCAGTTTTTTGTTTTTCGCATGCCATTTCTGAAAATAATAACTTTCTTTGACCTAGTTAAAAAAAAACACTTTTATTTACTTTTTTATCTAAAAAAGTCCTCTATCCAACCTTAAGGGGCTATACCAGTGTGACACTGATTCATGTTTTTTTTTTTGCCTTTTTCGACAGTTTATACTTTCAAGAATATGTCATTTATATCAATATCGATCATTTATATAATCTATATCAATATCATTTCATCTTGCAAAAATCGATAGTTAAATCTTTCAAGGCGTTTTTCTCGAAATGAGATTTTTCAAATTTGCTGACGTCACTCAAAGAGAAATGATCCGATTGACTTGAAATTTGAACTGAGTACTCTTGAATATATTTACTCTACAATTACGTAGGATATTTTTGATTGCATGAAAATTGACGATTTGGCATTGAAAGAAACGACCATTTCATAAGCGAGAAAACAGACTTTTTTTCATAACTACGCCATTTTGTTAGATTTTGATATTTTTCGAAAATCCTGTGTCATTGTACAGGAGATATCTTCCAGTTTAACGACATTTTTTCCTTTTTCGGTTTCAGCTACTCAATCGGCTGGAATCATGTCAGCAGTGGGGGAACTTTTTTTTTTGGCGCCTACGAAGGCAGCGCATAAGTCGCTTGGATCTCAATATTTTTCTATGAAAAAATCATGTCATATAGATCGAATATAGCCGAATATATTTTTAATTTTCCGAAACATTTAATCGAGTACTTTGCTTCCAAAAAAATCCCGAAAATCACCCAAATTTTCAGCGTTCACACTGATACAGCCCCTTAAATGTTAAGGAAACTTTTTGAAAAAAAATTTTATGTAGAATTTTCATACAAACCAATTCGAACATCTGACTTTCATAGCCTATGATGTCAAAAAAATGTACTACGCAAATCTGCCAATTATTTAAAAAATGTCACTTAGTTATTGTCGTTTCATATCATTTGTAGAAATAGCATGCAAAAAACCAACGGCGGATGATTTTTTTTTTTTTTTTTTTTTTTTTTTTTTTTTCGAAAAATAACATAAAGCCTAAAATCTCCCGTAAGACGTTTAGCAAACTGAAATTCCAGCAGATAGTAGGCCGTCATTTGACCTATCGACAGTTGCAGAATTATCCATTCATAACAGGACACCCTTTATATGCACCTATATATAATTCAACCGTAGTTATGTATTGGATTCTTAGGTATTAGGAGGTTGCATTAAAACCCACTTTTTCGTTTTTTGGCACTCATTTTGTAAAAAACTTGTTTTCCTTGAATCAGAGTTTCCATCTGATTTTACTACCTTCTCCTACCTCTCTGGCAAAAGCTGGATTCCACGTTGAAAGAAAGCCCTGTCGATTGACGGTATCCACGCATCTGCCCATTTTTGGACTCGCTCGTAATTACGGAAGTGTGTACACCGCCGGATTTAGACTTTTCTTAAGTATAGGCCACTTGACTTTGTGCCGACCCTCCTATCTTAAGGGCGGGGTAAAGTATTAAAATTTTTTTTTCATTTTTTTATAATTTTTTAAATGAATGCATAATATATCAAGAATATTGTGTTAAAATTTCAAGTCGATCGGAGTAAAATTGACGAAGTTATGAGTATTTGAGCGTCTATTGCTCCATGCCGTTCTCTTCTCTTCTGCGTTTTCCAAACCGTTTTTCTGAGACTTGTCATATTTGAAGTCCGTGTGCACGATAACTCAAAATCTACTGGACCAATCGCTTTGAAATGTTGCACAGTACTTCTTCACATAATTCACCAGGTATTGTCGAGAGCTTTTTTGTTTTTTTTTAAATAATTACTAATTTTTCAACAACAAATCAGCCGATTTTTTTAGCGAAAATCGGGTTTTTGGCTCCCAAGTGCTACGAAAAATCGAAAAATCGAAAAAAAAAAATCCTCCCGTCATTACCTCGAGAAACATCTCCTTTAACAAATGCATTTTGATTTTTTTGTTTCAAATGATTCTGTTGCGAGTTATGGTGCACACCGCAAACCAACTTTTTTTCGAGGCGCCTCCGGGGTTTAATTTTCACTCGCTCAATTTTGAATATTTTGCAATGCAAATTTAGGAGAGTGTTGTTCAAATGTTACTTTATTATATGTAAATTTTTCAATAAACGAACACTATTCGTTACGCCAAAAAAAAATCTTAAAAACATGCCTTTCTTTCGGCGAATTAACTCTACCCCGCCGTTAAGGGGTCAGGCCACAGTAACGGGTATAAAATCATGTGCGCATTCAACCATTGTTTTCGTATAAAAAAGTGATTCACTCATAAAATTAATTACACATCTATTTAGTATGAATTAGAATTTTGTTAGAATTGTTAGAACTGTAAGAATTTTGATTTCTTTCGAGCTACCAAATGGCCGACTACTAATGTTTTTTTTGTTATCTATTTTTAGGCCCTTCACGGCGTGACATTTGGCATCTACGATCTTTTACCTAGAACAAAAAACAAAAAATCTCGTCAATCTACATTAGAATACCTAGAGAAGTACGTACGGAATTAAAAAAATATTCCTTTATTCAAAAGTTGTAGGTATTTGAACTTGAATTTGAATTTTCAGTGAAAAATTTCGTATGAAACTGCTTATAAAATTAAAAGTTTTCCATTAATCAGAAATTCCGTACGTACTTCTCTGCGAAATGCAAGTAGGAACATAACTTTTAAATTTGAAGTAAATCGAGTGAAATTCGTTGAAGTTATTTGTCACGCCAATTGGAAAAAAGCTGTTTCGAGAAAAACGCGTTTGAAGTTTTAAATATGCCCCTGGCCGTGCAAGAGTTGGGTTTACGGTATACGCTCAAAGTCGGTGAAAACAAAAATGTCTTGCTATAAATCGAATAGTAACTTATTGTTATGATGATAAAGCACCGTTTTAACGAGAAAAAAAATCGATTTTTTGAAAATTCTACTGTGGCCTTACCCCTTAATTACATATATTTACCTAGGCCTTTTTAGGTGCCCCTAAAGTCTGCCGCTCTTAGCCGGCTGCTTATACTTATTGGCAAATCCAGGACTGAGTGTGTATCTTCCAAGGCGTGTTGCATCGACCGGAACAAGTGATAATCAATTGGGGCAAGGTCCGGATAATACACTGGCCGAAAAAGGACCTCCCATTCCAGTTCCATCGGTGTTTTTTTTTTCACCACCAACTCAACTTGGGGCCGAGCGTTTTCGAGCAGCAGAATTACCTTTCGCCGATTTGATGCTACTGACGGCCTTGTTTCAATCAAATTATCGTTCAAACGCTCCAGCTGCTGTTGGCAACGTTCGGCAGTGACTGTTTCTTTGGGTTTCAAGAGCTCATAAAGCACTACACCCTCCGTATCCCACCAGATGGCCTTTGGACCATGGATATTCCATTTTCGCGTCCATGTTGATGGTTCGCCCACACGGAAATAAAATACATGTAAAAATATATTTTTCGATATATTAAAAATGGATGTAAAATATATTTCAGATATATATTATCCATTTTAGATATAGATTATATATATGCAATATATGCGGGAAATGCATTAAAAATATATTCGCGATATCAAAGTTTTCGGCCAAAATAGATCTTCAGAATGTATATAAAAATATATATGTTGGATAGGCGGTTACGTATGTTCAAACTATATTGAAAATATACTCACAATGTACTCAAATTACCCTCAAAATATACTACAAATGTATTTAAACTACATCTAAAATATACACGATATATGTTCATACTCCGTTAAAAATATACTTGAAATGTGTTCATACTATATTTCAAATATTATTGAAATATATTCAACGTGTATTTAAGATATACTCGAAATATTCTTAAAAATTTTGTTATGACGTTATTGACATCATTGCATCCTTTTACGATATTTTTCCTTGTCATTAATTACGATTATGGTGTTTGCGGTTCAAATATATTAATGGTTCAAATTTAAATTATATCAGACGCTTACACGCCGTAAGGTGGTTTCGAACCCGGGACCTCTGAGTGATGAGCTGGGACGTTCCCCACTGAGCTAGTTCTACTTGTTAATTTAACTTTCGCATCGTCTGCATATCGTACAATACACAATGTTAGTTTATTGAGAAATGTGTGGATTTACAAGAGTAACTAACATTATCGGATCAATTACTTAATTACGTTCGCATAGAGAGCGATAATCGAATAGAATTACATAACCTTCAATTTTTTTGTCCGTTCATTTATTCCGGTTAGTGCGGCTAGGTCTTCGCCAGATACCGACTTGAAGATGTTTTTCATTTGCAACGTCATCTATTACTCGAGCTGCTCAACCAACCATATTTAAAGTATATAAAACAGACATTCAGTTTGTATGTTTGATATATTTAAGATGTATCTTAAATGGATTTATATTTATATATCGTATAGGTTTTACTCTTACCCAAAAATATAATTGGCATATCCAACTTTTCGAACCAATTATATTTAATACATGTTTTATATATTTTTCGATATATTTTTATATATTTTATTTTTACGTTAGTCGCCAGGATCCAGCCATGACACTCTGCATCTAGGCTTGTCGAAATAAATCTATTTTTCATCCCCAGTTACAGTACGCCACAAGGAACCTTCCTTTCGTGCCTCGCAAGGAAATGGTGATGTTTAGTCGATTCGCAATGGCGTTCTCGCTCAGTTTGTGTTGCAGCAACTTTTCTCCTTTCTGTATCTTCCCCATGGCATGTAAACGTCGCGATACCGTCGACTCATCAACATTGAGCTGTTCAACCAATCTTTTAAGTGCTCCGCAGAAGAGTTTTCATTCAGCGAACTTTGCAATTCGGCATACAACCGAACAGCGGGTTTCGATGCAACCATCTCATATATACGTACAGACGCACATTTGCACGTTCATGCGGAAAGTTTTCCACGCGATAGTAGCGGCACGCGAGGCGATAGGTCTCGGAGCGACCTCGAGGAACTTAAACATCGGAAATGTTCCTACGTGACCGCACGACTCTCTCGAAGATAGCCCACGATGTTATTGAAGTTTGGCATATACCCGCGTCTGTGTATCGTCCCTTCTTCTCCGCCTCGCCATCGCCCGCTCTCTTTCTTCGCCGCATTTCCCTTTTTCACATTATGAGAATACTCAACGACGATTCTGACGTGACTTGATGATTTTGATAATAAGACTGTGCTCTCTCTCTCTCTCTCTCTCTCTCTCTCTCTCTCTCTTTCTTCGTCACTCTTGCTTCATCTTCCTCTCTCGGAATATTCCGGTTTCCGGTCGGAGCCTGCAGCAAGGAAATGAATGTCGATGCTTGTTCGGTCGGGTGATAAGAATTGCAAAGAAAAAACAGTAATCCTAGGAGATGGCAGAACGAAGAATCTTTGAAAGTCTTCTTGCAATTTACGGAAGTTTGAGAGACAAACGTTCGATCACAATCGAGGCATCGATGCGAATCCCAAGATTGCTGAGTGCGAAATACGAGACATTGGTTAAATTATTTGGGGTTGAAAGCGAATGTTTGTGAGGCGAGATACCAATGTGACCGCTAGAAAAAATCGTTTTTGTTTTGTTTTTTTTCTCAAAGTTCACGTATTCAAGAATATGTACAAATAATTTCAAGTTGAATTATTGTAAATTGATCACGTTATATATCACCTTTCAATCGCGTTTTTCTCGAAACGACTTTTCTTGACCTGGAGGGAATCATGACTCTAGCTATATAGTCCGATTTTCAATTAAAAAAAAAACCGAAATTTCGGCAATTGCAGTACCTACTTCTGTAAATAGCCGTTTTTTTGTTGTTGTTGAAATTTCGTATTTTTTAAGCCCCCAAATATAAGTAAAACTAACGTAATGTAATGTTAATTACAATTAAGGGGCTACACCAGTGTGACGCTTTCAAAAAATCGATTTTTTTTGCCTTTTTCGACAGTTTATACTTTCAAGAATATACTGTAAAAAAGTCAAGCCCGTATTTATTTTATCTTGCAAAAATCGATAGTTAAATCGTTGAACGCGTTTTTTTCGAAATGAGATTTTTCAAATTTGCTGACATTGTAACTCAAAGAGCAATTATCCGATTGACTTTAAAATTTGAACTGAGTACTCTTCAATATATTTACTCTACAATGACGTAGGATATTTTTTATTGGAAGAAAATTGACGATTTGGCATTGAAAAAAACGACCATTTCATAGACAAGAAAACAATATTTTTTTATAACTACGCGATTTTGGTAGATTTTGATATTTTTCGAAAATCCTACGTCATTGTACAGGAAATACCTTCCAGTTCAACGACATTTTTTCCTTTTTCGGTTTCAGCTACTCAATCGGCCGGAATCATGTTAGCAGTGAAGGAACTTTTTTTTGCACCTCCGAAGGCAGCGCATAAGTCGCTTGGATCTCAATATTTTTCTATGAAAAAATTATGTAATATAGGTCAAATATAGCCAAATATATTCTCAATTTTCCGAAATAATCAATTGAGTACTTCTCTTCCAAAAAATTCCCGAAAATCACCCAAATTTTCAGCGTTCACACTGTCATAGCCCCTTAATGATAATTATAATAAAATAAAATAGTAATAATAACAAAACTTGCTTGTCTTCATGACCGCATCGTCCTCGGAATAGTAAGTGATGTAATAACGAGCTCGGACCCGCTCCTGGAGATTGTGCACCAGCATGAGCTTCATGGGATGGGGGCATTTCTTTATAAGGCGGCAGATCGTGCGGCAGAAACCCTCGGTCTGGAGTTCCGCCGGCGCCGGCGTGGCGCCTTGCCAACGGACTCCGTCGTTCGGTTGCCCAAGTCCCGACGTCGCGTCGGCGGGCAGTCAGGACTGCCGAGCAGACTGTCCTGACTCGGCAGCACGTGGACAGACCCATGCACGGTGTTTATCCACCACATCGAGGAGCCGGGGCTGTCCGCCCAGCTGACCTTTTCGTCCTTGCGGTCAGCTGGACTGATGTCCGAGACCGAAGGGTTTATCGGCGTCTGCCAGGACCGAGTGATCAACACCCTGGTCTATCGCAGTCGCGTTATGGGTCAGGCTCTGCCGACCATTTTGTGTCGTGCATGCAAGGTACCCATACTTTTCCCCGAAAACACTTCCCCGAATTGACATGTCCCCGAATGACACTTCTCCGAAAAACAGTTCCCCGAATCGACACTTCCCCGAAAAACAGTTCCCCGAATCGACACTTCCCCGATCGACACTTCCCTGAAAAACATTTCACCGAATGACATTTTCCCGAATGAACACTTCCACGAACGACACTTCCCCGAAAATGAGTGAAAAAGTTATTTATTTAAAGTCAAAGTCAAAATGGGTAAAAATTATTAATCGAAGGGTAAATGAGATGACAAGAAAAAATGAGTGAAAAAGTTATTTATTTAACGTCAAAGTCAAATTGGGTAAAAATGGGTAAATGCGTAAATGAGTGTGAGCGCAGGGCATCTCGGATATGCGTGGGGATTAGTGGGGTCCGTGGAACACTGGTGTGGGCTCGGGGCACTTCGAATGTGCGTGTGGAATATTGGGGTGCGTGAAATACTGTTGTGGGCGCAGGGCACCTCGAATGTGCGTGTGGAATAGTGGGGTGCGTGGAACACTGGTGTGGGCGCAGGGCACCTCGGATGTGCTTGGAATAGTGGGGTGCGTGGAACCGAAACAGACCCAAACAAACTGTTTTTCGGGGAAGTGCCGTTCGGAGAAGTGTCATTCGGGGAAATGTCGATTTGGGGAACTGTTCTTTCGGGGAAGTGTTGATTTGGGGAACTATTTTTCGGGGAAGTGCCGATTCGGGGAACAGTTTTTCGGGGAAGTGTCGATTCGGGGCACTGTTTTTC
>OZ023312.1:7365233-7409080 GCA_964007375.1 Ophion obscuratus
CGAATGTGCATGAATGCAGAAGCGCGCCCCCGCTATGTGCATAAAGCATTGCAAGCGTGCCGCAACTGCCCGCAAAATGTCTCCGGCTTTATAAGCTCGTTACTGGTCGAGAAACATGCAGGTGCTCTGCTACGTATCAATATCGTGTTGGGACACATAATATCCCTATATATTATAATAAACCATATATTTGGTGGTTGCATTGAAACGCGCTGTTCAGCTGGATGCCGAATTGCAAAGATTGCTGGATGAAAACTCTTGGAAGGATTGACTGAACAGCTCAATGTTGATGAGTCAACGGTATCCAGAGGTTTGCAGACCACGGGGAAGATACGGAAAGAGGGTTAATTGCTGCCACACGAGCTGAGTGAAATCGCCATTGCGAATGGACTTCACCATTTCTTTGCTTGCGAGGCATAGAATAAAAGTTTCTCGTGGAGTCCTGTAAGTGGGAATGAAAGATAGATTTATTCGGACAAGCTTAAACGCAGAATGTCGTGGGTAGAGCCTGGCCAAACATCAATATTGACGCCAAAACGGAATGTCCATGGTCCCAAAGCGAGGCTGTGTATTTGATGGGATGCGGAGGGTACAGTGCTTTATCAGCTCTTCAAACCCAAGGAAACGGTCACTGCCGAACGTTTCGAACAGCAGCTGGAGCGTTTGAACGGTAATTTGATCGAAACAAGGCCGTCAGTAGCATGAAATCGCCGAAAGGTGATTCTGCTGCATGACAACGCTCTGCCCCACGTTGCATTCGCGGTGAACAAAAACACTGATGGAACTGAAATGGGAGGTTCCCCCTCAGCCAGCTGATTCACCGGATCTTGCCCCAAGTGATTATCACCTGTTCCGGTCGATGCAACACGCCTTGAAAGATTCACACTTCCGTAATTACGACCAAGTCCAAAGATGGGTAGATGAGTGGATACAGTGCAAAAAGTAGGCGTGTTTGGCGTGTGTTCGAAGTATGTAGAAGTAACATAACATAGAGGTTATGCCACAGCGTTGCCATGTGGATTATATACATTATGCATTTGGTAACACGCGATGCGTTAAAATTACACATGAGTGAGTGAGTGTGCAATTTTTTTGCATTAAATTATTAGGCAACTTCGTAGATGTCCCCATCAATAACACGCTTATTCGAACGCGCATTAAGCGTGTAGAATCAACATACAAAACGCATATTTACATACATTGGAATAAGCAACACGGGTTGATAGCACGAGCAAGAATAACACGGGAAAAAGCAACACAGTTCAAGTGTGTTAATTGCAAGTTATTGATCGTATGTTTTAAAAATCACCTTGGTCTCGTCATCACGTGAAACTCGTTAGTTGATTTGATATCGGTTGATCAACCGGTTAATTGAAGACCACATTTGGTCTTAACGGGAGATATACACCTAGATGGTCGAGGTCGAGGATTTAGAAACTATGAATATTCCATCGACCGTAGAAGACCTACACTATGGGCCTGGTATCGATGATTCCATGTAAGTTGACAAATTTCATGATTTATTCATTCCTAAATTTTCAAACACGTTTTTCTCAAAACCACGTTTTTCAAATCGGTACCCAAAATTTCTCGAAAACCATGGTTTATAAATTACTGAGAAAAGATGAACATAATGCAGTTTCACACTGTAAACCAATCATGTTACAGCACTTTGAGGAAAAAATAATGGATCAGACGTGCTTTTTTACTATTCGAACCAATGGAAATGCAGATTTAAACTGTAAAAAAATCACAATAATCACCGCGATAAAGTAAACTGTCGAATTTACAAATTAAATATAAGATATCGCGGTACTCAATGCGTAAAATATACGGAGTACCTTAAAAAAAAGAAGGTGAGATTAGACTGGTAATCACTGATTTGAACCATAAAATTCTTCAACAAGCAAATGTTAAAAATGAGATCAAATTCTATTGAAATTTGGTATTGTCTTCTGAAAAATGTCGTGTGAGTTTAAATTAAAAACTGCAGTGTACACCTTGCAAATTGTATCGTAGCTCGGTATTATTCAATACGTACAGATTTAATTTTTACAGAGTCAATTTTTTAACAAATCGGGCAAAGCATACTTTGAAAACGGGTTGGTGAATACTAATACGGATATTTAAATTTATTAGTGTGATACATGAAAAAAAATTCAAAGCGCTCTGTAGAAGTTACAGCCGACATTGCGCGGTACACCGCGTGAACCTCGAATTTTTACAACGTGCACTGTATACGCGTGACCGCGTCAACTCGGGGCTTAAGGCGTTCAAACCTGCACGCCTAAATCAACAAAGAAAAATTCTATCGCGTGGTCGCCCTCAGTCTCGACATCTACTCAGTGCTCTTTTGGATCTCGTGGCGTAAAGTTTTGCGCAGTGTCTTCGAGAAACGACAATTATTTATAATCAATGTGGAAACGGACACATACACAGTGAACAAGGACAAACTGTTAGTGAAGAAAAAGTGCCGTGAAAGATTTGTTGATCCTGAAAAGAGGACGAAAAAACGAAGTGAGTATTGTATTTGTACTTTTCTATCTCGCTTTCACGTATAATGATGCTTGCTGTACATAAAGCTATTCACTATCTGCATTATTTGCTATTTCACAGTGTAAAAATTTGTCAATGAAGTCGTTCATTTTACAACATTTTTAAATGTAAAAATTCGTGGGTCCGCTCGTTTACTTTTAACAGTTTCACATAGTAAAAATTCGCAAGTCGGTCCATCTACTGTTTACAGTTTCACATTGTAAAAATTCGTGAGTCGGTCCATCTACTGTTTATAGTTTCACATCGTAAGAATTCGTGAGGCGGTTCATCTACTGTTCACAGGTCCACATTATAAAAAGTCGTGAGTCGGTTCATCTACTGTTCACAGTTTCACACTGCGCAAATTTATCGATCGCTTAGCACAAACTCAATAGTTCTACAGTTCTTTGTGTGAAACGTGGTGTGCACTTTTTTAGAGTTTTACGTAGCAAATATCGAAGATTTTGTACCGAGAGGCGCTATTGATGTGAGACACAGTACATTTTGATGGGATTTCCATAAAAATTTACAGGATTTTTTTTCCATGCAATGAACCGATTGCCTTGAGGTTTTTTGTGGTTATTCTATACACCATTATCTAGTACTTGTCATAGCATTTTCTTTTTTCGTTACTTATTTTTTGTTTTATAGGCAAAATAATAACTAATTTTCGGCCCAAAAATCACTATTTATGTTCAAACGTCCGCCATTTTGTCATAAATCGATATTTTCAAAATCGGCTATGACAAGTACTAGATTATAGTATCTAATTTAATAATCTTTTTGGTTTTTTTTTCAGATGATTTTTGAAGAAACGTCGGTGGGTACCGTATACGCAGATTTTTTTACGACGCTCCAAGGATCATACAATATCCTTGTATATTTTTGATATTTTTAAATAAAGAAAATTAAACATATTTTTGAATGTATATACTTTTAGATAATTAAAACCCCAATCCGAAATTTCAAATAGTTTTCCTTGAAAAAATCACAAAAATGACCTTTTTCCGGCTCCTAGGTGTACGTCTCCCCTTAACTTTTTGTTCCGTTTATAGATCATTTTTCAGAGTGTCACGTGGAAGAACCCGAAATTGGAATCGATTTTCCAAAATCTCGATAGCTGCATTGAATCTTTAGTGACGTATTTTTGTTTTGGGGCCATCGCCGACAAGCAAAAAGCGATCGTCATCGTGAAGCTGTAGGAGAAGAGCTGTAGAGAGACACCTCTCATATATACTACAGAGTAATATATAAGTAATGTTGAGCTCAGTTCAATATATTTTTACGATAAAAAGCTTTTGTTATTCAATTTATTATTCCTACGCATCCCATGTATATACAGTATTGCAAAAAAGTGTGTTGTTTTTACACGCTTTGAGGGTGTGAATTTCTGTAGACACTTTTTATACATTTCAATGTGTGTAAAAAATAACACACGTAAGTGTGTTGTTTGAACGGATCTATCCGTTTCATTTTAACACCGTTATTTTTCACACACGTTAAAATGTATAAAATGTGTCGACAGCCATTTACACACCTAAAGAGTGTAAAATCAACACATTTTTTTTTTGCAGTGTAGCGTCGAAAGACAGGGTATTCTTCTAAACTGGCATTTAAATTGCCAATTTGTCATAGACGACGCGTAAAAATAATTATTTTACGATTAATATAGAAAAATATTTCTTGAGACTGACCTATGTAGAGGTCATATCTTGCGAGCATTCATGTCGTGCACTCACATTTGCTATGCCCCCTCTCCAGCCCCCACCTCCAAAGAAAAAAGACCGAGTTCTTTGCGTCAATGTATAGGGCTACTGGTTATTAGTCACGATACCGCGAAAGGGTTGTAGGACATGTTTTCCACTATTAAATAACTCGGTAATGCTTCATGCGAAAGTGAGCCATTTTCGTGATGCTAGCATTTTTACTATATATTAAAAATGAAGCAACTAAAAATTCACTTAAAGAAAACTGTTTTTTTTAATTAAACTTTTTTTTTATTATTTGTAGTTCAAGGACACAGTAAGCAAGAATTATCGACAATAAAATGAGAATAATTAGTAGACTTGCAGAGTTTTTGACCTCTCGTTTAAAAATGCTTGCAGATTATTCCTATTTTATTGTTGATAGTTCTTTGTTAAGGTGTCATCAAACTACAAATTATAAAAAAGTTTAATTCCATACAACAGTTTAAAAAAACGTAAGTTGCCTAACCCTTGCGTTAAAAAAAAAACAAAAATAATAATATCTCAAAAATGGTTCACTTTTGCGTGAGGCATTACTGGGTTATTTGGGAGCGGAAAACATGTCATACAACCCCTTCACGGGATCGTGACGAATAATCACTAGCCCTGTATATAGCCGACGTATAATGTATGGGAATTAGGGAGGTTAAAAAAATCGATTTTTTTTTATCAACTGCAAATTGGAGTATGTTAAGAAACAGAAAGTTTAGCAAAATTTGAGGGTTCTGAACAATTCTTTAGTTAGTGCTCAAACGCCTTTCTCAAGAATTTGTGGAGCGATAATTACCCACGAATAGAGAAGCATTGAGTCCATTTTTTCACCATCATAATATTCTTAAATTTTCTGTTCGAGAGAGTACACGAAACGTTATCGACAAAATAACTAATATTTGGAGCGAAATCGGAATAGGAATTTCCCAACGTTGCGTCAATTTCAAAAGGTTACAAAAATTACGATTGGAGTGGGCAGCACTGAAAAAATATTATTTACAGAAAAATCAAACCCAATCGTTCAACGAAAATCTCTTTCAACATAAATTGGATACATTATTTGAATGATATTATTATGATGTCTATAGGCGGGAAAAAAAATTGACGAAAAATCGAAAAAAAAATTAAAAGTCCTTTCAGCACTACCTAAAAAAATGTGTAGACCTCACAAATTTTGTATGAATTACTTTTTCACAACTTAGTAACATTTTCCGTTGAGTACAGCGAAAAAATATCAATTTTTTTTAACCACCCTAATGGGGATATCGGACAATTATCAAAATCCCCGTCAACTTTCCACGCAAGTATCGCATCTCCGGCAATTTTTCAGCTACGGCCAATTTTACACAATTATTTTACCCGAAAGTTTTCAGTCAAAAAAACACAGTCTTGCCCTTTAACGTTTTTTTGTTTTTCTCGCATCGCTACTTCAGGGATGGCCATTCGTCGTGATTGTTACGGCGGGTGTTTTAATTGATCGCGCACACTCGGACACGCGTGCAATCCTTAACGAGGATTCGCTCTTGACACTGGAGGGTGGCACACGTTCGGCTATTCACCGCACTCCGTGCGGCTATAGAACGGAGCTTTTCGTACACCAGGCTATAGAACGCGGTGGCCAAGCACGGTTCATCGAAGCTCGAAGACTCGACGTGGCTGGGTGGAAATATACGTGCATGATATACCGGGTGGTCCAGCAACTATTGCCACCTTCGATATCTTCGAATCTATAGGTGTTAAAAGTAAATTTTAGCCAACAGAAGTTTCACTGTAAAGAAGTCGTCATCGGTCCATGGAGACAGCCGTAAATAAGCAAAATTACAAGATTTTATTTTCTGTCGAAACTATTCATTCTACATAATACCATTTTTATAAATACATGGTTGCAACTTTCAATTTTCGACAAAAAATCTTTTTTTTTCTATATATAAAAATGGCGGCTGTACGACACTTGCGTTAGAGACGGTTGCCCGCTAGAGTTGTTTCACTCCGTACAACCTGGCATCTGGTGCATTGATCTGAAAAATTAGAGCCAAGAAGTTTTAGATTTCTAAAACCAACACGCTCTATGTGAACCTAAAAAATTGAAAGGAAAATGAAATGTCAAAAAATAGTACCAGTTTGAAAAAATGTTGTATTTTCCTTGGAACTTTGACTATGGTAGAAAAATAAAATTATTGACTGTATAAGTAAAAGTATAAAAATGTAATGTATAAAAATGTAAAAGTATAAAAATAAAATTATTGAAAATTACTTTGACTATGGTATAAAAGTAAAATTTCAAAAAATAGTACCAGTTTGAAAAAATGTTGTATTTCCCATGAAACTTTGACTATGGTATTTGTCAATGAGAAAGTAGTTAAAAAAAAAAATAATGTTCAAGGAACTTCAGGGTCACATAGACGGTCTTTATGTTACGTTAAAGTATCCAAAATTTAAAAACGATCGATCAAATCGTCCTCAACTTATCTTGTACGTGGTTTACGAAATTTCATTTTTCGGAAAAACGCGTTTGAAGTTTACGATTTTTTAATTTCGCGACTAATGGTGACCGATTAATCTGCGATTCCAGGATCATAAAGGCCCTAAGCTTCCTCAAAACTATGGGCATCGGAAACAAATGTATCCATCAGAATGTGCATTGTACAGGAGGGGTCATCAGATAGTGGTGACGATTTTCTCGTAGGTAGAGTTGCTCCCATCATATCAAGGTCACCTTTGTTTCCATATATGGAGCGCTGTGTATTTGCGCCCACTATCTCATATCGGCAGCGGAGGCGAATACAATTACCTACAACCCAAGGTCATTCAAGGTCGTTAAAGGTCATTCGAGTTGCTTTCGTTTACAAAATGTGTTCGAATCGATCATCGCCGATAATGACCTTCAGTGACCTCTTATCGTAGGTCATTGTATTGGTTCCAACAGCCGTGATCAGATGGTAAACACAAAATCACAGCGTTCCATTTGAAAAAAAAACAACGGTGACCTTCGTATCTTGAATGAAACTCTGCCTAGAAAAAAATGTCCATCACCATCATTGGATGGTGATGAAGATTTTTTTGACCCCTTACGCACAATGCAACTTTTGTTAGGTACATTTTTTTCTGACCTTCGTAGTTTCGAAGATATCGAAGGTGCTAGTAGTTACTCGGACACCCGGTATGTAAACGTGCACTGGTGCAGGCAGAGGAGAGACCAGACCCTCTTAGGAATTCATGATTTGTAAGCCACAAATGATGGGGAACGCATCGTCAGTCCGCGAACGCGCATTCTCCGGGAGCTCATCTGATGGGACGAGGGCGCCCTTTGCATACGCACACGTGGTCCGTGCGCCATTCAATTTGTATACGAGCGGGATTTTCGAATGCACGCGAGAGTGCAAAACCGACGGTAGGTAGTTGGCGAGAGTCCTTCAGATTGGCGCTGGTCTCGTCTCCTCGAAATCCTTTCGATATGTGGACTTCGTCTCAATATATATATACAGGGTGTTTGGCGCATGGACTAACACTTTTTTGGGGGTGATTGGGGGGGGGGGGGGGGGCATTTGCTAATTTTTTCACCCTTAGGCCCTATGTCCTAACTGTCACGCTAATTGAGATACGATTTTTTTCGTTTTTTTTTAATTACCCGAAATTTCGGATTTAAATCGTCGTAACTTTTTTATTTGTGGTTGTAATAGCACGAAATAACTTTTGTTGTATTCTGAAATGTATGTTTATTATGAATAAATTATTGTTCGATACAATTAGTTTCAAGAAAGTCTCTTGAGCTTCCAGTCCATGTTCATATATTTTCACCAAAATGTAAAAATATATGAAAAATTTCGACTCTTAAATTCATTGCAAAAAAAAATTATTTGATTTGTTCTGACCACACAATGAATTATTTCTATGACATGTAGCATACCGTTGGAAAGGGTATGAACTAGAGAACTTTTTAAAACGAAGCTAAGTTCAAAATAGCTTTTAGTTTTTTTTTTTATAATGAATTTAGAAGTTGACATTTTTCGTACATTTACGTATTTTTAACTTTGGTGTTCGGAAGCTCATGCGTCATTTTCTTGAAACCAATTGTATTGAATAATAATTTATTTATAATAAACATACATTGCAGAATACAAAAAAAGTTATTTTGTCCTATTACAATAAAAATATTTAGTAAAAATAAAAAATAAAAAAAAACATTTTGTAAAAGTTGCTAAAATGAACCGATTTATGACGATTTTTGTGAAGAGTCTTGGTATTTTTGTGAAGAGTATTTTTGTGAAGAGTGCTTGGAAAAGTACGTCTTTGGAAAAGAATTTTCTTCAAATGACACTTAACAATGTAGAAAAGGTTTCAATAAATTTACTCTAACCCATATAGATGAAAAAAATTCGCAAAAAAGTGTTTTTTTTTCACGCTGAAACCCCTACCCTCCCCTAAAACGAGGTACCTCGTACGTAAAGATCGGACATTACGAATTTATCGCGCAAAATGTGTCTATATATTATAATAACATAATCGGCTCGCAGCGGCGGTGCGTGAATCGAGAGTGCGGAGGCGTCGATCGATGTGGCCGAACGCACGGGGAAAAGAGCCACTGTAAATTCAATTTACGTTTAGCTACGTGAGCAAAGCGTAAATAATAAAAGTGCAACATTCGGCGCGCTCGCGCCCCCGATCTCGCTTCGGGGCTGATATTTAACGCGGCACGCGGTGGTCCACTGTTCAATTTACGCCCGCGCGCAATTAAATGTATTCTGTATAATAATGACGTTGAATTTGTGAGGCTGCAGTAAATACACGGTAAACGAGAGAGCTGCAATTAATAACGATGGTGCAACACGCGCAACGAGTACGCGGTGGCTGTATGGAGGAACGGATACAAAGAAAAATAAAATCATATTTATCGAGCCTGCCCGCGGGCTCGCCTCGAGAAATAAAACGCGAATTTTTTTTTGCCAAAAATGACGTATTGCGTTTGACTATATACGCTCTAATCATTCGTTTTTCGAGAATTTTTTATGGATACCCGGTAAGAGAGACGGAAACGCGGTACTTTTTAGGGTAGAAAATGAATTTTTGACTGAAGCTAAATGGTTGCATACTGAAAGTAAGCGCAATAAAATGTTGCCCCTCAACTCGCTCCAACCCTAGGAAGGGGTTGAAAACTTAAAAATCGTCGTATCTCGATAATCAACAGCCTGATCGGAAAAGGTTTCGAACAAAAGTTGTTTGGAATAATAAAATTCGTATAAAGTTATCTGACGTCCAACGCCCTATCTTTGAAAATAGCGGCACAAAAACGATTCGAAAATTCGAGGTTGATGCGTGTGCGCATATTTTTGTGCCGCTATTTTCAAGGATACGGGATCGGACATCAGATAACTTTATATGTATTTTATTATTGCAAACAACTTTTGTTTCGAACATTTTTTGGTCGGGCTATTAATTATCGAGATATGGCGATTTTTAAGTTTCCCACCCCTATTTCTTAGGGTTGGGGCGAGTTGACGGGCAAAATTTTATTGGGGTTATTTTCAATTTGCAACCATCCGCCTGCAATCAAAATTTATCCTCAACGCTAAAAAGTGCTGGGTTTTCGTCTCTTTGACCGGACTACCATTGATAGAATGAAAATTTCGTCCAGGGGCCATCATCTTACATATCTTCGAGTATCTTTACAATTTCTTGTGAGGAAATAAGGGACGCTGACAAAAGTGGAGGCACCATTGTCTGACGGGGTTCTTCTGCCGGCAACATTACTGCGCCAATTCTTCATCAATTGTATTGGAATTTTTTTTAACTTTATAACAACACTTTACATCGAAGTACGTAGGGGATTTTTCAAATGTTGAAAATTTCTTTCCGATAATAATTATTTTCGACGATTTTTTTACCGAAGTCAACTTTTTCCAAACATGCACCATTTTATCAAAAACCGATGTTTTTCAATTTCCCTACGTTGGAAGACAAATATTATCTAGAACCCGAATTATTTTGAATTTTCTTTCCAGATGTAAAATTGGAGAACGTTTGTCACTCGCAGGACACTATCAGATAAAGATGATTCGCTTCATCCAACTTCGGCCCCGCCATATTGATACAATATCTTGTGGGAAAATTTGTAAATATATTTGAATATATCTTTTCATTCTACCACCTGGGTATCCGTGAAAAATTTTCAAAATTCACCTTTCCTTTCGGACTCTCGACTGGTAGTCCTCCTAAAGGCAGTATGCTAGTCTAGACATTCTTAAAAATCGATTTTGTTTTTGGTATGTTTTTAAAGTATATTCTCTTAAGTATACGTCCTCACAAGGAAATTTAAAAATTCCTAATACTTACGCCAACAAGTGAGACCAGAATAGGAAGTCGATGAAGGCACACTTCACGAGCTAGGAATGGCCTATTAAGGGAGACTTTGTCCTTGAAATTTTCAAAAAGATGTTAGCGGCTCAACATGAGCAGCTAGAAGAAGAGGAGGGATGCCTCTATGGACCAGGCATTGTCGATTAGCGGTAATTATAAACACATTTGTGTAAACACATTACAAAACTTTAAACGCGTTATTCTCGAAAACACGTTTTTAAAAATGGCTGACATTCTCCTGACCGCTGTAATTAACATATCGACCTGAAATTTGGAGAGCATACTCAGAAAATATGTCTTCACGGAATGACGGATCGTTTTTTCGATAGATACATTTTTGCATTTATTATTTATCTTTTTATGCGAAAAAAACGATTTTTTTTAAATTACCGCCATTTTCCGAAATTTGTACTAAAAGAAAAACCTATCCGTCATTCCATGACCAAAGGGTCACAGATTGATAATATACTTTGAATTTGTATTTCAGATCAACAAAGAGGTGGCAGTGATGGCAGCCGTTTACCTCCCACGATTTGAGGACCTGTTTTCGCGGAGCTGCAACGGTCGCCATTTTGGTTTTTCTTTTAAAAAAAAAATTCTTTCAACGTTCTGTATATCATGAATAAAAGTAAGAAAAAAACCGCACTCAAAAAGCTTTACTCGTTTCCTTTAAAAAAAATAAAATGTAAACACCTGAAATATGGCACTCCAAGGACAAAGTCTTCCTTAATATAACGCAGGTATAACATGCCATTATACTTGGATAGTTGCGGTTGTCTGAAATTGTATTCAAAACTATAAACCCGTTTTTCTCGAGACTACTATTTTTCAACCTGGTTGACATAAAATCTCGAGTTCTATTCAACCAATTGATTTCAAAATTGTTACACATCTTCAGTATAATCCCTTTATCGTCCCTACCTCGGGCATTGCGAAGTTATTCTTATTAATAATCGAGAAAAATAATACTCTGAAAAAAATAGGGTATAAAATTAACTTTTTATTTCAGATAGTCGCCATTCATTTTGTTTCTCTTTGGTACCTGTCGTAGTCGCATTCTTATTGATCAAGAAAAATGATTTCATTTCTGTTTCAAATAATTTCGAACTTTGAAATCACGTCATCTGCCTCAACGCTTTTTTTCACCATATTCAGAGGCCCATACATTTCTCAGTTATTTTTTGTGCAAGTTTTTGAAACATCAATAAAAAAATTGTACAAAATTAGATGTTAAGAATATTTTTTTATTTTTTTTTATCAAGCCCGTAAATAGATGGGAAATTTATTCTAGCCTAGAAAACTGCCTTAGGGCAAAATCATGATTTTTAAATAGAAACGAGGAAAATATTTGAACTGAGTTGCCAGATCAACTGGCCAGACTGCACCACGTCCGACTGACCTCCAGGGCTCACTTTCCGCTGAGGAGTTTCTTTTTCCTTCCTCAAACCAACACTTTCCGCCGTGACCCCGAAGAAAAAAAAATTTTTTTTGCACACGCATATGATATTTGTGCGAATGTGTGTACATACGACGGATTTGCGTGTACGTATGTATCGAAATGTTTGCGTACGGAGTGTGATAAGACGGTCGACTCGACTATCAGTGGAAGACTCGACCCTCGCGGGTACGCGATATCGCACGACCAGACTTTTCCCCGTCCCGAGATATATACTGCTTAATCGCACGCGCGCGCTCGCGTAAGTTATTCGCATTGTGTGCATCGTTCACCGGAAATCGTGGACTCTGGCGATCTATTGCATCCGCAACTTCTACGATGTGTTTCTGCATATTATATGCATAGGAACTTTCGAGCGCGCTTGCTTCGCGCGTGCGATAAACGCACTCGAATCACAATAAAAGCCGAGTGTGCGTTCACGCGTGTAAGCGCAATAAATTCTCTGCAACTATATCATATATGTGGGATATTCCACGCCATTTCAGCTAGCCCGCGACCCCGACCATTTTTGGTTTTCCTGATTTTTTTTCGTTAAATTGTACCCCATGAAAGGAATATCCTCACCTATTTTTAGATTTTCATCTCTTCTCTATCAGGAGTTATAATTTTTCAAATAATTTCGATTTGAGAAGTTTTGGAAACGTTTGAACGCTGATAATCCCTGAACTAATTAAAATATCGACAAATGGCACTATATATATTTTTTCATTTTAAAACATACTTTCGTTAAAAAATATGAAAAAATTATCAATTATCAATGTCAACGTTTTGGTTGCTTCTAGAGTGAATACAATTTTTTTTTAAAGATGATAGCCACCTTTGTATTTTTGGCAAAATTTCTCTAAAATAGAGTGATCCATGATTTTTAAGACTATTCTCATCGTCGGCCCATTTTTCCGTCTATTTTTTTTCGAATTAATAATATTTTTTTAAAACGATTTTTATCATTCGAGTGTCCAATAATGCTATTAATGATTTTGTAATTTTCAATTCGGCTTCGACAGGCCAAAAACGGTTAATTTTTTTAATTGTACTGCACTTGACAAAAAAGTGATTTCGATTAAAAAAAATGTTTTTCGCTAAATTCGGGTGATTGACTCCTTTTTATTTTTGGCAAAAAATTCTCTAAAATAGAGTGACCCATTCCATGATTTTTAAGACTATTCTCATCGTGGGCCCATTTTTCCTTCTATTTTTTTTCCGAATGAATCATTTTTGTAAACGATTTTTATCATTTTCATGTCCAATAATGCTATTAATGATGTTCAATTCGGCTTCGACAGGCCAGAAACGGTTTATTTTTTAATTGTACTGCATTTAACAAAAATAAGTGATTTCGATTTAAAAAAAAGTGTTTTTTGTTAAATTCAGCACAAATTAAAAATAAACCGTTTCAGGTCTGTCGAAGCCGAATTGGAAATCACAAAATCATTAATATCATTATTGGACATTAAAATTATAAAAAGGTCACCTATTAAAATGAAATAAAAATCTAAATATCTCCGATCACTACCAAATATTTGGTAGTGATCCGAGATATTTAGATTTGTATCATCGATACTGACCTTGAATGACCTTGAACGGCTTTGACCCCCTAATGTTTTTTTATGCGGCTTGAGGTGCTCCACAAGATGGTTGAAAAAAAATGTACCATTCCATTTAAAAAATTGGAGGTGACCTTCAGTGTGCGTCAGCACCTCCACCGAAATAAAAAAAAATTGGTCGAATTTGATGGCCTCCTTCACACCGTACAACTATTTTTATGTGACGTCGATAATTACCGAGTTTTTTCGGGTGGCAGAGATAAGAGGGACACTCTGTATATACATATATATATATATATATATATATATTTGCAAAGAGAATCCCGTTCAATATGGAATGTGCAGCGAGGTAAAGTGTGAAACCTGAACAAACTGAAGGGATATCGAATTTGGCGCTTGAGCGTGACGCAATCGAACTTGTGTAGATATATGTATATACGTATTGCATAGATAGAGCGATGTACAAGCGTGAGAGCCTTGAATTGACAGTGATTGGGCGTGCAAGAAACATCCGGTGGCGTTGCGAGACTCAGAATGTCTCACTCCCTCCCTGTCGCTCTGTCTGAAGGAATCGTATGAGCATATACACATATACGTATATACATATTAATGTAGCGTTGATTCTTGTGACTGTGACCGCAACTTTGCGGTTGTCAGGACGCTTTACTTGGTACATTTTCAACGTCCCGAAAAATCTTGAAAGACGTATCCCCATGCGTATAGCGTTCAAACAGTAGTCATTTTCGATTTACGATCGCATTTTCTCATTGGACGAACCATTTGTTAATAACAATGACTTCAGCGTGTTTATATTTTATGTACATTATATATATATATATATATATATATATATATAGTGTCCATCTTATCTCTGCCACCCGGAATAACTCGGTATATGTCGACGTCACAAAAAAATATTCCTGACAAAAGTTGTACGGTGTGAAGGGGGCCATCAAATGCGACCAATTTTTTTTTATTTCCGTAGAGGCGCTGACGTACAGTGAAGGTCACGTCCACTTTATTAAATGGAATTGTATATTTTTTTCAACCACCTCGTGAAACACCCAAAGCCGCATAAAAAACATTGGGGTTCAAAGTCGTTCAAGGTCATTCAAGGTCAGTACCGAACACCAATTAAAATGAATTACAAATCTAAATATCTCGGATCACTACCAAATATTTGGTAGTGATCCGAGATATTTAGATTAGTATCAACGATACTGACCTTGAATGACCTTGAACGAGTTTAACAGACTGATATTTTTTTATGCGGCTTCAGTTGCTCCCGAAGATGGTAGAAAAATGACTATTTCATTTAAAAAAGTGGAGGTGACCTTCACTGTGAGTCAGCACCTCCAGCGAAATAAAAAAAATCGGTCGCATTTGATGACCACACCCCCCTTGACACCGTACAACTTTTGTCGGGAATATTTTTTTGTGACGTTGATAATTACCGAGTTATTACCGGTGGCAGAGATAAGAGGGAGGCCCGGTATATACACACATACATACATATATACATATATATATATTCATATATATATGATTCTTTCCTTTATATAGTTATAGTGGGTAATGGCGAGTAATCCGCGATCGCGTCGCACAAGAACTGCAGAACAAATAGAGTTACGGTTGTACGATCGAAAATTGGTTTCAGAAAACACTTTAATTGATAGAAGCTTCGTCGAAGTAAGACTCATCGTCGAGAGGTGCTTATATAACCGATGGATGATAAGGCTAGTCTATTAGACTTCGCTGACCTGAAATCGTTCAGAATTGAAATTGGACGCTTCTCGTATACCAATGAGCGATAGGTAACCCACAATTTGCGGAGTTCACGAACTATTTGGAAATTTCGATGTGAGCGAAGAAAGACCAGAGAGTTGATATAACGGGGGGGGGGGGGGGGGGGGCGACGGAGAGTTAGAGAGAGAGAGATAGAGAGAGAGAGAGACAGAGAGAGAGAGAAAGAGAGATATCTGAGTTTCTGGCTCATATAATGAAATCTCATTGCCGAGAGCATCCAAAAAAGGACTTCGCCCAAAAACCCTTTCTCTGTTTGCCTTACTTTTGATTTTTAGACTTAGCTTAGACTTGAAATTTAAAAAATACGATTTTTGTATTGCATAGTTTCGGAGCCTAGGCTCTTAACTTTAAGGCGAGACACCACTGTGACGGGTACAAAAAACCGAGTTTTTTCTGCATTTTCTCAAAATATACGTATTCAAGCATTTGTGAACAAAATTTCAAGTTGAAGTACTAAAAATTGTCCAAGTTACCGACAATTTAGTGAGAGCAACCATTACCGTAGACTAAAACTTTTAATCGGGTTTTTTTTTTTAGAAACGACTTCTCTCGACTTGGCCGGAGTAATAATTCTAGGTATAGTTATCCGATTGTCACCTGAAAAAAAAAATCCGTCGTTGCAGCAGCTATCATAGTGCGTTTTTTTAACCCCCGAGTATAAGTAAAAAAATCGCCAAAATTACACTTTTTTCGAAACCCCGTAATTTTGTCTCCTTTTTTGCATAAGCATCTGTGTACAACGAGAACTACATTCATATGAATCATAAAACTTTTTGACTTTCATTTTTCAGGCCACCATTGACAAGTTATCGATCCGGCCGTTGAACCACGTTTTTTATACAGAGGCGCTCTATTATACCTCAATAACGTTGTTGATTTTATTTTTTTTTTAGAAAAAAAATTACGTGAAATAAGTTTCATGTATGCTCAATAACGTACCTTTTTTTTCCAAATCCCATATGAGTAATCAACATCGACGGAGAAACGGAATATCCACGGTCCCGAAGCCATGCTGTGTATATGATGGGATACGGAGGCGGTAGTGCCTTATGGTCCAGTAAAAGAGACGAAAACTCAGCACTTTTAGCGTAGAATGAGAATTTTTGACTGAAGCTAAATGGTTGCATACTGAAAGTAGCCCCAATGAAATGTTGCCCCTCAACTAGCCTGAACCCGAAGAAATAGGGGTTGAAAAGTAAAAAATCGCCGTATCTCGATAATTAATAGCCCGATGAAAAAATGTATTCAACAAAAGTTGTTGGGAATAATAAAATACGTATAAAGTTGCCTAACGTCCTATCTTTGAAAATAGCGACATAATAATATGTATAAAGTTGCCTAACGTCCCTATCTTTGAAAATAGCGACACTGTTCCATACATGGAATGCGTCGGAATAATAAATCGAATGACAAATGCTTTTTATCGTCAAAATATATGCATTTATTTAACGGAGACTTTGTCCTTGAAATTTAGCGGGAGATGTTAGCGGCTCAACATGAGTAGCTAGAAGAAGAGGAGGGATGCCTCTATGGACCAGGCATTGTCGATTAACGGTAATTATAAACACATTTGTGTAAACACATTACAAAACTTTAAACGCTTTTTTCTCGAAAACACGTTTTTAAAAATGGCTGACATTCTCCTGACCGCTGTAATTAACGTATCGACCTGAAATCTGGAGAGCGTACTCAGAAAATATGTCTTCACGGAATGACGGATCGTTTTTTCGATAGATACATTTTTGCATTTATTATTTATCTTTTTATGCGAAAGAAAACGCGAAAATTCGATTTTTTTTTAAATTGCCGCCATTTTCCGAAATTTGTACTAAACGAAAAACCCATCCGTCATTCCATGACCAAAGGGTCACAGATTGATAATATGCTTTGAATTTGTGTTTCAGATCAACAAAGAGGGATCAGTGATGTCAGCCGTTTACCTCCCACGATTTGAAGACCTGTTTTCGCGGAGCTGCAATGGCCGGCATTTTGGTTTTTTTTTTTCAGAAAAAATTTTTTTTTACCGTTCTGTATATCATGAATAAAAGCAAGAAAAAACCGCACTCAAAAAGCTTTACTCGTTTCCTTTAAAAAAAATCAAATGTAAACACCTGAAATATGGCACTCCAAGGACAAAGTCTCCCTTAACTGAACTCAACAGTACTCATATATTACTCTGTAGGATATATGAGAGGTGTCACGGTTTTTCTTGTCTTCGCATAGGCTAGGTTCTCATACAGCTTCACGATGACAGCCGCTTTTTGCTTGTCGGTGATGGCCCCGAAACAAAAACACGTCGCTAAAGACTCAATGCAGCTATCGAGGTGTTGGAAAATAGATTCGAATTTGAGGTTCTTCCACGTGACAAATTCAAAAATGATCTATAAATGAAACAAAAAGTCAAGACCAAATGTGGTCTTCAATTAACCGGTTAATCAATCGATGTCAAATCAACCAATGAGTTTCACGCGATGACCTAACCAAAGTGTAGGCCACTTAACCTAAGTTAAGTGTATCCCAATTAAGGGGAGGGTAGGGCTTTCAGCATGAAAAAAAACACTTTTTTGCGATTTTTTTTCATGTATATGAATAGAGTAAATTTATTGAAACCTTTTGTACATTGTTAAGTGTCATTTCAAGAACATTCCGTGAAATTTGTACGCGAAAATATCCACAAACAAGCCGATGCCGCGTTTTTCGCGAAACCACTTTTTCAAAGTCCTTGTTCACTGCCATTTGAAAACGAAATGACCGATTTATTTCAAACTTGGTACACACTTTCCACATATAAAATACCTCCCCCCAATGGTTAGTTTGATATTTTTTTTACATTGAGGGGGTTTTCCACCCCAAAAATGGCGGAATTTTTCGTGAAAAAGCACTTTTCACTTTACATGACCACCAAAAATTTAGAAATGAAAAAAAAATTATCAAAGACCGTTGGGGGGAGGATTTGATGATACTTTGACTAAATTTTAATGGTACTTGATTTCAGATAATTTCTAGCTGAGATACAGTAAACACCGCGAATCGTATTTTTCCTAAGGCGTTCTTGGAGAAGCTTTGTCACCGGCTTGTTTGTGGATATTTTTGCGTACAAATTTCACGGAATGTTCTTGAAATGACACTCAACAATGTACAAAAGGTTTCAATAAATTTACTCTATCCATATAAGATAAATGTCCCAATTATTGAACAGCTAAGGATCTGGGGGATTGAATTCGGTGAGAAGAAAATAAAAAATCAAGAAAAAACCATCCCTTTCAGGTTCAAATGATACTTTGATATCTATACTTTCGAAAAATCACCCTATAAATTATTTTTAAATGATTGCAAATTAAAAAAAAAAGAATAACAATGTGAAGCATGCAAATGTCCCAATTATTGAACACTGGAAGTGCCTATGTCCCTAATATTGAACAAACATGTCCCAGTTATTGAACACTCACGAGAATTCTTTTTTCGTTCTGAAAATATTATTTTGGGTACAATATTAAGAAATAAAAGCAAAATGAAACACTTAAATAATCTTTTGTTAATCATGTAGAAATACAAAAATATATATTTAGTCTCTTTTGACAGGTTTTTGGTTCATTCGCATTTGGTTTATTTTTGCTTTTCGAGTCGAACTTTATTTTATTTTTATTTTCAGCATCCTCGTTTTTATGGTCTGTTTTGTTTGATTTTGTCGCAGCTTGGCTCCCTGATATATCGTAGAGCAAAAAGTATTGAACAGTACATTCGTATTTTTAGGTTACATTTAGGTTATATTCTCTTTTTACTTTCCTTTTTATGTTTATTGCGCGAAAATACAAATAAAAAATATATTTGATGATCTTAGAGTTATTATTTAAAGAATAAAGGTGAGTTTATTCAGGAACTTAGAGCTTTTGTTTGAATAAATCCGATTCACACGATCTGTCACACGTTAACTGTCTCGATGTGTTGATGGGTTCAATGACGCCATCTTGGAGAATTCGAGTGTTCAATAATTCGGACACACTGCATTTTCTATGTCCCAATGATCTAACACCGTATTTTTTTTAACAAATAATGAAATAATTTTTTTTTATAAAAATTGTTATTTGTAAGAAATTTTCTGAGGAACCTGAAACGCCTTTACTTTTTGAGATGCGACAGTTTTTGAATTTTTTATACCTTTACGCATGAAGCGGCGCGTCTTAGCAAAAACGATAAGCAGTTACCACGAGACGTCAAATCGCGTCAACTTTGCTGATTAAATAATATTTGCTCTATTAATTAAAGCTTTTTTTTTACACATGTAAGGTAACATTTCGATAGCTAAAGTTCCATATATGTAATGAAATTTTTATAAATACGTAAATGCATGCAGGTGAATGAGAAATAATAAAAATACAAGATAGTGTTCTATAATTGGGATCTGTTCAATAATTGGGACATTTACCTTCCGAAAAAAAATTCGGAAAAAAGTGTTTTTTTTCACTCTGAAACCCCTGCCCTCTCGTTAACGCAATACGTATTACCAAATGCATAAGTGTGTAGAATCAACATGGCAGCGCGTCTCTAGCCTTTATGTTGTGTTACTTCTACATACTTCAAACATACGTCAAACACTACTAGTTTTTGCAGTGCACCCCCCGCAAATTTCACCTTCGCCTTCCGCACTCCCGATTCGTTACTCCATCTTGCCATTCCCCAGCTTCGACACCCTGCCCCAAGGGTGCATTTCGCCATTTTGGTTCGTTAGGGGTGTCGCCCCGTGTATAGGCAAGCGACGAACACGATGACGAGCCCCGAAGCTGCGCGAGTCCCGCTCGCGTTGAACTTTCGCGCGGTAAATCCAAGTTTGCTTGTTCTCCGCACGCTGCACATTCGCGGCTCGTACACACGGATTGGGAGGGGGGAGGGGGGGGGGGGTCGTCCATAACGAAGGACACTCCGATGCCCTACACCAACCCGTGTACCCAGTTTATTCACACAGCACACAGTATGCGCTCTGAGTTACGTAAGTGCGCGGCGGATTCGAATTTGAATTTAACCCGGGACGTCCCGCATGAATTCGGTGTTCGAGATACCCATCTCTCGTTTTCGTGATCCCTTTATTCGCATACATACACATGCATTCATATACATATGTATTCGTATCCATCTCGCGCTCACTCCGGGCGCAATGCTTCGGGGAAAACTAACTTTGCATTCAATGGGCCCACTATATAGTGGAGAATGATGCTCGCCTGCATATACATATATACAGGGTGGCCCGAAAAGTAACGTCCGAAAGAAAAATCTGGACGCCTCGTATCAATAACCACCCGAATCACAATATTCTACGATCTTTTTTTCATTTTTCGAGAAAAAAGCATTGAACATTTGTTTTAACCTTCCTGCAGCATAGGATTTAATGCTTTTCCTCTTTTGTGTATATATACTTTCCTCTCGAAAGTTTTTCAAAGCAATTGGGAGTCGTTTATACTGGTATAAGTATTTTTTGCTTATCATTTAAACGTCAGTGATTGATCCTCTCGAAACGTTTTTTTTTCAACTTTTGATAAAAACCTAAGGCATTCACGTTAGTGTAGCGTTGGTAATTTATTCATTGCTTAAGGGGGAATGCCAATGTGACACTTTCAAAAAATCGATTTTTTTGTCTTTTTTGATAGTTTATACTTTTAAGAATATCCTGTAAAAATTTCAAGGTCGTATCTATTTTATCTTGCAAAAATCGATAGTTAAATCGTTAAACGCGTTTTTCTCGAATTGAGATTTTTCAAATTTGCCGACGTAACTCAAAGAGCAATTATCCGATTGACTTGAAATTTAAACTGAGTACTCTTGAATATATTTACTCTACAATGACGTAGGATATTTTTGATTGGATGAAAATCGACGATTTGGCATTGAAAAAAACGACCATTTTATGGGCAAGAAAACAGACGTTTTTTTTTCACAACTACACCATTTTCTTAGTTTTTTATATTTTTCGAAAATCCTACGTCATTGTATAGGAAATACCTCCCAGTGTAACGACATTTTTTCCTTTTTCGGATTCAGCTACTCAATCGGACGGAATCACGTCAGCAGTGGCGGAACTTTTTTTTGGCGCCTCCGCACGCAGCGCATAAGTCGGTTGGATCTCAATATTTTTCTATGAAAAAAAAAATTATAATATAGGTCAATTATAGCCAAATATATTCTTAATTTTCCGAAATACATAATTGAGTACTTCCCTTACAAAAAATTCCCGAAAATTACCCAAATTTTCAGCCTTCACACTGGTATAGCCCCTTGCAGTGCAATTCACAACGATAACAGAAGTGTAAAAAATTGCGGGGAACTTACACACGTACACAAAAGAGAAGAATAAAAAAAAATGCTTTTTTCTCCAACAGTAAAAAAGATCGTAGAAAATACTTGTGGCGATTCGAATAGTAATTAATCAATTTAATTTATTGATCAATTATAGAATTGTTCAATTTGTTCAATGATTATGGATACTTGGCATCTGGATTTTCCATTTGGACGAGACTTTTTAACCATCCTCTATATATATATATATATATATATATATATGGGTGTGTGTAGGCGACCGGGTATGCAGCCGCACCGTACACGGTTTCCAAGCGAACAAGCCAGAGACGCGGGAGCTCGGCTAACTCGTTACCCTAAGTGACCCGCTTCCCTCGATTCGCTAGTTTATTAACTAAAAGTTGGATACGCGGGCGCGTGTGTGTGTGTGTGGCAACCCTCTCTCTGGACCCCCGTTCTTCTTGTGCACTCATAGCTTTCGCGTTCTCTCGCGTGTATGTGGCGGAGTGCCCGAGAGTATTTTGATGGGTCACACGACGAGAGGGCACAATCGTATGAATGTGCCTTGTCAAAAGCGCGGAGAGGTGGGTTTAAGTGTACATACGGAGTGTTAGGAAGGTCGATGCAAAGCCTTAAGGGGGTGGTAGGTCACCTCGTTAGGAACATATCTAACCTGGGTTACTCTAGTCCAAAGTCTAAGGATTTCGAGTTATCATGGTAAGTATGAATTTTGGAAAATTTCCCAAAAGTAGGTACTAACTCGTTCATAATGTTCAAACAGACAGCAATTGGTAACTAAAAACTTATTTGCGTATTGCTTAGTGTGTATTCAATCGACAAGCACCAATACAATCATCCGTATCCACACAACTAAGTAAATGGAACGTGTTGAATAATTAAAAAATTGTCGACAAATAAAATGACATCTTATGTGAATGGTATTTTTTTAAAAATAGCATTAACGTAAGACGTAAACGAGTTAGTACCTAATTTTGGGAAATTTTCCAAAAATCATACCATGATTACTCGAAATCGTTAGACTTTGGATTAAGGTAACCTTGGTTCGATATGTTCCTAGCGAGGTGACCTACCACCCCCTTGAGGCTTTGCATCGACCTTTCTAACACCCTGTGTGTGTGTGTGTGTGTGTGAGTTTGTGTGTGTGTGTGTGTGTGTGTGTGTGTGTGTGTGTGTGTGTGTGTGTGTGTGTGTGTGTGTGTGTGTGTGCATAGTTTTAATGGGTGAAACGCACCCTCGAAAATAGGGGTGTTTTTCGTTTTTCGTCGATAACGTTATCACTCCCATCTCCAATGTATAGAAAACAAAACAAAACATTGTCGCAATTTGAATTTTTTAAATATCTCGTAATGTTAAAACGTTATCGACGAAAAACGAAAAACATCCCCATTTTTGAGGGTGCGTTTCACCTCTTAAAACCGTTTTTCCGCAGATAAAAAATACGTGTTTTTTGGTTTTTGATACTTTTCCACATAAAAAAGTTTCAACAAAATCGGAGGAGGACACCAAATTGATGTTCCTTGTCAGTGGTCAGAGCAGTCGACCGGCAATCGAAGGGTCCCGGGTTCGAAACCCGGACCAGTAGCGCACCTCATGTTTCCTCGGATATCTCTCTTCGAGTTTTTTCGGGGAGTTACAATATATATATATATATATATATATATATATATATATATACACACATATACATATACATATACATACATACATACATACATACATACATACATACATACATACATTCATACATATATATATATGATATATATATATCTTAGGGTGATTTGTTTCAGGGTAACTTTTTTTCTGACCCATCGTGCCCGAAAACCTTTAGTTGGTTCCCAAAAACGAAGTTTCTTGAAAAGGGGGTGTTGTCAAAAAATATTTAGAGGTCGCGAATCAAAATTGAAGGTTTCCCATTTGATGAGCATTGAAAAAAATGTTCTTCTCATTATTAGTGTTACCATTCCGCGAATTTTGATATCGCGATATTTTCCAAGTGGGTTCTCATAGGAAATATGATACTTTACAATAAAGTTCATTGAGCCATGTCCGTGAATTGAACCGTTTCAGCGGTATCATTATTTCAAGTGAATATTGTATGAAAATATCTATTCAAACGGCTTTAACGCCTAAGCTATTAGATATATCGAAAAAAATTCAAATGAGAACTATGTAGAGAAAGTAATTTGCTACAAAAAAGTCTTATAAGCCGAGCCCCTAAATTCAACTCTTTCTCAGCTATAGGTGGATGAAGTAAAATAAATAGATTTTTTTTGTTTAAAAAAAAATCTATTTATTTTACTTCATCCACCTATAGCTGAGAAAGAGTTGAATTTTCGGGCTCGGCTTATGAGACTTTTTTTGTAGAAAATTACTTTCTCTACAAAGTTCTCATGTGAATTTTTTTCGATATATCTAATAGCTTAGGCGTTACAATCGTTTGAATAGATATTTTGCACAATATTCAATTGAAATAATGATGCCGCTGAAACGGTTGAATTTACGGCCATGGCTCAATGAACTTTATTGTGGAGTATCATATTTCCTACGAGAACCCACTTGGAAAATATCGCGATATCAAAATTCACGGAATGGTAACACTAATAATGAGAAAAAACATTTTTTTCAATGTTAATCAAATGGGAAAGCTTCAATTTTAATTCGCCACCTCTAAATATTTTTTGACAACACTTCGTTTTTGGGTACCAACTAAAACTTCGTTTTTGGGTACCAACTAAAGGTTTTCGAGCACGATGAGTAAAAAAAAAAGTTGCCCTGAAACGAATCACCCTAATATATATATATATATATAGCACCCTATTTTCACCCCTATGTTTTGAGGGTGCGTTTTACCCCTTAAGACCGTTTTTCCGCAGTTAAAAAAAATACCTGTCTCTCAGTTTTTGACACTCTTCCACATTAAAAAGTTTCAACAAAATCGGAGGAAGACACCAAAGTGATGTTCCTTGTGAGCTACGCCAGCCCGCTTACCTCACCGTTCTCTGATAGTCTCAATATTCGTAACGCAACGTTACAATTTATATATACATATATATATATATATATATATATATATATATATATTTATTTATCAATTTATTCATCGATATAGAAGTTCCGGAAATAAACGAGCACCCATTTTATGGATGGTAGATTGTATTTTTAGGTGTCCTTAGGTATTTTCGGACTAAACGAAGCTGGTATGGCTGAAATACGACGTTGAGACCTTATCGAAATTTTTTTGAAATTTTGTCCATGTATTTGTCTCGAGTAACGTCGGCGTAAAAACAGCTGAAGCTTTTGTTGGTACCATTACATTGAAGACGTTCGTTGTTTTAAAAAATTGGATTTTTTTTTCAATCAAAGTTTGCCATTTTCGTAAATTTCCAAATTTCCAAAATGTATCATGTCATTCGAAAGGTTTATTATTATACTAAAAGTAAATTTTGTTATTTTTCATGTTAGATGATCCTAGTTGCCTGATTCACCCACTCCGACTGGTCACGGCAGCACTTTGTTTAAATAATAATAACTTCATAGTTTATCAATATTTGTGAATAAAAAAAACCTCTAGCTTGGCTACACAATGTATTGATTGTGTAAAATTTCCCAACCTCGCGATACGAATATTCTCGTCGGAAAAAAAAAATTGAAAATCCCCCGGTTTTTTGGGGCATACGATAGACTCGTTTATCAAATATGATCCTAGAGTCCATTCCGAACATACCCATCAACCAAATTCTCGACATACGCGCGAGCGAATCCGCGTGTAAAAGCTAGTATATAAATAAATAATAATATATGCCCGAAGGTGATTTCCGAGCACTCAACTTTGAGGACCTTCCTCAAAACACCCAAATGTCCCCATACTCAACGTTACTTAGATACAACGACCTCAAAATATTCTTCCTCCATACGCTAAATACGCGCATACTACATTCGGCAAAATGAAGTAGCTACCTCGCCGTTTACTTTGCATTGCCCTTTGAATTTTTTATTTTGTCCAGTACCGTATGTACACGTCTTGAATGATGAAAATAGCTGCGGGACTATTTATAGTGGATATTTCCGTGCATGTTGACCGACCGGAACGAGTTTTCCCACGGAGTACATACTTGCAAAATTCAGAAGCACATGTGTGCGGATATACATAGAAGTCGACGGATCCCTGGTTACCGAGCAATCGAATAAATATTTTCTTTGTTAAACGCAAGTCAGTGGTGACTCGAGAGCGCGCTGGCCTCGTCGATTAAAAAAGAACGCTGGTAAAATACTCCTCGGAGTCAGCGGAAAACCACGTTTTAAACATATCGGTTAAAAAAAAACCATTAGCAAAACAAACAGCGGTAAGTTTTCGAAATGTTTATTGATTAACAAAAGCAATGAATTAATCGGCGATATGGACGTCATCTCATTCGAAAGAGGGACGAAAAAAAGTAATGGACCATCAGAGTTACATTTTCGAAAGCAGCCTAAGAATGGATGGAGTATCCGTGCATTATACAAGGCATCCCTTAAGGACATTGCTCAGCTATCGCGAAATAGTAAGAACTTGCTGAAAGGCCATAGCCGGGTAAGTAGGGACAAATTGCCCCCGCGTTTTCTCCAGCGGAATTAGGAGTATATTCTGAGGAATAAAAAAAAAAAAATTCTGAAATTTTCATCCCTGTCAACGCAATGGTTTTGGAAAAATGAATTTTTTTTAATAAAAAAAAATTCCGGAAACGATTCAGTGGATCGATTCGATTTTTTTGGTACTTGTTACGATCAAACGTATTGCGAAATAAAATTATAGAACATCTTGCGAAAGATTAAGGTTTGAAAAAAAATAATGTTCCTTGTTTTATTTTTTTACTATAATCCACTTGGGGTACAAAAACGAAATTTTTTTCATATAATCTTTGGGCACCTTATTAGATTATATAATTTTTTCAAAATGATCGGTTTGGTACGCCACAGTGAAAAAAAAAGAAACAGACTTTATTGATATATTTTAGTTATATATCTATATAACTAAAATATATCAATAAAGTTATATAGATATATAACTAAAATATATCAATAAAGTGTGTTTCTTTTTTTCACTGTGGCGTACCAAACCGAACATTTTGAAAAAATTATATAATCTAATAAGGTGCCCAAAGATTATACGAAAAAATTTTCGCTATTGTACCCCAAGTGGATTATAGTAAAAAATAATAAAACAAGGAACATTATTTTTTTTTCAAACCTTAATCTTTTGCAAGATGTTCTATAATTTTATTTCGTAAGACGTTTGATCGGAACAAGTGATAAAAAAAAAATCAAATCGATCCACTGTACCGTTTCCGGAAGAAAAAAATGTCTATTTAAAAAAAATCATTTTTCCAAAACCATTGCGTTGACGGGCATGAAATTTTCAGAAAATTTGTTTTTTTTTATACCTCAGAATATAGTCCAAATTTTGCTGGAAAAAATGCGGGGGCAATTTTTCCCTACTTACCCGGCTATGGCCTTTGTTGAGGATATTTGCGAACAGGTGTTACGACTCCGTGTAAAATTTCAAGAACTTCGTCTGCGTGATTGTTGAGCAATTAATTATTGAAGTTGAGCTCTTATACACGGGCGACATAGCAAAAGTTTCATGACAACTCTAATACGACTGTCGCGAAATAATAAAAATAGTAAGAATTGAATAGAAATAGGCGGAAAAAATTCTTGAGATTTTTATGAATAATTTCAACGAAGAGTACAGCGTTTTGTCTGTCTCGTTATCGAGATATTCGTGAAATAAAACAGGAAATTTCAGCTGATTCGCGTAAAACGATAAAGCGCCGTACGACACGTGGCAACGCTGCTGTCAAGTCGGCCATTTTGAATAGGCGCGAAAATTTGAAACGCACGAACTATCGCTTCCTTGCTATAAGTTTCTTACCGCGGTTTCACAAAGGGTATTTAAACATTTTGAATCATTCTTTGCAGAAGCTGCAGTGCATGTGTTTCGACGTAACCTTCAAATCAATTACCCATCGTCCCTCGACTGCGCATTCATTTTCCGGCTGAACTATTTCTTTTTCGCCGCTTTTCAGATTGTACTTGCTCCAACCGTCGATTGTACGGTTTTTCGGTTTGCATTTGTCCCTTCGATGTTTTCATTTTCGCCACCAGTTACTGAGAACTAATTTGCGCGTTTGCCACATTTCGACTTGGTTAATAACTTACACGCGATGTAAATAAGCAAAGACGATTAACGACATTTTTTAACAGTGAATTATATGCATTCCCCATATTTATTAGCCGAAATTGATTTATTTTACGTGACCGAAAATTTGCTTATTCGGGATTGGCTGCCGTTAGAGGCGCCTGTGTTTAAGCATGCGTTCCCCTCTTGCCGCCTGCCCCGCAAAGACACTGAACAGTATCCTTAAGGGCGGGGTAAAGTATTTGAATTTTTTTTTTCATTTTTGTTTAATTTTTCAAATGAATGCATAATATATCAAGAATATTGTGTTAAAATTTCAAGTCGATCGGAGTAAAGTTGACGAAGTTATGAGTATTTGAGCGTCTATTGCTCCATGCCGTTCTCTTCTCTTCTGCATTTTTCAAACCGTTTTTCTGAGACTTGTCATATTTGAAGTCCGTGTGCACGATAACTCAAAATCTACTGGACCGATCGCTTTGAAATTTTGCACAGTACTTCTTCACATAATTCACCAGGTATTGTCGAGAGCTTTTTTGTTTTTTTTTAATAATTACTAATTTTTCAACAACAAATTAGCCGATTTTTTTTAGCTAAAATCGGGTTTTTGGCTCCCAAGTGCTACGAAAAATCGAAAAATCGAAAAAAAAAAATCCTCCCGTCATTACCTCGAGAAACATCTCCTTTAACAAATGCATTTTGATTTTTTTGTTTCAAATGATTCTGTTGCGAGTTATGGTGCACACCGCAAACCAATTTTTTTTCGAGGCGCCTCCGGGGTTTAATTTTCACTCGCTCAATTTTGAATATTTTGCAATGCAAATTTAGGAGAATGTTGTTCAAATGTTACTTTATTATATGTAAATTTTTCAATAAACGAACACTATTCGTTACGCAAAAAAAAAATCTTAAAAACATGCCTTTTTTTCGCCGAATTAACTTTACCCCGCCGTTAATCCAAGGTCATTGTTGCTTTCGCTTAATGAAATAACAAAGCAGCAGCGGCAAAAAAGCAAAAGAAAAATGCCCGTCCTTATTTTGATATAATTATTACTATTTGAAACGATAATTTTATTAATATAGGACACTAAATGGTGTCCCGCCTTAAGGGGAAGAAGACAAGCAAATGTTTTCAATTGAATCTTTTTATTTAAGACGACTTTTGAAATATCCGAAAATAATTGTGGATAAAAAATTCCACACTGTTAGTTTTAAGTCTTGCTTGCCACACTTCTGTAGAATACACGTCATCAATACATTTTCGCATGAGAAAACAAAGTGGTGGGGTTGTTTCGAACACCAAAGTGACAACTAAGAGTTAACATTATTATTAAGAATATTATTATTGAATTATACTATAAATAAATATTAAAATTAACGAATGAAAGAATAACCTTCTTGAATTATACTTTAAAGAAAATATTACAATCAAAAATTAATATTATTATTAATATATACTAAGAAAGAATATTCAATATTCGATCTACTTCAAAATTTATTCATTCACAGTGTCGGCCCATTTTCAATATTTTTATCACCCAACAATACCTAACCGGATCTCAATTCATGCGATGTATTTTCCACATATAATTTAATTCGTAACATTTTACTCACATCAGATTTATATTTATTACATTTTCTTTGCACAATATTTTTCGGAGAACTTTTCAATTCAATTCTTTCGTATTACCATTTTGTTTATTGAATTTGCATCTATCGAGGGATAATTCGACCGGGGCCAGTAAAATATTTATTTTCAGAGTCGAAGTTCGCCAAAATAATTTTCCCATGCGTCCTCCTCCATCCGGCGAAATAAATAATTTTCCACGATCCTGTGTACGAATGCGCTTCATCGCTCATGAATAAAGCATGCCCGATATATACCGCGGTAATTCGATATCCCAGACGCTTCCAAATGTTCGTATCTTTTTTTCCACCTCCGCCTCTCCTCCACCCCTCCCGCTGTGCTTGATACTCGCGTGCTTTTGGTTCGCGTGTATCGCGTCGAAAAATCGGGATGAACGATGACGGGCGCGAGAGTATGAAAGTTAATATTGTGTGTGTATAATATATATATAGCCACCATATAAACTACATTCTGGTGCTATCGGAAACAACGATAACAGGCGATCGAGCTTGTAATTTTTGTGTAAATATTTATACGCCTCCTGTATACGCTACTACGTGTTTTTTTTTTATCATTTTCTTTCCCCCTTCATTTTTTCGTCGACTGAGCAAATGTATCGATGATGAGCGTGAAGTATACAAGAGTGGAAAATAGCGAAACCGTTTCAGCCCCTCATTGTATACATTTTTGTTTAAACATATTTAATTTTGCTTGTCATGATTGTTATTACTACTGTTATTATTAATATTTGAATTGCTGTTATTATTATTATTATTATTATTGACCTTTTTCTGTTGTTATTCTCAATGTTATTGTTATCGTAATAATTATTTTGAACAGAGGTTTATGGTCCTGATATTATTGATCACTGGCGTATTTATCACGATCTCTGTGTTCTTGACTGAGGAATCTTCTCACTTTAGACGCTAAAAAAGACTATTTTCATCAATTTTTTTGTTAGGTTTGTATTATAGATATTGATATAAAAGTTGTTGTACTATTTTCTATTTTCATGAATTTTTTTTTCATAGGTTTATATTATAGATATTAATATAAAAGTTGTTACACTTAATAAATACACTTTCAAAATACATTTAAAAAAAATATATTCAGTCAAGTCACTATTTATAGACGAAAATGGTAGATTGAAAAATGTCTTAAACAATGATAGGTCTGCGCTGTTGATGAAATCTCGGAGATGGATCATCCGAAACAAAAAATCGAACGGTTTTAGATTCAATATGTTAATGGGTATAGCGTATATCATGCGATTTTTTATATACGCAAAAATAACAAAATGGCGGACATTTTTCGAAGAACAAAAAAAAACGTTTTTTTTCACCGTTTTTGGAAAAAAAATAGTAAATATAAAAATTTAAAATACCCTTGATATGCGCTATAGCTATAGTTGTAAAGAATATGTGGTTAAAATTTCATAAGGATCGGTTCAGTAATTTCGAAGATTTTATCGACAAGCCGTCGAAAAACGTTGTTTCGAGAAAAATGCGTTTACAGTTTGTTTGGGTTACATAAATACACAAAACATTTTTTTTAATGTATTTCGAAAGTGTATTAATTAAATTAAGTGCAACAGCTTTTGTATCAATATCTATATCACAAAGCGATCATGAAAATTGACGAAAATAGCCTTTTTTAACCTCTAAAGTGAGAAGAGCTCTTAACGTCGTTCATGGCCATCAGTGGGCAAAATTCTGTCGAGTCTGTACTTTGGGTTTTGATATTTTGCATAATGATGGAAATTAATTTTTTTGGATAATTGCATCGTAGCGTATTACACGAGAGGAGAAAAATAAGCGAACGAAGCTGTGTACATATTAGTCCAGTCGAAATAGGATTTCACCTGGAATTAATTCCGGGCTTCGATTTTCTTTTTTTTTAAACTTAGGGAGGGGTGGTTGGTAGTGTAAATCTCGATTTTCGGGAAAATCCCACTGGTGCGTGTGCCGCCATCTTGATTTAAAGAGGGATTTTTTTTTGTTTTTCGAATAACTCGCTTATTTTCAGCCTTAGAGTGAAAATAATGGTATTCAAAGTTACGGGAAATGTAATTCCCCACAAGTTTGGCGATGTACAAGATCTGGATGTACATATCGCGAAAAACGTTTGAGTGATTTTCGTAGCTGAATTTGTGAAATAAAAGTTCAGGCTACTAAACTTTCGTCGCGTTCGAACGATACAAACTTCAGTATGATCTTATTCATACCTATCCGAATCACCCCCACGTGTGTGGTACGATATTGTATTACTTTTAAAAAAGAAGCATTTTTTTTATTGTTCCCTTTTGTGTATGTACATTCCCCGCAATTTTTTTACTTGTGGTGTCGCTATAGAGTGCACTGTTGGGCAATAAATAAATTACTAACTGAACACTAAAATAAATGCCATCGATTTTGTTCAAATGTTAGAAAAATGGATTTGAGATGGTCAGTCACAAATGTTTCGTTAAAAAAAAAAAAACTAACACTCGTCCAAACGACTTCCAGTTCGTTTTGAAAACTTTTTAGAGGAAGGTACGTTCACGAAGGAGATTTAAAAAAAGACCTATCCTACAGGAAAGCTCGAAAAGCAATTGAAAAATGTTTCTTCTCGAAAAATAAAAAGGAGCGCAGCCATATCAAAAAGGGGCATCTAGATTTTTCTTTTGGACGTCACTTTTTGGACCATTCGGTATATATATATATACACACAAGGTGGCCAAAAAGTGACGTCCAAAAGGAAAATTATATATATACCAGGTGTGTAAGTATGAAACCGGAATTTTTGTACAGAAAAAACACGTTTATTGTAATGATATGATACAAAGTATCATATCATTACCGTAGGTACATCCGCCAGTTGTTGTTGTGTTTGAGCGTCGTCTTCGTCCAACAAGGCTTGCGGGTCAGCGCCTTCAAACTTTTTCGGTGGTCTTCCACGTTCTTCGTTCCTCACGTCAAAATCGCCACTTTTGAACCGTTTGAACCACTCGAAACACTGTGTTTTACCGAGAGCATGCTCACCAAACGCCTTCACAAGCATTTGATGCGATTCCGCTGCGGTTTTCTTCAGATGAAAACAGAAAAGTAGTGCTGTCGGCAAATCGTAATTTGTTGGCACAAAACTCGACATGTTTATCTCTAATAAACTAATGCTACTGAATGAAACTCGTGATATTGTGAGTTGGAAATCGTTGTCGGATATCAATACAATAACAAGACACCGCTGACGTGATGTGTCGGTAACTGCATCGACATCTAGCGCCACCTATGGGCAAATTCCGGTTTCATACTTACACACCTGGTATATATATATATATATATATATATATATATACATATATATATATATTTATATAATGATTAATTAGAAAAGAGATTTATTATATTGCTTACGAGGAACATCACTGAAGTGCCCTCCGTCGATTTTGTTGACACTAAAATGTAAAGTGAAGAAAAATCCACTATAGAAGTTTTAAAAAAATATTAAATTGAGGGGCGATACCTTTGGACCTTTCTTTGAGGTGTGGATTGCTCCCTTGGAATCGTTTTGCCACCGATATAATAAAATACGTTTCCAATAGTTTTTGATGCTCAATTACATGTGTGAGTTTCAACAAAATCGAAGGCGGACACTTAAGGGATGTTGTCAGTTGGTGGAATAAGCAGTCCAGTATGATCAAAATTATTGCCTCCTGCCTTGTATTTATTTGTTTCGGAATTTTCCCTCCGCACATATTTTCAGGCGCACGCAATTACAACGCATTCCCCTATCCCTCCCCTCTGCGCTGCCTTTCCGCTGTAGCGCGCACCTGATTGGCTATTCATTTTAATTCATAATTAATTATTTATACGTCTGATCAAAAAATGATTGAGGACTTTTCGTCTCAGAATTTGTTTTCCTACCAGATGCTAGAAGGGCGTACGTTACTTCCGGGACACCCTATATATATATATATATATATATAATGCAAATGAATAACATCAATATTTTGAATTTTGAATTTCAATGCCGTGGTAAATGTGGTAGATCGGGAGTAAAAAGCTCCGGCGAAAAAAAGCAACACACGACTCACCTGGCCAGAGGACTGCTGGTGATGTAGTGGGTGTAGTAGAAGGTGCTGGCAATGGAAACGAGTAGAAGGGCGGCGACGCATCTCTTGACCGTGGCCTGTTTCACAACGCAACGAGGCCCGAACAAACCAAAAAGACGCACGCTTGCCTCGCCACTCGGGATCTTCATCTCAAAATATTTCTGTCGTTTTTGTTGTTGTTGCTTTTGCAATCTTCCTCGATGGCGATAAAAATCGATTGGGCTCCGACGTCTGGATGGTCGAGGGATCGTTCCTACTATATGTGCTTTCTGCCTTTCTCCCCTATTATGCTACAGGATTTTTTTTATGACAAACCCTTCGTTCATTTTCTTGTGCCCTTTTCTCTTTTTCTGCCAGGGCGTACTTTTTTGTACCAGGTCTCTTCCCCCCCTCTTTCTCTTCCTTATAACAATATATATATATTTTTTTATAGTGAACCCTTCGTTCGTTAAATTGTGCCCTTTTCTTTTTTTGCCGGGGCGTACTTTTTTATACCAGGTGTCTCTCTCTCTTGCTTCCTCTCTCTCTTACTCTCTCTCTCTTCGTATGACACTCGAACGCGATCGTCGCCTCTTCACTCATCGCCGCACGATAATCCACCGTGTGTATTTACAAGTGCAGCCACCCCTCTTTCTCTCCCTCTCTCTCTCTCTCTCTCTCTCTCTCTCATCGAACTCTCAATCAGGTACGATCATCGAGACAATTTTTTACAAGCGACTCTTCTCTTTCTCGCTTTCGATCTTTTTCTTTTCCTACGAGTCACGCGCTTGCGAGTCCGCGAAAAAAAAAAAACTTACGCGACGGCTCGTTTGAGTTTTCGATCGTTTCGAAAAAAATGACGATTACAGTTCATCCGGGCGAGGCTCGTTCTTCCCCGTCGCGTTCGCACGTCGCGCGTTCCATTATTTTTCGTGCCTCGATTTAACGCCGGTGCGAAGATCATTGCGAATGTTTCGAGAGCAGCGAATCCGCGAGGATTGTCGATGGTGATCAATGACCTCGTCGATAGGCATTCGTTTTTTTCTTCACAATTCTTGAAGCTCCTTTCTCGAGAGAGAGAGCTGCAATTCGTGCAAATAATAACGAAAAACAATATTGTTTAAAAAAAGAAAAATCGAAAATACAAAAAAGGCATCAAAAAGTGGAAAAACATGAAAATTTGACGAGAGGAAAAAAAACGTTTTTTTTTACGTTTGTCCTTTTTTCATTTCTGTTTTATTTTTCTTTTTTTTTTGGGTTTATATAAGACCCGTGATCGTTTTTTCTATAATCATCGTATTCTCATTGAAAAAAATGTTTGTCGAGGTTCTCCTTTTTTTTTACACAAAAAAGTTAAACTTTTATTCGTCGGGAGGATTAAATTGCTCGGAAATCCGCGAACTCTGCCGCACTTTCCGTGCTCGGAGACGCAACGTAGATGTGTAAAAAAAATGACAATGAAAAACAAACGTTATCGATTATGGTTTCGACGAGCCAGTGCGGTGACCACTTCCGTAGGGGATGCACGATTCTCCGAGCCCTTCGAGCCTCTCCCTTCGAGCTTTTCCCTTCGAGCCGGCGGATTTCCGCCTCCCAGCGGGAAAAAATCTCGCTCGCGATCGTAAATTTTCTTTTTCCAACGTCGCGTAACTCCTCCCTCGCCTTTTCCACCCCAACTTGCCCCTTTCCCTTTCTCCCTCCCACCCTCTTGCTCTCTTGCTCTTATTTTCACTCACAAATTTCACCGCGCCGAACACTTCCGCCCCTTTTTCTTCCCGCGTCGCGCCCTTTAATTGGACTCGATGCTAATTCACGATCCTCCGGACGTAGGAGCGAGGCAGAGAGAAGAGACGATTTTCCCGTAAGCCTGCCGACTACGACCTGGCGTCTTATCGCCTCACGAGACTTGACTGCAACAGAGAAAAATCGAAAAGAATAATGTTAATTTGGTGTTTAGGATGGTGACAAAAATGGTCATAATTCGATATCAAGTATTTTCAATTAACTTGAACGATTAGCGTTGGTATATTTCAAAAGTGGGATTCTCATCAAGGGCGTATTTTCCCACTTTTTCGTCTACTAGATTATTTATTTGGGATTTAAAAAAAAAAAGGTATGGATACAATGAACTTATTGCGTGTAGATTTTTGTTTGAAAAAATTCACAACGTCGTTGTGGTATAACAGAGCCTCTGTATAAAAATCGTGATCGTGGAAAAATAAAAATAAAATGTTTTTAAATCTATATAAATGTAATTCTCGTTGTGCAGGACCGTTGTGTTTTTGACGAACAAACTTTTACCAAATGGCGGGTGTTTAAAAAAAAGTGTCGTCGTGGCGAAATATTCACTTATATTTGGGGGCTTAAAAAATACGAAATAAAAAAAAACGACTACGTACAACGATAGCTACTGAAATTGCGAAAACTTTGGTTTTTTAAAATTGAAAATTGGGCAATTATAGCTAGAGTTATGATACCGGCCAGGTGCTTTGAGAAAATGCGAAGATAATCGTTTTTTTTACCCGTCACAGTTGCATCCCTCCTTAAGGGGGGAAATCACAGTAGCACACAAAAAATAGGCATATTTTCGGGAATTAATTTTGGCTGAATAAAAGTATCAATCGAAAATCTGTAAAGTAGGTTTTATAGCAATACTAAAGAAGTAAAAAATGTAATTTTTTCAATCAAAAATATTTAAAAATGGCGGCTGCGCAGCATATGCCCCAAGGCGCCTTTTTTGAGCTCGCCGAAGACATAACTCGAGGAAATTTTTACCGATCGACTTGAAATTTTGACAGTAGCTTCGAAACATCTTTCTCCACGGAGCTACGTAGGATTTTTTCGATATATTGATTTTTCGCAAAATGGTGCATGTTTGAAAATAAAGTTAAATTTTTAGCAAAAAAAAGCCATAAAATCGTCGATAAGAAAAAAGTAAGCCATATAAAATAAAAAATCCTACGTAGCTCCGTGATTTCCCCCCTTAAGAAGAAGAAAATAAGATATACAGAAAAAAAAATCCACAAGCATTATTTAAACATAGTGAGTAAATTCGGCCGATAACATTTTTTCGTTTAAAACGACTTTGGAAATCTCCGACGATAATTGTAGTCATTGCTGCCAATTATTTATAACGGTGTCATTATTATCGGCACTAATAATCATATTCTCAGCTGTAAAAAAATTACAGTTAAAATAAAATTACTTTAATGAGTATGATGAAACCTGGGCATGTTATTATTACTATTGGTAATAATGAATTATCATACTAACATGATAAATAACCGTGAGTTATTTGCATTATTAATAATAACCAGAATAATCGTAATTTCGTAATTCTCATAACTAATAATAGTCATAATAATAATAATAATGATCATATTTATAACAATTACAACAACATCTCTAATGACAGTTGATAGTAATAACAATTAAAATGATTATTAATAATACAACGTTATTTTTCTTTTTAATAATAGTTAATAATAATAATGCGTGAATGTATTAACTAATAATAATAACGTGATATGTATCATTCACGTTATCAACAATTACACAACGATTTGTTACACACGGTGTGATTACGTCCATCGCGCAGGCCTTAATTATTTATTACGTACGACATAATTACTCGTTACGTACAACGTGATTATGCATCGCGTAACGAAATGCTCGTTTGTCCCGTTAGCGACAAAATCGCCTGCTCGATGCGGTTCGATCGCTGCCGCGATCTATAGACTCCCTGACCTTTGTCTCTGATAATCCCTCGAAAACTTTATCCTCAAATTTACAAAGCTACCCGTCTTTTTCGATTTTATCAAATGTCTCGTCTGGACGTGATTTACAAAAGAATAAATAAAATATGGTCCCGTTGACAGAAAACGTATAAAAAAAAAGAATCTCAAATAGTGATTGTCATATACGTAAATCGATTGATCAATCCGGGCTTTGTTTACAGACGAGAGCTTGTGTCCTCTCATCCCCTCCTCTCTCAAGGGTTATTTTTCGTTTGCGTCGTAAGCTGCCGAACGATTACTGGTCTCCGAAACGTTTGGATAGCCTGAAACGTAGAAAAAAAATGCAACTCGTCGTAATCGGATTTCACGATTACATATAGATGGTTCGGTCACCGACGGGCTGGTATAGCGGGAATCGCGGGTTCGTTAAGCGTACACGAAAAAAAAGCTACCCCCTCCCTCCCCCTCAAACCCTTATTCCTCAACCAGGGGTGTACAGTTTACATACAGGACACCAAAGCTTGCTCGCTATGGCGCGCGCTGCCTTTTTCTTTTTTTTTTTTTGAATCACCCCTCGCAGCTTAGCAATATTTTTTCAGCCAAGGGTTTATCCCCGAGTATCGTTTAAGCAGCGCGCAATAACGGGACGGCTCGTCGGTTTGTCCGCTCAACGAACGAGAGAGAGAGAGGGAGGGGGAGGGAGAGAGAGAGAGAGAGAGAGAGAGAGAGAGGAAGAAAGGCGCAACGCTCGCCACCGCCGCAATTAATCGACCGTATTCTCGAGCATCTCTGTTGTTGTAGCGAAGTAATTTTTTCCTCCCTTTCTCTCCCTCGCACTCTCTCTGAAACCCTCTGGACATCGGACCAACAAGAAGTCCATTAATCAAGACCTCTCTCACCCTACGGAGAGAGCCTGCCGTGCTGCAACAACTCTTATACCCGCGTACACAGCGCGGCAGCCCTGCGCGTTGCTCTCTTTTTTGTTGTCTCCCTCATTGAGGGTAAGTTTCCTTCCCTCGCCCCGTTCCAATGCCGCATCTCCTCTGGATGGCTTGCCTTTGGTATATACGGAAACTCTCGTGTTGTTCGGTACATTTCCGTGAATATGTTTAAAAAAGGTATGGGTGCTTTCATATGCAGCCATTAGATGGTTGCATATGAAAGGATTCCACGCAGGAAGAATTTGGGGTCTTCAGAGGCGATCCAGTCGTCTAGCCATTGTTCGACTCCGTACGAGGTGAAGGGCTGACGAGGCTGGGCGCTAACTGCATCGCCCGAAACAAGTACTAATCGGTGGGAGCAATGTCTGGGGAATATGGTGGGATAGGATTTCACAGGTCACTCCTTTCACGTACGGTTTCAGTGTTTTGGGATAATTGACGATACGTTACCATTTTATTCGACTTTGTACAGTAAATTCTTCGTCGTATACGGAAGGCACCCTCTAAATTTTAAATCGATTGCCTACACCGTTTCTACAAATTTTACAATTGACGAAACACTTTTTAACATAGGGAGATGCCTAGTTGTCATAATGTTAAGGGAGACGAAATTGTCGTAATGTACTGATGTGAGTGATTTGACAGTTTTTTCACTCACAAGGAACATCTCTCAGGTGACATCCTTCGATTTTGTTGAAATGTGGATATTTTGTAAAGCACCGAAAAGTAAGCGTTACGTATTTTTTTATCGGCGGAAAGACGGTTTTAAGGGCTGAAACGAACCCTCGGAAATGGGGGTGTTTTTCGTTTTTCGTCGATAACGTTATCGTTCTCATCTCCAATGTATAGTCCACAAAAAAATAAACATTGTTGCAAATGAATTTTTTTAATATTTCGTACCGTTAAAACGTTACCGATGAAAAACGAAAAACATCCCTATTTTTTAGGGGGCGCTTCAGCCCCTAAAACCGTTTTTCCGCCGATAAAAAAATACGTATCGCTTACTTTTCGGTGCTTTATAACATGTCCAAATTTCAACAAAATCGAAGGGTGTCACCTGAGGGATGTTCCTTGTCAGTACATTATGACAATTTAGTCACCAGTGTCATAACGAACGGAGTGATTTGACAGTTTTCCATAATATTTTAGACATTTTTTCACATACTTTTGAAGTGTGTGAAAGTGTGTCTAAGTTTTTAAGTTTTGAAACTGGTAACTAGACCAGTGTTTAGTCACCAGTGTCATAACGAACTGAGTGATTTGACATATTTTCATAACATTTTTCCCCCTATTTCGTGCGTAAAACTGGCATTCAGCGACGAGCGTAGAAATCTCCCTACGTTAAAAAGATTTTCTTTAATTGTAATTTTCGTAGAAACGATGTAGACGATCGATTTAAAATTTGGAGGGTTCAATCAATATACGACGAAGAATTCACTGTATAAATTTGAATCAAATGGTAACATATCGTCAATTGTCCCGAAAATCCCCAACCGATTGAGCAACACGCGGCCTGGCGGTGTTGTGATGCAAAGTCAACTTGTCATGGCGAGTCTCCCATTCCGGCGTCTTCTCGTGCAGAGCTCGTGATACACGACACCCCTCTTTTGTGTGGCTCTTCGCGGTCTTTGTTGTCCATAGAGAAATCTCGACTTTGAAAGCGGCCAAAGCATTCTTTGCACGTTGTACTCGATGGCCGATTTTTTGTCAGCAAATAATGGAGCACAACTTGCCACAGATGTCACTTATTTGAAACCAAACATGCCATTCCAAAAAGAATTGAAATGGATGATGTTAAGGCCTCGTAGAAATGACACCTATGGCGTTTTCGTGGGACTTATGGACGCCATTATCATGTGTATTGCCAACTTCTAGTTCGAGAAAAAGGCGTACCCAATGCCATCTGTTGCCAGCGAGCAGTTTCATACGCAACCACCTATTAGGACGTTGAATAAGTTCTCGCTGTTTTCCAACAGACAACACTACCAGAACTGCATGTGTGTACTTTAAGATGGTAACGCATCTATAAAGTGCCATAAGCGAGCTTGAAATTTAGTGTATCATTCCACCGAAGTGTAAACAACTTTTTTTCTCGTAGTATTAAACATGTCAAAATTGGTGCCAAAAAATAGTATTCCGGCGACATACGGTAACCATGCTCTATCGGAAACAACATGCAGAGATTGGTGCAGATGCTTAAAAATTTTGATGTGTTAAATTGGAGATGTTTTGATGATGTTTTGATGATGTTAAGAGGGGTGTCGGTTTTGATGTGTTAAATTGGAGACGTTACTTCATGAAGGTTCATGTAAGACGCTAGCTGAACTTGCAGAATCATTAGGAGGTAATCACTGTTTCGAAACGTTTGGAGGCATGAGGAATGTATTTTTAAAAATAAAGCTTTAATTTTCACGCAAAAGCAGCGAGAACTTATTCAACATCCCAATATATTGCTCAAGTACGTTCGAGTATATTGTTAATGTTCCGATTCAAGGCAGGCAAGCACTTTAGGAGACCGAAAATTAGATGATTTTTTGGATTTTTTTTTATTGTGAAAAAAAAACGGAAATTTCCGCAACTCTGACAATAATTTGTTCATACTTTCATACATCTCTGGTAAATTTTTCAAGTAATTTCATGCATTAATTAAGGTGTAATCGGCTGTGTCCCTTGGCGAGTTCTCTTCGTCATTGTCGATTTGCGGGAATTGTGCAGCTCGCAATTCGCATCTGAAATAGTCCAACAAATTTTTATACATTCTTGAGATGTTTTTTAAGAACATGAACCTAAATTTTGAGAAAAAAATTGAAAATTGAATGTTGGGACGTGTTTGAAAAAAAAATTATCGATTTTTAGCATTTTTTCCCGGCACTTTGCAATAATAAATATGTTTTGAAAAATATAATCTTTCCAACTTTAGGTTCATGTTTTGATAAATTATATTATGTAAATGTGTTCCAAATTTGAAGATGATCCATTAATTACTTTTTGAGTTATGATTCCCGCAAATTGAAAAATGTTTCGAGGAAAACGCGAATCGATAGTTTCAGGCTATGTAAATCGTTGCGCTACCTGTTCTCACTAAATCGCCTTTCACTCGGTCACTTTTCAATATTTTAACTTGAAATTTTTATTCACATATTCTCGAATATGATACTCTGAGAAAAATCAAAATAAAATCGACTGTTTTGACCCGCCACAGTGGTTGGGAGTCCAGCGGGGAGAGTCTTTGTCATTTATATACTTACCGTTAGAAGGAGTCCGAATATCATTTTGCAATTTTCAGGGTGTATTTTAAAGATATTTTGCTAACGATTTACGAGAAAAAAAATTGATTTTTTGAAGCATCTAAAGTGGTTGCTCGCCTTAACGAACAACGAGGTGGCAAGAGTTTGCACTCAGTCTCGATACTCCGTCAGCTTCATACCCCTATATATAAAAAACCATGTACAACCCGAGTCTGTGACATAACAATGGGTTTTATGAACTTGGCGATGGGGATGAGCCTGGAAAACAGGAAAATAATATTCACGGACGACAAAAAGAGGGAAAGAAAGAAAAATAAGGAGGAAAAAATCACGGAGGGATAAAACCCGCGGGAGAGACTGTGATATTGTACAAGGCGCGGGGACGAAGTTCTGAAAGGGAGTAAAAGAAAAGCGGTGACGAGTTGAAAAGTCATACGGAAGTGGTAAGACAGCGACGACGGTATTATTCCATCCACTTGAATTTTTAACCCTACGATTCAACAACTTTGCCACTTAATCCCTTTTATCGCATTCATCCGTGAGCTTGCGCGCACTTTTTGCAACTTCGGCTATAGGAAGGCGAACATTTTTAATTGCAAGGTAGGATTTACGGGGAGGGGGGGGGTGAAATATGCGAGGAGATCAGGTACTCGTTGAGTAGTTCGGAAGGGCAACATATCCGCGCGAGAATTCTCGAGAGTATTCGCAATGATCACGGCCCCGTCATTCGGGCAGCGGAATAAAAATACTTGCCGATCCGACGAGAAATGTTGATGGGACAGGGAACAAAAAATTACGCCAACGATGCGGTTAATAAAAAGGAGAAAGAAAACAACTTTATACGAAATGGCAGGGAAGAGTTTTGTCTAGCGCAGCATTTCCGCTTTTCGCGTGCTCCGCAGGACGTAGAGTTTGATGTCCTTTTTTTCTCAGGAACTCCTTAAAAGGCTGTATATTATCCGGGCTGTATAGCGACGGACCAAAACGCACTGGAGCTCGATTAATTAATTTGTAATTTTTGCCACGATAAATTAATTGATACCGCGGTTAATAAATTGTTGAGGTGATCAATAAATTATTAACGAAATTCATGATTCAATTGTTCGTCAAGTGTAACGTGTGAATTAATTGTTATCGCAATTGGAAAATGATCACTGTGAAAAATAAATTGGTACTGCGATTGATTAACTAAATATTGGCGTAATGGATTAATTGTTGCAGCAATTCACTAATCAATTGTTATGATAATTGATGTGCCGATTGTTATCGCAATAGACTAATTGTTAGGAATATTAATGAAATATTACTAACATTAATACATTGATATTAAAATTAATAAATTGTTACTAGGCCTGAGAAATCGTTACTAAAAATAATAAATTGTTACTGAAACTCAGAAAGTGTTTCTAAATTATGAATTGTCACTAAAACTCATATATTGTTACTAAAATCAATAAATCGTTACTAAAACAAATAAATAGTTATTAACATTGATAAATTGTTGCTAAAATTGATAAATTCTTATGGAAATTCATAAATTGTTGCTACAATACATCAATTGTTACTAAAACTGAGAAATAGTTACTTAAACTTGTAAATTATTACTAAAATTAATAAATTGTTACAAAAATCCATAAATTTCTATCAAAATAAATAAAAGGTTACTAAAATAGAAAAATCATTACTAAAATAAATAAATAGTTACTAAAATTGTTACATTTCTATAGTAATCAATAAATCGTTACAGAAATGAATAAATTATTACTAAAATTAATAAATGGTTACAACAAATAATTTATTTCCATTCTAACTAATGAAACGTTACCCTAATCCATTAACTTCAAAATTATTGGTTAACGATTAATACGACAAAAATAACAAAACCCACTCAGTGCGCTGAAAATACCCCACCCATATTCCAAAGATGACAAAATAAACTCAAACCTCCTCTACTTAACTTTTTTGGCATTTCCTCGAAGAAAATATAACACAAAGATACAGATAACGTAAAAAGCAATGAATGCAACGAGACTGCTCGTTATTTTTCCTCAACAATGGAGCAAAACGAGTCAAAGCGCGATACGATTGCGAGATAATGTTTATATACTCGAGCGAAACGAATTTTCGTGTAAATATATATATTAAATGAAAAAAAGAGGAAAAAAAACTGCGCATTCGAGCGGAATAAATCCAATGACCCGCGGGCGGCGCATTTGTAGAAGGAATATAGAACACGGGATGGAATTAAGGGGATTTTCATGCCAGTTTCTCAGCAGCTCCTTAGTTACTAGCCTTTTTCGTTTTTGT
>OZ023312.1:7409280-7474983 GCA_964007375.1 Ophion obscuratus
CGGAAACGATTGTGCTTGCGAGGGAAAAGGAGATTTCAAATGAAAAGAATCGGTCGAGAGGAACATCGGGGCTGGGAGAGGAAAAGAATTGCCACCGGATATAGTCCTGCATAGCTGATTATTTTTCGAGAGAAAACACACACACACACACACACACACACAAATGTTATGACGTATGATATGAAATCTTATATATGATGAAATAAAGAATTTTCGTAACCGGCTAATTCACCCGCGGTTAAAAACAGTTCGGAAGACATTAATAGGATGTGTCTATATACAATTTTAGAATTAGACATTATCTATATATGTACAGATAATGTCTAATTCTAAAATTGTATATATAGAGATCCCTATTAATGTGTGTATGTATACCAGGTGTAGAAGTATGAAACCGGAATGTTTTAGTAAAAATTACACGTCTGTTGTTTGAAAATGATAAAAAATAGTTTATTCAAAATTATCTCAATTGCCATTTATACATTTTTCCCACCTCTCCGGCAGTTTATGAATGCCCCGCAAAAAAAAAACAGTTCTTCGTTTGAAGCGAACCAGTTGAGCCATTTTCGTACATTTTCATACGAATTGAAGCATTGTTTAGCGAGAGCGTGTCCATTGATGCGATTAGATGATAATCGGACGAAGCCAAGTCTGGAGAATAAGCCGCATGCGCTAGTATTTCCCAACTGAACGCCTCGATCGTTTCCCTGGCCCGGTTTGCACCGTAAGCTTCGACAAGCATTCGATGCGATTCTGCAGCAGTTTTCTTCGAATGATAACAGAAAACCAATGTTGTCCGCAAATCGTAGTTCGTAGGCACAAAACTCGACATGTTTAAGGTTATAGAACAATATACCGATGTAGGTAACTTGGGTTGTTGTGTGTTGAAAATTTTCGTCAGATGTTGGAGGGAGATGATGGCGCTGCAGAAGCGGTTTCACGGTCCCTAAACTGATGGCTGGCACCATCTATAGGGAAATTCCGGTTTCATACTTCTACACATGGTGAAGGGTGGTTGGAAAAATGACGTCTACAAGGAAAATCTAGATGCTTTTTATCAATACCCATTCGAATCACTCCCATGTATGTTATATGATTTTTTTCCTTTCGACAAAAAAGCATTTTTTATTCCTCTCTTTTGTTTGGGTTCATTCAATTCATCGCGATTTATTTTACCCGTTTCATCGTTATAGCACTGTTAAGGGCTTACACCCAGTTGAATTGTATGGAAATATCCATTATTGGTTTTCGACGGATCTTCAAAAGCTAACAAGTCAAAAAAAATTTCTGGAAATGTTACGTCGCTTCATTCAAAATTAAGGGATTATAGGTAGATTCCGCGAACCGGCGAACCGCAAACCGGCGTTTTTTTAAATCGTTTTTTTTTAATGATTTTTTCGAAATCGGTGACGGCGAAATGTCAAAAATCACTGCACCGATTAAATTGTCAATACCAAAAATTTGTAATTGAGTAAAAATTTTAAGACCACAAAATTATGAACTTTATGAAATAAACTTTTTCTACAAAATTCGTTAGTTTTGGCCTAATAAACGTTTTGGTGAAAAAAATTCATGATTTCATTTTTTTTTAAACATGCCGGCACTCTTAACGTGGCCATTCTGAATTTTGGTCAAAAATATTTTTTTTAACGTCCCCCTTTGAACCTTAAAAGTTTTATTACACTCAATACTTGATCGGAGCAGTACGTTTCGAGATAAATCAGGTGTAAGATTAAGGGGGGATTGTCTTTTTTTTTCGCAAAATTTACCGCTTTTTGGGAATTTTTTTGTGAAGAAAGTATACAACGGAAAACTTGTGAAACTTGGCATATAGTTTTATTGATCTGTTTACTACATACAAAAAAATTTTTAAACAATTTCATCAAAAAATCCGCCTCCCACCCCCCTCGCCGCGCGATGGTCCTTTTTTGATGGTGTGCACGATTTCTCAAAAATTAATCAACCGCTTGCCTTCAAATTTGGACAGAATGCTCAGCTGACATCCTTTTATCGTTTGATGAAGCAAAAAAGCAATACGTTTAATAGTTTTTTATTTATAACAAAAAATCGATCAATTTTTTTCGAAAAATCGATACTTCAAGTTCAAAACGTCACCAAATCGTCAATTTTTTTTTCCCCTTCATCGAACGATAGCTATATGTGTCTAAAGTAAAATGCTTTTTGGGTTTTTGTTGCAGGATGAACGTGAAGGCTGTAATCGTGCACACCATCAAAAAAGGACCATCGCGCGTCGAGGGGGGTGGGAGGCGGATTTTTTGATGAAATTGTTTAAAAATTTGTTTGTATGTAGTAAACAGATCAATAAAACTATATGCCAAGTTTCACAAGTTTTCCGTTGTATACTTTCTTCACAAAAAAATTCCCAAAAAGCGGTAAATTTTGCGAAAAAAAAAGACAATCCCCCCTTAAAATGGGAGAGCCGGTATATATATACACACACACACACACACACACACACACACACACACACACACACACTATATATATATATATATATATATATATATATATATATATATATATATATATACACAAAATTAGAACCGACAGTTACTTATCAATGGCTTCGAAATCGTTTTCGTCCTCCTGTGAGTTATCAAGTGTAAAAAAGTCTTCCTTTTTTTTTAGAAAATAACGAGTTCAGACTAGATGAAATCTTACGCGTGCTAGGAATTTAATTATTCGCTCTATCTCCAACGACCATCGAATGGTAAGACCTTTCTTCGGTTGGAAAAGTTCATATATATATATATATAGGTCTCTCATTCTCGATGGAATTCCACTGTCCTTTCACGATGATTCGATTTCGCTAAAGCCGAATGACACGCCGAGAGAAACGAGGCGGAAAGAAAGAAAGAGCAAGTACACCGAATCTCCTCGATAATCGAAGCCCCCGCTTTCTCGCCTCAATTTACTTATAGCACCTATCACCGAGCTCTGTTCTTGCCACGTGGCAGCGCGTGCTATTCAAACCTGCCGCTCGGATTTTTCTCATTTCCGCAACCCAAAGGCGGCTCATCCGAATCGCGTTAACTTCCGGCTATCCGATTAATCACTCTCGTGGACACTCAGCTTTGGATGCTGTTTGTTGCTGCGTCGGTGAATTCGTTATTTTGCAGATTGCGATAAATAGTCCAGTGAAAGAGACGAAAACCCAGCACTTTTTAGCGTAGAATATGAATTTTTGACTGATGGCAGACGGTTGCATACTCAAAGTAACGCCAATAAAATGTTGCTCCTCAACGCGCCCGAACCCTAATAAATGGGGGTTGAAGACATAAAAATCGCTGTATCTCGATAATTAATAGCCCGGTGAAAAAATATTTCAAACGAAAGTTGTTTGGAGTAAGGAAATACGTATAAAGTTATCTGACGTCCGATCCCTTATCTTTGAAAATAGCGGCACAAAAACGATTCGAAAACACCGCTGACCCAGACAATCACGCAGCGATGTGTCTACTCCGCTCGCACACGTTTCAACCACGAATTTTCGAACCGTTTTTGTGCCGCTATTTTCAAAGACAGGGGACTGGACGTCAGGTCACATTATACGAATTTTATAAATTAAATTTCTCAAACGTTCAGCGAACACTAAACATTCATTGGCCGGCTAGAGCTTTCGCGAGGTTAATTAAAAAAATTCTAAAGCGTAAAATCCATGGATGAGAAGTGGAAAAAATTAGATTTCCTCATGAAAATTTAAATTTTTTGGAGGCTTGAGCGACCTCTAAAAATTTGTTGACCGCTTGCAGCTTCGGCGACAATTTTTTTTTCTTTAAAGAAGATAATTGGATGGTGAAAAAAGGGAAAAAAAGATAGAGCTCAAATTTTTGCTCACCTAGTATATATATGTGTTAGCAAAATTAGGTTAGCAAAAATTTGAGCTGTATCTTCTTTTCCTTTTTTTCACCATCCAATTATCTTCTTTAAAGAAAAAAAAATTTGTCGCCGAAGTTGCAAGCGTATATATATATATATATATATATATATATATATATATATATATATTAGGTTAGCAAAAATTTGAGCTCTATCTTTTTTCCTTTTTTTCACCATCCAAGTATCGACTTCACGAAAAAAAAAATTGTCGCCGATCCTGCAAGCGGTCAAAAAATTTTTAGAGGTCGCTCAAGCCTCCAAAAAATTCAGATTTTCATGAGAAAATCTATTTTTTTCCACTTCTCACCTATGGATTTTACGCTTTAGAATTTTTAAATTAACCTTGCGAAAGCTCTAGCCGGCTCTGTCTCTCTCTCTCTCCCTCTCTCTCTCTCTATATATATATATATATAATTATTATATAATATATATATATATATATATATATATATATATATATATATATATTATATATATATATATATTATATATTAAATTAATTGCAGTGGGGAAATAATTGTTACAAATAGTTAGATATAATTTTAATAAATATTCTTTCACATAATATAATTGTGAATATGTATATGTATTTTCGTAAAAATTTTGGCACCATCAAAAGTTCACCGACACCGCGAATTATTTGTTCAGGTTCCTTGGCATAGAGTACCTCTAAAAAAATGTCTCCATTCAACCAGCTAACACTTTTTCCGACATGTCTTGTCTCCTCAGGTATCTAACGGACAGGCACTTCCGGAAACGCCGACTGCCAATAATCTCGTTTTTATCGATGACATGTAATAAAAATAATATGAACGATAATGATAAATATTCTTCTCGGCCCTTAACAAATTAACACGCCCCTGACACTTGCCTAAACGATTTTTATGATTTACAGAATAAAATTTGATAGTTCGTTCCGGGGTCTTTCGGTGTCGCGATACACGTCACTCCGGCTTCGTATTTCCCGATCGTTCCACCAGAGGGTACTATGCCGAGTTCTGACATACGAGAATCTTTGAAATGCCGTGTCTATGGAGCTTTTACTGGCTCTCGGTTGTGTCCCGCATCGCCTTTCAAGCCGACAAGTCTCTTCGCCTTGGAAAAGCTCTTCTAACACTATTTTTCTCAGCCAGTATTCATGTATAGATATAGATCGCTGCAGATTTCTCTCTCTCTCTCTCTCTCTCTCTCTCTCTCTCACTCTTTCTCTCGCGATCCCCCCCCCCCTTTGCGAGTAACCCGAGTACTATCGACACATGCCCGTCGGCTTGGCCTCTCGAAGAGTTACCTCCGAGAATCCTGGTGTTAGGAAAAGAGGATAGATATTGACGACGACGTCGACGACCATGACGAAGGTGACGACGACGACGAAGGAGAACTCCATCGAATCCAGTTTTATCCGAAGAAGATCATCTCCGGCAACGTCTACTCCAAACTTTAATGGTTCCTCCAAGATGTCGATTCACCTTTCGTGATGAGATCTCTGACGTTTTTAGGACGGCCACTTATATTGGGAGTACAAATAAGTCTCCGCTGTTTTTTTTTTTTTAATTGGGCATTTATTATGAAAGAACGGTACTTTAGGTTTTATTCAAAGCATTGTCAATCGCTAGCCACTACTTTTTCTCATCTTCCTGGCAGCATATGGATACCGCGTCGGAAGAACGCTTCATCTTTTGAGGCTATCCACAAATCGACCGTATTTTTGGTATCTTCAGATGATGCGAAGTGCTGCTCAGACAGGCCGTGCGTCATCGATCGAAATAAATGATAGTCAGAGGGAGCAATGTCTGGTGAATACGGTGGGGTAAAACTTCCCAATTGAGTGTTTCCAAGTAGGTTTTCACCTGTGTCTGCACGGAAAAAAATGATTCGTCAAAATTAATAGTTGGTGTTTATAAATTACTGAGAAAAGATGAACATAATGCAGTTTCACACTGTAAACCAATCAAAAGCACTTTGAGGAAAAATGATGGATCAGACGTGCTTTTTTACTATTCGAACCGATGAAAATGCAGATTTAAACTAAAAAAATCATAATGATCACCGCGATAAACTGTCGAATTTACAAATTAAATATAAGATATCGCGGTACTCAATGCGTAAAATATACGGAGTACCTTAAAAAAAAAGAAAGTGAGATTAGACTGGTAATCACTGATTTGAACCATAAAATTCTTCAACAAACAAATGTTAAAAATGAGATCAAATTGTATTGAAATTTGGTATTGTTTTCTGAAAAATGTCCTGTGAGTTTAAATTTAAAACTGCAGTGTACACCTTGCAAATTGTATCGTAGCTCGGTATTATTCAATACGTACAGATTTAATTTTTACAGAGTCAATTGTCATTTTTTAACAAATCGGGCAAAGCATACTTTGATAACGGGTTGTTGAATACTAATATGGATATTTAAATTTATTAGTGTGATACATGAAAAAAAATTCCAAGCGCTCAGTAGAAGTTACAGCCGACATTGCGCGGTACACCGCGTGAACCTCGAATGTTTACAACGTGCACTGTATACGCGTGACCGCGTCAACTCGGGGGTTAAGGCGTTCAAACCTGCACGCCTAAATCAACAAAGAAAAAGTCTATCGCGTGGTCGCCCTCAGCCTCGACATCTACTCAGTGCTCTTTTGGATCTCGTGGCGTTAAGTTTTGCGCAGTGTCTTCGAGAAACGACAATGATTTATAATCAATGTGGAAACGGACACACACACAGTGAACAAGGACAAACTGTTAGTGAAGAAAAAGTGCCGTGAAAGATTTGTTGATCCTGAAAAGAGGACGAAAAAACGAAGTGAGTATTGTATTTGTACTTTTCTATCTCGCTTTCACGTATAATGATGCTTGATGTACATAAAGCTATTCACTATCTGCATTATTTGCTATTCCACAGTGTAAAAATTTGTCAATGAAGTCGGTCATTTTACAACATTTTTAAATGTAAACATTCGTGGGTCCGCTCGTTTACTTTTAACAGTTTCACATAGTAAAAATTCGCAAGTCGGTTCATCTACTGTTTACAGTTTCACATTGTAAAAATTCGTGAGTCGGTCCATCTACTGTTTACAGTTTCACATCGTAAAAATTCGTGAGGCGGTTCATCTACTGTTCACAGGTCCACATTATAAAAAGTCGTGAGTCGGTTCATCTACTGTTCACAGTTTCACACTGCGAAAATTTATCGGTCGCTCAGCATAAACTCAATATTCCTACAGTTCTTTGTGTGAAACGTGGCCTGCACTTTTAAGAGTTTTACGTAGCGAATATCGAAGATTTTGTACCGAGAGGCGCTATTGATGTGAGACACAGTACACTTTGATGGGATTTCCATCAAAATTTACAGGATTTTTTTTCCGTGTGGCAAGCAGCATTTCACATGTGCAAAAACGGCGTTAAACGTTTCTCGGCTTCACTTCATATGGAACCCAGTTTCCTCGCTTTTGAATCATTACCAACGTTTTTAAACGATGTGAAATTGCTTGTTGAGTCACTCCTAATGTAAGTGCAAGTTCTTCTTGCAGTTGGCACGAATATCCCTCCAACGATGCTTCCAATTCCGCGTCTTCGTACACTTTCGGCCTTCCGCTACGTTCTTTGTCTTCGACGTCAAACTCACCGGTCTTAAACTTTTGAAACCACTCACGACACTTCTCTCGCTTGAGGCAGCCTCACCATATGCTTCTACGAGCAATCGATGCGCCTCAGCTGCAGATTTCTTCAAATTAAAGAAGTAAATCAAAAGTTCCCGCAAATGACGCTTGTTCGGCTCAAAACTCGACATTTTCGCACGAAAATAATTGTGTGATGCTGATACAAAATCGCTAATATTTCAAGGTTATTGTCTTGCCGGATGTCCGACCTTACGATATGACGTTTGACATCTGACATGTTCAACCATAACCGCCTGGTGGGGCCATCTTTTGTCAAACGACGGAGACTTATTTGTACTCTCAATACTTTGGTCGAATATTTAAGGGGTTAGGCCACAGTAACGGGTATAAAATCATGTGCGAATTTAACTTTTTTTTTCGCATGAAAAAGTGATTCACTTATAAAATTAATTACACATCTCTTTAGTATGAATATCAAGCTGTTAGAATTTTTTTTTTCGATGTACAAAATGGCCGACTAATAATATTTTCTTTTGTTATCTTTGTTCTTAGGCGCTCCGAGGCGTCACATTTAGCATCCACAATTTTTTACCTACAACAAAAAACAAAAATTCTCGTCAATCTACATTAGAATACCTAGAGAAGTACGTACGGAATTTAAAAAATATTGTTTTATTCAAAAGTTGTAGGTATTGGAATGAATTTTTAGTGACAAATTTCGTATAAAACTGCTCATAAAATGAAAAGTTTTCGATTAATCAGAAATTCGGTACGTACTTCTCTGTGAAACGTAATTCGGAACATAACTTTTAAATTTGAAGTAAATCGAGTGAAAATTGTTGAACTTATTTGTCACGCCAATTGCAAAAAAAGCTGTTTCGAGAAAAACGCGTTTAAAGTATTAGGTACTCTATGGCCGTGCCAGAGGTGGGCTTACGTTATACGCCCAAAGTCGGTGAAAAAAATGTTCTTGCTATAAATCGAATAGTAACTTATTCTTATGATGATAAAGCACCGTTTTAGCGAAAAAAATCAATTCATTGAAAATTCTACTGTGGCCTTACCCCTTAAATGTTCGTGTTTAACCTTCTTTCATTGCTTTTTTTCTCCTTCGCCTACTGTATAAGGGGGTACGTCTCTGGGAAAACTTCAAAAAATCGTTTTTTGCATATTGTTATAGCGTGAACTTTCAAGAATATTTCAAGACCAACCGGACCCTGAAATTCTAAAAATTGACGAAGTTACACTTATTTTAGTGCAACAGTGTCACGATCACATTTTTCAATTGGATTAACCGTTTGTTAATAACAATGACTTCAGCATACAGTTTTTCAAGAGAAAAATGGCGTTTTCTTCGGAGCAGCTGTCATTTTTCGTATTTTTCGAAATTTCGAAAAGTGGATGGTGATCCCATAGCCAGTTGGATATATTTGAAGAAGCAATTTTTTGTTTTCGTTTCAAATTACATTTGAGCCTGGTGGAGATCCCGCCGTTTCGGGCCTCGTCGCTGGAAGACTGCAACGCCAACTGCATCACCACGAACACTTTGAAAGACTTCTTTTCCCGTAAAATTGCGAATTGAGCATTAAAAAATTCGACGATAAAGATGCCAATTATTGGAACTTCACGATCTGTCATAGGGAATATTGAGAAATATACGAAGTTTTTCGCCCACAGTGAGGGTGACCGCTACAGTCACAGGGATGACTATAGCGAATTATGAAGAAATCGTGCCATAATTTGTCTCGGTTATCCCCACACTAAAGCCATTTTTTTCGTCCCTCGAGTCTCGCATCGCCTCCCTAATTACCCTCGTATCTCTTTATTTCCATCCCTTGGCTAACGCGCGTAGATCGAGGGCCCTGAATCACGACAAGAGGGGGGGGGGGGTGAGAGAGAGATAGCCTTCGTACGGGTAGATCAAGAGGGAGGGAGGAAGGCGAGAGACTGCACGGGGTTGTATTAAAACTAAAGCCATTAAGAGACTTGGCACCCCTCGATGTAGACGTCACGGCAATGGGACAAGTGTATCACGTGTACGTGGAGGTGGAACACTCATTTGCGCGATCTTCTCCAGTGATATATATATATATATATACACACACACACATATATATATGAATATATATGTACATATGTATATGTATATGTATGTATATATATATATTCGTTACACACACACATTGTATACGGGGTGACAATTGTATGATGGCCATGTGTTTTTAAGGGTGTTTTTTAAGGGTTGTGCGGAGGTTTCGCGATTGAAAATCATATATGTGATGAAGCATTGAACACCAGATACGTAGATACTTAGATACGTATGTGACTATCGGCGAAAAAACGGTGTTAAGGGTACAAACTACACCTCAAAGAAAAGCTTGTCACGCCTTAATTTCATTTTTTTTTTTCAATACTTCTTCAGTGGATTTCTCATCGCTTTACAATAGCAAAAATTTGGTTTCGGTTTCACTCAGATCGGCAGATTGCTTGTGGGTGAAACTGCAAAATCACCCCTCGACACGCCCTTTTTGAGGGGTGGTTTCTCCCCTCAAAAACGTTTATTCGCAGATTTAAAAAAATACGAGTGTAATAGTTTTCACTGCTTCATCACATATATGAGTTTCAACAAAATCAAAGGCGGACACTCAAGTGAAGTTCCTTGTCAGAAAAATATTACTTTCATTGGCCTTTAAAATCCTTTTTCGAAAAAAAAAACTGTAACATGTTTTTGTGTTAAGTTGTATTTGCCAGAAAAAAATTGAGAATTCTGAAAGAAAATAAAATTCCTATTTTGAGTACAACAGAATGAAGATAATTAAATTTTGAAACACTCCTTAAAACCTTTTTTTCTGCATTCCGGAATAGAGAAAAAAAATTATCAAAGATGCATTTTAAAGTGAATGAAGAAAATATAATTCCATTAAAAAGAAGTTTATCCGATGTTTTTTGTACTCGGAATTTAATTATATACCCTTATTTCTCCAACCTCAAAAGGAAGTTTTGATTTTTTTTACGGAATGCTCATTTTTTTCTGGCTTATACTACTCATCACGAAAAAACGCGATATTTTTTTTAACAGGATTTGAAAAGTCATTGAATATCATATTTTTATCGGATGCAAAATCTTTGCACCAGAGTCATCAAAAATCCATGTCACCCTACAATTGACACCCTGTACACATAGTTACTTCTATACAATATACACACGAGAGAGTACGCAGGAGCGAGAGAATCCCGGGCAGGCTCGTTTTCACGTCCGCAAATTAACCCCCCCCCCCCCCCCCCGCCGCTCACGCCATTCGTGCATCATCACTTTCCACCACCGCGCATTACACACCAAAAGAGCACCCGCAATTTCGTTACGCCCGGAAAGTGACATTTGCCAAAAAAGTTTCGTCTCGCTGTATCGGGGGCCTAGATCAAGTGCGATAAAACAAAACGGGCCAAAGGGGACGAAAAAATTCCCATAAAGGGTAGACCCGCCTGAATGAGAGCTGGGCGTGCAATGAACTTTGATTATGTGTCGTTAAGGGGCCAGTCCACTTTGAAAATTTCAAAAAATCGAAAGCAAGCAAGTCTTGAAGAAATCGACGATGACGAGCAATCAGAAGGGATTTTGTACGGTGCAGGAATTGCCGATTGAGTTTAGGCAAGAATTTTTCATAGTATAAACTTCGAACGCGTTTTTCTCGAAACAACGTTTTCAAAATCTAGCTCCATCGTATCTCTAAAACTAATAAACCGATTCTCTTGAAATTTGAACACCATATATTGCAAACACGATTCGCATCAAGATTACCCTCGATTTAAAATTTTGATTTTTACTCTTTTTTTGCGAAAAACGGTTTTTTTTTACTTTTTCCGTTTTTCATCTATTTTTTTTATTTTTTGATAAAACTTTATATCCGAGGGTTATTTTGTAGCTGGTGTCGTACTGAATCCAATGGACTTTGATATTTTGTTGCAGACAAGCCGTTGCCGAGTTGTGATGGAGCTACCTAGTCCACCAATTTTTTAGGCGGAACGTTAAAAAAATGAATAAAAATGAATTAATTTTTTTTTTCAAATGTATTTCAAGACTTTATTTATCAAGCCCAACAACTTTTATATTCATATCTTTTATAAAATCCTTTAAAAAAAACCGCGAAAATAGCCTTTTTTTGTGGTTAGGGAGCCAAAGTGGACGGGCTCCTTAATTTCGAAAAAATTGTTTTATATACTTAAATATACTATTAAAGTATACCTAAAGTTTTAAAATTGTAGAATAATTATTTCTTCGTTTAAAAAAATCCCTCAATATTGCTTTTTTTTCCTGTCCAAATGCATATCCCGCCTTAAGGAGTGAGGTCTAGTTGGAACGTTAAAAAAAGGCCTTTTTGCCGATTTTTTTTCGGCCAAACGATAAAATAATTTACAACAAAAGTTCTTCCGTTCAAAAGATATATATATTTAAGGGAGCTTTCCAGTGTGACAGCCCGAAAAATCGCTGTTTTTCGCGATTTTTTTTTTAAAGAAAACATAATCTAATCGGTCTGGTTTTTTTTTGTATATTCATTGGGTATTGAAGAATACAAAACAATTTCTTAAAGATCGATTTATTTATTAATTAATATCTATAAAAATGATGAAACAATTGTTGCAGAAAATGCACTTGGATGTGGTGTCCACGTTGGGGGTCACAATTTTGATCTGAAACAAAAAATACAAAAAGATTATTGATCGGTATATAATTGGCTTTCGTGCTATGGAGGCTTTTTTTTTTTTTTTGCAAAAATGGCGCCGGTTTGAACAAAAAGTATCGATTTTAGCATTTTTTTTGGCAGTTTTTTTTACAAAAAAAATAGGAAGATGTCAAAAAAAAAAAGCTTCCATAGCACGATAAACAATGACGTTAAGAATATTGTGTAAAAAATTCAACTCGATAGCTTTAAAACTCTGCCCTCCAAGTTGGACACCGTTTTGAAAAATGCTGTTTCGAGAAAAACGCGTTTAAAGTTTCAAGTGAGGAAATTTTAGGTAAATCGTTTACTTACGGTCAATCAGCGATGCCAAAGAAGCGATGGGAAGAGTGTATACTATTCGATAAAGCAAAAAAAAAAAACAAAATCGTTTTTTTGAAAATTTCACACTGGAAAGCTCCCTTAATGTAAACGTTATAATTTTTTTAAGAAATATGTTTTAAAGAAATCAATGGCCGAGGACGCTGCAAAAAAAAACAGGTTTTGCGGTGATCACTCTCACGCTGTGACGGATTATCTGAAACCAACAAAACAGGGGGAAATCTTTAGTTAATGATATAACGCTCCGGTTGAACGAAGGGTTTTGAAAAATTTCCATTTTTCACAAAATGGCGGACGTTGAAAGTCAAAAGTGTTGTTTTGACCAAAATTTCACTTAAAAAAATTGACTATAAAAAAAAATAATTGTCCAAAAAAAAATCCTTCGTTCATCCGGAGGAAAGCTATGCACAGAAGAAGTGATATAAATTTCAACCCGATCGGTAAAGCCGTTCTCGAGTTACATTGATCACCGACTTCGAAAACATGGTTTTGAGAAAAACGAGTTTAAAGTTTTGAGTACGATTTGCATGCAGCATCCACGGCGTCCTTCAAAGTTATGTATTTCGGCGAATAATGGTCTGATTTACATTCAATTAGTCGGAAAATACTCGTAAGATATTATACTTTTAGAAAATGAAAGAAACAAATCGATTTTTTGAAAATTCCAACTAGACCTTCCTCCTTAAGTGAGACTACTGGTCACTGTATTCATCATGAATTAATAAATCACTTGATTTATTATTTTTCCATCAATACTTTGGTCACACTGGGACTCTGTTTCATTCAGTGTTACACAATTCTTGATTAATGAGTATAGGAACGTATTTAACATTTTTTGTTTGTTTCAAGTACAGCAGACATTTTGATAATTTCAAGAAACACATTTGCGTTTTGTCTTTTTCCACAATTGCTCTCGAGATACTCGACTCGTCTCGTGCAATGTTGGAACACTCCTGTAAGACGACTTGCCTCTCCTCAATGCTATATTTCCCTCGCAGACGGTTCTGCCTACATCTGTACAGGACTATTGGGTATACGGAGATGTCTCCAAGAATGCAAACTGTGGCCAACTGATGCACGGCGCTCGGCACCGTTGCATACTAATAGTAAACAAATACCGTGTGGCTCCGCCGTAACTTCCATTCGCTGGATCCGTGTGCTTCGCGAATGTGGGTAGGACAGTCAGGTGACACAGCGAGACGGAGAGGAAGTGAGCGATGAAGTGAACGCGAGAGGAGAATTATAGAGAGAGAACGAGAGTAAATTAAATTAAATTCGTTTTTTAGTGCTTTAGGACCAGAATGTCCTTTGGTGCACAATCCCTTTTTTTAAAATTCCAAATACAAAAAAAAAATGAAAAAATGGAAGACCTTCAACACAAAAACATGAGATATAAACGAAAATGGCAATCTATGATATAAAGGAAAAAAAAGTAATGCATATCACAGTAAAAATAAACATACAAATAAGGATAAAAGAGCGAGAGGGGGGGGGGGGGGGGGAGACACAGCTACATTTGATGTCAATGAATTTCGCACAGTGAGAATGCAACGAAATAATTTTTCTTCTTGCATTCTTCTCTTTGGCAAATTCAAGCTTTAAAATTCACGCCAACATTTTTTGGATCCTTATTTTCTGATTCACAAGTTAAATCTACGAAATATGATTTTCAATGACAATAAAGATAAGGAATTGAAAAGAATTTTCCTTGTGTTCCAAGAGTGCAAACCTCAACCCCATTACATTTTTAAGGGGCTATACCAGTGTAACACTTTTCAAAAATCGATTTTTCGTTGCCTTTTTCGACAGTTTATACTTTCAAGAATATCATTATCATTTATATCAATATCATTTTATCCTGCAAAAATCGATGGTTAAATTTTTAAACGCGTTTTTTTCTCGAAATGAGATTAAACGAGTACGTTTGAATATATTTACTCTACAATGACGTAGGATATTTTTGATTGGATGAAAATTGACGATTTGGCATTGCATAAAACGACCATTTTATAGGCAAGAAAACAGACTTTTTCTTCATAACAGCGCCATTTTGTTAGATTTTAATATTTTTCGAAAATCGTATTTCATTGTACAGGAAATACCTTCCAGTTTAACGACATTTTTTTCTTTTTTTTTGCACCTCCAAAGGCAGTGCATAAGTCGCTTGGAACTCAATATTTTACTATGAAAAAATTATGTAATATAGGTCAAATGTAGCCAAATATATTCTTAATTTTCCGAAACATTTAATTGAGTACGTTTCTTCGAAAAAATTCCCGAAAATCACCACGTTCACACTGGTATAACCCCTTAATTATACATGTTCATTTTCGTCCCTGTCTCTATCGCTCGATCTCTCTATCTAAATAATATAATATAAAACAAAGAATATAAATAAAAAAAAACTATATAATCTTCGTCTGTCTTTTTACCTCCTTCTCCCTGTCTCTCTTCCTCTCTCTCTCTCTCTCTCTCTCTCTCTCTCTCTCTCTCTCTCTCTCTCTCTTCCGCTCTTCCATTACCACTCGATCTTTTCTCCCCCGTAATTACGCGCCTCATTGCTCAAGAACCAAAATCCCCAAGCCCGAACAAAAGACCGATGAAACAAATAAATAAATAAAAAACGAAAAAAAAATAAAATACTCCAAAATCGTACTCATTGAAACGCTTCACCTTCGGGAAATTTGTCGCCGCAGGATCGACACTGAAAATCTTTGGGACGTTCGTTTTCATTTGTGCAGGCGATAGGGCAGAGCGCGCGGCGAAAAATATTCGTTTTACCTCACGACGAACCCGTGGTAGTTGCGTGTGGTGCACGTATGTGCAGACGTTGGCGGTTATTCACGAGGAGCAGCGCGTATTACACATGCAGATCCCACGGTCCCGCGGAAAGCAGTGCTGGAAACTCCGAAGACATTCCCATCTTGGAGAATTTCCACGTTTCTATATTCTTTTCTCCTTCGCCACCGACTACCGAGCGCTCGCCATTTTTTCATACTTCCTTCGGGTGCATAGGTTTTTTTCTTTTTCTTAGCTCCGTACTTCGCATACGCTTTCTCAATTTTCTATACACGTTTCGCGAGTCTTGCTATTACTCGGGCCTTCTTTTTTTATTTCTTTTTGCACGAAGCCTCGTCCATCCTCTCTTTCTCTCTTTCTATATATATATATGTGTGTGTGTGTGTGCATGCGTGCGTGTGTGTGTGTATGTGTGTGTGTGTGTGTGTGTGTATGTGTGTGTGTGTGTGTGTGTGTATCACTGTTTTGTTAAATTCAGTACGAATTAAAAATAAACCGTTTCAGGCCTGATGAAGCCGAATTGCAAATCAAAAAATCATTAATAGCATTATTGGACATTAAAATTCTAAAAATCGTTTAAAAAATATTATTAATTCGGAAAAAATAGAGGGAAAAATGGGCCCACGATGAGATTAGTCTTAAAAATCATAGAATGGGTCACTCTAATTCAGATTTTTTTTCTAAAAATTCAAACAAAGGCAATCGTTTTAAAAAATAGTTTTCACTTTAGAAGCAAAAAAACGTTGACATTAATAATTGATAATTTTTTTTCATATTTTTTAACGAAAGTATGCTTTAAAGTGAAAAAAAAAATTACAAAGTGACATTCGTCGATATCTCTATGAGCTCAGGAGTTATCAGCGTTCAAACGTTTCCAAAACTTCTGAAATCGATATTGTTTGGGAAACTGTAACTTCTAAAGGAGAAGAGATAAAAATCTAAAAATTGATGTTGATATTCCTTTCATGGGGTACAATTTTACAAAAAAAAAAAATCAGGAAATCCAAAAATGGTCGGGGTCACGGACTAGCTGAAATGGCGTGGAATATCACACACACACACGTATATATATATATATATATATATATATATATATATATATATAAGCCAATCTCCGCTCTCTTCCGCAACTTTTTCAACCCTCAGATTTACGAGCAGCTCGCTCGCGCAGGGCGAACACTGTTCTGTAATACTCAATCTCTTCTCGTACCTGCTATCGAAAAAATGGTCCCTTTTTTATCTCCCACCCCATATGTATATACATACATATATATATATATATATATATATATATATGTGTGTGTGTGTGTGTGTGTGTGTGTGTGTGTGTGTGTGTGTGTGTGTGTGTGTGTGTGTGTGTGTGTGTGTGTGTGTGTGTGTGTGTGTGTGTGTGTGTGCATATGATGCAATCGTCACAAAGTCGTGTCCTCTATAAGAGTAATTGTTGTGTTATTTACCTACTAACGATATGGAGGCGAAGACAGGAACTTTTGGAACTTTCATTTGTCCGCTTGTCTGTTTATATGTGCAAGTATCATGCAAAAACTACTTGTCGACATTTACTAAAATTTGGCACAAATATAGCTTATTGCCAGGACATACGACGTTGAAGTTTTCGTCGTTGGAATGCAACGGAAGTCAATTCGTTCTGATTGCTCAAAAGTTTTTTCGGTCTATTCAGATTATGAAAATAACTTCAACGCTTTCACGTACTTTAATTACAGATCCACTATCGTAATATGCTATGAAAGCCTTTGGATAATGAGAAAAATAAAGAAATAAAAAAAATGAGTGAATAGAAAAAAAAATTAGCTCGACATGCACTTCTGGACGTTTTGTTGAGGCGCCTTGTCACACGGTACAATAATTCGACAATAGATGGCGCTGCGTGTATTTTGAATCGCGCTAGGTTTTGGTTTTATCCATAATTATGAAAAAAAGCGTCTCCATGCTCGCAGTGGTGAAAGAAGCGTCTCCATCCTAATGTTGAAGAGATCACAATAATTCTGGAATTGGAGATATGGCTTAGCGATTTTGTTTATGGTTCGTAAGCTAACCTAATTGTGATGTGCACGCGGACGAAGTTCCCGGCACAGGGCACGATTACGATATCTCTGGCGCCTTCATTTGACGGTGGATTATTCATATTTGGCCAAAAAGAAACACTTTTTTAAGAATGAAAAAATTGCGATTTTGGCTTTCTTTAGAAGATACAGGACATTTTACGAATTATTCGTTATTAAGGGGCTATGCCAGTGTGAGACTTTAAAAAAATCGCATTTTTTGCCTTTTTTGACAGATTATACTTTCAACAATATCCTGTAAAAATTTCAAGGCCGTATCTCTATCATTTTATCTTGCAAAAATCGATAGTTAAATCTTTAAACGCGTTTTTCTCGAAATGAGATTTTTCAAATTTGCTGACATTGTGACTCGAAGAGCAATTATCCGATTAACGTGAAATTTGAACTGAGTACTCTTGAATATATTTACTCTACAATTACGTAGGATATTTTTGATTGGATGAAAATTGACGATTTATCATTGACAAAAAAGACTATTTTATAGGTAAGAAAACAGACTTTTTTCATAGCTACGCCATTTTGTTAGATTTTGATATTTTTCGAAAATCTAACTTCATTGTACAGGAAATAGTTTCCAGTATAACGACATTTATTCCTGTTCGGGTTCAGCTACTCAATCGGCCGGAATCATGTCAGCAGTGGAGGAACTTTTTTTCGGTGCTCCCGAAAGCAGCGCATAAGTCGCTTGGATCTCAATATTTTTATATGAAAAAAATATGTAATCTAGGTCAAATATAGCCAAATATATCCTTAATTTTCCGAAACATTTAGTTGAGTACTTTTCTTCCAAAAAATTCCCCAAAATCACCCTAATTTTTAGCGTTCACATTGGTATATCCTCTTAAGCGATTCAACTGGTTTACGTTAATGTAGCTTTTTCGGAATGCGCTATGTCGAGAAAAAACAAGAACAAACCAAAACAAACCCAAACAAAGTACAACGAAACAATGTAAAATACGCGGAAAATTCGATTTACATCGAAAATCGGAAAAATACATTTTTTCTCTTCGAAGCGCTGTAAATCCAAAACTAAGGCTCAAAACGAAAAAAGTTATTCTTGTTTGTCGTATTTTTTTCGACCATATGTCATAATCCAATGGTCAAATTGAGGTGCCCGAGATATCGTAATCTCCCCCAGCACTGCTAGGCGAGGAAACAGCTATTAGCAATAGAAATATTCCCCAACCTATCGGACTTGGCAGAAAACTTTTCCTACGAATGATGCATAGTTCGAAAGGTGTCATCGAGTGGTGGCTACGAGGTTCACCCAGATGGAGACGCTTCAGAGATTTCAAGGTGACCTCCAGTTTTTTCAATTAGACCACTATTTTTCTTTCATTATTTCGTCAAGGTAATAACGATAAGTTGACATGCCAAATTTCGAGATAATCGATCAAGATTTAGTAGTAAAAAATCGATAAAAAAAAAATTCGATGTTTTTAACGTTGAATCGATAAAAAAAACCGATGCAAACACTAACTCGTAAAAAATCCGCCCAAAGTGACGGCCACCACTTTCAATCCACTCTTGCAGTCTGATTCGCGTTGATTGCATTGTCTTATTAATCACGTCAGTCTATATTCACGAATAAGCACTTATTGCGGATTCAATAGTTCCATACTAAGCAAAATCCAAGTAAGTCCAGCTTTGTTTACATTCGCTGCAGCTAATGAACTTGTTTGAAAAGCAGTGAGAAGTTTGTTCACCAGACTTGACACCACCGAACTTTTTTTTTGCAGGTGACTTTGACAGACACGATGGACAAAAAAGTGCCGACACTGGGCAAGAAGTGCAAAGAAGAATCATTAGAGCTGATTTGTTAATAAAAAAGGATATTTTCATGAATTTTTTTGATAGGTTTATATCATAGATATTGATATAAAAATTGTTACACTAAATAAATACACTTTCGAAATACATTTAATTTTTTATTTTTTCAAATTTAAGCCACTATTTATCGACGCAAATGGTAGTTAAAAAATGTCCTGAAAAATCGTAGGTCTGCGCTGATGATCAAATCTCAGAGATGGATCATTCGAAACGAAAAAATCAAACGGTTTTAGATTCAGTATGTTAATGGCTATAGCTCATAGCATACGATTTTTTATATATGCAAAAATAACAAATTGGCGGAAATTTTTCAAAAAAACGTGTTTTCACCGTTTTAGGCAAAAAAAAATAGTAAAGATTTTATCAACAAGTCGTCAAAAATCGTTGTTTCGAGAAAAACGCGTTTAAAGTTTGTTTGCGTTACACAAAAAAATAAATTTTTTTTTATGTATTTCGAAAGTGTATCTATTAAGTGTAAGAACTTTTATATCAATATCTATAATATAAACCTATCAAAAAAATTCATGAAAATAGCCTTGTTTTCTGAGTCTAAAGTGAAAAGTCCCCTCAAGTGTTGGCCTCGTATTTTTTTACAATTATAGGCTAAACAATTTTTAATTTATTTCTTATCGATCTTTTATACTAAATCTTGATCGATCATCTTGAAATATGGTGTGCAAACTCACTTTGATTTACTTGAAAAATAGTAATCCCATTTAAAAAAACATGGATGAACCTCGTAGCCACCACTCGATGACCTTGTCCTGTTTGGGTCATGATGAAAAAATTTCGCCTATGTCTCAGAGGTTAAAAATAAATAATTATTAGAATAACGCTGGTCGCCAGCTCGTTATAATATTTTGAGGACGGTCCTCGAAATTCACCCAAAAGGAAGCGTTGATTTGGGCCCTTTAAATGAACTTCGTATTATTACATTTAATCAACCTACATTTAATCGAACCTGACTTTGAAGACTTTGGATTTAGATTGAAGTTGAATATGGCGCCGAGTAGACTATGAGGATGGTACTGCGAGGATCGAGGGTCTTCAAAAATCATCTTCCGTCACCCATGCATATAGAAATATTCTTCCTCGCTGCCCGGAGATCGATTACCAAGTGGAAGACTTTGCTTGCACTACTGAAATATGTCATATTTACGAGATCGTTACATCGTACACCTCGCCGGATCAACATTTTTTAAAATCTTTCACCCTTCGTACCACCAGCTTGGTATTCAAGGATTCGCAGCCATTAGCATATCCGCGGGATATTGCGCATCGAGAGAGAGAGAGAGAGAGGGGGGGGGGAGGGGGAGGGAGAACTTGTTTCGCAAACTTTGATAAAAGAAGGAAAAAAAAGAAATGTTGAAGGGAAGTTTGCGAACGGAAGTCTCGCAAACTCCATCGATTATGTACTCTCAAGAACGACGTGTATACAGGCTGATTCACAACTATTTTCGATCGTCATTACTTAGGGGGAATCATTGCGAGTAATACGTTTTCTTAGATGTCGTGCCATGAAAATTGGCGGAGATATTGGCGTTGAAAGTTTACGTGGTGAACGATGGATTAATAAGTGGTTTTTCTTTTTCAAGTACTAAATAATTCTTTTGAAAAGTTGGAAAATGTAAAAGTAGTACGTCAAGTAATAAAGTATCCCTTCAAAAACATTGTTTCTTGTTTTGCGTTATGAAAAACTATGGTCCACCTTAAAAATAATTATTATTCGTTTTGTTTCAAACAGGGGTTTAATATATTTTTTCCATTATCTAATTGCATTTTTTTTTAAATGAAATGATTTATTAAATAGCCAACTATTTCGTTCGAAATGATCTTATTAAATAAAATCGTACGTATAAAATCGTACGTTCGAAATGATCTTATTAAAAATGTTTTATTTTTATTTGAATAGTCACATCATTATACCGAAAAAATGATGTCACTATATATAAAAATCCAACGTGCGAACCCATTTTTTTCCTCCAAGTATTGAATAATTATTTTGAGAACTTTCGAAAAGTTAAAATAGTACGCTAAGTATGGCATTAAATATCAACACACTTTGCGTGTTGATTCGAAATTATCTTATTAAAAATGTATTATTTTTCATTTTCAAAAATTAATCATTAAATCAAAAAAATTGATATGACATTAGACAAATACGTAACGTGTGAACCATTTTTTTCAACTATTAAAAAATATAAAAAAAATATCGAATCAATTTGCAAAGCGAATCTCCGTGTTCATTATTTTTAATCGAGAGAAACAAATTTTGAGGAAAAAAGTTCACTCATCTGAATGTGGATGGGAAGCATGCTCGATTCAGTTTGGACTTCGAACGCGAATATCTGGGCCAATTTTTGTCGCACAGAACTTGGAGAAAAAAAAGCGTATTGCTCGCAATCCCACATACAATATGCTCACCGACGGAAGCCTGATAGTTGTGAATCATCCTGTACAAATAATGGTCTGCGAGAATCGGAGCGATCTTAGTTCACGGCAGTCTGGAATTTGCTCATTTTGCCAAGAGTGGTTACAAAAAAATCGATAAAAAAGAAAGCACGGGATCGACCGAACATCCTGAACATTCCGACGATTGCTGAAACTTTTCACGTCAGAAAAAGAAAAACAACGCAGGTGCTCATCCGCGCGCGTGCCATTCTCTTTGTTTCTATCTTCATTTATCGGTGACGTGAATTGTGGCGGAGCGCATAGTACACGGGTATGGACGTATACGTTGCCGTGACGTGGACATTTTCCCCTGGTGAAGCGTCAGATCCAGATATCCCAGTGGTTATAGTCTCTATACGGGTCAGACCTACCGAGATGTACGCTATGTGTTTTATACATCGATAACACGATAATCGAGCGTGCATATACAGGGTGTCCCAGACAGGGTTGCAAAATTGTAATGAAAAAGTAATGCATTGTTCATTACTTTTTTAATGAGCAACGAAAAAATATTTCATTACCCGTTACATTACATTCAGTAAAGTAAAAAAATTCCATTGCTCATTACATTATGTTTCGAGATGTGAACAATTTCCGTTACTCATTACATTGGATTTTGTAATGTAGAAAATGTCCATTACTCATTACAATGGAATTTGTAATGTAAAAAAATTCCATTACTCGTTACATTACATTTTGTGATGAGAATCATTACATTGTAATGGGTAATGGAATATTTTCCATTACAAAGTGTAATGTAATGAGTTATGGAAATGTTTTCATTACAAAATTTAATGTAATGAGTAATGGAATTTTTTTATATTACAATCCATTACTCTTTACATTACATTTTGTAATGAGGAACATTTTCATTAAAAAATGCAATGTGATGTGTAATGAGAAAAAATGTCATTACACATTACATTGTAATGGGTAATGGAATATTCTCCATTACCAAGTGTAATATAATGAGTAATGGAATTGTTTTCATTGCAAAATTTAACGTTATGAGTAGTGGAATTTTTTTATATTACAAAATATAAGGTAGTGGGCAATGGAATTTGTTCACGTTAGTAATGTAATGTAAAAAATCTCCATTACTCATTACAAGGTAATATGGATTATTATTCCGCTGCCCGTAATGGGGAAATAATAATAATCCTCATTACATTGTAATGAGTAATGGAGATTTTTTACATTGCATTGCATTAGTAATGTGAAAAAATCCATTACTCATTACCTTATATTTTGTAATGTAAAAAAAATTTCTCTTACTCATTACATGACATTTTGTAATGTAAAATATTTTCATTACTCATTACATTGGACATTGTAATGTAAAACAATTCCATTCCTCTTTACGTTGTAATGGGTAATGAAAATATATCACATTACAAAATGTAATGTAATAAGAAATGGAATTTTTTACATTACAAATTGCAATGTAATGAGTAATGCAACTTTTTTACATTAGAAAATTGAATTCATTGAGTAATGAAATTTGTTTACATTACAAAATCCAATGTAATGAGTAATGGCAATTGTTTACATTACAAAATGTAATGTAATGAGTAATGGAAATTTGTTACATTACTGAAAGTAATGTAATGGGTAATGACATTTTTTTTCATTACAAAATGTAGAGTTATGAGTAATGAAAACGCTAATGCATTACAAAAAGTAATGCATTATTTGCAACCCTGATTGGTCTGCCTTCAAAAATTAATAATAATTCAGGGGTTGATCTGAGAGCCACACATGGTTATATCAATCGACTCAGAATTTCACCCCAAACCACCCGATTTCAGGGAACGTATTCAGTTCTGGGACACCCTGTATATGTGTATGTGTACGTACACACAGGCACTTGGATAACCGCGAGTAACGGCGCTATAGATTCGCCCCGCAAACACGTGTATGTTTATCTACAGGCTGTCCCATTCGAATCAACCCACTCGGTTATCTTTAAATCCATGGACGATACTCAAACACGTTGCAGATGAAAATTCTCGATGTGTAATTTTATAGTATAGGGTTTTAACTTCAATTTGCAGTGACGATTTTGTATGAATTTGAAAAATTGACCGACTTATGGTGATTTCTGTGGGTTCGGCCCACCGCGCTGCGGCGAATTATTTTATTTTGCGTTTTTTTTAAGCTTTGTAAGTCGTATCTCAAAATCGTCCGATTCGCTACAAATTTGGACAGAGCATAGGTTATAACATTTTCCATCATATGATCACATTATTTTTTGATGCGTCTATCCATTTGTTAATAACAAATGATTAAAAGTCTAAAGTTGCTTTTTTCGGTCGAAGATCGAACTTTTTTTTCGATAGCCTGCCATTTTCGTATTTTTTAAGGTTTTACAAAACTCGTCATAAGAAGATTCTATTATCATACCAACAGTACGTTTTTTTATTTTTTATCTCAGAACTAGTTGCCACCTAGGGACCACCTACACCAATTGGCCATGCAGTAAGAGCGGCACTTTGTTTAAGGGGAGGCTCGGGGTTTGCGCTTTTGAAAAATCGATTTTTTTGTCTTTCCTTATAGTTAAACTTTTCAAGAATATAATCCCAAAATTTCAAGTCAATCGGAGCAAAACTCTCGAAGTCATTGACTATTTAGTCCCGCTCCTCTAACACTGTAGCTCCGACTTCTCTAAACGTCAAACGCGTTTTTCTCGAAACCACTTTTTCGAAGTCCGTGTTCACTGCCATTTGAAAACTACATGACCGATTTTTTTTCAAACTTGGTACACACTTTCTACATATAAAATACCTACCCCCAACGGTTAGTTTGACATTTTTTTTACTTTGAGAGGGTCTCCACCCCCAAAATGGCGGAATTTTTCGTGAAAAATAGAACTTTTCACTTGACATGACCACCAAAAATTTAGAAATGAAAAAAAAAAATTATCAAAGACCGTTGGGGGGTGGATTTGGCGATGCTTTGACTAAATTTTAATGGTACTTGATTTCAGATAATTTCTAGCTGAGATACAGTGAACACCGCGTCTTTTCCAAACACGTTCATGGAAAAGTTTTGTCACCGGCTTATATGTGAATATTTTTGCGTACAAATTTCATGGAATGTTCATGAAATGACACTTAACAATGTGCAAAAGGTTTCAATAAATTTACTCTATCCATATAGATGAGAAAAATTCGCAAAAAAGTGTTTTTTTTTCACGCTGAAACCCCTACCCTCCCCTTAAGGCGGGACGCTAGTGTGAACAGTAGAAAAATTGATTTTTTGCCATTTTCTCACAGTATACATATTCAAGAAAATGTGAAAAAAAATTTAAGTTGAAGTATCGAAAATTGACCGAGTTATATACAATTTAGTGAGAGCAGAGAGCGCAATGATTTACGCATGAATTACGATAAAATGAAGTTAGCAATTTCACGTAGGTGTGTATATTTATATTTTTATATATGAAATCCCTACGTCCAATAGTTGCCTTCAGCCCATTTCGCCCTGAACACGGATCGTGTCGGCTATCCATGCTCGGCCTATCGGGCTACAGAGTATGGATTTCGATTGCAGTTCGAAAGTGCGACGGACTGTGAGCATCGGTATCATAGACCCTAGAGCAGGTCGACGACCGTGTGTCACGTATGCCACGGACTCTTATTTCTCGAAGGCGGCCGCGTTTCCGCAATGCCCGCGTACACTCCTCCCACACAGTGCACCACGTATCGATTCTTGCGAGGAACATCACTCAAGTGTCTGCCTTCGATTTTGTTGAAACTCACACATGTGACGAAACATCGAAAACTATTACACACGTATGGTTTTTTATCGACGGAAAAACGGTTTTAAGGGGAGAAACCACTCCTCGGGGTGATTTTACAGTTTCACCCACAAACAGTCCACCGATCTGAATGAAAGAAAAACCAAAAGGCCATATTAAGCTGAGGCCGGGTAAGTAGGGAAAAATCGCCCCCGCATTTTCTCCAGTGAAATTTGGAGTATATTCTGAGGTATAAAAGAAATATATATATATATTTCTGAAAATTTCATCCCCGTCAACGCAATGTTTTTAGAAAAATGAATTTTTTTTAAAATAAAACAAGAAAAACAAATTCCGGAAACGCTTCAGTGGATCGATTCGATTTTTTTTTGTACTTGTTACGATCAAACGTGTTACGAAATAAATTTATAGAACATCTTGCGAAAGATTAAGGTTTAAAAAAAAATAATGTTCCTTGTTTTATTTTTTTTTACTATAATCCACTTGAGGTACAATAACGAAATTTTTTTCATTCAATCTTTGGGCACCTTATTGGATTATATAATTTTTTCAAAATGATCAGTTTGGTACGCCACAGTGAAAAAAAAAAGAAACAGACTTTATTGATATATTTTAGTTATATATCTATATAACTAAAATGTATCAATAAAGTGTGTTTCTTTTTTTTTTCACTGTGGCGTACCAAACTTCGCTATTGTACCCCAAGTGGATTATAGTAAAAAATAATAAAACAAGGTACATTATTTTTTTTTCAAACCTCAATCTTTCGCAAGACGTTCTATAATTTCTTTCATAACACGTTTGATCGGAACAAGTACCAAAAAAAAAATCAAATCGATCCACTGTACCGTTTCCGGAATTTTTCTTTTTTTTTCGCTATTTAAAAAAAATTCATTTTTCTAAAACCATTGCGTTGACGGGGATGAAATTTTCAGAAAATTTGTTTTTTTTACACCTCAGAATATACTCCAAATTTCGCTGGAAAAAATGCGGGGGTAATTTTTCCCTACTTACCCGGCTATGGCCTTTGTCCAATGTAAAACGATGACAAATCCAATATACAAGTATTGAAAAATAAATTAATTTAACGGAAGACAAGCCTTTCTTTGAGGGGTGGTTTACCCATCAAACACGTTTTTCCGCCAAAAAAAAATACGTGTCTAATAGTTTTCAATGCTTAATCACACATATGAGTTTCAAGATGTCGAAGGCGGACAGTTAAGTGATGTTCCTTGTTAGCAATAAATATGGAAAAAGCTGGCGCGCCTCGCGATGTCCAACGACAGTAACGGGCAAAAATCTGCGACCGGTAAAAGGAGAACCGCGTCCAGCTGTTCCAAAAAAGTTTTAACTGCGAATGGGGAAGAAAATATTTAAAAAACCATTTGGTCCGTGAGAGGCCGGTCTGCTAGTCCAGTAAAAGAGACGAAAACCCAGCACTTTTTAGCGTAGAATATGAATTTTTTGCTGAAGCTCGATAGTTGCATATTGAAAGTAACTCCAACAAAATGTTGCCCCTCAACTCGCCCCAACCCCAAGAAATAGGGGTTGAAAACTTAAAAATCGCCGTATCTCGTTAACTAATAGCCCGATCAAAAAAAGTTCCAAACAAAAGTTGTTTGGAATAATAAAATTCGTATAAAGTTATCCGACGTCCAACCCCTTATCTATGATAATAGCGGCGATATCTCTACTCCGCTCGCACACGCATCGACCCCGAATTTTCGAATCATTTTCGTGCCGCTATTTTCAAAGATAGGAAATTGGACGTCAGATACCTTTATACGTATTTTATTAGTCCGAACAACTTTCGTTTGAAACATTTTTTGGTCGGGCTATTAATTATCGCGATACGGCGATTTTTAAGTTTTCAACCCCTATTTCTTAGGGTTGGGGCGAGTTGAGGGGCAACATTTGATTGGGGTTACTTTCAGTATGCAACCATCTACCTTCAGTCGAAAATTCATATTCTCCGCTAAAAAAGTGCTGGTTTTTCGTCTCTTTTACTGGACTATGCAGGTAAAGAGGCATTTGGCTGGCAAACAAACTTTTCAACGTCGGCTACTTCATCGCTACGAAAACAACGACGAGTCAACATCACGATTGATTTATATTTCATTAGTAGCGAAAAATTCCCCCGATTATATAATTAAGCACTGACAATTCGATCGTGCCCGTGCGAGTGTATGTTCAACATCGCGAGCTAAATAGTCGGACGAGGGAGGGGCAAGTTTTTTTCCAAGCCTATAAATATCGATTTCAGACGAAAAATTCCGTGACGAAATTTGAATGATTTGTCAAGGTCTATATTTTGGTAGCTTTCACCTATAGTCTGAACTAGGATGATACCGATAGCTTGAATATTTTAGCCTCGCTCTCATGTTTTAGTTGACAATTTACCGGGAAAAACCTTAATTTTCGAACAGCTGCGATTCTGATAAAAAATTCCGTACTTACTTACTTCTAGTTCAGACGACAACTGCGTTCATATAGATTTAAAAAAAAAATTGTTCTTTTGTTTCAGGCGACTAGGATCGCCGCAACCCGTGCGCCCAATTGGACGAGCGTCTCACGCCACGACCTGCATACCAGCGCATAACCTGTATAGAATTCAATAAAGTATTTCATAAAAAATTGTGCTGCTAGTTGAAACATGTCTTAAGGGGCTACCCCCACTTGCGATTTTGAAAAAAATCGATTTTTTTTATTGCATTTTTTTGAAGTATAAGTATCTGAGAATATGTCCTGAAAATTTCAAGTCGATCCGAACAAAATTGACTGAGATATGAGCGTTGAAAGAGAAGAATCCGTTGTGTAAACGACCGGAAATTGAAACTTTAAACGCGTTTTTCTCAAAATGGCATTTCCGAAGTCGGTGACCAAGATTACTCGAACACTAATGAACCGATCTTTTTGAAATTTTGCAGGCTTATTTAATACATAAAAATGTAGTCTTTAATCGTTCGATTTTTTTTTTTCGAAAAAAATGGCCGTTTTATAGCCAAAAAACGGCCGTTTTTTTCGTTAAAATCGAATCATCAACTTTGACTGTCCGCCATTTTGTGAAAAATGAATATTTTTTAAAATCCTTCGATTAAAGACTAGTTTATACTTATATTTGACTAAATACATCCGCATTTTTTTTTCAGATGATCTACTTCGCCGCAATGTTGGTCAGCGCAAACCGTGTATATAAAAACATTATTTCATTGACGGCCATTTGCCACTAAACAATGTAATATTTTTCCATAAAAAAATTACTGAAAGTTCTTGAAGATGTGTTCTTTAAGATGGTATATTGATCGATTAAAAAAGTTTTGTAGTTTTCTTTAAAAAAATTCATGAAAAAGGCCTTTTTTGCGCTACAAGTGGGGTTAACGCGTTAATATGCGTCAAAACCCCCGGCACTTTAATTATTACTTTAAAAAAAAAACAAGTTTGTAGACGGTAATACCGCCTTAATTTTCTAGTCCAATTTTTTTCTCAATTTTTATTAATAAATTCTTGATGTAAATTAAATTTTATGAATTATGACTTTATCTTTTATTTCAGAGCGGATCACCTATACGTGCGCAGAAAAAAAGCATGCAGGGCCTATGAAAGCGCGATACCGTCCAGCTCGCAGGCTCATTTGCATACACCTCGCAGTCACACTCGCCCCTCGTATTTTGTATTTTGGCACGTACACGCGCAGGTGTACTTCACTTTCGCGGTTAATGATATGGCCGCGCGCTATACACACGAGAGCAACGAATTTTTCAATTATCAACCCCCCGTTGAAATATCGCTCGCGATGTTATTATTAAGAGTGCGGTGCAATATACCAATGTGCGGAATTTCGCGTATACGTAGTTTTGCGGTTAATCGTTATTGCACAAACAAACACACACGCAGGCGCATTTTACGTTTTTCTCCCTAGCTGATGTGGTAGTCGCGATTGACGCGGATCATCGACACGCGAGATCGCTGTCGAGGGAGAGAGCGTGGCGATGATGCAAAAAAGTCCAATATGGGCGCCTGCGAAGCGACAAATTATCTCCGCGTATTTGTGCGTGAATGTAGGATGGGGGGGGGGGACAAAAAACAAATTTCGACGGTCATGTCTTTACAATAATATTATGGGGCCAAACACTTTGAATTTTTCTAAGCGCTTACAGCTTAAAAAAAGCTTTTTCGCGAATTTTGACGTCGCGATTTTTTCACGAATTACGAGTGTTTGAAATATTCGTGTATCGGGGTATAAAATTTTGAACAGTCACTTTTCGAGTAGCTGCGATTTGTGGAAAACGATAGTACACTCGGTTTCGACGAATAAGCTCGGAATTTTTGTTTAATTCTAATTATAATTCATGAAAATATTTTTTTTTCAATTAGAGTTCGTAAATATAATATTAATTTTTTGTAATTGTAATTCATGAATTTAATTAATTTTTTTTGTATTTATAATTCATAAATTTAATTTAATTTTTTTGTAATGATAATTCATGAATTTAATTTCAATTTTTTGTAAATATAATTCATGAACTTAATATTGATTTTTTGTAATTATAATTCATGAACTTAATTTTGATTTTTCGTAATTATAATTCATGAATTTAATTTTTATTTTTAAAGTACGATTTTTTTATTGGTTACTTTAACGAAGTTGAAGTTTGCATTGATGACCAAGTTGTGTTGATTTTCGTGAAGGGTGAACCACCCTGCTGCGATTTTCTTTTGGGTTTTTTTTTCTCAAAACGATGTTTTATGAAACGGTACAAGTTGCAACTCAAAAAATATTCGTCCAATTCACTTCGAATTCGGACAGAGCGTAGATTATAACATTTTCCATCGTATGGACGAACGATTTTTCGCTATGTTCATTTATTGATTTATAACTATTGATTATAAGTGTAAAGTTGTTTTTTTTTCGGTCAAAGATCGAACATTTTTTCTACAGCATCCGGTCATACGGAGGTTTTATTATTATACTGAAGGTACATTATCTTATTTTTCATTTCAGATTATCCTAGTTGCCAGAACCACCTTCATTGTTTGGCCATGCAGCCACAGTGGCACTTTGTTTAAATAATAATAACTTCATTATTCATCAATATTGTTTAATATAAAAAATGAAACTTGTCACGACTATGTAAGAATACGTATATATTAATTGCGTCTAAAATCCTGACCTCATCATTCCAATACTGTCGTCATAAAAAAATAATGAAGATCGACCTGTTTCTAGGGCCCCAAGCTCACGAATCTCTGGAATTTCACGAATATTAATTAGTCATTGAGTTATTTTAGTTAAAACGCGAAGACCAAATTTCACGTGTCTATTAACTATGTATTGCCCGTACATTCCCTATCAAAAGTGAGTTTCAGCGAGAATTTTGAGTTTTTTCTGATGAGATTTAAATTTTTTTTAATCAAACATTGCAGATGCTAAAAACATTAATTTTCGGTAATAATAATGCAAAAGAGTTATAAGTAAATCGTTGAAGAAAACAATTTGTTCAACAAATGTCCGGTGAACTACTTTTTTATATTATGAAATAAATTCGTAGATTTTCTGAATATGTATGATTTTTTTAGAGTTTTCTTTCTATTACAATTTTAATTTTTTTAATTGAAAAAAATGGATCAAGAGTCACAAATTTTCACTATGTTTTTGGAGCAATGTTCCATATTAAATCCAAAAAGTGTCCGGGGTATTGAACGAACAGTGAAAAATTCCAAAAACGGTATTTTCGCCATAGAGAAAATACTTTAAAAAGTTATATGTATTCAGTAAAACACCACAATCAATTTAATGTTACAAAAAATGAAGTTTATCGGAGATTTCTAAAATAATGTTTTGTTTAAACCATTTATTTATAAGTTTTTGGCATTCTTATTATCCAAAACCAATGTTCTTAGCATCTTCAATGCGGTTTATTTTTTCAGATTTTAATGTCATCGCAAAGTACTCAATATTCTTACTTCGCTGAGAATATTGAGTACTTTGTGATAACATTAAAATCGTGAGTTTCGACTCACTTTTGGTAAGGAATGTACGGGCAATATATCCTTAAGCTGGGACACATCAATTATGCAGCGCTACCAATTCGATTCGAGTTGGCTAGCATAAATTCGGCACGAGTTTTTTTTAATACATAATAAGATCGCTCGAAAGCGTAAGAACAAGTTATTTTATTTTAAGAATAAAGTACTTATTTTAAGAACACAGTATTTTATTTTCAGAATCGAGTTTTTTATTCGGACAATGCAGTATTTTATTTCAACAATTATTTTATTTTAAGAATCGAGTGTTTTATTTTAAGGACGCACTTATTTATTTCGCGAATAAAGTATTTTAATTTAAGAATCGAGTATTTCATTCCTTCCGTCACATTCTTACGTAAAAACATGACGTAAGAATTGGCCATTTTCGTCCAAAGATAGAAAACAAAAAGACCCTTTTGCCGGCGTCATTCGCTGTACACGTGACATCGATTAAGGGGTTATACTTAGTTGTAAAATTCGAAAAATCATTTTTTTTTTCAAAACTCATATTTTGACACTATATTGTCTTATATAAGTATCCTGAAAATTTTAAGGTGTTCGGATTGAAATTGACAGATTTATAGGCTGCTAAACTTTAAACGATTTATTCTCAAAAGTACTTTGTCAAAACCGGTGAGCAAAGTATCTCCAAAACTACTGTATCGATCTTTCTAAAATTTTGAGGGCTTTTTCTAGATGTGAAAATATAGTATTTTATTTTTTTATTTTTTTTATTGGGTTTGTTCCAGCCGTACAGGGTCTTTCCCTTTTAACGAGCCCCAAATCCGCCTCAACTCCTTTTAACCTCCCATTCCACCACTATACCCCCTCTCTCTCCTTATATCATCCGTTCCTCATCTCCCCCGTCTACCGCCAATTCCACACCCCCCTCCCCACCTGCGGCCGCAGCCGACTACCCCCTCTGTATCGTATTCACCATGACATATCTGTCATGGGTATAGGGAAACTGCGGAAAACCTATACCAAATACAGCCGGTCATCAAGTTCGCCCCCCAGTCGTGGAACTAGTCTTATTTCGCCGTGAAATGCTGAAGAAAAACATTTCACGACGAAGTGTACGCGACTGGGTTTCGAACCCGGAACCTCCCGGTCCGCAGGTTTAGTGGCAAGCACGCTAACCACTAGACCATCGTACCGGTGTGAAAATATAGTATTTTATCGAAAGATTTTTTGAAAAAGGCCAATTTTTTGCAAAAAATCAAGACTCAATTTGAACACGCGTAGTTTTTTTTTAAATTCGACATTTCGGAAATTCCTTCGATTAATCGTAGGATAAAGTAATATAATAACGAAATCTCTTTGACTTTTTAATGTGAGATAACCTGGTTCAGGAGAACATTGTTCACCGCAAAATACCTGTTCTGTAGTACTTCAAGATACTTCTTCAAATACCTAATTTTTCTAGAAATTTATCATCACGATTTTCTGTAAAAAAAATGCGAATTTAACCATTTTTTTCTTATGAAAAAGTCATTCACTCATATTATTAATTACCCATCTATTTAGTACGAATATCAAGCTGTTAGAATATATATATATATATATATATATATATATATATATATATATATATATATTTGTTCGATGTACAAAATGGCCGACTACTAGAAAAATTTTGAAACAGCTTTTTGCCAATTGGCGTGACAAATAACTTCAACAATTTTCACTCGATTTACTTCAAATTTAAAATTTATGTTCCCAATTGCATTTCGCAGAGAAGTACGTACGGAATTTCTGATTAATCGAAAACTTTTCATTTTATAAGCAGTTTATTAGCAGTTATAACAAAATTTTTCACTGAAAATTCATTATTCAAGGCCTTACTCCCACTTGTAGCGCAAAAAGGCCTTTTTCATGAATTTTTTCAAAGAAAACTACAAAACTTTTTTAATCGATCAATATACCATCTTAAAGAACACATCTTGAAGAACTTTCAGTAATTTTTTTATTGAAAAATATTACATTGTTTAGTGGCAAATGGCCGTCAATGAAATAATGTTTTTATATACACGGTTTGCGGTGACCAACATTGCGGCGAAGTGGATCATCTGAAAAAAAAATGCGGATGGATTTAGTCAAATATAAATATAAACTAGTCTTTAATCGAAGGATTTTAAAAAATATTCATTTTTCACAAAATGGCGGACAGTCGAAGTTAATGGTTCGATTTTAACGAAAAAAACGGCCGTTTTTTGGCTATAAAACGGCCATTTTTTTTTCGAAAAAAAAAATCGAACGATTAAAGACTCCATTTTGATGTATTAAATAAGCCTGCAAAATTTCAAGAAGATCGGTTCATTAGTGTTCGAGTAATTTTGGTCACCGACTTTAGAAATGCCATTTTGAGAAAAACGCGTTTAAAGTTTCAATTTCAGTTTACACACGATGTTGAAGTTTGCATCGTTGGAGCGCAACGGTTTTTTTAATTTTCCCATTTTGATTATGCTTTTAAATCTTTTTCTTACATATTAAGACTGAAGTCTCTGATAAGAATCCTGAACATTTTTTGAGGGATTTTTGATTGCGAAATGTGCAAAAAAAAATTGGGCTACGAAACTTTCGTTGCGTTCCAACGATGCGAACTTCAACATCATGTTTACACGAAGAACGGATTCTTCTCTTTCAACGCTCTTATCTCAGTCAATTTGTTCGGATCGACTTGAAATTTTCAGGACATATTCTCAGGTACTTATACTTCAAAAAAGTGCAATAAAAAAAATCGATTTTTTCAAAATCGCAAGTGGGGGTAACCCCTTAAGTTCAAATACCTACAACTTTTGAATAAAACAATATTTTTTAAATTCCGTAAGTACTTCTCTAGGTATTCTAATGTAGATTGACGAGAATTTTTGTTTTTTGTTCTAGGTAAAAAATAGCAGATGTCTTTTGTTTTTTGTTCTAGGTAAAAAATAGCAAATAGCAAAATGTCACGCCGCGGAGTGCCTAAAAAAACGATAACAAAAGAAAATATTAGTAACCGGGCATTTTCTACATCGAAAAAAAAAAAAAATATTTTTTTAACAGCTCGATATTCATACTAAACAGATGTGTAATTAATTTTATGAGTGAATCCCTTTTTCATACGAAAAAAAACATTGTTAAATTCGCACATGATTTTATACCCGTTACTGTGGCCTAAGGCCTTAAGAACAAAGTACTTTATTTTAAGAATACACTATTTTATTTCACTAATAAAGTATTCTTATTGTCTCTGTTATTATATTTCCCACCATTTTCTCCACACCACATCCCTAAACGACCCTCACCTCGCGGCACTAATAAAGTATTTTAATTTAAAAATCGACAATTTCATTTTATCCGTCACATCCTTACGTATAAAAATTACAAATGCAAATTCACCATCCGCGTCCAAAGATCGACAACAAAAAGTCCCCTTTTCCGACGTCATTCGCTATGCACGTGACATCGATTAAGCCGATTCAGTCTCATCAAGAATATCGACGCACCAGCCATAGACAATCTACGTGTTTTTCCATCGTCATTTTTCCATATTTTTTCTCTCGTCTTTTTTTTTCACTTAAAAAACACAGCACACTCTCCTCGATTGGCTGGGAAATGTAAAAAAAAAGCTAGCTCGAGTAGAAATGAAAAAAAGGCTGCTCGAGTTTTAGGATGTGAAATACTCCGTGTACGCGTATGAACAATGTTGTGCATATATTTATGTCTGCATATGCATGCACTGTGTTTATGCACAGATGCGTCTATAACGTACGTGGGAGTATATGATAGTCGGCGTATGGAAGCGTTCACAGCATGCGCGCGATAAAGTGCCACGAAGCTTCGTTCGACGTCGATCCTCTCCTACCTGATGATCCATACATGTATTATTGCGCATATACAAGGTGCCTCGGATCAAGTTAGTCCAGTCGAAGTAGGATTTCACCTGGAATTAATTCCGGGCTTCGATTTTCTTTTTTTATACTTAGGGGGGGGGGGGTGGTTGGTAGCGTAAATCTCGATTTTCGGAAAAATCCCCTGGTGCGTTTGCCGCCGTCTTAATTTGAAAAGGGATTTTTTTTTGTTTTTCGAATAACTCGCTTATTTTCAACCTTAGAGTGAAAATGATTGTATTCAAAGTTGTGGAAAACGTAATTCTCCACAAGTTTGATGATTATAATTTTTACCCTAGGATCGATATTTATAGAGTTAGACTGCTAAAAGGGGTAAAAAATGTTTTTTTAAAACTTATCTCGTTTATTATCAAGTTTATTGTAAAAATGGTAATAAATAATCACATAGGAAATTTTATTTCCTCCAATTTTGGTTATTAGCATTTTTACCCTCGGATCAATATTTTCGGACTTATACTTAATTTAGGGGTGAACTTTTTTTTATGCTCAGTTATTTCGTTTATTATCAAATTTATCGTAAGAAAGGTAAGGAGTAATCGGGTAGGAAATTTTATTTTCCTCAACTTTGGTCAGTACCATTTTTATCCTAGGATCAATATTTTCGGACTTGTACTTAATTTAATGGTGAACCTTTTACCCCCATTTGCAGTGTAACTCTATAAATATCGATCCTAGGGTAAAAACTATAATTACCAAACTTGTGGGGAATTACATTTCCCACAACTTTTGATACAATCATTTTCACTCTAAGGTTGAAATTAAGCGAGTTATTCAAGAAACAAAAAATCCTTCTTCAAATTAAGATGGCGGCAAACGCACCAGGGAGATTTTCCCGAAAATCGAGATTTACACTAACAACAATCCCCCCTAAGTATAAAAAAAGAAAATCGAAGCCCGGAATTAATTCCAGGTCAATCAAATTTTAGACCTATCTCGACTAGTCTGTGTCACAAGTAATTCTTAGTGTTACAAGTAGATTCTAGTAAAAAATGATTCCAGCAAAAGTTGTTTCGTCTTAAGAGCGTAAAAACATAGCAATGCCAATTTGATCTTGAGCATAACGGCCAAGGTTATGTGAAGGACAATTTCGAAATTTTTCATCAGAACCCTCATTTTATATTGCATATTTTCATAGCTCACCTCGAGAGCTTTCCGAAACACTATGGATAAAAACTTTTTTGTTGAGTATTTTTTCAGTCACGGGAGTTGGACGTACTCGATGAAAAAATACTTATCTATAGTGTTTTGAAAAGCTCTTTAGCTGAACTATTAAAATATGCACTAAAAACAAGGACTCAACGTGAAAATTCTGAAGTTGACCTTCGCGTGACCTTGGCCGCTATACCCATGATCGAATTGACATTGCTATCTTTTCCCCCCCTTCAAACGGAACAACTTCTATTTGAAACATTTTTCATTGCGCTTCCTACTTTCTCAGATATAAGCCTGTGTCACTTTATACGAGACACCCGGTATACGTTCGACGGGATTGCCGGCTCGAGCCGGCGTAGCCGTGCGCAGGCGGTGATGAAATGCCAGCTGATCGATAGCATACAGAGCGCGAGCGAGAGAAGCAACGTTGCCTGTATAGGTGCGCGTACCTGTGCATACTTCTCTGCATGGATTCGCCTACGCGGGCGATATGGAAAACAATGGAAAAAGGGCGAGAAAGCTTTAGAGGCGGAGGGGGAATCGCAAAATTCGCCGAGTGTCCGCAAACTCCAGTGGATATTAGAAAAAGGCACGCATATGCAAAAACAAACAACCAAAAGAATATTCACCGGTATGCATATGGAATTCGACTCGCGTAATCTGAATTAAAACATGGGGGGGGGGATGATTAATGTAGATAAAAGGATTACAGGAAAATACGAGGATTGGGGACAGGATGCTGATGTTCGGATGAGGCAATTAGATGAGATTGCAGTTTACGTCAGTTGGAGTGCAGTGAGCATTAATGTTTTCCTTAAGGCGGGATATACATTTACAAAGATAAAAAAATGGATTTCTTTTTTTTCCCTTTGAACGATAGAACTATATATCAGGCATTCCACGTCACTTCAGTCAGTAAAAAAAATCGACGAAAAAAATTGAAAAATCGAGGTACTTTATGGAAAAATATGCACGGTGTCGAAATTTAAAAAAAAGTTCTGACGTTTTTTCTCGTTGATTACCATTTTTTAACATTTTTCCATTGAAATGGCTGTATCTTTGGCAGGTTTTGATGTATTTGCATTCGTAAAAAACGAAAATGTGTGTCTTTTTGTAGCCTTCCGGAAAAAAATTAATTGAGATTTTATTGAGCAAGTCGAACGTCCGTTTCAGGGCAAAATAGGCAAAAATATTTTTTTTCTGACGAAAAGACACTCGTTATTTAATTTTTTTAAATTTCCCCGAATTGTGATTAAGAAAAACGGATTTTTGGTATTTTTTATATTATGGGATTCCTAAACACCGTAAAGTAACAGCTATTTTTATTAAAATATTTTTTTTTATTAATATTAGATTGAAGAGTGTGGAGCACTCCAAGGCCTCAATATATATGACATATATGTCATATGAATTTCAAAAACCTGGTAAACATACAGCGAGTGCTCCATACTCTTCCATCAAATATTAATAAAAAAAAATACCAAAAATAAAAATAGCTATTATTTTACGGTGTTTAGGAATCCCATAATATAAAAATATCAAAAATCCGTTTTTCGTATTCACAATTTGGGGAAATTAAAAAAAAAAAAATAACGAGTGTCTCTCCTTGAGAAATTTTTTTTTGCACATTTTGCCCTGAAACGAACTTTCGACTTGCTCAATAAAAACGAAATTATTTTTTTTCTGGAAGGCTAGATAAAGACGCACATTTTCGTTTTTTATGAATGCAAATACGTCAAATCCTGTCAAAGATACAGCCATTTGAATGGAAAAATATTAAAAAATGGTAATCAACGAGAAAAAACGTCATGAATTGTTAAAAAATGTTGACACTCGGTGAATATTTTTCAATACAGTAACTCGATTTTTCAACATTATATGTGGATTTTTTTTGACTGGCTGAAGGGACGTGGAATGCCTCATATGTAAAATATTTTCCCAAAGTTACAAAGCGAAATTCGAAAAACTTCGAAAGTTAGAGCCCGTTTCAACGCTGTGCCTCATCGCTCGGATTCGGACCGGGCGTGAACTTCAAACGCGTTTTTTCTCAAAACTCCATTATCGAAATTGGCGTGCAGGATTACTCAAAAACTATTAAGCCGATTGAGTTGAAACTTGGTAGAAATATTTATAATACTGGTACTTTCTACCTGACGAGAATTGTTTTTTTTTTCACTTGAAAAAATACTGCGTTTTCAATCCACATTTTACAGAAATGTTGCGTGAAATGTTGATTTTTTTTTGTAAATGCGTGCCATTTTTTTCATTTTAATTACGGAAAATATGGTATTTAATCGGATGATTGTTTTTCCGATGTATACTTCCGATTTGATGCACGAAAAATGCCAATTTTTTTCGAAAAAATGGAGGCGGTCAGAGTGCACGTAACTGGACACGATGAAAATAGAACTTTGAAAATGTATGAAATATTTAACTTCAACAAACAAACCTAAACAATCCCAAACAAACAAACTCAAACAAAACCAAATAAACCCAACGTTTGTTTGGGTTTGTTTAGGGGACGCGTTTGACCTTGTAACTCGGAGGTCATTGACCCCAGACATAAATGACCCGAACAAAAGTTACTTCTCTCGACGCCCGCTACCCGATGACACCATAAAAAAGAGGGGTTAATTAGGGTTGCAAATTCCGAAATTTGTCTGTCTATTTGACGCATTTGACTTCGTAATTCCGTGGTCATTGACCCTTGACATAAATGACCCAAACAAAAGTTATTCCTCTCGACGCCACCTACCCGATGACACAATGAAAAGGGGGTTAATGAGGGTCACCAGGCTACTGTCCCGTTACGTACACCTCAACCGGTTAAATATATTAATGATTTTTTTATTATTTATTGATATTAGATAACCCGTTTCGGAAGGGCGTTGATCACCCCAAAGGACGTTTTCAAAGGGCGCTTCCGAGACATCGGCTGTAAATCGATTAAAATCGAATATTTTTTTCACAAAAAAATACTAATTGTCCTTTTGATCATTCTTTTTCAAATAAGGTAAATGTCCCAATTATTGAACAGGTCCCAATTATTGAACACTATCTTGTATTCTAATTATTTCTCATTCACCGGCATGCATTTACTTATTTATAAAATTTCATTACATATATGGAACTTTTAGCTATCGAAATGTTACCTTACTTATGCAAAAAAAGCTTTAATTAATAGAGAAAAAAATTATTTTATCAGCAACGGTGACTCGTTTTGACGTCTCGTGGTAACTGCTTATCGTTTTTGCTAAGACGCGCCGCTTCATGCGTAAGGGCATAAAAAATTCAAAAACTGTCGCATCTCAAAAAGTAAAGGCGTTTCAGGTTCCTCAGAAAATTTCTTACAAATTACAATTTTTATGAAAAAACTTTATTTAAATATTTGTTAAAAAATACGGTGTTCGATCATTGGGACATAGAAAATGCAGTATGTCCCAATTATTAAACACTCGAATTCTCCAAGTTGGCGTCATTAAACCCATCAAAACATCGAGACAGTTAACGTGTGACAGATCGTGTGAATCGGATTTATTCAAACAAAAACTGTAAGTTCCTGAATAAACTTACCTCTATTCTTTTAATAATAACTCTAAGATCCTCAAATATATTTTTCATTTGTATTTTCGTGCAATAAACATAAAAAGGAAAGTAAAAAGAGAATATAACCTAAGTGTAACCTAATAATACGAATTTACTGTTCAATATTTATTGCTCTCCGATATTTCAGGGAGCCAAGCTGCGACAAAATCAAACAAAAACAGAATATGAAAACGAGGAAGCTGAAAAGAAAAAGAAAATAAAGTTCGAGTTGAAAAGCAAAAACAAACCAAATGCGAATGAACCAAAAACCTTTCAAAAGAGACTAAATATATATTTTTGTATTTTTACATGATTAACAAAAGATTATTTAAGTATTTCATTTTGCTTTTATTTCTCAATATTGTACCCAAAATAATATTTTTAGAACGGAAAAATAATTCTCGAGAGTGTTCAATAACTGGGACATGCCTGTTCAATATTAGGGACATAGGCACTTCCAGTGTTCAATAATTGGGACATTTGCATTCTTCACATTGTTATTCTTTTTTTTCATTTAAAATCATTTAAAAATAATTTAAAGGGTGATTTTTCGAAAGTAAAAATATCAAAGTATCATTTGAACCTGAAAGCGATGGTTTTTTCTTGATTTTATATTTTTTTCTCACCGAATTCAATCCCCCAGATCCTTAGCTGTTCAATAATTGGGACATTTACCTTACCTCATTTTTGTAGAAATTTATCGTCACGAGATTCTAAAAAATAAAAAAATCCCAAAAACGAGCGGTTTTCGACTGTTCAAGCTGTAACATTATAACCTGTTTATTCCGAGACGACATATTAACGAGCCGCGACGAAGTTGTTGTTCATCCTCGGTACATGTAAATTGCGACGGGCGTGATTTGACGGCAATATAAACAGAAATCGAATCAAAGTGAAAGCAACGACGATCGAATATTCGTATTGGCGTTAAATTTAATCGATCCGACCACCGAATCGTGGCTGCCCCCCTCCCCCTTCCACGAACGCCAGAATCATAACGAGCTCGCCACGCCAGAGATGCCGATGTGCTTTGGCAATGATATGGAAAATTCACGCTTCGATTCGCGGCGCGATATTCTCAAACAGGTCGTGCAAACTCCGAGGTTTGTAATATCCAGAATGTTCGGTACGACGAACCGCATAGATTTTTTTTAGCGAATCGCCTGACCCGTTTGGAATTAATTGAGGCCAATGTGAATAATTGAAATAGCCGACACTGGTCGGGGTCTGAAAATGTACTCCGCTCATTATCGTTTCATGATTATGAAAACATTTTGTCGTTTTGTGGAATGACAAAATGGAAAAGTCATTTTGTAACGAAATTTTTGAGTCTTGAAACTTTAAGGGGGGAGATACATTTTCTGGGGAGATTTCTAACCATTTTTGAGACTAAGGTTATGTTTCATTACTACCTTTGGCTGTTAGAAAGTATTTTGTTTTAATTAATTTTTTTTAAATGGCGGTGGTAGGGTACGGTCTTCTAAATTGCTTTTTCAAAATTGGCCTGACGTATAGCTGAAAAACTAATCGGCCGATTCTGAGGAAATTTTGCCCAAATCTTTCTAGCCTTATTGTCTAAAACATTAGCCTAAATGATCGTGAAAAAAAAAAAAACGTTTTTTTAAATTGCGAAATGAAGCCATATTTCGGACTATTCAATGTTTTTATTTCAAAGCGTACCATTTCATGGATACTCAACATTTCTCACTTTTTCTTGGTTTATATTCTGCGTATGATTGTTAACGGCGGGGTAAAGTTAATTCGGCGAAAAAAAGGCATGTTTTTAAGATTTTTTTTGGCGTAACGAATAGTGTTCGTTTATTGAAAAATTTACATATAATAAAGTAACATTTGAACAATATTCTCCTAAATTTGCATTGCAAAATATTCAAAATTGAGCGAGTGAAAATTAAACCCCGGAGGCGCCTCGAAAAAAAGTTGGTTTGCGGTGTGCACCATAACTCGCAACAGAATCATTTGAAACAAAAAAATCAAAATGCATTTGTTAAAGGAGATGTTTCTCGAGGTAATGACGGGAGGATTTTTTTTTCTTCGATTTTTCGATTTTTCGTAGCACTTGGGAGCTAAAAACCCGATTTTCGCTAAAAAAATCGGCTAATTTGTTGTTGAAAAATTAGTAATTATAAAAAAAAACAAAAAAGCTCTCAACAATACCTGGTGAATTATGTGAAGAAGTACTGTGCAAAATTTCAAAGCGATTGGTCCCGTAGATTTTGAGTTATCGTGCACACGGACTTCGAATATGACAAGTCTCAGAAAAACGGTTTGAAAAACGCAGAAGAGAAGAGAACGGCATGGAGCAATAGACGCTCAATTACTCATAACTTCGTCAATTTTACTCCGATCAACTTGAAATTTTAACACAATATTCTTGATATATTATGCATTCATTTAAAAAATTAAACAAAAATGAAAAAAAAAAATTAAATACTTTACCCCGCCCTTAATGGAAGAAAAATCTGCGTTGGTTTTTTTTCAGATTAAACCCACCGACGCTACGGGTCACGCCGTTTGACAACATCCGCCGTAACCTGTTTAGAAGACTGTGCCATACCTCCGCCATTTTTAAAGATTCATAAACAATTAAAAATACCATGTAACAGCCAAAAGTAGTAATAAAACATGCCCTAAATCTCAAAAAGGGTGGAGAAAAATTTGCTTTCGAAAAAAAATTATGAAAATTAGCCATTTTTCCCTCGCCTAAATCTCCTCTCTCGAACGCATTTTCCGGAAAACTACTTTCTCATGAACATCGTATGAGATAACTCAAAAACTATCCAGTCAATCATTTGAAAAATTGTCAGACTTCTAGATAATATAATTACCGTCTATCTAAACCTAAAGTTCCTTGAACATTATTTTGAAAAGCTACTTTTTCATTAACTAATACTGTAGTAAAAATTTCATGAAAAATAGAACATTTTTTTCAAAAACCTACCATTTTTCGAATTTTCACTTTTCTTTGGACTTTTGGGGAAATGTCTCTCAAGCAAGCGTCATACAGTCGCCATTTTTAAACATCAAACAAAAATTGGAAAACTAAAAGATGACATAATATGTACATAAAGTTTGAGATATGTAGAATAAATAGTTTGGACACAAATAAATATTGAACATTCGCTTATTTTCGGCTGCCGAAAGGATCCCATTCAGCAACACATTGTGCATGGCATAAGCAGAGAGTGGGATTTTCAATTGCTCATATTTTTTTCGCCGATTTTAGCGTAAATCACTTGAACGTTTTTTCTTATTCTCACTAGAAATCTACGACCTCAATTTATAAACGAAAAATGAGGTTATGATGAAAATGAAAAAAATGTAATAGAAACATTCTTTCGTTGCACTACAACAGTGCCAACTTCAACGTCATTTATTCCATGTGTTATCACAAGATATGTGAGAAACTTTATCGATGAAAACGCATGAGAAAACGACGAAGAAAAATATCATTGTCAAAATGACTATCAAATTTATTCGTTGACGCAATTATTCATAATAAGGTAAGTAAAATTAATAATAACAACGTTGTCAAAAAACATTATCACTAAAACTGCTTCCAAATTCATTCAGTAACTCAATTATTCATAATAATTTAAATAGTTTTAATAGTAATATTCTTTCGAGTGAATAATTACAAGACCAATTGTACAATAATAAACACGGCTTGAAGGACGAGATCAATCCCGGGAATCAATTACGATAATAATAATAATTAGTAGTAGTCGTAGTTATGACTGGTTATATAAATAATTTAAAAATGACATTAGATAAATATGGACCGTTTTAAAAGATCATAAGACATTCTCAATTAATGAAATGGTTATTTACTGTTACTACTTGGGTTACTGATAACACCAACAACAACAACACCAATAACAACAATAATAATATTTTTTGTTTTTAAATGCTGTTGTTGTTGTCTTCCTTACTATTATAAAAATGTTTTTGTCAATATTCGAAAAAAAAAACATGTTCAATGTTACCATTATGTATTTGGCTTATGGAATTAAAAATGTGAATAATAAAAAACTATAACATTATTCACGACGAAAATTCTATCGTACGCGCAATTAAATCCAACATAGATAAAAGCACCAAAGTCCGGAGCTTGCGATTCGAGAGAAAGGAAAAAAGGAAGAAAAAAGCGATACAGGTATGATTCGATCGGGTCGGTAATTAACACATCGGGAAATATCTGGGTGAGGCAGCTGACAAAGAGAGAAAGTAACGGGTGTGGAAAACCTTATACGCGAACGAGACAGGACATAATTTATGCGAGGCATATATAGAAGCCATGAAGGAAAAGATGCGAGGTCGAGGTGCATTTATTGTGGCTTCATCAGACTTTTTTGCAGCACACGGATTACCTACACTGGACTCTCTCTCTCTTTCTAGGATGATGCACCCGATGATGATAATTTGTGAAGGCGCTTGGTAAGGGACCTGTAACGCTGTTCGACAGCGTGGCGCATGGAGAGAGCGAGAGGGAGAAAGAGAGGGGGGGGGGAAAGGTCGGGAGCCGACTTTTAAATAACTTTCAAAGGATATATATATATATATATATATATATATATATATATAATTGGATGGTGAGAACAAGAAAAAAATGGAGCTCAAAGTTGTACTACCCTAATATATATATATATACATATTAGGGTGGTACAAATTTGAGCTCTCTTTTTCCTTTTTCTCACGATCCAATTATCTTCTTTGAAGAAAAAAAAAAAATTGTCGCCAAATCTGCGAGCTGTCCTAAATTATTTTGAGGTCTCTTAAGCATCTCAAAAATTCAAATTTTCATTACAAAATCGAAATCATTCACTTCTCGGCCATGAATTTTACGCTTTATAATTTTACAATTAACCCCGCGAAAGCTTTAGCCGGTCAATGAATATTTAGTGGTCGCTCAAGAACTTCGAAATTTCCAATTTTCGCCGATTTTTTACTCGTCTCACTCACAAAGATGAGGCTTTGTAAAATTTCCAAAACAATTAATCGTTTTTCTTTAGAAACAGATTTTTCAAATTTACCTCACACTAATGACCTACGAATTATAAACTTTGTTTTCATAAAATAATTCATTAAAGTTCTTGTCCATAAACAAAATTATAGATCCCCCATTTTATCGCGTTAGAAGTGTGAGGTGAATTTAAAAAATCCGTTTGAAAAGAAAAAAAAAGGATTAACTGTTTTCTCTTTTTTCGCGACAATTTTTTCTCTTTTTTAAAAGTAGATAATTGCTATCCTAATATATATGTATTTGTTGAAAATGTTAATGTACTTCTCAAATCTCATTGTGACAGTTCAAAAAAAAGTTTTCCAAAAGACTCTCTCTTTCTTTATATATATAGATATACAGATGCAAATATTATATGCATTAGTTGAAAATATTAATGTACTTCTCAAATCTCATGACAGTTTTAAAAAAAGTTATCCACAATTCTCACTCTCTCTCTCTCTGTAACATTACAAATTATTATATTAAGAATATATATGCGTCCACAAAAAATCTTAATGTACTCCTCAGATCTCATCTTGACAGTAAAATGAAACTTATGTGCGTCTACAAAAAAAAATACTTTTCATGGATATACCACTCCCACTCACAATTGGCAATACTTTAACTTTATTAAATAGGAAAATTTCATATATGAAAACAATTTCCAAATACACTAAAAAATGGTAGACCTAAAAACATAGAAAAGTTTCTTTTCTCGGTCTTCCACTTTTTTGGTGCATAGGTATATGCATACAGAAGATGCATATATATATATATATATATATATATGCATTTACTGAAAATATTAATACACTGCTCCAATCTCATTGGGACAGTTAAAAAAAAGTTACTTAGGGTCTACAAGCGAATCAATTCTCTTAGCTCTGCCACTTCGGCTCACAATTGATAATACTTCACAGTGGAAAATTAAATAGCAAATTTAACGAAGAAAAATTAAATTGAAGAAAATAGGAAAACTTTGGGGAGAAAAATAAAATTTTAAGGGGCCAATCCACTTTGAAAACTTCAAAAAACGAAAGCAAGCAAGACTCGAAGAAATCAACGATGATGAGCAATCAGAAGGGATTTTGTACGGTGCAGGAATTGCTGATTCAGTTTAGGTAAGAGTTCTTCATAGTATAAACTTCAAACGCGTTTTTCTCGAAACAACGTTTTCAAAATCTAGCTCCATCGTATCTCTGAAACTAATAAACCGATTCTCTTGAAATTTGAACCACATATTGTAAACATTATTCGCAACAAGATGGCCCTCGATGGTTTTAAAATTTTGATTTTTACTCTTTTTTTTGCGAAAAACTGCGAAAAGACGCGTTTTTTTACAACTTTTTTCGTATTTAATCTGCCATTTTTTTATTTTTTGATGAAACTTTATATCCGAGGGTCATTTTGTAGCTAGTGTCATACTGAATCTAATGGACTTTGATTTTTTTTGTTTTAGCCAAGCCGTTGCCGAGTTGTGATGGAGCCACCTAGCCCACCTATTTTTGCGGCGTTACGTTTGTACTTAAAAAAATGAATAAAAATGAATTAAATTTTTTTTAAATGTATTTCAAAATTTATTTATCAAGCCCGACAACTCCAAACAAAATCGCGAAAATATACTTTTTTCGTGGCTCCAAAGTGGACTGGCCCCTTAATAAACAATGGTGGACAGAAAAAAAAGGAAACTTTTTCGTTATACGCTGTTACATGTATATAACGCATGATTGCATTTAAACATTATTATTATCAACATCGTACAAATTGTGCACTCAATCAATCGGCCCCTTCTTCTCGATCAACGTCTTTTTTTTTTTATTGTCCCTTCTCGTATCGTCTACCGCGGCGTATCGTCATGCGTGCCGGAATATATTGTATATCGACTGGGATTGTACGCGTGTCTCTGAGTCGCTCGATTTCACACAATAGAACGTGTATACAGCGCTGACGTGCGCGAGAAACGAGCGTGAGTAACGTTCATAAATAACTGTAACACGCATATCGTACTGTGGTAAGTCATACACGTCTCGTATCGTTTGAGATGTATTTCTAGTCTCGGACGCGTGGGGCTGTAATAAAGTTCATGCAGCGGTATACGTTACGTCAGACATTCGTGTGTGCATGTGGGTGAAGATTGATATACAAATGCGTATGTGGACATATAAATGTAAATATATGTAGATCTGGGTGTGGGTGTATGCTAGTTTAAAAAATCAACTTGTATATTTATGAAAATGGAATCTTCAGACATTTGGATATTTATTTAAATATTTCAATGAATCTTTCCACGAATAAATATTTATCCAAATATTTTAATTAATCTCTCGAAGAATTAACATTTATTCGAATATTTGAAAAAAGGTCTCGATAAATGAATATTTATTTAAATATTAAAAACAACCTGTATATTTATAAAAACGGAATCTTCAGACATTTGGATATTTATTCAAATGTTTGAATAAATCTTCCAATGAATGGATACTTATTCAAATATTTTAATGAATCTTTCGATGAATTAATATTTATTCAAATATTTGAAGAAATGTCTCGATAAATGAATATATTTAAATAAAGGTTTCGATGAAATGTTTTGATGAATGAATAATTATTTAAATGTTACAAAATTATATTTTCATGAATGAATAACGATTTGAGGGGTCCGCCCAAGCTCGACGTTTCAAAAACACGATTGTCGAAAACGTCGCTGCCCGGCATCTCGTAATTATTCATTTTCCAAAGGAAAAAAAGAAATATTTTTTTAAAGAATATTAAAATATATATATTTATTTTGATCAGAAGAAATGGGGAGGAGAAAGCGATACACAGAAGGAATAAAATAAGAAAAAAAGGAGAGAAAACGTGTGAGAGTGAATAGGGAAGGAGCATGCGGGGTAGAAAATAGAGTTAAGGTAGTGGTAAGAAAAAAGAGCATTTTGTAAAAAAAAAACTTGTAAAACAAGCTATGCAAATAAAACTCGATTGTATTTATTTTAATTCCTTGCAACCTTAAATCTGATATTAGTTCTCTCTGCGAGCCTCGGTTGTATTATTTTTTGAAAAAAAAAGAGAATGAAATAAATCGTTTTTTTCGCACACCTCAAAGGTGGCTTTTCGCACGCTGTAATGCGATTTTAACGTCGGGAAGCGATCGTATTCACGATAGAACAAATTGGAATATGTATATACCAAACGGTAGCCTAGATACGCAAGTTCCTTCCAATATATGTGTGTGTGTGTGTGTGTGTGTGTGTGTGCGCGCGCGTGCGTGCGTGTGCGTGTGTGTGCGCGCGCGCGTGTGTGTGTGTGTGTGTGTGTGTGTGTGTGTGTGTGTGTGTGTGTGTGTGTGTGTGCGTGCACGCGTGCGTGCGTGTGTGTGCGTGCGTGTGTGCGTGTGTGTCTGTGTGTGTGCGTGCGTGCGTGCGTGCGTGTGTGCGTGTGTGTGTGTGTGTGTGTGTGTGTGTGTGTGTGTGTGTGTGTGTGTGTGTGTGTGTGTATCTGTATGTCTCTCTCTCTCTCTCTCTCTCTCTCTGTGTGTGTGTGTGTGTGTGTGTGTGTGTGTGTGTGTGTGTGTGCTGCAAGAGCAGCTTACGAGCACTAGTTCCGCTTCTCGGTCGACGGTAAAATCCTGTGTCGTATAATTGACGAGAAGATGCTGCTATTTGCGACAGAGAGTCAGAGCAACGCATCGACGACGAGCACGCCCGTTTCCGCGTTGATTGGTGTCAATGAACGTAAAAGCTCTTGCGACACGACGATGCGCAGAGAGATCTAAAACGTTACGACGTGTGAATGTGTGTTTGAATGTGTGTGTGTGCACGTACGTTCGCCACAACATACTATTTCTTTACTTTTTCGTCTACTTTTTTCTTCTGCCTTCGCATGCAGTTGAACTGTAGAAACGCCTCGAGAATTCGCAGCCACAGACGCGTTTCTCTCCTAGACTCAAAGGATTAAATTCCTCGACTTGTGAGTATACCCTATTACACGTGTTATGACACGGCCACGTATGTCTGTATATTAACGAGCTCGTGCTCGAGCTTTCCAACGATACTCGTCGCATAGCTCGAATTTATTTTGCGCGAATCGCGTGTCGGAAATTGTGCACGGGTGAAGCAAGGTCAATACTTGGTAGAAATTTAAATTGAGCTTTGGAGAAAAAAAATGCAATGGAACAACCGATTGAATGTTTGTTGGCTTTAGAGACTCGATGGCATTGGTCGAAAATGAACTATTATGGGAATGATATAGTTGAAAGTGGGACACTTTTAGGAATTATAGAGTGAAGAATGTACTGTTGGTGGGGTTGTGTAATTGAAAAGGTAAAATGATTGGAAATTGTGGAATTGAAACGGTGAAATGATTGATAATCGGGTTATGACGGATGTGACATTTTTGGGAATTTTATAACTGGAGTGGAAGAATTTTTTGAGGAATTATGGAGACGAAAATATAATGTTGATGGTAGTAAAGTTGTAAGGGTAAAATTATTGGAAATGTAGGGATTGAGAAGGTAAAAAACTTAAAAATCGTGTCATCAAGAATGTGAAAATATTGACAATTATATAATTAAGAATGGAGATTTTTTTTGGAGGAATTGTGACGATAAAAATGCACAATAGACAGAGGTCCAAATTGAAACGGTAACATTATTAGAAGTGGTAGAATTACGAAGGTAAATTAAGGGGGGATTGTCTTTTTTTTCGCAAAATTTACCGCTTTGTGGGAATTTTTTTGTGAAGAAAGTATACAACGGAAAACTTGTGAAACTTGGCATATAGTTTTATTGATCTGTTTACTACATACAAAAAAATTTTTAAACAATTTCTTCAAAAAATCCGCCTCCCACCCCCCTCGACGCGCGATGGTCCTTTTTTGATGGTGTGCACGATTTCTCAAAAACTATTCAACCGATTGCCTTCAAATTTGGACAGAATGCTCAGCTGACATCCTTTTATCGTTTGATGAAGCAAAAAAGCAATACGTTTAATAGTTTTTTATTTATAACAAAAAATCGATCAATTTTTTTCGAAAAATCGATACTTCAAGTTCAAAACGTCACCAAATCGTCAATTTTTTTTTCCCTTCATCGAACGATAGCTATATGTGTTTAAAGTAAAATGCTTTTTGGGTTTTTGTTGCAGGATGAACGTGAAGGCTGTAATCGTGCACACCATCAAAAAACGACCATCGCGCGTCGAGGGGGGTGGGAGGCGGATTTTTTGATGAAATTGTTTAAAAATTTTTTTGTATGTAGTAAACAGATCAATCAAACTATATGCCAAGTTTCACAAGTTTTCCGTTGTATACTTTCTTCACAAAAAAAATCCCAAAAAGCGGTAAATTTTGCGAAAAAAAAGACAACCCCCTTTAATTGAAAATCGTGTTATCAAGAATGTGAAATGATTGGGAATTATATTATTAAAAATGGAGAATTAATTTTTCATTATCGACATGTAAATATCGAATTGTTGGGGGTAACGAAATTAAAAAGTTAACATTATTGAAAATGGTGAAATTAAGACAGTAAATAAATTGAAAATCGTGTTATCATAAATGTAAAATTATTCGGAATGATCTAACTAGAAATGGACTTCTTAAATTAATTATAAAGTTGAAAATGTACAACTTCTGCAAATTTTACATTTGAATGAGTTATTTTGTACAATACAATTAAAGAGGTTGAAAAATGACAAGGTGAAATGATTGTAAATCGTGCTATCAAGAATTAAAAATGATTGGGCATTATATAATGACAAACGAAGAATTTTTAGGAATTATAGAAATAAAAATGTATGTCGGTGGTACAAGTGAAAAAAATACAATTATTGGACGTGGTGGAATTTAAAAGGCATAATGATTTAAAATCACTATAACAAGAATGTAAAATCATTCGACGTGATACAAAGTACCGATGGAAAATTACAACAAAAAAACACTAACATTTAATAAATATTACACCTACGTTCGTATCACTAAAAAGCTGCGAGATCATTGTTTCACTGTTTTATTTTTGGTTAGCTAACAAGCCAACAAATTACGATTCCATTCAATTGTGGTACAATGGAATGATTCACACCGTATATCGATGACGTTCATTTAAGGTAGTTCTGTAGTTTTGATCAAATCTTAGGAATAGGCTGAAATCTAAGTATGGTGTAGATATGACGTTCATGGACTGATGCCCAAAAATTCGATTCACCGTTTAGTTCATGAGATAATTGCAATTGAATATGGGTATTTTTGTACGCGATCCCTATACCTAACACGTAAACCGATAGGGCTTTGCTCGCATTTCTCGATATAGATTCTAAACGAATCTTAGGATTTCAAAATAAAAACACACGTGTACGCAGTACTATTGTGGGATTGATTTTAAAAAAAACGACAAACTTTGACCGTTTAATTTCGGAGATATCGACTTATGAAAAGTGATAATTTTATTCCACACCGAACTCGGGCCCAACCATCTGTAACGGAATGGCAACAGTGTACGCTGCAGCCAGCTGATCGGCGCGTGGCCTGAAAACTCGAAGCGTGTTTTTTTTTCCCGAGTTCTAGTAATTCCGAGACGGATGTGAAATAAATTTATTCTTCAAACAAATTTAATTTGTTCAATTTATGCAAGTATTTATGCATGTATTTGTCTTTGTTACAGCGAATACAATTTAAATTGTCGGCAAGATGTTGTAAATCCACGATCCGACGTCCTTCGACAGCGAATTTTCGTTGCTGATCGTTGAGGTTATGGTTATTCTCATCGCGTTTAGCCGCATTTTCCGTCAGTCAGTCTTTTAGCAAGCGCCTTTTTTCTCGCAAACTTTTCTTTGCATCGCAATTGGGTTGACATTTTCACGCCTATTTTCACTTTGTTTATTTATATGAAATATTTTGCGAAAGACGGATCGTAGGAAGCTGAAGGCTATGACTGCAGGAAAATCGCGCTGTTGCCACGATTACAGCGCCACTCTCTATACGAGTATGAGACCTATCTATGCATGAGGTGCGAATGTGTGGGGCATATAGAGGGCACAAGCTCTGGCAAAAATTTACAACCAACAGCATCGTATAGGCATTGGATGTTACTATACGCTTCGACCGAAACTTTTGTCTCATACGTGTACCTACAGAAGTACCTTAAATAATTGTCAATCGACGTTACGTCTCTAAAAAATGGTCAGTCCCTGAACGACGATAAGACAATGTTAGAGTATGATAGGACAAGATATATAAAAGCTTAGAGAAGAATGTTGATCCCGGGGTATATCATTTCTGGAAATCTTTGCGCGGACTTAGAGCAGCGAGTATCGGGCGCAAGCTCGGAAAGAAAAGCAAGAGCCCCTGGAAGTCGGTACGAGTGTCACGTTTTGTCATGGAAAAGCCAAGTGCTTTTTTCAGCCATGAGCGCATGTGAAACTGATATCGCCGTGGATACTTTCTCTCTCTCTCTCTCTCTCTCTCTCTCTCTCTCGCTCTCTCGCTCTCTCTCTCTCTCTCTCTCTCTCTCTCTCTCTCTCTCTCTCTCTCTCTCTCTTCCCCCTTGATTTCGTTATCTTATTCTTTCATAGTCGTTTGTAGATACTGCATTACCATGATATGTGCTTTCGCAGTTCACTTCGAGGGCTTCGGATTTGTGATGCGTGTTGTTGTTGTTTTTTTTTCCGTTTCCTTTTCTCCCTATCTATTTCAAGTGTATCCAAAAGTTGCTCTTACCTACAAGAATAAATTGAATCGTGTTTTCGCCACTTTTACTCAACCCTACATTATTTGGAAGTTGTTTCTATCGTATCGCTTCTATCGCTTATTTGTGAAAAAATAAATGTGAATTTATGATCACAAGTATGAAAAAATAAATATTGATGTACAGATACTTAAAAATTACCATATTTGATGTTATTATTATTATTATTATTTGGGTTTTATCATACAGAGTATTCTCGTATTACTTTTTTTGGATTTGCACTTTTTGGCAATTTGGTATCAAGTCAATATTCTCAGTAAGCCCCAGTGTTATCAAATTCGTTTGAAAAAGTTTGTCTACAAGTTTTTTTGTTCTTAGCATAATCTGAGAATTTACAAGATTCCGAAATTTGGAGAAAATAAATCGGAACCTACAAGAAAATTTAAAAATTTGGATAAAAATTTCGAAATTTGCAAGAAATTTATGTAAAAATTAATGCGACGTGTTTAGGAGTTAACAAAAAAAAAATAAAAACGTTTTGAATCGGTTGAAAAAACATTTTGATCAACCGGATACCTCAAAATAAAAACGAAACGGTCATTCAGAAAAAGAACAATCTCGTAACTACAGTTGATACCATTTTTTGCAACATTCACCCCTCGCTAAGAGTAGGTTCCAAGTATTAAAATCATTCAAATTTTTTTCGAAGGCTCTTCCAAGATGACAGTATCTATAACGTCAATAATATATATTCACCTCATTCATATATTCAATAAAAAATATTCACCTCATAACCACGGGAGCTACGATTTTTTTTTCAACTTTCACCCCACGATAAGGGCGGGTACGGTTGGCCGAAATCTCTTTAAATGCATTGCACGATCTCTTTTAGGGAACCAGTGCAAGAAAGCACGAAAGAAAGTAGGCAAATGTAAAAAAATTGAGAAAAAAAACAAACCCACAATCATACTATGCAAACCTCGGGCCAATGGGCAAGTGGAGTAAAATGGCCCTCGTAATCTAGTGGCTTCATTCGTTGGTAACGACAATATTTATCTCTATTATTGAATCCGTTCTCCATCAGAATGACAGTATCTACAACGGCAATGAGAAAAATGTTCACCTCGTAACCGCGGGAGCTACGATTTTTTTCCAACTTTCACCCTCCGATAAGGGTAGGTCCCGTTACTAGAAAACTCTTTAAACGTATGGTACAACTTCTCTCGTTTTTCTCAAACCGACATTTTTTTCATTTGCGGGAATCATAACTTAAAAACTAACTGATGGATCATCTTTAAATTTGGAACACGATTACACGATATAACTTATTAAAACATGAACCTAAAGTTGCAAAGATTCGATTGTTTAAAACATATTGATTATTGCAAAATCCCAGGAAAAAATGCCAAAAATCGATCATTTTTTTCAAACACGTTCCAAAATTCAATTATCAATTTTTTTCTTCAAAATTCAGGTTCATGTTTTCAAAAAACATCTAAAAAGTGGATAAAAATTTGTTGGCCTATTTCAGATGCGAATTGCGAGCTGCGCAATTCTCGCAAATCGACAACGACGATCAGGACACGCCAAGGGACACAGCGGATTACACCTTAATTAATGCACGAAATAACTTGAAAAAATTACCAGAGATGTATGAAAATATGAATAAATTATTGTCAGAGTTGCGGAAATTTCCTTTTTTGTTTTGACAATTAAAAAAAAAAATACGAAAAATCGTTTAATTCTCGGTCTCCTAACGTGGTTGCCCGATTTAATCCAGTCGCTCCTATTCGTTGGTAATGACAATATTTATCGGTATTGTTACATCTGTCCCCGTATTTCTCAATTTTCTCAATTGTTGGCCAATCCTTTCGCACACACAAACACACACACACACACACACACACACACACACACACGTGTATATATATATATATATATATATATATATATATATATATATATATATATATATATATATATATACATATATATATATATATATACATATATATATATGTATGTATATATATATATATATCTATGTGTATAGACGTTTTGGGGTAGCCCGCACATACAGGGTGATATATATCGCGGTGTTAATGGGTTTAGCTAGTATTTCGAGGTGATAGCTCTTACGGATAGCGGGTATACCCGTTTCGGAGTCCAGACAGCCGACGACCCTCGAGATTCTCGTTTGCCCGGTTTCGCCATATCCGCACTCCGCGTTCCCGACCCTCAAACTGTGGCGAGCGTAATTGCTCTCCGGGTTTCTCGGCGGCCACGTGTGCGTTTGTCTCACACGATCTAACGAGGCAGTTTACACCCTCTGGGGATGTATACAACGAATGGCAACGGGTTGCGAAGGGCCTGAAGGGTGCAGCGTGCGGAAGCATCCCCGGACCTCGCCCCTTCTTGACGGTGCTGCCCACCCCCGCCCCCGCGCCTCTTTCCAGTGCTCACTTCTCCCGGGCCTTCCGACATCGTCGAGGAGCTCACGTCGTGTAGTACGCGCGGGAAGCTCGTAAATTCGTAATTCCAAATCGTGAGCACGATGAGGCGCAGAGGCCACTGCTGTACCGCGGTGAGAAACGATACGCGCGGCTCCCGATATATTTGACGACGAAGTTTGCATCGTTGGAATATGAAGAGAAGTCTTTTTTGTTTTTTTTTTCATCGAAGCTTTTTTTTCGGCGGATTTGGATCGTAGGTCGCTAACGAGGATCTGAGAAAGCGACGAGATTGGAGCTTGCACCGTTGGAGTGCAGTGATTTTTTTTTCTTCCAATTTTTTGAATTAAATTTGAGGGACTGAAATTACTGAAATTACTTAAGGGGACCCGGTGGTCTAGAAATTTCAAAAAATCGATTTTTTTTCTCGATATTTCGAAAGTATAGTATCTTAAGAATATACTGTGAAATTTTCATGCGGTAATTCCCAATATTATAGCTTCTACAGCCCATTAACCAGGTAGAGAGCGGTCCGCGTCTGTATCTTATATCTAGATAAAATATCTGTACCTCAAACTTTAAACTCATTTATCTCTAAACGACTTTTTTCAGCACGGCGGTGGTGAAAACAAAAAAACTATTCAACCGAATCACTTGAAATTTGGATATGTTGTTCGCAACATGTATGGCTATCGTCGGAACTAGAATCATAATTTTATTTAAATAATTTCCTATTGTTTACACTAAAAAATTAGTGAAAAAAGGCCCGATTTTACGAACTTTTTTTTTCAAAAGCGCGCCATTTTGTCAATTTTTAATTTTTTCGATTTGTTCTAGTTCCGACCATAACTGCACTGTTTCTGATTAAGATTCTTCTTGAATTTTGTGTTTCAGATGAGTAGAAGTCTCGAAATCACCTACGCCGTCCGGGTCCGATTTTTCGAGAGGGTCATCTTCAGCTGCATTTTTATAATAATAAATATTATTTTTTAAATGAAATTTTTTTTGTATGCTCCATAAACGCAGTAATAAGCCCGAAAAGTTGGACATCGTTTTTTTTTTAATTTTTAATGGCAAAAAAAATCGTGAAAATAGGTGAAATTTTCGTGCTCTAGACCACCGGGTCCCCTTAAGGTTGTTATGGGGTTTAGCCGTCGGCGGTGAAGTACGAGGGGAGGTAGAGGATTTAGAACGTATGAACATTCCGTCGACCGTAGAAGTCCTACACTATGGGCCTGGTATCGATGATTCCACGTAAGTTGACAAATTTCATGATTTATTCATTCCCAAATTTTCAAACGCGTTTTTCTCAAAACCACGTTTTTCAAATCGGCACCCAAAATTTTCTCGAAAACCAATGAACCGATTGCCTTGAGATTTTTTGTGGTTATTATATACACGATTATCTAGTACTTGTCATAGGATTATCTTTTTCCGTTACTTAATTTTTGTTTTATAGGCAAAATAATAACTAATTTTTGGCCCAAAAATCACTATTTATGTCAAACGTTCGCCATTTTGTCATAAATTGACATTTTCAAAATCGGCTATGACAAGTACTAGATTATAGTATCTAATTTAATAATCTTTTTGGTTTTTTTTTTAGATGATTTTTGAAGAAACGCCAGTGGGTATACCGTATACGCAGATTTTTTTACGACGCTCCAAGGATCATACAACATCCTTGTATATTTTTGATATTTTTAAATAAAGAAAATTAAACATATTTTTGAATGTATATACTTTTAGACAATTAAAATCCCAATCCGAAATGTCAAATAATTTTCCTTGAAAAAATTCACAAAAATGACCTTTTTTCCGGCTCCTAGGTGTATATCTCCCCTTAAACGTACGTTTTCGAACTATTTTTCTACATCTATTTGTAAAAATATGCATTTTTGAACATTCGATGATTACATTAAGCGTTTTCATTACATTGTATAATTATTTTCTATAACTTTTTCTCGCTCAATTGACGGGAAACAAATTGGCAACGTCGTAAATCGTGGTATATCATGATGCCCAGGTTGGCAGAAGTGTCGCGAAGTTAGAGACATATGCGCCCCGTTCGTAACCTCAATATCGGCCCAAGGAGCTGTCAAAAATGAATATCGGTCCGAGGAAAAAAAAAATTCCGCTGAAAAGAAAAAGTGTGTACTGAAGCTATCTACAATCTCGAAGAAATGAAAAACTTTAATAATTTTCCGATATTCTGAAGAAAAAAATTTACGTATGAAGAAAAATCCGCATTATTTTGTGTTTGCCTCGAAATGTCTAGAAATGTACGCTTTCTGAACATAGGTATCAAATTAATATTAAGGGGTAAGGCCACTGTAAATTTTTTGAAAAATCGATTATTTTTTATTGGCTTAAAAAATAGTTTAAACCCTCTAGAATAAGAAAAAAAAGGTCCTGTGCGACCCAAACAAACCCAAACAAACCCAAACAAACTATTCGCAAAACTTTAAACGCGTTTTTCTCGAAACATGGTTTTTCAAAATGGCACGCAGCATAACTCGAACAATTTTCATTTTTTTTACTTGAAATTTTAACCAGATGTGAACATTTACATTATCTTGAGAATGTCGATCGGAATTTTCAAGAACTTTATTTATTGATTTTTTATTAACAAAAAACTTGCCGTTTTTTTCGTCAAAAATCAATTTTTTTTTTCAAACGCACGCCAAATCCACAAAAATTGATACTTTTTAAAATCCGATCGACATTCTCTAGCTATAGCCCTCTAGATTAATGGTTTTTTTTTTGTTCTAGATTTAAAAGTGCACCAGTGGTGCTGCGTGCCGCGGAGCCCTGGAAGCAAAACATGTCCCGGGAAGATAGCTGTGGAACCGCCATTTTGTTTTTTTTTACTGTAAAAAAATTTTATAATAAAGTTTAATGTATGCCCGATAACACCATTAAAAGTTTTTTTTCAAATACCTTCAATTTCGGGAGCAAAAAATTAGTGAAAAAACCTTTTTTTTTGGGCCGTTACAGTGGCCTTACCCCTTAAGTAATTATTACTAATCAAGAGAATAAGTACCAATAATATTCGTGGTTAATTATCCTGCCCGAGTAGTTTGAGGTTCCCGGGCATAGGTACCAAATATCGATAAGATATGTAGTATCGTCTACGACGTTGCCATGATTGCACAGTCCAACATTTTGTGTGCTTGATTTTCGCACAAATCCCCTATCAAAAACATTAATAATTTTACAACGGTATTGTGAATCCTCATTTTCACGGTACCAAGGGTAAGTCCGATGATTAGTCGAACCGTACATATTTTTTCAGCTCTGTGGTAACATTCCCTTAGCAGATATTGATAATGTACTGAAAATGATCCGGAGTTTTCCATAAGCGTAATGTAATTAGCCGACGAAATACGTCAAGTGGCCAATTTTTTTTTCTAAAAAACCGTACTGTGGACCGTATTCAAACTGCACAGAATGATCAGCAAAGAGGTTATAAAGGTCCAGAACAAATTTCAGCTCGGTGGTAACATGTTGACTTAACTCTATAATAACCTTAAATTACTGCAACCTCAAACTGCAGAAAAACAGATTTGTATAATTATTGTATTTGCCGATTTTTTTTCTTATTATAATTATGATAAGAAAATTATTTTTTGTTAATTTTATATTTATTTTACCAGAGCTTTTTTAGCTTGGGTCGAAGAGCGCTAACCAAGATCTGAAAGGGGATGAGATTGATGATTGATTTCTTTTTCAAGATTATTTTTCCAAATTTTCTTCGTCAGATTTGATCTACAACATTTTTATTTGGTATTCTACATTCTCAGACTGCGGAAAAACGGTTTTGCATTATGATGATAAGAAATTTCTTTTATTTTGATTTTACCAAAGCTTTTTCAGCGATTTTGAGTCAGAGAGCGCTAACGAAGATCTGGAAAGGGTTGGAACGTAATGTATGCATTGTTGAAAGGCAGTGATTTTCTTCCTTCAAATTTCTGTCGTCAGTTTAGAGCTAGAAAAATTACTGGAACATTTTTTTAGCATTTTTATTTGGTATAGGAACATGCAGAAAAACGCTTTCGTATGATAATAACGAAATTCATTTTTGTTTATTCAATTTTTTTCATTTTACCAAAGTTTTTTTAGCGGATTTAGGTCGTACAGCGCTAACGAAGATCTGGAATGCAATGATTTTTTTTGAAATTGCTTCTGTCGGTTTTGAGCTAGAAAAGGCCATAGCCGGGTAAGTAGGGAAAAGTTGCCCCCACATTTTCTCTAGCGAAATTAGGAGTATATTCTGAGGTATAAAAAAAAAAAAAATTCTGAAAATTTCATCCCCGTCAACGCGATGGTTTTGGAAAAATGAATTTTTTTTTTAATAAAAAAAATAAAAATTCCGGAAACGCTTCAGTGGATCGATTCGATTTTTTTTGGTACTTGTTACGATCAAACGTGTTATGAAATAAAATTATAGAACATATTGCGAAAGATTAAGGTTTAAAAAAAAATGTTCCTTGTTTTATTTATTTTTTACTATAATCCACTTGGGGTACAATAACGAAATTTTTTTCATATAATCTTTGGGCACCTTATTAGATTATATAATTTTTTCAAAATGATCGGTTCGGTACGCCACAGTGAAAAAAAAAGAAATAGACTTTATTGATATATTTTAGTTGTATATTTATATAACTAAAATATATCAATAAAGTGTGTTTCTTTTTTTTCACTGTGGCGTACCAAAACGATTATTTTGAAAAAATTATATAATCTAATAAGGTGCCCAAAGATTTCATAAAAAAAATTTCGCGATTGTACCCCACGTGGATTATAGTAAAAAATAATAAAACAAGGAACATTATTTTTTTTTAAACCTTAATCTTTCGCAAGATGTTCTATAATTTTATTTCGTAATACGTTTGATCGGAACAGGTACCAACAAAAAAATCAAATCGATCCACTGTACCGTTTCCGGATTTTTTTTTGATATTTCAAAAAAATTCATTTTTCTAAAACCATTGCGTTGACGGGCATGAAATTTTTAGAAAAGTTGTTTTTTTTTTATACCTCAGAATATACTCCAAATTTCGTTGGAAAAAATCCGGGGGCAATTTTTCCTACTTACCGGACTATGGCCTTTACTGAAAGATTTTTTAGGATTGTTTTTTTTTTTGTAAATTTACAACTTCAAACTGCATAAAAACGCTGTTGTATAATAATAATACGAAAATTATTTTCTTTTATTTCGTAGATATTATTTCACCAAAGCATTCTTGCCGGATTTCGGTCGTAGGCAGCTAACGAAGGTCCGGCAAAACAATGAGATTAAAATTTGCATCCTTCGAATGGAATAACTTTTTTTAGTCTATTTTTTTGTCCGACTTAGGCTACAAAAAAGACTGAAACATTTCTAGGATTTTTATTTGAAGAATTACAGCTCAAGCCATAAAAAAAACGATCTTGTATAATAATAACAAGAAAATGCAAATGTAAAAAATAATTTTCGGATCTCTTCATTTTGATCTGTGGATCTCTAATAAAGATCCCGAAGACGATTTGAGTGATTCAAGTAGCTCAAAACCTGGCAAAAAATTCAGTGTACGAAATTGTCGGCAGTTTCACATCGTTGCGTCCCAACGATGCAAACTTCGATATCGTGTCGTTTTAGCACCGTTCGAATTTATTCTGAGAAAGACAATAGAAGTTCCAAAATTCTAAAAGAAAAAAAAACAGTGTACGAAACAAAGTTTCTTCTACGGAAAAGCTGAAAAAAACGTATTTATGAGGGTGTGTGGGTGTATGTGGGTGTGGAAAATACATTTTCCTTCAATATTTCTAGTCATTTTCTATCGTATGGCCCGATGATTTTTTAAATATGTTTATTCATTTACCAATAACAAATCATTGAAGTTTCGTTTTCGGTCAAAAGTCGAACTTTATTTTCTACAGGTCGGCATTTTCATAAATTTAAAAATTCCAAAAAGGTATCCGATCATACAAAAGTTTTATTATTATACTCAGAGTACATTTTTGTTCTAAGAAAGACAATAGAAGTTCCAAAATTCTAAAAGAAAAAAAAACACTGGATGAAACCAATTTTTTTCTATGGAAACGTTGAAAAAACGTATTTACGAGGGTGTGTAGGTGTATGTGGGTGTGGAAAATACATTTTCCTTCAATATTTCTAGTCAGAGCCGTACCTTTCGATAAGACGTTTTCGGTTTTATGCTTGCCTAGCATAAATCCTTGAGCTCTTCACTCCCTCTCTCTCTCTCTCTCTCTCTCTCTCTCTCTCTCTCTCTCTCTCTCTCTCTCTCTCTCTCTCTCTCTCATCTCTCTCTCTCTCTCTTTCTCATTTCATCTCTATATCTTCGAGAACGTGCAAGCTCAGCTCTTCGACGGTTGAGTAGGTACACACGTCTACCAGCGTACACACATGCACGTGTGTGCGTTTCTCTACGTGCGAATGCATGTATGGGCTTTTCGACGTTGACGATCACCCCACACCGGCAATTTTTTACCCGGATTTTTTCTCATTTACAATTAAGCTCCGACGGTCACTTGGAGAAGTGTGTGCAATACGTGACCGGAAATATATCTCGTTTCGATGTTCATACGCTCAGCTTTGCGCGACTTTATATTCCTTCGTTAGAACTACAATATTTGTCTTTTATTTCTTCAATCGGCTTTTGCAGTTTTTATAAATACGGGACTCGCAGATAGGGGCGTTGTTTTCAATATTGTATTTTCATGTTGAGGGGTCTGCATAACGCTGGGAATTTCAAAAATACGATTTTTTACTGCACATCTTCCTAGGCTATGGTTTTGAGTTCGATTTGCAACAAAGATTTTGTCAAAATTCCGAAAAATTGTCTGAGCTATGACAATTTTTGAAAAGCGTCGGACACGCACGGCGTTACGACAAATCGCCCCGCTACGATTTACCTTTTCTTGCTTCTTCTCGAAAGTATGATTTATGAAACAGTGTAAGTCGTATCTCAAAATATATTCGATCGATTCACTTCGAATTCGGACAGAGCACAGTTTATAACATTTTCTATCGTATGGCCCGATGATTTTTTAAATATGTTTATCCATTTACTAATAACGAATAATTGAAGTTTCGTTTTCGGTCTAAAGACGAACTTTTTTTTTCTACAGGTCAGCTTTTTCGTAAATTTAAAAATCCCAAAAAGGTACCCGATCATACAAAAGTTTTATTATTATACTCAGAGTACACTTTTTAATTTTTAATTTCAGATGAACCTAGTTACCATAATCAGGTACACCGATTGGTCATGCAGCAACGGCGCTACTTTGTTTAAATAATAATAACTTCATTGTTTATCAATATTTTTCTGTGAAAACAAAAACTTTAACTAGGCAAGACTACGTATTAATTTCGTGTGAAATCCCGACATCATCGTCCTAATAGTCTTATCAGAAAAAAAAATTTAAATCGACGTGTACTTTGAGCCACAAGCTTATGCAGATGCGTGAGAAAAATTTATTTGGATTTTTTTGGCATGTATATGGGGCCGTCCATATATAACGTCATCGATTTTTGCTCATTTTCGACCCCCCCCCCCCTACAATCATCCTATCGTCATTTCCTAATGACCCCCCCTCTCGCAAAATTGACGTCATTACCAGTTTGGCAAAATTAAAACATTTGCGGATTTGAGAAAAATTGGGTAACATTAAAACATTTTGTTATAGAATCATCTTTTATTATTTTGTACTTTGGCAATGTTTATTAAAATAATAATATTATTCTTCCCTATTCTTTAGTTTTCTTTGGATAACTCCCACATTTTGTTATAGAATCATCTTTTATTATTTTGTACTTTGGTAATTTTCATTAATATAATAATATTATTCTTCTCTATTCTTTAGTTTTCTTTGGCTAGCTCCCACGGAGTTTTCACCCATTCTTGCAAATCCTGGATCACGGGTAATATCTCCGTATCCTCCCCATATTCATTTTGGCTCGATCGAACTATTTTCATAGGTACGCTGTTATTTGAAGTTCTCGAATATAATGTAGACAAACCTTATGTAATAAATAAATAAATAATGAGTTCAATAATTAATACCATTAGGTACATGCAAAATATTTTTCATCACCCATGCGGGAAAACCACTCTAGTTGTACAATATACTATTGTACATTTTGAAGTAACTGGTATCACAAGAAAGACGTCATCCGCAGACGAACCCCCCCCCCCCCCCCCCCTATTTTAAACTGACGTAATTTATGGACGGCCCCTATACACATTGTTTGTGTATCCTACATCACACTTTGATACAATATAAAAAATTGTATATATATATATATATACACGTTATTCATACATATTCATACACTGAGAAAAGAAAATCGTTGAATATGCAAAATGCATTTTGTTGTCTCGAAATTTTGTTGTTTTAACAGTTGCGCAGACATGCTAAATAAGCTACAGTTCACACCACTAAAACTATCCGTTAGGTTGACAAAACGTGTTTTATGCCAATCAAAAATTAAGTTGAACGTATTTAAAGATACATTTTGTTAAACCAACTGAATTTTGGATGGATGAACGATTTTTTTTTTAGTGTATATACGGATATATACATATGTTTTTTTCCATCCGGCACGCGGATCCTTTACATAATTAACGAACATATCGATGAGTGGAGTGAGCGATATTACTGACAGTGTCAACCACGTGTGTTCGTGCAACGTGAGAAGAAGACGAAATGCAGCGAAACGCGACGAAGGTAAAAAGGTGTAGAGGATAAGATGTATAAGGAACAAAACGTATGAAAAAAGGAAGATAGAGAGAGAGAGAGAGAGAGAGAGAGAGAGAGAGAGAGAGAGAGAGAGAGAGAACAAAATAGGAGAACGAGATTGAGATAAAGAGAGCATAAGACTCTCCGTGGGTGAACGAGAGCCGTACGTGGGAGGTCAGGGCGAGCAAGTCTCTCTCTATATCTTTCTTTCTCTTCTGTGGCAACTGAAAAAGACTGTACATTGCAGTTTGCACTATGGTGTGTGCACACCGAAATGTGACGGTGCATCCTGTGTCCCTTCCTTCATCTCCCTGCCCCTCTCATACGTATTCTATTTTCATGTTTTTCAAACTTTCAAATTATTTTGGTTCTATCATCTTTTTTACTTTACCTCGTTGAACTTGATCTTACATATTAATTCAATTTGAGTTTTTTAAAATTTATATGTATATATATATATATATATATATATATGTATATCAATAACTTGACTTTTGTGACAAAAATCATACTTGCGAGTTTTAAATGCATTTAATAGATCGCGCCATTTTTTAAAATTCATCTGCAGAACTCAAATTTCGGAAGAATTTTTCTTTACCTTACATCAGAATTTTTTTACTTTGGTGCCCAAAACGAATATTGATCCAGTATGAGGTGAAAAAAATTCTCCCAGAACGTGATTTCTGTAGGTTATGTTAAAAAAATTGTGCGTGGTACTTTTTACATATTTTCCTTATTTTCGTTCGAAATAATAGCGTATCGTTTCTTAAAAACAAGAAAGTAGATACAAAATGTATTCAAAACTTGCAAATATGATTTTCGACACAAAAATCAATTAATTGAAATATATATGTATGTACAATATATGTATGTACAATATCGATAAATTGACTTTTGTAACAAAAATCATATTTGCAAGTTTTGAATGCATTGTAAAACTATTTTTTTTTTGTATATTATTCACATTTATGGATATACATATGTAGGTCTGGAAATGCAAATTGAATTAATATATAAGAGCGAGCATATCGACATAGAATGAAAAAAGATGATAGACGTAAAATAGTATAGAAGTAAGGAACCGACTCTGGTGGATTGGTGGCTGGGATTCGGCTCCTGCACTCCTTCGAGTGACGGCCGTGCATTATGCATGGCCGATACTTGGAGGGGTGACCGCATAACCGTGCACCGGCTGGCGCATCAACCAGTCAGTGGAAGGCCAATACTTCTGAGACCTCGGGGTTAAGTTTTACCTACTCGAGTAAACCGTCTGTGCACCAGAAAATCCGCAGAATGTCGGGGCCGACTATACCGGCACGGGTTTTCCACAGTTTCCACAGAGATACCTTTAGACGAGGAAAAAATTTGCTGATTTTCATTTTTTTTTCTAAAGGAAAGATTTCTTTGCTATTTTCGAAACTTAGGGTATGTGTCATTACTATTTATGGCTGTTACATGATAATTTTTTTTATTAATCTTTAAAAATAGCCGAGGTATGGCACGGTCTTCTATACTATATTTTCAAAACTGGCGTGACGTATAGCTAAAAAACTAATCGACCGATTTTGATGAAATTTGGCATAAATCTTCCCGACATTGTTGTCTAAAACATGATTCTAAATGTTTTTTGAAAATTTCGAAAAGAC
>OZ023312.1:7475183-7590843 GCA_964007375.1 Ophion obscuratus
CTACTCTCACTCACCGAGCTTTTTTCTCTCATCTACTCTCACCGGTATTTTCTTTTACTCGAGACTCTCAAAAGTCAAGATAAATTTTCTCCCGGAATAAAAAGTCCGTTAAATTTAGAACGCGCTACGCGAGATGCGAGGAGAATTTTTATTGCCTCTTTATATAACGCGCACTTCTGCATGATTTTTAATGAATATCCCGCGCGAGCGAATCGCTCCGACAAATATTTGACGGAAGATAGAAACTACGATGAATATTCAAAGGACGGGCAACGAGTGAAAAATAGGCTGGCTCGTTTGTACCGAGTGAACCACACTTTTTTCACAGTCATCGCTGAGGACTGCGATCAATGTTGGTTGCGTCGATTTACAGGGAATTGTGGATTATGATTATTTTCTCCAATCAAGAGTGCATAAGGATAGCTTTTTTCTGATTAAGGAGGTTGTTCAGCTATTGCGAAGTAGTAAGAATTAAGATATTTGCGAACAGGTTCTACGACTCCGTGTAAAATTTCAAGTACTTCGTCTGCGTGATTGTTGAGCAATTGATTATCGAAGTTAGACTCTTATACACGGGCGACATAGCAAAAGCTTTATAAGAATTATAATACGACTGTCGCAGCATAATAAAAATAGTAAGAATTGAATGGAAATAGGCGGAAAAAATTATTGAGATTCTTATGAATAATTTCAACGAAGAGTACAGCGTTTTGTCTGTCTCGTTATCGCGATATTCGTGAAATAAAACAGGAAACTTCAGCTGATTCGCGTAAAATGACAACGCGCCCTACGGCACGTGGCAGCGCTGCTGTCAAGTCGGCCATTTTGAATAGGCGCCAAAATTAGAAACGCACAAACTATTCCTTCCTTGCTATAAATTTCTCACCGCGGTTTCGTAAAGAGTATTGAAATATATTGGAATATTCTTTACAGAAGCTGCAGTGCACGTGTTTCGACATAAACTTCAAATCAATTACGCGTCGTTCCTCGACTGCGCATTCATTTTCCGGCTCAACGACTTTTTTCTACCGCTTTCCAGGTTGCACTTGCTCTAAACGTCGATCGTACTGTTTTTCGGTTTGCATTTTTCCGTTCCATCTTTTCATTTTCGCCGAACAAAAAAATGGAATCCGCGAAAGATGTTTGACAGCTACGCGCTCACGATGTGGCGTCCGTACCTGAGCTCAGACAAGGAACATCCCTCAGGTGACGACACCCTTCGATTTTGTTGAAATTTGGATATATTATAAGCACCGAAAAATAAGCGATACCTTTTTTTATCGGGGGAAAAACGGTTTTAAGGGGTGAAAGCACCCCTTAATATAGGGGTGGTTCACCCCTTGATTTTTTTTTGCAATGTCACTATAGTGGATTTTTCATTGCTTCGGATTAGAAGAATTTTCGTTTTTGTTTCATCAAAATCGGTGGACTCCTTGTTTGTGAAACTGCTATATTGCCCCTAGAAAAGCCTTTTTTCGAGGGGTGGTTTCATCCCTTAAAACCGTTTTTCAAGGGTGCCGAAGGGTGTCACCTGAGGGATGTTCCTTGTGAGAACTAAATTGCGCGTTTGCCATATTTCAGCTTGGTTAATAACTTATTCGCGCTGAAAATGAACACAGAAGATTAATAACATTTCTAAACAGTCAGTTATATGCATTCCACATATTTATTAGCTAAAATTTATTTATTTTACGTAACCAAAAATTTGATTATTCGGGGTTGACAGCCCCGTTACAGACGCCAGTGTTTAAGCATATGCATTCCCCTCTTGCAGCCTGTCCTGCAAAGACCCTGTGGCCCAAGATGCATCCACATTTGTGTACAATTTCGTTAACGGGCTACATCTATCTAGGTGGGCAAAAAATTATATTTTCTAAAAATATTTTGATGTGATAGCATCACCTTGCTGTATTGAATAGCGGTAGCAGCACCATACCTCAAACTCTAAACGCGTTTTTCTCGAAATACTGTTTTCACGGTCGGTGGACATGATACCTTGAGAACCACTCGATAAATGGTGTCCAAATTTACAGGAAATACGACGAGAAACATTCAAATGTCGTTGACGATCTCACTTTTTGAAAATCGATTCTCATTTTTGGATAGTTACGTAAAAATGACGACTTTTTAAATTAGATCTTGTATTATTGGGCTTCAATGCGTTGCCACGTTGTTAAAAAAATGATTTAACAAATCGGCGATCGTCAACGACTCGTATTTATTGTTATCTTGAATAACCCGTTTGGTATTTAGATTTCAGTTGGACCGTTTAAGCTGGAGAGCGTCCACCGCTAAAAGACGCGAAAAAAATGTCATCATCTGCCTGTGGCCTTGTTTTGTTTTTCCGTGTTTTGTGTTATCTTTTTAGAAGGATCTTAATACATGTGCCATTGTCTTTAAAACAAATGTGTTTCTGTTTCACCAACAGATTCCCAGAAAAGAAAATTCGAAATTTAGCAACTTTTTCGGGCCTTTAGGTGGATGTATTTCTTCAAGGACACTGCTCATAGAGAGTCTTCATTGGGATGCAATTGGATTCTGCACTGTTCCCGACGAACGCCGTTTGAGAATTCTTACCACGTTCGAATCGAAAATACGCGAAAAGTCACGAGAAATAACTCGGCGTGTTGAAATATAACCTGCATGCTTCATGAGCAGTGATCATCACATGTATGATGATATTATGTCAATGTGCAGCAAAATAAATAACGACAACTATAGTTGATTTTCCGTGATGTGATTCAAATCGATTTTTAAGATATACTTCTTTAAGCGAATTGTACTTTTTTAAGATAAGATTTATACTTCTTTAAGATTGACTTATTTTGCACATCTATATATTTTCATTAGAAAACTTAATGTACAGAATGCGAAAGGATTCATAAAGAATCGTATTGTATTCTGTTCGATAACGTGCGAATCTTTTGAGATTCAAATTCGAATGGTACATTGTATTCCAATGGGGGATCCCGATAAGAAACCAATGTACGAGAGTAAAGTTTTGACATAGGGATCCAATGTGATGAGTTCTATTGCATCTCTATCAGGAAGTAAGGACAATATGGGAATCCAATTGGATCCCTATGACAACTTTTGCACGGAACGGTCTCAACTATGACTTTCAACAAAGATTTTGTAAAAACTCTAAAAAATTACCGAGTTGTGACGATTTTTGTGAAGCCGCCCCGCTGCGCTTCACCCCTTTTCGTATTGCATTTTTCTCGAAAAGATTTTTTATGAAACGGTGTAAGGCAACTTCGGACAGAGCATAGTTGATGACATTTTGTATCGTATGACCGGATTATGTTTTCATGCGTTTATCCATTTGTCAATAACAAAGTATTAAAATTGTTTTTTTTTCGCCGGACGTAAAACTTTTTTCCGCAGCTACTTCGAAAAAGTATGCGGCTGTTTCTTTTCGCTCCCGTATAGTATGGCCAAACGTTTAAATATTTTTCATCAATACGGCCATACTTTTGTCGCTTTTCGGTCATAAAAAACGAGCTTATCGCATACACGTGTTTTAGATTAGTTCCGAACACACTTGCTCGTTGCGATCGAATCAATAAGAGTTATGAAATTTATATCGTTGGGCATCTGGTATATCATTTTCATACGGGCTTATATCAAAGGGTTCCTGCGAGATGTTTGCGGGAACACGTGTCGGTCTGACTGCCTCGAGTTTAAAGACTGGTACGCGTTTGTGAGATGTATATATATATATATATATATATATATATATATATATATATATATATATATATATATATATATATATATATATACAGGGTGTCCCTCTTATCTCTGCCACCCGAAATAACTTGGTAATTATCGACGTCACAAAAAATGTTCCAAACGAAAGGTGCCCAGTTGTAGGTGGAGGGGGGGGGGGGGGCTATTAAATGCGACCAATTTTTTTTTTATTTCGGTGGAGACGTTGACGCACAGTGAAAGTCACCTCAACTATTTTAAATGGAATGGTGCATTTTTTTCAACCATCTTTTAGAGCACCTCAAGCCGCATAAAAACATTCGGGGGTCAAAATCATTCAAGGTCACCTATTAAAATTAAATACAAATCTAAACGTCTCGGATCACTGACAAATACTTGGTAGCGATCCGAGATATTTAGATGTGTATCATCGATTTCATTCGATTCAACTAAACTACAATTGTGGACCCATTTCTTTGGGGGAAAAAATCGCTCGGAAATCATTAAGGCCGAAAATGATGTCAATAGGCCGAAAATGATGAGATCTCGAGATTAACGGATAAAAAAATAACCTGACCCAAACGACAGGAAAAAATCACATTACACTTGTCAAATGACATCAGATTTTCGATTCGTCGGCGTATGTACGCGCGGCGTCGATTCAAAGTTGAAAAATGACAAATAAAGTCCCATTTTGGTGTATAAAGAGTACGCGGCGTGTTCGTCAGTGCATGGAGTCGAAATCGGTGGGGTGAACGTTTTCTTTTTTATTACTTTGCGCCAAGACACTGCCGGGTCACTTGATAAGAAACGATAATTGCGGTAGATTTTCCGCGATGTGATTTAAATCGATTTTTAAGATATACTTCTTCAAGCGATTTATACTTTTTTTTGGATCAACTCATTTTCTACATCTATATATTTCGTTTAGAAAATTTAACCTACAGAACGCGACAGAATCGATAAAGAATCGTATCGCATTCTGTTCGACAATGTGATACAATTCTCTATAACTTTTATTAAAAACCTTTTGCGTTAATATTAACAATAAAAAAGTTATAAACAAAAAACGACGAAAGATGAGAGGATTAATAGTAGCGAAAAAAGTTATTGATAAAAGTTATGAAGAATTGTGTTAACTACAAAAAAGCTTCCGACAAAATGTTTGTCGGGCTCACGGTCATGGAGATACATTTAAAAAACCCGGCCCATGAAAACGAATGAGATTTGAGGGTGATGATGATTGATAATTTCGAAATAATCATTCAAAAACTTAACAATATAATGAAAAAATAAACTACTGCTCGAAATAAAATTAATAACAGTTTTTTTAAGACCGTCGTAACCTACTCACCTTCGACTACCTCCCAACACAACGCTGAAAAATCAATGAAAACAAACCGAATAAAAAAATAGGACAAAGCATAGCTTATAACATTTTCTATCGTGTGACCGGATAATTTTTTTTTATACGTTTATCCATTTGTGAAAACTAAATTATGAGAGTGGTTATGTTTGTCGAAAATAAAACTTTTTTTCCGCAGCTTGTCATATTCAACATATTTAAAATTGCGAAAAGTATCCGGTTGTTTCTTTTCGTCCCCGTATCGCAAAGTAAAAGTTAAGATATTTTTCATCAATACGGGAATGCTTTCGCCATTTTTCGTCCATAAAAAACGACCTTATCGCATACACGTTCTTTACATTAGTTCCGAGCACACTTGTTCTTTGCGATCGCAGCAATGAGAGTTACGAAATTTACATTGTTGCGCAGCTGGTATATCATTTTGATATAGGCTTACATCAAAGGGTTTCTGCGAGATGTTGGCGGGAACACGTGTCGGTCTGACAGCCTCGAGTTCAAAGGCTGACACGCGTTTGCGAAATGTGTATATATATATATATATATATATATATATATATATATATATATATATATGAGACGTACAGGTCCGTCTCAGGCGCCATACCTCCACTACAAATTCAAACAAACCGGCCCATTACGAGAGTAGGGGAGGAAGAATAATAAATCATAAAAAGTCAAGTGTGCAGGTATGACCTTTTAGGACACAAGTAAATACAAAAACTGAAGGTCAAAAAACAATAAGCGGAAGGAAAGACGAGTGAGAGAAGAAAAAACAGAAAAGAACAAAATCAGTCGAAGGTATTAAAAGTTAGAGAGAAAAAGAAAAGCAGAAAATAAACAAAAAACAGGAGAAAAAGGTGACGATAGGTAAGAAGTAAGGGAAGGGGAAAAGTCGTTGGAAAGAAAACAGAGAAAGCAACACAAAAAAGAAAGGAAGAATAAATTTATTTAAATATGAAAAAAGTTAACAATAAAGGGGATGATGGGTAATCAGTAAGGGAAGGGGAACAATAAACAATAAAATATGGGTATAAAAGAGGAGGAAAGTTGGAGCAACGTCACTTCTTCTTTTCAATCTCTTGTGGATTGACAAGTACCACTTAGCCGAGTACCACCTATCGGGAGGGGAAACGCAGAAAGAGGGGAACCTTAAAAAAACAAGAGAAAGAAGGAGTCGCCATCGAGCAGTTAGACTTTTTTACGTAAATTAACAAGTACCACTTCGCAGAGTACCGCCTATTCGGAGGGGAAAAGCAGGAAGAGGGAAACCTTAAGAAATTTAAAAAGGAGAGAATTAGGACACAGTTTTTTTAGTCAATAAATACGGAAACAAAAACCGGGATAAGAATAAAAAGGAGATCACTAAAAAACATTAAGTATAAAAGGAAAAGGAATAAATTACGAGTAGATAGATATAAAATTAGTATTAGGAGAATATGAAGAGAGAGGAGGTAGGAAACGTACGAATGACACACACACACAAACTCACACACACACCTGTAACACACAATCATAGCGACAAGCAAAGACGTTGTAAGAAATAGACCGACAATACATACTTTAAAGTACGGGGTCTGCGTCGACCAACTTTTGCGGGGAGGGCAGGCGCGTCCGATATAGCGCGAACAATCAAATTGCTCATCGTTACACGCACACCACGAGGCGGCTTCTCGGCTGTGTTCGGAAGTCTATGGCTAGTGTCGTGACGGTGCAGCGGTGACGACAGACCTATCGATATAATTCGTTACCAATAACGTTATAATAATTATATTCTTCATAATTAAATCAATTTCGATCGTATATCTTACGGTCAGAGTAATAAATTGACAATTATTACATTGACCGTAACATATACACCTAAGGAAGTATGGGAATGTAAAATAAAACTGTTAAATCAAATACATTTATTCAAAATAATAGTGTACATTGGCACTATTTATAACTTTGCATCATAACCTACGTAATTAATCTTCATCGGATTACATAGTATTAATCAGTTCCTGAACCTCTGTCTGACAATAAACAATATTTTTTTTAAACAAACCACGAAAGCATTTCGAATTAGTCACCTCTAAATAAAGTAATTTTATTCAGTTTTTGGCGTTGGGACAACTTAAATGAAAAGGATATGTTGGTGAAAATCTATTTCTGGAAAAATAGTTTTCCCAATTAGGGTTTTCATCGCTTTAGCTAGTAAGTACGGGGTAGTAATTTACGCACAAGCGAATACTAATGACGCGCACGGCAGCCGAATGCACACTGAACGGGCATTCGACGCCGGTTTAACAGTAGAGGTCATCTGGCCTCTATGTGGTTCGAGGGGCAAGCCTAGCGGTCGAGCGCGTTGTCGGTCTATATCTTATAATGTCTTTGGCGACAAGGATATCAAAGGACGTGTATCAGGAGACCCTGAACGTCAAGAGCGGATATCGAATTTGAGCATTGACTATTGCAAGGTGCGTGGCGACCTTGGCGTCGCGATCCATAGTTACGATAATCGATTATCAACGCGCGATTATCGATTACGCTCACACAGAGTGATTAGGAGGAAGCGCGTCGTAGCGCGACAATCGAGAGGGCGCTCGGCACCGCGCGCCACCACAAGCGGTAGCGCAAGAGGGGGAAGCGCGTCGTGAACTCCGAGCGCCGTCGGCGAGTGCCCGCTGTAACTCACCACGCCGCGAGCGACAATACACAAAGGAGAGAGGGAAGAAAGTATAGACGGATGATAGGGCGACCGCGTTCAGGCATCGTTACCGCCCGAGTAGACGCGCGAGCCGAGTATTTTACCGACGGAGTAGCGGCGTATACTTAGCACACGAAACACACACAGCGACACAAAAAACACATCACACTTGTACACAGCCAGCTTTTTAGATTATATCGAGTCAGAAAATTGAATAAATAACATTTTGTTATAAAATACCCCCAAAAAAAAGTCTCAATTAATTTTCTCACTGATCGAGTCCCGAACAAATAAATTTCATCCCGAACAAATAAAGGTGTCATGAACTGACAGAGTGATTCACTAGAAGTTACTCACTCGAAATCACACATATATATATACAGTAGAACCTCGATTATCCGAACCTCGATTGTCCGAACCTCGATCATCCGAACCCTCAATTATCCGAACGATGACTTAGTTTATCCGAACTCTCAATTATCCGAACGTTGGCGCGAAAGATACATTGTTGCTCGCTGCCACTGCCGTGAGCAACAATGAGCAACCCAACGGAACTTCTCTTTCTCAAACGGCTGCGAGACTTAGCCGCTCAAAAACGCGTTACAGTCGTTCGTCAATTAAAAATGGACGATTTTATTTTAAAAATATAAAAAAAGCATTCAACTTTTTTCAGGTGTTTCAAATACATACATACATACATACATAAACACATACATACATAGATACATACATATATATATATATATATATATATATATATATAAATTCTTCTATTAATTGTAATTTGTTAATTAAATAAACAATTATATATATATATATATATATATATATATATATATATATATATATATATATATATATATTTCAACGTTAACATGTATGTCAAATTTTAATATATATGTATGTACTGTTTTTATGTAAAAAGGTGTTGTTTATGATCTCGTCCCAACAAACCCACGTTTCGATTATCCGAACTTTTGATTATCCGAACTAGTCTCGGTCCCAATTGGTTCGGATAATCAAGGTTCTACTGTATATATATATATATATATATATATATATATATATATATATATATATATATATATATATATATATATATTGATTCTAGACGAACAAGTCAAACACAAAATTTGAAATGTTTGCCTATATTTTGTTAGCCTTACATTTTTTTGAATAGATGTATTAACCTGATTTCAAGGTCACATCCACATTTTAAATAAAAAAACCCTTTTCTATCAGCCCAAACAAACAATACCAATTACGTGCAATATGATGACCTTCGGATGACCTTGAAGTGAATTAGAAATTCGCTGATTGGCGAATTAGTAGAACCGGTCGAGTTTCCAGGCCTCTTCGATCGCCGGATTCAACACCATTAGGCTATTTTTTCTGGGGTGCGTTGGAAACTTTAGTCTACAGAGATATACCGATCACTCGCAAAGATACGAAGATAGGATAAACCACTCTGGTCGAGCAATTTCTAGCGAGACATTGCGAAGAATTCACGTATCATTGAGAAATTGTGCCGTAAAACGTACCGTGTTCAATCGACAATTTATCAACATGTCATGCAATAAAATCATTTATTTCACGGTCATCCCAAGTCATCATATTATCCAGAGAATTGGTTTCCCTGGGTATTTCCTGGGTCATTGGTTTTGTTATTTAATGCCCTGCATTTTTGCCGACTGAAAACAAAACAAATATGGCCACCGACAAGGACATTCAGAAAAACAAGAAATAAAAAAGGCCGTCGAGCAAAACCGTGGAAAAAAAATAACAAAAACAGCATAAAAGGGCAGGAGTTTTTGAGGTAGCACACTTATTTTTTCTCTGGAAAATCGTAAAGTACACAGTGGCACGAATACTGACCTAAAAGGTAAGGAAAGTACGGCAGGAGGTGAGAAAAAGTAAGGGATAATTGAGAGCGGTAAAGAAGTTTAAAATAGGGAACCTCTCGTGGCTACTGGTCGGAAGATAAAGGAAAACGAGAAGGATAAAAGAATAATAAAATTGAAAAAAATAGCAAAAGGCGAATTCATTTATCGAAAAGCGAAAATAGGAAGAATTGTATCAGGAGAACGTAAAGGGCGAAGAAGTGTTTTGAATTTGCAAGCGTCACGACGCTCAACGAAAACAAAACACATACACACATGCACACATATACTGACACAACGTAAACATTGAGCGGACACTGACCGCAGCGAGTCAGCGCGTCGCGATCCACTGCGCCGCGATCGATAGAGCGAGTAAGGAAGGGGAACGATTATCGACGTGTGATAATCAATACGGATCGCGATCGGGAGTATTTACCATCCGAGAAATTACGCGAATTGAACATTAACCAACGGAAAAGCGGCACATTACAAATAATTACACGAAAAACAACACATTACATTTATACACGGCATTATTTCTGTCTATATGGAGTCAATAGAACTGAATACATTTTTTTTTAATTGTAAAATGTCATAAAACACCTGAGTCTCAATGAATTTATTCTCTGATCGAGTCCCGAACCAATACATTTATTTGTCATGAGTTTCGAACCATTACAGTATACAGGGTGTCCCGGAACTGAATGCGTTTCCTGAAATGGGGGGTTGGGGGTAAAATTCCGAGTCGATTGATATAAGCATGTGTGGGTCTCGGATCAACCCCTGAATTATTATTCATTTTTAAAGGCGGGCTAATCAGGTGCGCCCGATGAGCCAGCGTATCGCTCACCGACGTACTCATCGGGCGCACCTTATTGGCCCGCTTTTAAAAATTAACAATAATTCAGGGGTCGATCTGAGACCTATACATGCTTATATCAATCGACTCAGAATTTCATCCCCAATTCCCCATTTCATCGAACGCATTCAGCTCTGGGACACCCTGTATAAATATACCGGGTGTCCTGTTGTAAATGGATAATCCTGCGACTGTCGATAGGTCAAATCATGTCCTACTATATGCTGGAATGCCGGTTTAGTAAAAGTCCGACGGTTGTTGAGATTTTGGGCTTTATGTTATTAAAAATAAAAATCATTCGCTTTTGGTTTTTCGCATGCCATTTCTATAAATCATATGAATCGACTATAACTAACCAACTCATTAAAATAATCGGCATGATATGCGTAGTAATTTATTTTACACCGCAGGCTATCAAAGTCAAATTTTCGAATTGGTTTGTATGGAAATTCTGCATAAGATATTTTTCCATAAAGTTTCCTTGACACTTAAGGTTAAGAAGAAGACTTTACTAGATAAAACAAATAACCAAGGGTATTTTCTAAAAAACCGGGTCAAAAAAGTTATCATTTGTCGAATTGGCATGCGAAAAATCAAAAGAAGATGATTTTTATCGCGAAAACCGTGGGACTTTTACGAAACTAAAATTCGAGTATATAGTAGGACATGATTTGACCTATTGACAGTTGTTGGATTATCCATCCGTAACAGGACACCCTATATATATATATATATATATATATATATATATATATATATATATATATATATATATATATATAGATATATATATATATATACACAGGGTGTTCGGCGCACGGGCACATTTTCTTGGGGAGACTGGGGGGAGAGGGTCATTTGCTATTTTTTTCACCCTTAGACCCTATGTCCTTAGTGCCACGGTAATTCATATATGATTTTTTTTCCGTTTTTTTTCACTACCCGAAATTTTGTTTTTAAATCGTCATAACTTCTTATTTGTGGTTGTAATATCACGAAATAACTTTTGTTGTATTCTGCCATGTATGTTTATTATAAATAAATTATTACTTTATACAACTGGTTTCAAAAACTGACTCTTGAGCTTCCAGTCTTGAAAATGTGTAAATGTATGAAAAATTTTAAGGCCTGAATTTATTATCAAAAAAACAAAACTTATTCTCTTTATTTTGAGCACGTAATGAATGACTTCTATGACATGTAGCATACCGTTGGAAAGGATATAAACTAGCGAACTTTTTAAAACAAAGCTAAGTTCAAAATATTTTTTAGTTTTATTTTATAATGAATTTAGAAGTTGACATTTTTCATACATTTACGCATTTTTAAGACTTCGGAAGCTCATGAGTGATTTTCTTGAAACCAATTGTATCAAATAATGATTTACTTGTAATAAACATACATTGCAGAATACAATAAAAGTTATTTCATGCTATGACAACCACAAAACAAAAAAGTTATGACGATTTCAGGCGAAATTTTGGGTAAGTGAAGAAAACGAAAAAAAAATATCCTAATTACCGTGACACTTAGGACATAGGGTCTAAGGGTGAAAAAAGTAGCAAATTACCCCCTCTCCCCAATCCCCCACAAGATTGTGTCGGTCCATGCATTCGACGTGTCGGTCCGGTATTTCACGTGAATCTGGTGGACTTTTTCCCTGACCCCAACCAATTAGATTAATTTTTTAAAATCTGATTCCATTGAGTCTAAAAATCACCCTAATTTTTGTTTACATTTTTCGACACAGCCTTTAGTCAAAAAAAAATTCTCCGAAAAAGAACGCTCCTATTTAAAAATCTGCAAAAATTCCCAAAAATGCGTGATTATATGTAAAAAATTTCAAGCTATCATCGCAGTAGAAGTATGATTTTTTCAGTGTTTTTTGAGCTATTGACGTTTAAAAAATCCGAAAAATTCAAGAACCGTTTACGACAGGCAGATACTTAAATATTTTGATACCCACAATGATTTTTTTTTACTTTTTTTGAATAACCAAATCACAATCATGGATCTTGAGCAGTTAGCAGTTAACTTTTGGGCAGATTTTTTTAAACAGTTAATCGCTCATAATGCACAGAAAAAATCATGCTTCCACTGCTGGTGATAGCTTGAAAATGTTTACATATAATCACGCATTTTTGGGAATTTTTTCAGATTTTTAAATCGGGGCCTTTTTTCACAGAATTTTTTTTTTTTTGACTAAGGGGTGTTTCTAAAAATGTAAGGAAAATTCAGGGTGTCTTTTAGAGTCAGTGGAATCAGATTTAAAAAAATCCAATTAGCGACGGTCAGGGAAAAAGTCCACCGGATTTACGCGGAATACCTCATATATATACATATATACGTAACGCGTGCAATGAGATACGTAGGCGTAATGCGGTCGATGCCTATGACGCGTTTTCTTGTGTGCTTTATCCACGCGCAGATATAACGTTTCCGGGTCTAGCTGACGCTGGTGAAGCCGCCTCTATACGTATCTCTATTCCAGCCCTGCGCTGTTCCCAACTATACGGTCATCCTGTTGCAACAGACAGACTCGGCACAAAGCCTACGGCACCCTGTCTTCTAGCACGTCATTGTCTCGGAATATCGCGATCGAGGAAAGAATTTGAAAAGAAGAGAAAATAGTGTTCTAAGAAGCAAAAGACGAATTTTCGTTCATAGTTCGGAAAGTTTTTTATTATTCTTATGTGGAACGACTGCGTGGCGGATGTTTTCCTAACTGCCGAAAGAATTGTGTGTTTCCATTAATTTTATTCATTGTATTGTATCATATCAAATTATATCAAAATATAGAATTTTATATGATGTATTTATTATATTATGTTTCTCATATCATATTTTATTCACGTTGAAGATTTGCAACGTTGAAATCGGGAAATCATTAATTTGCATTTGTCTACCATTTTTCGGGTCACCTAGACTACGACAATCACTCAAACGTTTTTTTCCAATTCTCATTAGAGATCGACGACTTTTATTTGCTTGAAAAAGGCCTTGGATAGTGAGAAAAATAAAGGAATTAAAAACGAACAAAAATACGTCTTCGCATTCCAACTTCATTGATATTTTTGGATTTAATTCTCGGCAGGCTAGGAAGACACCTCTCGCTGCCGCCCTCCTCCCCTTAAGGATTGAAGACCACGGGCGTGGCTCGACCTACTCGCGGAAGGCGAAAGCCATGGCTGTGAGTACACGCGCCGCGGGTTCAGTGCAATATATATATATATATATATATATACAGGGTGTCCCAGAACTCAACGTCAAGCCGAAACGGGGTGACAGGATTGATTGTAACCATCATGAGAAAAATCCGAAAAAAAATCTATCCCATGCAGTTTGAAAATTATGGGCATTTAAGAAAAACCTAGAAATTTGGTCAAACTGTAACCATTTTTCGGTTATTGTGAAACAAACCCAAACAAACCCAAGTTTCCTAGAATTAAGACTATTTGTTAAACTATGGATTTAAAATTTTCAAAATTTGTCTACTTTGAAAGGCCCTGCTTTATTTTTTTTTGCTTTATTTTTTTCTGATATTTCTCATGATGGTTACAATCAATCCTGTCACCCCGTTTCGGCTTGACGTTGAGTTCTGGAACACCCTGTATATATATATATATATATATATATATATATATATATGGGGCATTTCAGCTAAATTCAGACAACTGTTTTCCCCTCCATGGTTGATTATAGATTTTCATAGTGAAAAACCTGACTTCTGGTGACGAAAAAACTCCCAATTTGTTTTCTTCATTTTTTCCCCCTACACCGAGCCCTTCTGCAGTTGCAAAAAATCGAAAAGTCCACTCGAGTTGTTTTTAAAGCTGCGAAAAAATTTAAATAAGTTTTATACCTTTTTATTGCATTTTCCACCAAAGTTCAACTTATTCTTCCGATATTTACAATTTTTTCGGTGTAATTTCGATTTTGGGGATGATTATTCGACAGTTTGTAATTCAGGAGAGTACTTTTTCGATCTTGCGAAAAAAACTTCGTAAATATAGTTTCAGATGAAATTCGATTCAGGTGGGATGGTATATGTAGGCCGAAAAAGTACTTTTCTGACTTCCAAACTGTGGAATTACTCATCCCCAAAGTCGAAATTTCACAAAAAATATAGTAAATATCGGAAGCACAAGTTGAACTTTGGTAAAAGATACGCAAAGCAGGCCCTGAACGTATGTAAATTTTCGCAGAATGTTAAAAACCGTCCGAGTCGACTTTTCGATTTTTTGCAGGGGCAAAACGGCAAGGGGTGAGGTGTTCCACTATGGAAAATGTATAATCAACAGTGGTGTAAGAAATGGTTGTCTGACAAGGAACATCACTTAAGGGTCCGCATTCGATTCCATTGAAACTCATATATCCGATCAAGCATTGAAAACTTTTAGACACGTATTATTTTATCGGCGGAAAAACGGTTTTAAGGGGGTGACTACCCTTTAAAGAAAGGCGCGGCAAGGGGTAATTATGCAGTTTTGCCCATAAGCAGTTTACCGATCAGAAACACCAATGAAAATTCGTCCAATGGAAAGCGATGAAGAATCCACTATAGAAGTATTGAAAAAAAATTATTAAGGGTTGACACGACGTTCTTTGAGGGGTGGTTTTCTCCCTTGAAAACGTTTGTCCACCGATAAAAAAAATACGTGTCGAATAGTTTTCAATGCTTTCATATGATTTATTTAAATGCAGTGCTTTTAATTGTTTTCTTTTTTCTTGTGTTCGCAACACCACCTGACCTGTCAGTAGCATATGTCGTGTCAAGGTGTTATAAAAGAGCTCGCTTCATTAAAGCATTCATTTCCAATTTTATGACCAATAATGGATTTTCGATATCTTTGATCTTATATTTTAATAGTTTTAAACACGTTTGTTAAGGTTTGTGATGACTTTGCACCTAACGAATGTTATTACACTTGAAATTTGTGATCCAAATGTTGTTTTCATTGAGAGGTTATGTCGCCGTTTTGCTTGCTTACAAAAATTATAGTGACCATAGACTAAAAACACGTATTTGGTAAGAGTACGTACCCAAAGAGTGCGCACTTTTGCCACTATTCCTTACCACTACTCCGCCCTCATGCGCACTCTTGGCTTCTATGAAAGGTTCTCACTGCGTACTCTTTGCAACACAGCACAGCAAGTTTAATCCTTTTTTATATTCTTCGAGATTGTTGCTTAAGATTTATATTTAAAATGATGTTCCTAAATTACCAAAGCTTCATTTAAATAAGAAGTACAAAGTGTATTACTAAAATTGATTTTCCTAGAAATAAAAGTATATAAACCGCGTACGCTTTGCCAACATACCCTATATGAGTTTCAAGAAAATCGATGGCTGACACTTAAGGCGGCACTACATTTAGACAGGAAAAAAATAAGCAATAATGAGGGATTTTTTAAACTAAGAAATAATTGTTCTACAATAATTAAACTTTAAGTAAACTTTAAGGGGTTACCCCACTTGCGATTTTCAAAAAATCGATTTTTTTTATTGCATTTTTTTTTAAGTATAAGTATCTGAGAATATGTCCTGAAAATTTCAAGTCGATCCGAACAAAATTGACCGAGATATGAGCGTTGAAAGAGAAGAATCCGTTGTGTAAACGACCGGAAATTGAAACTTTAAACGCGTTTTTCTCAAAATGGCATTTCTGAAGTCGGTGACCAAGATTACTCTAACACTAATGAACCGATCTTCTTGAAATTTTGCAGACTTATTTAATACATAAAAATGTAGTCTTTAATCCTTCGATTTTTTTTTCGAAAAAAATGGCCGTTTTATAGCCAACAAACGGCAGTTTTTTTCGTTAAAATCGAACCATTAACTTTGACTGTCCGCCATTTTGTGAAAAATGAATATTTTTTAAAATCCTTCGATTAAAGACTAGTTTATACTTATATTTGACTAAATCCATCCGCATTTTTTTTCTTCAGATGATCCACTTCGCCGCAATGTTGGTCACCGCAAACCGTGTATATAAAAACATTATTTCATTGACGGCCATTTGCCACTAAACAATGTAATATTTTTCAATAAAAAAATTACTGAAAGTTCTTGAAGATGTGTTCTTTAAGATGGTATATTGACCGATTAAAAGAGTTTTGTAGTTTTCTTTAAAAAAAAATCATGAAAAAGGCCTTTTTTGTGCTACAAGTGGGGGTAACGCCTTAAGGGGTAAGGCCACTGTAAATTTTTTGAAAAATCGATTTTTTTTTATTGGCTTAAAAAATAGTTTAAACCCTCTAGAATAAGAAAAAAAGGTCCTTTTTAACTTCTTTTTTTAATTTTTTCCAATAAAAAACTATTCGCAAAACTTTAAACGCGTTTTTCTCGAAACATGGTTTTTCAAAATGGCACGCAGCATAACTCGAACAATTTTCATTTTTTTTACTTGAAATTTTAACCAGATGTGAACATTTACATTATCTTGAGAATGTCGATCGGAATTTTCAAGAACTTTATTTATTGATTTTTTATTAACAAAAAACTTGCCGTTTTTTTCGTCAAAAATCAATTTTTTTTTTTCAAACGCACGCCAAATCCACAAAAATTGATACTTTTTAAAATCCGATCGACATTCTCTAGCTATAGTCCTCTAGATTAATGGTTTTTTTTTGTTCTAGATTCAAAAGTGCACCAGTGGTGCTGCGTGCCGCGGAGCCCTGGAAGCAAAACATGTTCCGGGAAGATAGCTGTGGAACCGCCATTTTGTTTTTTTTTTTACTGTAAAAAAATTTTATAATAAAGTTTAATGTATGCCCGATAACACCATTAAAAGTTTTTTTTCAAATACCTTCAATTTCGGGAGCAAAAAATTAGTGAAAAAACCTTTTTTTTTGGGCCGTTACAGTGGCCTTACCCCTTAATAGTATATTTATGTATACAAAACAACTTTTTAAAATTAATTAATCATCAAGATGACGGAGCTGTGACAGAGTATTACAGCAAGGTCGCCGCGGGAGTTGCGAATCGGCGTGCAGTCTAGCGTCCCTTAGACTTTGATTTGCAAAAAAGTTCAAACATTTTTTCAGTCACAAGATGTATAGTTTCAATGTGACGGTAATTAAAATGAAGAAAATGCAAATTTGAGAAAATGGCACGCATTTACAAAAAAAAACAACATTTCACGCAACATTTCCGTAAAATGTGGATTAAAAATTAGTTTTTCTCCAATTTTTCAAAAACAATTGTCGTCAAGTAGAAGGTACCGATATTATCAACATTTCTACCAAGTTTCAACTCAATCGGCTCAATAGTTTTTGAGTAATCCCGCACGCCAATTTCAATAATGCAGTTTTGAGAAAAAAAAAACACGTTTGAAGTGTACGCCCCCTGCAAATCTGAGCGGTAAGGCACAGCGTTGACGGTCTGTAACGTTTGAAGTTTTTCGAATTTCGCTTTGAAACTTTGGGAAAATATTCGACATATATAATTCTATCGTCTAAAGAAAAATAAATATATTTTTTGATCGCTGTAAATGTATATCCCGCCTTAAGTGATGTTCCTTGTGAGTTGAGCTGGAACACTCCATATACAGGGTACCCCAGAACTGAATGCGTTCCCTGAAACGGGGGGTTGGGGGTGAAATTCTGAGTCGATTGATATAAGCATGTGTGGGTCTCAGATCAACCCCTGAATTATTATTAATTTTTAAAGGCGGGCCAATCAGGTGCGCCCGACGAGCCGGCGTACCGCGGTGGGGGATACGCCGACTCATCGGACGCACTTCATTGGCCCGCCTTTAAAAATTAATAATAATTCAGGGGTTGATCTGAGACCCACACATGCTTATATCAATCGATTCAGAATTTCACCCCCAACCCCTCGTTTCAGGAAACGCATTAAATTCTTGGACACCCTGTATATGCCAACGCTGATTCAACTTCCCCCCCCCTCTCTCTCTCTCTGTATCGCTGTAGATCAATGGCCAATGGCTGTAGATCAACGACCCCAGTGCCGAATTCACAACAAAGCAGCTCACACGAGGATGCATTTCCCTCACTACCGTCGCGGCTGAACCAAAACCCGTGTGCCCGATCCGCTTTACAGGTTGAGCTCACTCGTGGACCCCCTTACGGGGTCCTATCGCGTTTGATCTACGTGGGGCAAACTCGGCGAGGTAAAAACAGTGAAGAGGGGGGGGGGGGGGAAGCAGGTATATGTATTTACGGCTCTCCGACGTTCCTCCTTCCTTCCTTTTACCCCTCATCGCCTTCTCGTCTTTCTTTCCTCCCTGCGTCGAATTCCTTCCGCTGTACGGGGTCGCTAAAATTATCGGGCCAGCGGCAAAAAACACGGATAAACCTGTACGACATTTGTCCACGTTTTTGCTTCGACGTGGAGTAATCGTAGTACGGGAAAGACAACTTTTCTCGTTTTCGTGAAATTACTTGTACGTAGAGACATACACGCATTAAGGGGTAAGGCCACTGTAAATTTTTTGAAAAATCGATTTTTTTTATTGGCTTAAAAAATAGTTTAAACCCTCTAGTTTAAAAATAGTTTAAATCCTTTTAACTTCTTTTTAAAATTTTTTCCAATAAAAAACTATTCGCAAAACTTTAAACGCGTTTTTCTCGAAACATGGTTTTTCAAAATGGCGCGCAGCATAACTCGAACAATTTTCATTTTTTTTACTTGAAATTTTAACCAGATGTGAACATTTACATTATCTTGAGAATGTCGATCGGAATTTTCAAGAACTTTATTTATTGATTTTTTATTAACAAAAAACTTGCCGTTTTTTTCGTCAAAAATCAATTTTTTTTTCAAACGCACGCCAAATCCACAAAAATTGATACTTTTTAAAATCCGATCGACATTCTCTAGCTATAGCCCTCTAGATTAATGGTTTTTTTTTTCTAGATTCAAAAGTGCACCAGTGGTGCTGCGTGCCGCGGAGCCCTGGAAGCAAAACATGTCCCGGGAAGATAGCTGTGGAACCGCCATTTTGTTTTTTTTTACTGTAAAAAAATTTTATAATAAAGTTTAATGTATGCCCGATAACACCATTAAAAGTTTTTTTTCAAATACCTTCAATTTCGGGAGCAAAAAATTAGTGAAAAAACCTTTTTTTTTGGGCCGTTACCGTTTTTTCGTCACCTTAAGGGGTAAGGCTACTTAGCTTTCTTAGGCTACTTACTTAGCTTTCTTAGGCTACTTACTTAGCTTTCTTAGGCTACTTACTTTCGTCACCTTAAGGGGTAAGGCCTTACCCCTTAAGGTGACGAAAAAAAATCGAGGTTAAAAATTGGGTTAGGTTACTGAAAATGTCAAAAAATCGTTTGTCGCTCGAGGCAACTCAAATCGAAGAGGAAGGTCCAATACATGGTGCAGGAATCGCGAATTGAAGGTAAACTTATGATTACAACGAGAGCTAGTAAAACTTTGAATGCGTTTTTCTCGAAACTATGTTTTTCAAAACGGTGTACACGATTTCTCGAAATCCAATAAGCGGATTGACTTAAAATTCGGTATACTTGCTCCGTGCAATAGTAGTTTAGTCTTGACCGACGTGTTTCTTCTTAACATTTTTTTTTCATTAGTTAAACAATAATGATGTTATTTTTCCTCGAAAAATGTAAATCCAAATTCAAAACATTTTTTAAATGTCTGAAACTCGATAATAAATAAAGCTCGGTCAAGTTTTAGGCATTAATGTCTATTTTAAGAAAGATTTTTTTTTTTCGTTTCAGATGAACCGGGTGGTAAAAATCAAGTACACCGTTCAGCTTCCTTTAAACCTTAAGGTTTAAAGGACCTTCACGAGATTGTTTATAACTTCGTTATTATTAATACTTTTTAATACAATTTGGCACACATCTTTATTAATGTACATACAAATAAATATACAAACGATTTTGCAATCATTTTACTTGTTCCTTCAAAATTATTTATTTTAATAACCCTAATTTTCGGGTCGCCACAATAGGCTAACCCCTTCATAAGTGAAAGAAAAACAATTCACGCGCAAGTTGAGTCTTTGGAAATTTTGGATTAAAATTATGATTTTAATCCAAATACAGTAATTACATTTGTACCCAAAAAATATTGCCACATTTTTTTAGAGTCGATTAACATTTTTGTTTCATTTGTTCAATATTGATCCGATCTGAAAAATCAATAAATTGTTTCTTTTCTGATAAAAATAATATTCCAACACACTCGAGCACATTTTGCAACCATTATTTTCACTCGTGGCGAGAACGAGGCAAGATTTTGAGCACAAATGAGAAAAACACGGAAAAATTGCACTGCACGTTTCGAGAATAATTTATTTACACAATTTTATATTTTACATTATAAAATCTGTATTTTTTCCCACCCCGAGGCCAGAGCAAAAACGATATTGATTTTTATGCATCACGCTGATATATGGACGCGTTTATTTTCCACTGTTCCAATGTTTCGCCGATGCTCGTAACGAATTTACAACTACGATGAGTTCGTTAGGGTTTTTAATCGAAAGCACGTGCCTCGTTGCATCCGCACATTGACCGCGTTTATTATGTGTCCGAATATTTCATACGTCATCCCGTCATTCGCGTCTATGTGGTTATGTACATGTACGTTGCTATAATCATGCTATAACTATATCGTTCACTTGGAGGCCATCTTGTGCACCCTCAAAAGCATTATTACGTGAAGGGTCAGAATCTATCGGGACCGACGGTACAATGCAATTTCGTTCAAACTAATTTGCAAGGGTGCATTCGTAACGAACATGCGTTAATCTAGAATCGTAATGAGAATGATCAATTTGTATATCTTCATAAATAAATATATATATGTGTGTGTGTGTATATATATATATATATATATATATACAGGGTGTCCCTCTTATCTCTACCACCTGAAATAACTCGGTAATTATCGACGTCACAAACAAATGTTCCAGACAAAAGTTGTACGGTATGAAAGGGGCCATGAAATGCGACCATTTTGTTTTTAATCCGGTGGAGGCGTTGACGCACAGTGAAGGTCACCTCCACTTTTTTAAATGGAACAGTACATTTTTTTCAACCATCTCGTGGAGCACTTCAAGCCGCATAAAAAACATTAGAGGGTTAAAGTCGTTCAAGGTCATTCAAGGTCAGTATCGATGATACCAATCTAAATATCTCGAATCATCACCAAATATTTGGTAGTGATCGGAGATATTTAGATTTGTATTTCATTTCAATAGGTGACCTTGAATGACCTTGAACGACTTTGAAACCCTAATGTTTTTTATTTTTTATTTTTCGGCTTAAGGTGCTCAACAAGATAATTGAAAGACATGTACCATTCCATTTAAAAACGTGGAGGTGAACTTTACTGTGCGTCAGCCCTTCCGCCGAAATAAAAAAATTGGTTGCATTTGATGGCCCCCTTCACACCGTGCTGATGCACATATCCGTAACGTCATTAAAATTTTTCCGGACCGAAAAAGTATGCCTCGTTCGAAAAACGCAAAAATAAAATAATTAATGCCCTTGAATATCAACGACCATCGTGCAACTTTTTTTTTTTACTTTATTCTACGATGCTGAAATTAGGATCTTTCGTATGAAACGAAAGTTAGTGTAACTTCATTAGCTCTCGTTTTTTTCTCAAATTTTACGGCACGAAAATTACTCGAGCGGTTTTTCTTATTTTTATTGGTGATGTACGAGCTAAAACAATAAAAAATTAGAGTATAATGAAAGTTGAAAAATTGGAAAAAAAAGGAATGTGCTTTCATTGTATTGCAACGGGAAGCTTCAACGCCGTGCTTTTGTCCGAGATCTACAGTTTCAACAACAAGAACACGTCAGTCGATAGGACACATTTTTTTGTTGTTGAGATTTCGTGAAGAAATCAACAATTGTTTTATTTATATCTTCAAGATTATTTTCTTTGATATAGTCTTAACGAAACAAATGTTTATTATATGAAATTGTCATTTTTTTTAATACGCTTTAAATAGGCCAGTATTATATATAAAAACTACGAATATCGTATGCTGGTGTTGCGGGTGTCGAGCTGCATTTATTACAATACGTTTAATTATCATGCGTACAAGGCCAATCGATTATTGACGACGTTAGCTACTTACGTACACGTGTTACGCGAATACAAGGAGCATTCTCAGTGAGTGTTATTCTTGAATGGTTATATATATATATATATATATATATATACTCCGTACTTTATATAAATACATTCCGACGACATTGTGTCGACGGCAGAATGCAAAAAAGATAACTAACTCATTCGCGTGTCTCATCGCATATCATTTGGTTAACCCATTGACATACAAGTTAGGAGTATCCGATATATTTTTTTTGCGTCATGTAAGACTACCGGTCATGAATTACGATTTTTACTCGGCATGGTTGGATGTGTGCAATAATACACGTTACTCAATCGCTTATATTGAAACACACGTATTTGTGACTATATATATATATATATATATATATATATATATATATATATATATATATATATATATAATATTATATTTAATAACGATAGAGTAATAATAATAGAAATAAAAATCAGTCGCATCACTTAATTTGCACGCGGCGTATACATAAGTAAAAAAAATATAATAACAATAAAATACGAATAAACATAAGAACGACAATAAAAAAATAATAGTAAATTGAGATAAATAATTTTAAAAATAAGTAGGTAAATAAATTAATAAAATATATACGAATACAAATAATATTAATAAAGAGGAGAGGAGAGGTCTTGATAATATTAATGAGAGCCAATATTAATGATACATTAAATAATAATAGTAGTAAACAAAAGAAAAATAAATTCATATATACAGGGATGTATGTAATGAATTTGTAATTGCTATGGTATGAATGGATAATCCTGCAACTGTCGATAGTTCAGATCATGTCCTACGATATGCTGGAATTTCAGTTTAGCAAAAGTCCCACAGTTTTTGAGATAAAAATCATCTGCTCTTGGTTTTTCGCATGCCATTTCTGCAGATGATAACTTTTTTGACCCGGTTTTTTCAATACTCTTGGTTATTTGTTTTATCTAGAAAAGTGTTCTTTTTAACCTTAAATCTTCAGAAAACTTAATGAAAAAGATCTTATGCAGAATTTTCATACAAACGAATTCGATCATCCGACTTTGATAGCCAGTTATTGTCGATACATATCGTTTGTAGAAATGGCGTGCGAAAAACCAAAAGCGGATGATTTTTTTCAAAAAATAACATAAAGCCGAAAATCTCGAAAACTGTGGGACTTTTACTAAACTGAAATTCCAGCATACAGTAGGGCATGATCTGACCTATCGACAGTTGCATGATTATCCATGCATAACAGGACACCCTGTATATGTAAAATATATATAAAAAATAAAATACGAATAAATATAAGAATCATAACAAAACGTGATATTAATAATGAAAAATAAACAAAAACTTCGTTACGGTTTTTAATAAAAAAAACACGTGCCCCACCTATAATAATGAATATAAAACAATTGAATGTATACATATATCTATGTATGTATTTATATAAAACAGATAATAACAATACAATACGAATAAACATAAGAATGATAATAATAACGTAAGATTAATAATGAAAATTACAATAATAGACATACGAATACAAATAAAATCACAGTGTTAAAAACAACCAGATTGTTTTTTTGTGAAGCGAAAAGCAGCTTCCGTGTTTCTCCGCTCGCGTTGGCATACGCAAATACGGAAAGACGCAGGTTCCTAGTCGGTAGTTCGCAGTCGTAAGAACGAGAGGAGGTAGAAAGAGGAAAAGATTTCGTGCAGGTCTCGTGTGTCCGAGGGGCGCTGCTAGGGTTTTTGTGTACTGGCGAAGGTTTTTGTATACACAGCGGCGAGGTTAGTGAGTTTGGATGAAACGACGACGCGCCAGGGGCAAGAGGAAGAATAAGAGGAATAAGATCGTCCTCGGCGAACAAGACTACATATCCGGCACGGCCATAAATTCTGACCTGGAATTTTCCGGATTTACATGCCAGCGCGGGTCGTACCAGATGGCGGGATGGAAACCTCTGGCCTGGAGATGGAGCTGCTTCGAGAGTCGTGTCTTCAACCTCTCTTGGGATTCTCTTCCATTCCCCTCCACGCCCCCCCCCCCCCCCACCACCGAGCTCCTCACGGACGTGAAATAACGTTTCGCGTTATTTCACGCGAGACAAAAAATATGATCGACCGTCACAACGAAATAGAATAAAAAGAAAAATCGTATTTGTCAATGCCCTACAGTTTTTCGTGAGCTCTCAGGCAGTCCAAAAAGGACCCATAGATTTTAGGCACTGCGGGTGAAAAAAAAAAACAGGCGACACCGAACATCGATTTTGCTCCTACGATAAAAACGCATCGCGAGTGTTAATTACAAAATTAACGATCATGGGGGGATAAGAAATTGGCATGAAAAAAAGTGTTGTGAAATAATCACTGTAATTAGAAAAATGTATCGCGTTTGAAAGTTGGAGGAAAACAAATCATGGTCGAGGTACGGCGAGTTTGACATCGTCGAAGAATTGAGAGACGGGATTGTGCTTCGACAAAATTAACACACATTTCGTAACTTCTTTTCTGGGAAAATTTCGCAACGCTCACAGGGAGGGGGAAAGGGGGTGGGGGGAGGGAGAGAAGGAGAGAAACAGGCAGAGTGAGATTGAAGTTTGCATCGTTGGAATGCAACGCAAATTTATCTTTCCGAATTCCCTGCATTTTTTGACAGATTTTGCCCACGAAAGTCTCTCAACCATTTTTTAAGGGGGGATGTACATTTAGACAGTAACAAAATAAGCAATGTTGAAGGATTTTTTAAACTAAGAAATAATTATTCTACAATTATCGAACTTTAGGTATACTGTAATGGTATATTTAAGAAAACAAAACAATTTTGTTTAATCAATTCATCATCTAAATGACGGAGCTGTGGCGGTAGCTTCCCGTAGACTTTGATTTGCAAAAAAGTTCAAACATTTTTTCAGTTAGAACATGTATCATTTCTATGTGACGGTAATTCAAATGAAGGAAATTCAAATTTAATAAAATGGCACGCATTTACAAAAAAAATCAACATTTCACGCAACAATTCTGTAAAATGTGGATTCAAAAAGTCGTCTTTTTCCAATTTTTCAAAAACAATTCTCGTCAAGTAGAAGATACCAATATTATCAATATTTCTACCAAGTTTCAACTCAATCGGCTTAATAGTTTTTGAGTAATCCTGCACGTCTATTTTGATAATGCAGTTTTGAAAAAAAAAAAAAAAAAAAAAAAATGCGTTTGACGTTCACGCCCGCTCCGAATCCGAGCGGTGAGCCACAGCGTTGACGGGCTGAAACGTTGGAAGTTTTTCGAAGTTCGCTTTGAAACTTTAGAAAAAATATTCTACATATATAGTGCTATCGCTTGAAGAAAAAAAAAACGATTTTTTGATGGTTGTAGATGTATATCCCACTTTAAAATACTTATTTGGCGATCCACAATATAAATTTACAGAAAAAGATTTTCTGTAGATTTTTGTAATAGATCTACAGAAAAAGATTTTGTACAATAATCAAAATGAAAAACTAAAATGTTTAAAAAAAATCTTCGTTGCATTCAAACGATGGAAACTCCAACACTTGATCGCAACGAAATTTTTTTTCCAACGTTTGAATGCAACAAAGATTTTTTTTAAACATTTCAGTTTCTCATTTTGATTACTGTACATATATATATGTGTATATATATATATATATATATATATATATATATATATATATATATATATATTGTGTGTGTGTGTGTGTGTGTGTAGGTGAGAGAGGAAAAACTCTCGTCCATGATGCTCTTGGATTCCTCACGCTACATTAAAACGAATGTATCCGGGCTTTGTAGCTGTCAGCAAAATGCTTTGCGGAACTCTACACCGCGATTGACGCAACGAAATTGAAGTTCACGATTAGATTATCGAAGAATGCTGAACAGTGTTTTCATCCAGATACAAACAGATACATACACGCACACGCACACACACACACTAAATACGCAATGCGCATAAAAAATATTATTTTTATATAATACACTTACATATACCGGGTGTCGAATTTTAATCTTATACCTGATTTATCTCGAAAAATACTGTTCCGATCAAGTATTGAGTACAATGAAAATTGCAGGGTTCAAAGGGGGAAGTAAAAAAAAAATTGGGCAAAAATTCAAGATGGCGATGTTAAGATAGCCAACATGTTTAAAGAAAAAGGGAACGACCTTTTTCACCAAAAAAATTATCAGGCCAGAGCGAACAACTTTTCTAGAAGAAGTTTTTTCGATAACGTTCATAATTTTTATGTGCTATACGATTACGTTATCGACGAAAAACGAAAAATACCCCGATTTCGAGGGTGCGTTTCAATCCTTAAAAATCGGGTTCCGCAGATATAAAAAAAAATACGTGTCGGCTATTTTTACCCATTCTAAAAGCATGCCAAATTTAAACGAAATCGGAGAGATCGACCTCGCAACCTTTCTTTGTAAGTAGTGAAAAATACGCGTTTTCTCCTAGGGTTATAGTTACAACTTTTACTAGATTACTAGAAACATATAATAAGTATCATAATAACGTATGATTAATAATAAAAATTGAATAAATAAATAAAATAATACTGAAAGTCATAAATAAAATAATACTGAAAACAACGCGAGGCTGATAATAAAAAAATTGATTGATAAAGTAATAATAATAGACATACGAATAATAATAACAAAAATAAAATAGAAACGTTACGTAATAGAAACGATTTCGTATACAAATAAGTATACGAAAGCGAAGAAAGAAAAAACGTCGCGAAAATAAATAAAAAACACCTTTTGCACCATCCAGAGAATCAGTAGAACGAAAGAAGGAAAACGATTCTCGTAATGCAAAAAAAAAAAATAATAATTTTGTACAGCAGCTTTGTTTACGGACTTTCCTTTGAATTTCTTCATCCCGTATACTCTCTCAGTAGCTGAAAATGCACATGCGTTTTCCGTGCCTACAAGGAGCGAATGTACTCGAATATAGGTGTAGGTTATTTCTTTTTGCTATTTTCTGTCTGACTTTCATTCGGCCTACTACTCTCATTCGTAGATCATATCCCTCCGTTGCTCTCCCTCCCTCACTCTTTTCCTCTTGTCTTCAATTGCTGATGCTTGCGCAGCAGCTTTTTTTTCGCGAACCAACTTCTCTGGACCATTCCACCTCTCTCCCTCTCCCGCCATACCGCCGTTATTCTCATTCACGTGCAAGAGCCGGGGAGAAGTGGAGAGGGGGAGAGAGAGAGAGGGAGAGAGAGAGAGAGAGATTCTCTCGCCTAACAACCCTCCCTTTCATTCTCAAATACCAAATTTTTATTTCGACCCCGAGGAACGGGTCCTGACGAGGGTGCTTGCACATCGTACAGTAGCGTGTATATACAGGGTGACAATTATAAGGCCCCCATGTGTTTTTCAAGGGTCTACCGCGGAGATTTTTCGACTGCAAAAAACAACGCCGCTGAAGTTTCCACACTTGAACTCCACCGAACTTTCTTTCTTATTTCTTCAATTTCTTCATTTTCATTATCATCAAACATCTTTTCTTGCACGTGTATGGTTGAAATCGCCGATGAGAATTAAAAAAAAACTTACGACGAATTTTCGTGACCGAAAATATGTCGAAAAAATGTGGGTAATTAGAAAAAAATGTATTTTTGTTGCGTCCCAACGATGCAAACTGCAATGTCGAGAAAAAATATGATTTTTGATAGTTTTTCAAATCCTCTTGGAAAAAACAAATATAGCGTATTCTTGTGATGAGTAGCATTTGCCATGAAGAAATGAGCATTCTGGACAAATAAAAATTCGTTTTTCAGCACAACAGAATAAAGGTACTGAAATTTCAAATGCGAAGCATTCCTGAAAAACTTGTTTTGTGCATCCTGTCATTGAGAAGAAAATTGTCAAAGATACAGCTTAAAGTGGAGAAAAGGAATTTAATTTCATTTAGAAAAAAGAAAATTTAGGAGTGTTTGGTATTTTCAATTTAATTATTTCCATTATGTTGCACTCAATTGGAATTGTCATTTTTTTTTGGCAACTATTACTCGTCTCATAAATACGCTTTATTTTTTTTCGAGAGGACTTGAAAAATCATCAAACATTATGTTTTTTTTCGGGCGCAAAATTTCTGCGGTAGACCCTTCAAAAACACGCAGCCACCTTATAATTCTCACCCTTTATTTATATATATATGTATGTATGCATATATGTATGTATGTATGTATATATATATACGACCCCTTATTTTGGTCACGTTAAAGGAGATCGCAGCGATTTAAAGCCGACCAGTTTCTCCCCAGCGTCGCATACCTCTTTGGCGCCTTCCTCCCGAAAAGATACACCTGCCATCGGGGAATGCCGAGAATTTTTTTCTTTTTTAATCCCGACCGGAAGAGCTACGTTCCGTCGTGCGGAAAAAGTTCAAAAAGCTCTAATAGCTCATACGGTTATGGTAGGTATGAGATACTTTGGCGCGGGAAATTTATCGGCAGTTTTATCGACCGCGACGAACGATCAGTAATGAAAATATTGAAGCGTGATATGAAGTTTCGTGATATTTTGTCGTTGATGCTGACGAGTTGCTTTGCGTGTCGCAACGATATTTGTGGTATAGTGATAGTAAGTGGCGAATCACGAGTCGAACACGGAACAGCGAATTATCTGTATCGATTGTTACCTGTATGGGTCTGTGTAAGGATAATGTGCCTGTAAAGATGAATCATTCTTGTGTGTGTGTGTGTATGTATATATATATATATATATATATATACATTCAATACACACAATATAATAGAAAAATCAAAAATAGATTATTTCATTGTTGATTTTTATTGATAACAATTAATTTAATATTAATCTAATTAAATTAATGGATTATTATGTTAATGATAATCAACGGTGAAAAAAAATCATTTTTTTAAGTGCCGGAGGTCCGTACTTCCTCAAGTTTAAGCTGTAGGGCTCACGTTGATGGTACCGTGGATTGGGGTTACTTTGATAAGGACTTTGCTTTGTTTTAAAAATCAAATTACAAAGTTCCTGAACGCGACCGAAAGTTTTTTTTTACGGTTGGCAAGGCTCAATGTCTCTTTATGTCATCACTCAGACGCAGCACGAACGAACGGGTTTAAGTGACCGTAAAAATAAACACAATATTTTTAAACAATATTAAAAAAGTAATGTATTTAAACTATTCTTTATGCTCGAATAACTTAAAAAATGACAAGTTGAGTGTTGCAATAACATGTTTTTGGTAACAATCATCTTGCCAGATGTTTATTAAAGTATACCATTATACTTTGCTGTGTGGCATAACCTCAAAAACATATTTTTTGGGCGACAGTTGTTTCGTTGGGGTGTCTTTGATCACTCCGACAGGGTAACATTGATAATTGATCAATTTCACCCCACTTATTATCTGTAGGGGTTTCTCGCAGGGATTCTCGTCTTTTGATCATTTTTTAAATTGTAGGTTTCAATTGTAGGTTAAGAAATGTTCGTCATGTGTTCGATAGCAACATTTCTTAACCGACAATTCTGTACCAAATGACACCAATTGTATGACAAAAAATATCAAATTGTTATTTGATATTTTTTGTCTTTCAATAAGTGTGATTTGGTACGTGACCTAGTTTAAGTGAAACATGTTCCTAATGAGACCAATGTGTTCTCGTTTTGTGATTTAGATACCTAGGTAGACGTAAATATTACAACTTGTCTTTGCTAGTTAACGTTTCGAAGTTTATGGATGTGTTATCGTATAAATAAATATAAAATATCAGTTGTTTATCAATAAAGTTGATTTAAAAAAGTAAAGGTGTAATATTTGTTTGATTAAAGTATTGCCAAAACAATAAAAAGCGTTGTTGCTTTCCATCCCGTTGACCTTTTTTTTTTTCGTTTAGAAAAAATGCTCCTTTATGGGGTTACTTTCGATTCTCATTAAGAAAAAGGGGGTTCAAAGTAACCCCAATCTCAGTATAACTTTGATCACGACTAATTGTTTTTTTTTCTCATTTATTTTTGAATATCTTAAATTGTAATTTGGAAGATAAAAAGACTAATAAAAGATGATGTTCCCATTCTTTTTGCGATATTATTTGAAGAAATATATTGATTTTCATTCCACAATTGATGAAAGTAACCCCAATCCACGGTATTGAAGCAACGTTGGACTGCAACCAAAATATATTCTCGTTGTATTACCGATTTTATTTTTGATGATTCAGACTACGCAAATCACCAAAATACTTTTTTTCGGAGACCCTTATTGAAATATATATAACTAGAATCGGCAAAAAAGATTTAATACATGAATAAAAATAATGAAATTAATCAAATCGAGAAGAATTTTCGTTGCATTCCAACGATGCAAACTTCAGCACCATTCGCGTTGCCCTGTAGATTTTTTTTGCCATAACTATGACACATACATTTATCTGTGGCAACGAAGAAAAAAATATCGATTTTTTAAAATCACCTTGATGTATATATATACATCAAGGTGTATATATATATATATATATATATATATATATATATATATATATATATACATCAAAATCTTAGATAAAAAAAATAGATTTTTCTTCATTGGTGATTATGACTCTCGGTACTTTTGCAAGTACCTCTTGGGTTCAGGTGACTTGAAAGGCGTTTTCCCGAAACTACATTTTTTGAGTCGCCCTGCACGATGAGTTGAAGAGTTTTAAATATTTTGCAATGTTTTAAATATTTTTTAAAGCAGAGTTTTTAATATTTTTCAATTTTTCCTTTAAATCGTCGGATATTTTCGTGTGATTTAATATGTGTTGGACTACGTAATCAGTCTCATCAATAACCTAAAAGATAATTATTTTGTTGTGCTAGGTGCTGAGTAAAAGCAATAAAGCGCTCTGAAGAAAAAATTAGGAGAATATCTAAAAACGACTTAGACCGCCTTTCAAAATTGACCTTTAGGGTTAACTTTTCACGAGAATTTGTTTTGTATGCTATTTTTTGACAATGGCTCCGAGGAAAAAAAAACATTGATTCTCATCACTGTGATTCACAACTATTGCGGTTTCCTTTGTCAGCATATAGGCTGTGCCATTGCGAGGAAAACGCTTTTTTTTGCCAAATGTCGTGCGACCAAAATTGACCAAGATATTCACGTTCAAAGTCCAGGTAGCAAACAATGACACAGCCGTTGAATTTTTCTTTTGACATTTTTTTTTCTTCCCCAAAAAATAACGAACACGGAGGCTCTCATTGATAATTGCTATTATGATTTAATCATTTTTGTTTATAATTTAATACTTGAAAAGAAGTCTTCAAGTCAAACTTAAATCTTCTAATCAATTAACTCGACCAATTTTTGTCGCATGGCATTTTAAAGAAAAAAAGCGTTTCGCTCGCGATGATACACCCAATATGCTCACCAAGGGAACCTTCCTGGTTGTGAATCATCCTTTATATATACGTCGGGTGTCTCGTTTTAATTGTACACCTGATTTATATAAAAAAATACTGCTCCCATCAAGTATTGAGGATAATAAAACTAAAGGTTAGCACTAAAATAGTAAAAAATGGTATTCTAACCTACAAATTATGAACGTTATTAAAAAAACTTTTCGTGCAAAAATTGTTGGTTTTAGCCTGACAAATTTTTCGGTGAAAAAAAGTCTGATCCCATTTTTTTAAAAACATGTCAGCTATCTTAACATCGCCATTTTGAATCTTGGACCAAAAAAAATTGTTTTGAACGTCCCCCTTTGAACCCTAAAAGTTTTATTATACTGAATACATGATCGGAGCAGTATTTTACACACACACACACATCTATATATATATATATATGTATATATATATATATATATATATATATATATATATATATATATATATATATATATATATATCGAGATCGCCGGCTTTAATCGGCAGTCATCCATTCTGTTCGAACGCAGGCAAAAAAGCACACGGTTTTTCCGGCTGCGCTGTACAACACCAAAGAGCACTACTCGCGGATGGTTCGAGAGCACTCCCGTTTCGCTCCCAAATTAGAAGCTTTCAGGAGATTTGCAAACAGGTGTTTGCAAATGGCTGAAGAAAACAATGCAGCTGTTTGTTCCAAAAACTAAAATAGCGAGAAATGAAAAAAAAAAAATCAGTAAAACTCGCTCGAACTGTGTTTTCGTGCAGTATTTGGTCAAGTGATACGACTACTTGCATGCTTTTGGTATTCCCATCGTTGAATGCAACGAACATGATTTCTTTTTCTATGGTCTACATACTTGGTTGGTTGATTTTGAGTAAACGTTTTATGTAATTCTTGTTCGAGTTTTGCAATTCAAATCCGCGATAAAAGATTTTGGATAACAATCTAAATAGACGAAGGAATTGACTTTTGGGACTTTTTTGGATGCGGTGGAGACGTTTTTTTTTAAGGATTTTTATTGGAGATTAGCAATTTTGATTTATGCATAAAGGTTTTGGATAATAATAAAGATGGGGAAAGAAAATAGATTTATGACACTTGTCGTTAGCATTCGGAGGAGACGTTTTTCAGTATTTTTTATCAGAGATTTGCAATTTAAATCTATGAAAAAGGATTTCGCGTAATAATAAAAATACAAAAGGAGATTGAATTTTTTAGGCTTGTCGTTAGGATCCTATGGAGATGTTTTTTACGATTCTCATTAGAGATTTGCAACTTCAATCTGTGAAAAATGGTTTTGGATATTAATGAAAATGGAGAAAGAAGTTTTCGACATTTGTCGCTAGATTTCAGGTGAGACGTTTTCTTCGTATTCTTATTAGAGATTTGCAGTTCAAATATGCGAGAAAAGATTTCTGATAACAGTCAAAAAACAAAAGGAAAACAAATTTTGTAGCCTTGTCGTGAGGATTCGGTTGAGTCATTCTTCAGGATTCTTATTAGAGATTCTCACTTTAAGGGGGGATTGTCTTTTTTTTCGCAAAATTTACCGCTTTTTGGGAATTTTTTTGTGAAGAAAGTATACAACGGAAAACTTGTGAAACTTGGCATATAGTTTTATTGATCTGTTTACTACGTACAAAAAAATTTTTAAACAATTTCATCAAAAAATCCGCCTCCCACCCCCCTCGACGCGCGATGGTCCTTTTTTGATGGTGTGCACGATTTCTCAAAAACTATTCAACCGATTGCCTTCAAATTTGGACAGAATGCTCAGCTGACATGCTTTTATCGTTTGATGAAGCAAAAAAGCAATACGTTTAATAGTTTTTTATTTATAACAAAAAATCGATCAATTTTTTTCGAAAAATCGATACTTCAAGTTCAAAACGTCACCAAATCGTCAATTTTTTTCCCCTTCATCGAACGATAGCTATATGTGTCTAAAGTAAAATGCTTTTTGGGTTTTTGTTGCAGGATGAACGTGAAGGCTGTAATCGTGCACACCATCAAAAAAGGACCATCGCGCGTCGAGGGAGGTGGGAGGCGGATTTTTTGATGAAATTGTTTAAAAATTTTTTTGTATGTAGTAAACAGATCAATAAAACTATATGCCAAGTTTCACAAGTTTTCCGTTGTATACTTTCTTCACAAAAAAATTCCCAAAAAGCGGTAAATTTTGCGAAAAAAATAGACAATCCCCCCTTAAATCTATGAGAAAATGTTTTGTATAATAATGAAAACAGTGGAATAAATAAATTTTCGAGACTCGTTAGAATTCAGTGCAGACGTTTGTCAGTATTCTTATTAGTGATTTGCCATTAAAATCTGTGAGAAAACATTCCTGATAATAATAAAAATACAAAAGGGAATTGAACTGTTTTCACTTGTCATTAGGATTTGGTGGCGTCGTTTTTAGTATTCTCATCAGAGATTTGCAATGAAATAAAAGCTTTTGGTTAATAATCCAAATAGGGAAAGAACATATATTTTTTAGACGTTTTTCGAATTCGACGCAAACGTTATTTTTTTCAATTTCTAAGAGATTTATAAGAATATTGCAATTAAAATACATGAGAAAAGATTTTGGATAATAATCAAAGTAGAGAAAGAAAATAAATTTTCGAGACTTGTTAGAATTCGATGACGTTTTTTACGTCTTCTTATTAGAGATTTGCAATATAAATCGTGAAAAAAAAAATTGTGTATACTAATCAAAACGTAAACAGAAAATACATTCATGAAGCTTGTAGCTATGAAGCCGTGTTTTCAGTATTCTTATTAGAAATTTGCACTTTAAATCGGTGAGAAAAGATTTTGTATGATAATCAAAACAAAAGAAAATACATTTTTTAAGCTTCTTATTAGAATTCAATGGAGTCGTGTTTTAGTATTCTTATTGAAGATTTGCAATTTAAATCTGTGAGAAGATATTTTGCGTGAAAATCAAAATGGTGAAAGGAACGAAATTTGGAAGGCAACAGATTTTTTCTTACGGTTTGACGATGCAAACTTTCACGTTACGAGTTTCTTTCCGGGCATTATTTGTTTCTCGAGTCAAACGTTTCCGGTGTACGGAGCCTCGATCACCATCGATTCCTATCAAGTTCAATCAAATCGCGATGTATCTACGCTATCACTTATCATTCCACGTTCATAGTGGGTGGAGAGAGTATTCACGAGCCTCGCTTTTCGAAAATAATTATTTGAGAAAATAAATATTTTTGCCAGAAAGCTCATTTTAAATATATATATATATATATATATATATATATATATATATATACATTATATAAATATGTAAACGACATATATTTATATAAACAACTTCCAGCCCAGCCAGCATTAATTCCACTCCGAAAAAAAAACGAACCTACAAACACTACAATTTCGCATCAGCAATATCCACGTTGCCGGAAGTCCCGAAAGAAATCACCAAAAACGCAGTGACGTGTGCGAAAGCTTTTTTCACCGGGTGCGCCCAAACGTGAGCGCGTTTTTCCCCCGCATGTATCAAAGACGTGCATACTGTTCGAAAACGTTCGAAGCAGATTTTTCGCTCGCCGATTCGCGTCGATGGCGCAGTCCAGATGGTTACGGCGAAGAAAAAAAAAGGATCACATCGAACCGAGGGGTGACGATAAGTGATTAACGAGCTTTTCCCCGTAGCAGAGACGAAGGTTGAAGCCGAAGGGCCGCGCGACAGTGTAGATACGTCACTGGTACCGGAATCGTCTTTTTTGCTCGGAGTTTATGCAGGGCGCCATCAGCAGTGAGGCATGCACCCCACGCGCTTCGAAATCGCGCCAAAGACAAAAGCCTGCCCTCGAGAAGTATCAAAGCGAGAAAGACGATACTCTCCTCGCTGTGTCTCTTTCTCTCCGACGCTGATTGCAGCACGAGAGATTGTAGAAGCAAAGAGAGGAAAAGAGATAAAACTCACCAACGTGAGAAGATCGTCACATGCTTTTCTACACTCGTAGTCATCATCTTGCATAGGAGTTTCGATGATCTTGCTATTCCTAATAACTGGCTATCACTGCGATCACGGTCGTATGTTCCGATGGCAGGAGTTTCACTCGGACGACCAATTGGCCACGGGCAAACGCACCAGCGAGGGTAATCCGAGCCAGCCAGATGTGACACATCACATGATGTACATCTAGGCACTGAACGGTCCGTCAACATCCACAAATTGGCCAAAGCAATCAGCCCGTTTGATCCTCATTAGCGAACGTTCCAATCGACAAATCCAAACAAACTCATCGACATCTCACGACACGCACACCCGTAAACTCGTGATGTTCGATTTGGAGGTTAGGTCGGGAGACACGAGAATCGATGGATATTCTCGGGAGCCACGGCAATGTTTTGGCTCACGAATCTGCGTGCAGTGTTTCTCAATGCTTGTCGATAGTGACTTTGATCATCAGCGAAACACACCGGCCAGGCAACACCATCAATGTGGCTACGTCAAAGACAGCGGAACCTTCGTCGCTGAGGAGAGCGAGGACGCTTTTTAATGAAACTCAGTGAACGAACCAGCCATGCTGGCTGCGCGACCGGCGTCAAACTGCCAACCGCTCCGGCTATGGCTGGCAAGACTGGCTGGCTGCTGCGGGCTCTGCTACGCAACTCTTCGACACACCGAGGGAGAGCAAAACGAGCCGGGTGCGAGCGAGAAGAACGACGAACCTCAAGCGCGCAAGCGCGACGGAGATGGTGACCGAGGCGAAGGGGACAGAGAGAAAGAGAAGAGGCACCAGGGACGGCTCCGTCGTCAAATCCAGGGGCGAATCTTCATTCGTGCGATCAAACGAGGTAGACGAGGATCGGGCATTTTTTAGGAAATGCGAATGACTTTGATGGAGCGGAGGTCAATTTTGCTTGAGTCTGACCTTTCTTGCGTTTAGATTCTTCCAGACGACTTCCGGTGGGGTAAACACTCGATTGGAATGGGTTCTGGTTGCAACAATTCAGGCGAAAAGTTTCGACGTGCGGGTGTCGAATCATTCGTAGTTCGTAATAGTCGATAAAAATTCGATCAGTTTATGGCAAGTTTCAGTGAATTGTTCGATCAAATATTGTTGCAAAAAATGCTATTTTCATGGCAGTTTTTGATGAAGTATTATGGTGAAATAGTGATTTTCATTGTATTTTCAAATTAATTATTATGTAAAGAATGTCATAGAATTATTTAATAAAGTGTTATTGTAAAAAATGCACTTTGAATTTATTTAAAAAATAACATGTTATTGTGAAAGGTGCTTTTTCACCGGGTGCATATAATTTAAAAAAGGGTATTGGCAATTTTGCAAAGTGTTGAAAATGTGGCTAGCTGTATCTTAATTTTCAATCAAATTAATCTGTTGTGACAATGGAATGAAATTAATCTGGAGATTAATAACCATTTTTCTACTTTCAGGGTGAGACTAATTATTTACCGTAGCCTAATAGTACTTGAAAGTACTCACCCAATGCTATTTTCGTAAAGCATTTCAGGTTTTTAAATTAAAGGGCTACAAGAATCCAAACTGAAATTTACTCTATATGGATGTATTATAATTCCAAGGGCAAATAAGCTGAAACGAATCCAAAGAAACCGAATTTTTCTTCATAGGAAAGCACTGCAATTTTAATAGGCATAAACCAGACAACTCCAAAAGAACCAAAATTGACTTCGTAAGAAGGTATAGCAATTCTAAAAGGCACAACCAGAATTATAATATGATAAAATATTTCAAAACGATATTCTCAAATACGTATTCTAAAACGCATATTCCAAAATGCATATATTAAAATGCGTATTTTAACATGCATATTCTAAAATGTGTATTTTAACATGCATATTCTAAAATGTGTTTTTTAACATGCATATTCTAAAATACATTTGAATATGCATACATATTCTAGAACACGTAACAACCAGCAACTGCAATAAACATTTTATTACATCAAGACTTCTAAAAAGATCAAGGGATTTTGCACGCCTCCAAATTTTATCCTGCTATAAATTATACTAGCGTCTGAAGTACTTAGAAAAGCAATCTGTAGTATCTTCTCATTACGATCGTATTGTAACCCTACCAAGAGTTGGAATACGCTGCCGGGAGGATAGCGATTATTTTCGAAAATCATGTCTGTCTGTCTGTCTAAACGAAGCTGGTGTGAAAACGGCGAAAGTTTTTTCTCCCTGAATCTTTTGTACGTGGTAATGAGTTCTTCACAGGGAAAAAGACTCCCTTCATCATCAATGAGAAAGCTCTGTAGTAAATTCTCAATGTGAATTTTCATTCGCTTAGATTATCGTTTGACCCAAGTTTTATATATTTTCTTTCTCATTACGTGATTGTATTTACTCAACTATGTAGAAAAAGCTTTTGTTAACTATATAGAAACCGTGGTATACAACCTCAGATACGATATGACCCGAAGGTCCAATCCCGACATGTAAATCAACCAAATTCCCGACATACACGCGAGCGCAGCCGCGACCGTGCTAGCCATAGTTCCAAATTATTTGTGGCTCTTATTGCGCCCACTTTAGGTACGCGGCTGTCGGGCAACTCTTCGGCATCTTACTCGCTCTTACGCCTTGCGCGAGACGGCCTATGACCAATGCTATGACGCTCACTTTTTCCCTCTCTCATTCACCTCTCTCTCTCTCTCTCTCTCTCTTTCTCTCTTTCCCTTTCTCGCACCTTCCACCCCAGCATGCCGGGATTCACGTATACCCTCACGTACGCTGTCGGCCAGATCGTCGCCCCTCTCGGCTCTCCCATTCCCCGAGTGAGCCGACAAATGTATCCCCTCCTGTCGCTCTCGCCCCCCCCCCCCCCCCCGCGCCCTCGCCATCGCCGTACCCGATCCCCTCTCCAGGGCCGTGCACCTGCGTTCGCTTAGGCGGCGCTCCGCTCGGTAATCCACAGTGCATCCCCACCGCCGTTCGATTTTGACCCGCGCGCCGTCAGCGCTACTCGCAACACCCCCACCATACCGGCAAACCCCCCGCCCCTGTCCGTGTCGCTGCGATCGCCTCGCGCGCGATACACACAGCTAGTAGCGTATATAAAACGAATCGTCCACGTGCCGTACATAGTCGAGCGGATTACCCCTCGAAAGACATCCACTGATCGGACAAATTACCAATCGAGTTGGATTTTCTTAAATTTTCGCCCCGATGTGAGAAACCGTTGCCCGAGTAGAAATATTGTTAGGCTGGCCTGATATTTGATCGAGGAGTGATCACGTTGTAGTAACGAGGCCTTATTTAAGGTATGTCTCAATTTGCCTGATCAGGCTGGTGTCAGGCAATAGTCAGGCAACTGAATGTACGGTTTCCTCCGATTGCCTGATCCTGCTAGCGTCAGGCGATGATCAAGCAACCGGACGTACGGCTTACTTCAATTCGTCTGATCCGGCTAGCTTCAGGCGATAGTCAAGCAGCTGGCTACGGCTTACTTCAATTCGCTTGACTCAGCTAGCTTCAAGCAATCATCACGTAACTGGACTTATACAGTTTGGCGCTCTAAACGTTCCTAACCTCATCTTGTCAAATGCTAGAGAGACACGAGAGAAACACGAGCATATTAATGACTATCTGTGTTTGCTCGTCGGTACCGTAGCCCTGTAACTGTACCAGCTGTATATAATAACCGGACGGTGAAATGAGGAGTTCTCGATTGTTGAGATTTCCGTATGTATTTGAAGTAAGATACCTGTATATACCACTGTGTCATATTCTATCGATAAATATTTATTTTACTTACTTTTTCAACACCTTTCTATTTCCTTGCATGTGTTTATTTGCATTCTTTGTGTTGTCCACGTGTAGCCATTAATCGCAATTGCCGGTACAAACATAACCTCATTTTACAGAAACTGGAATGCATGAAATAACACGTGAAAAAGGTGATCGCCGCGATTACGAGATATATGGTCAGCGAGGAATGTGGAAGTTCCACATTCCACATTTAAGTAGATATATATTTGTTTTATCCATCGCTTTCATTTACCTTTACGCAGTCCGTCTTGGCGTAGGCCAACCAAATAATGTGCGGTTGACAGCGTAGTTTAATCCGGTAAATGTGATGCTGTCGGTGGAGATTAGCCCGGATAGTGTAGGCCAACCGTATAGTGATAAGTTCACTGCGTAGTTCAGTTCAGTTAACGTAATGCCATCGGTGCAGGTTAGTCTATTCGAAATGCACTTTGTATGGACATTACATTTACTGAACTGTACTACGCTGTTAACTTACCACTATTTGCTTGATCTACGCTGTCCAGGCTAACCTGCACCGATGGCATCATATTCACCAGACTGAACTACGCTATGACCTTTGTTGGGCTTCGCCCTCCGCCGTCTACGCCACTTCTTTACCTGGCCTTGATCATTGACAGCCATCGTCTCCGGATTCACAGCCGTTAAAGCATCGGGTTCAAACATTTTTTTTTACAGAGATGACATTTTTTTCGTTTATCTACGGTGTGTATCCTATAATGTGCATGGATACGTTATGTAGATATATATGTAGACATTTAATCCTAGGTGGGATACATATTTTCGTATTTTTCAACGGATGTTATTCCGAAATACAAGGAACACGGAAGTTATTTCGGAAGAAGTTATTTCGAAGCAAATTGGACATGCCATTGCAACAGTTTTTAATTCAGCAAAATACTGGAACAAGCTTCGAGCAGCACGGAAAAACAACGAACGTAACGAACAATGTGACATTTCCTAAAAACATCTGTTCATAAAAACGTTAAGCTCCATTTAATTTATTTATGAAGTTCCTTGAGCTTTTGTTGTAAAAATATCTATAAGTTTATTCCGGAATAACTAGAGGAATACGGTGGGGAATGTAATAAGGAGGAAGACTTCGTACAGTGAAATCTACGATTATCGACGTTTATTTTAAGTTTTTTCTATACCAACTATGAGACAAAATGTTATTTCTCTTCCACATAGATCTACGTGATAAATTAAAATTTATATTTAGTTTGAAAAATAAACGGTCCGCGTTATTTATTATTTCGTGGCTTTTTCTATTTTTAAAATACGTGGTATTTTTTATTTCAGGAATAAGTAGGACATCCTGAGCAGGGCTTTATTTCATCATACTGACTAGGCTATGATTTTTCACTTCGATTATTGTGATTATTCGTGAAAAATTAAGCTCTGATCAGGCCTTAATTTTTTACCCTGATCAGGTTATGATTTTTTACGATCTTAATTTGGTACCGCGATCAGGCCTTGATAGTTTACCCTGATCAGGCCTTGATTTTTTATCCTGATGAGACGGGAGTCAGGGATTGCGTTAAGGGCGTGATAAAAAATCCTGATCAAGGCTGGAAAAAGAAATCAGGATGCCTGATCGAGTGTTCATTGTAAGTGGAGCAAGATTTCTACTCGGGTGGGTACGTGAAAATCTTTGGTTTTTGACACCACCCATAACGGTTCATTGGCGTATTTTTTCGAGCGCAATGTCAGTCGGTCGGGAATGATGTTGGGGAGGGATTTGGGGGTGTTGATGTGGTGCTGATAGCAACCGGTTGGTATGATGGCATTGATGACGGTTTTGCTCGGATTGCCATACCGTCGTTGTATTTCGGTAAGCTTTCGGTTTTGTGGATTTTTTTAGCAATGCTTTTCGATTTGGTATAATTGCGGATATCTTGTGCTGGCTTTAAGGGGGGTCTTCTCACTTTAAACGCTAAAAAAGGCTATTTTAATTTTTTGTTAAAAATGTTGTTGAGAATGACAAAAAATGAATGCTGACCAAATTGTAGCCTTTTATATCAATATTTAGAGGTCCCTCATCGCGATTTACTATTTCCCACTCATTTAACATGATCAAAATTTGGTTGGCGCTTCTCAGCTTTATACCTCGCCTACGGGTAAACACACGGAAATGACCAAAACATTCTTTTATAGGAAATTTAACGCTCTACAAAAAAGGTCCTTATCTTTCATACGTTAAATTTAGGCGTTTGAATTTTATTCAACGTCAAAGTTGAATCTATGATGAATATAATGATTTGGTGAGATTTTTGGACTTTTACAACGAAATTATTGATTTTTTATGTTTTTTCTAATTCATCTTAAAAAATATTGTATCCTTTTCAAATTATTCCCCAGATAGTTTCTAAAATTTCTAATAGATTTACATTTGATGTTACTTAAAAGTACATTAGTACAAAAATCTATTCTTAAACGGAATTCAATGCCCATAGTATGATAAATAAAGTCCTAGAAAATAATTTCAAAAGGATACAATACTTTTCCAGATGAATCAGAAAAAACGAACAAAAAAGATCAATAATTTTGTCACAAAAATCCAAAAATCTCACAAAATGATAAAATTTATCATCAATTCAACTTTAATGGTGAGTAACATTTTAACGAGCGAATTTATCGTATGAAGGCTAAGGACCTTTTTTGTAGAGCGTTACATTTTCTACAAAAAATGTTTTTGGGCGTTTCCGTGTGTTTACCCATAGGCGAGTTATAAAGCCCTGAAGCGGCAAACAAAACTTTTACCATGTTAAACGAATGGGAAATAGAAAATCGCGATGGGGGACCTCTAAATATTAATATAAAGGGCTAAAATTTGGTCAGCAGTCATGTTTTTCATTCTAACAACATTTTCACCTAAAATTTAAGAAAATATTTTTTTTTGGCAGTCTCGTGTATATTATAGATATTGACATCAAAGTTGTTACACTTAATAAATACACTTTAAGGGCTCCTGGAAGGTCGACATAACCTCACAAATTTTCGAACCGAGGTTTCTCATACATGGTCTAGTTTTTTTTACGTGAAAATACAGCATCAGACTCTGGAGAATACTCTGACGCAGAGCTTGGCGATTCTTTTGCCCTGAATGTTATGCATCTTTGATAAATCTCTTTTCGAAAATTCAGCTATCTCTCTCACACTCATATGTCACGTGGTACATCTTCCACTTCGCTGTGACTTGTTCGGCAGTGACTTTTAAGGTAGAGAAGATTGAGAAACCTCACTAGATCGTTTAGGTTATGAGGACATTTTGAGGCACGTCGACTGATTGGAATGTTTACGATTGAGGCATCTGCGTGAGATTGAGATTTTGAAAATACTTTTTTGTATCGCATAATTTTATAGACTAGGGCCTTAACTTCAATTTGCAATAAAGATGTGTAAATTCGAAAAATTTACTGAGTCAAGATGATTTTTGTAAAGGGTTAGACTGCACTTCCACAATTTTTTTTCTTTTTTTTAAAGATAATTTAAGTCGTATCTCACAATTTATTCCTCTGATTTCCTCGAAAGTCTAACAGAGCATGGCTTATAACATTTTCTATCGTAAGACTGGATGATTTTTTAAATATGTTTATCCATTTGTCAATAACAAATTACTAAAGTTGTTTTTTGCTCACAAATAAAACTTTTTTCTGCAGTTTGGCAATTTCGTAATTTCTAAAATCTCAAAAAATATCCGATTATACGAAGTTTTATTATTATACTAAAAGTAAATATTTTTGTTTTTCGTTTAAGATGATCCTATTTGCCGGAAGCACCTACACGGATTGGCCGTGCATGAACAGCGACACTTTCTTCAAACAATAATAACTCCATTGTTTATAAACATTTTTCAATAAAAAAAAAGCTCCAACTTGGCAAAACTATGTTTGAATTATGCGTAAAATTCCGACTTCGTCATCTCAATACCCTCGTCATAAAAAAATATTGAAAAAGAACATCTCGTTTTTTTTTACCTCAAGCTGGTGCAGACCCTAACCATTGATATATCATGTTGACTGTAAGAAAAATCAGTAATCTCTGAACTTTACAAAAGTTATCGCGAATCAGCAAGGCTGCCACTGCGAGAATGATTAAGACTCAGTTTCCCACACCGTCTAAGAATCATCAAGAATCAGTAATCCTTCCACAGCAAGCACAGTGCACGGTCAGTAATCCTTGCACTACAAGAATCGGACTGACATTTTCCAAGAGGTCCAGGCATCCTCCTTCTCTTATTTTCGTCGGTCTTAAGGAGTAAGGCCACTGTAACGGCCCAAAAAAAAAGGTTTTTTCACTAATTTTTTGCTCCCGAAATTGAAGGTATTTGAAAAAAAACTTTTAATGGTGTTATCGGGCATACATTAAACTTTATTATAAAATTTTTTTACAGTAAAAAAAAACAAAATGGCGGTTCCACAGCTATCTTCCCGGGACATGTTTTGCTTCCAGGGCTCCGCGGCACGCAGCACCACTGGTGCACTTTTGAATCTAGAACAAAAAAAACCATTAATCTAGAGGGCTATAGCTAGAGAATGTCGATCGGATTTTAAAAAGTATCAATTTTTGTGGATTTGGCGTGCGTTTGAAAAAAAAATTGATTTTTGACGAAAAAAACGGCAAGTTTTTTGTTAATAAAAAATCAATAAATAAAGTTCTTGAAAATTCCGATCGACATTCTCAAGATAATGTAAATGTTCACATCTGGTTAAAATTTCAAGTAAAAAAAATGAAAATTGTTCGAGTTATGCTGCGTGCCATTTTGAAAACATGTCCCGGGAAGATAGCTGTGGAACCGCCATTTTGTTTTTTTTTTACTGTAAAAAAATTTTATAATAAAGTTTAATGTATGCCCGATAACACCATTAAAAGTTTTTTTTCAAATACCTTCAATTTCGGGAGCAAAAAATTAGTGAAAAAACCTTTTTTTTGGGCCGTTACAGTGGCCTTACTCCTTAAAGAGACCCCTCAGCTCATCATCAACGTGTCGATGATCATTGACGAGCAACTAAGAACTCGAGCTCATTCCCAGAGAAGCTAGGCACCCCCAACGAGAACCTATCAAGACATCCTGGCTCCGCCAAGTGGCAGTCCAATCAACCAAAGAACCGGGCCAATGAACGTCTTCGGTGGAAAAAAGACGATTGGACGAGTATCGCGGAAAGGATTGGCACATACGGAAAGTTGCAAGTTATTAGCGACGGCTCTTTGGGAGGATCGAATCGATTCTGTCACAGCAAGCGACGCTTTTGCGTCCAACCTTTCCTTGTTGTATAATCGGCTTCAATGACCGGCGGGGCTCGGCAATTGTTCAGCTCGCGCTTTGCTGCTGGCACTCTCGGGTCAGGGCGCTCTTTGCCTCTCCTGCATCTCCGTTCGGTCGCCCGACGTACATCCACATATACACGCATTCATTGTATATTGCACACGTATAGGGGGTAAGTTTATACGCGAGTGCGAAGCTTCTCGCACCGTGGCCTCCGTACGCCTTCGGTCTAAGCGAGGGAGTACTCCACGAGATCTCGTTTATTTACGTTCCCGTTTGCCGAGCTCACGTTCAACGCTCGAGGCTGGACAAACAGACGAGACGCAGGGACGGTACGTATATTCTGGCGTGCATCGGTGTGCACCAATTTCGAATTCTAGTCTCTCTCTCTCTCTGTCTCTCTCTCTCCCTCTCTCTCTCTCTCTCTCTCTCTCTCTCTCTCTCTCTCTCTCTCGCTCTCTGGTTGCTCTCTGGATGGTTAGCAAAAAAAAAATGCGCTAAGACTGAACATAAAAAAAAAACAAATTTTACGCTGATCCGTGACCCTCGAAAAAGGATAATACAAAATTCGTGTGACATTGTGATAGTCGGAAACCGTATAACGGAAATAGAGACAACCAAATATTTAGGGATTGTAATAGATGACCACTTAACATTCAAGGCACAGGCGGAGTATATGTCCAAGAAGGTTGCGAAAAAAGTTAACTGGTTGTAAAGAATTAATAAATGTACATCACCGTATACCAGAGTGACAATATATAAAACAATAATAGCTCCGCATTTCGACTACTGTAGCACCATAATGCTAAATTTCAATGGATATAGTATGCAAATGCTGCAAAAAGCGCAAAACCGGGCAATGAGGGCGATACTAAGGTGCAACCGATTTACACCGATTCGGGATATGTTAAGTGCACTTTGTTTTATGAGTGTACATCAAAGAATGTCTTACAATATCTGTATTGCGGTCCACAAGATGGTAGAGGGAACAGCGCCCAATTATTTAAGTAAGGAAGTAAGGTGGGTGAATGAAAGACATAGGTATCAATCAATCAATAGAGTTTTATTTGCATAACTTTTTAAAAAGTTTTTTACAAAACTTATACAATGTCAGACACTATATTTTTAACAAATCTTATAATCTCTCAGTCTCTCTCTTATATTCTCTCGGTCTCTCATTCTGCACTCCTTTTACTCCACACTTCCTCAATCTCCCTGAAATATGCACAAATCCCTTCCTGTATTTTACCTCCCAACATATTTATTACTTCCCCGAAAATCGCCACTTCATCAATTCCTTCCAGCCATTCCTCCACGCCTTTTCTCGCATTTTCCGTCACCATCCCTCGGCTTTTTTTGCACAACAATAAATGCTCCAGGGTCTCGTCCTGCTCATTACAAATTCTGCACATCCAGTCACTCTGTCCTTTCTTTCCCGCTCTTCCAACATTTCCACATCTTATTCTAGCCCACATTTCTTTGTCTTTGCCCTTCACATTTACCTCAGACCAATATTTCCAGGGCATAATATCGTCCTCCACCATAAACTTATACCTATAGTTGTACGTCGAATCCTTTATTTTCTCCCCCTCTTTCTTCAACGTCTCGTTTTTTAGATTTTCTAATCCCTCCTTTATTCTTGCTTCAATTTTTCTCACCTCTCTCCGTTCCCAAATCATCCCGATTATATCCTGCACCCCCATTTCCGTTAATACATGCTTTAGGCACTTCCCCCACTTCGACGGCACATGATTTACAATGGCCCTTACTTCCTCCATCAGACAAATTTTTGGCCATCTTTTTTCAGTCATTTCTAATATTTCTACAATATATCGTAAAGCCCTTTCTCTTATCAGATACTTCATTGTCGGCACCCCCAGCTCTCTTCTCCATACATACATTGGTGTGGTCCTTTTTACACCTAACGCCATTTTGCAAAATCTACTTTGGATCCTTTCAAAAATATCTATTTCGCCCACACCCCATACTTCCACTCCGTACATAGCGCCCGCTCTTACTATCGAATTCAATAAACATAGCCTCTCCTCCATTATGTCTCTCCCCGCCCTCCTCCATACGCCCCACACCACATTCATTGCTTTTTGCGCCTTTCCCGCAGTCTTTTTTCCATGAACCCAAACCGAGTTATTACATGAAAACCAAAAACCCAAATATTTAAAATTATTTACTATCTGCACCTCTTCTCCTTTATATTCCCATTTTTCCTCTTTCTTGATCCTTCCTCCATTTCTAAATATCATTATTTTCGTTTTTTTTGCATTTACTTCCATCATATTTTCTCCTGCCCAATTTTCCAATTCCTTCAAAATACTTCTTAACCCATCCGCCGTCTCCGCAATTGCCGCCACATCGTCTGCATACTATGAAAGACATAGGTATAATACTCGAAACAGAAATTAACTAGACATAAGATTTAGCGAAACGAAAACAGGACAAAAATCGATAGTGTATAGCGGTTTCCATATGTATAATAAGGGCTACGTCACATCTGACCCGACGACAAAATATCCGCGACAAAATATTCGAGGACAAAATATCCGAAAGACAAAATATCCGAAAGATAAAATATCCGAAAGACAAAATATTCTCATGACAAAACATCCGCGAGACAAAATCCTAAATCTCGTCCACCACATCAACGGGGTCGCGCGCAAAACACCTTTGTGGGGTGTGTGAGATAGTGGGGTGGGGGCATAATACGAGCTTCTTCATTGCACTTATTTCTTTATTGTAAAGTTTTTGTATATAATATTAGTTTAATAAAATATTGTTAGCAATGCCACGCAAATATACTTGGATACTATAATAATAGTATGTACTATAATAGGATGTACTATAATAATATTACATGAACGTTTCTTATGCTCAACACAACGCCAAGTTATGCTTGTTTTATTCACACTCTTTTTTGAATAAACATATCCGTCATATATTAATAATTTTGCTCCCTTCTTTAAACACTTTAAACTGTAGCACTACATACACAGCACACTTTAAACTGTAGCACATACATACACAGCACACTTTAAACTGTAGCACTACATACACACTTTAAACTGTAGCACTACAACGTCATTCCTTCAAGAAACATTAGCACTACATACACAGCAGAGAGAAAAACATTGACTGTCTCATGAAGCCAGTTGTCCTAGTTTAAGAGTAATAACGTTAATCATAGATTTAATTACCGACAGCGGATATAATATCGGCAGATATTTTGTCTTGCGGATATTTTGTCACGAGGATATTTTGTCGTCCGGTCAAAACGCGTGTTACCATAATAAGTTACCGAAAACGATCAAAGAAGCGACGAACATGAGTAACTTCAAAAGAGAATTAAAGAAGTATGTAAAGGAATGCGTTAAAATTGAGAAACCTGTGTAACAAGAACATTATATATGTATGAAAATAGCCAACGACTAAATAAACAATGAATGAATGAATGAATCTCTCTCTCTCTCTCTCTCTCTCTCTCTCTCTCTCACTCCTGCAATTGGGTTGGTTAACAGTTAGGACTAGAAGACGCTACTTCATGGTTGTTATGGTTTATAACATTTCAAATAAAAACGCTCCTCAATATCTGATTGAAATGTTCCCACCTGCGCAACCATCACTTTACTCAGCTCGTCGCACTACTACTAATGCTTTCCTCATACCGGTTCATCGTACAGCTATTCTCCGAAATTCTTTTGGCTTGGCTGCCATGTATTTCTGGCATTCTCTTCCTCTTGCTATCAAAACGTCCCCAACCCTAGAAATCTTTAAATCAAGATTATTCTCTCATCTCTTCGACCGTGCCGTTGATAGCTACTAAGCAAACCGCCACTCGCACTCATGTATGAGTATCCGTGCGTATCTCTATCTGTACCGCCACTTTATGCGTTCGTCTTGTAAATCACTCATATTAGCTTATAACAGCGATATCTACTTTATATTATTTACTTTATATTCTACTTCATATACATTCCACTCGAATTCTATTGTTCACCACTTAGAATAGTACCAATATACCGCATATTACCTCGTTTATCTTTAGTTTATTTGTGTAATTCGTGTTACTACTACCATTATAATTATCTTGTTTATACCCACCATTGGTACTATGTTTATTGTTACTATTAATATTTTAATTTTTAATTTTAAAACCTAAATTTAATTTTAAACCTTTAAATGGGTATTTATACTATGGTTATTCTTACATTTAACAAATCGATTATCAACGGACTGTACATACTATGTATCATATTGCCTCAAAGTTCCAAACCAAGGCATAAATATAAATATCAATCAATCAATCCCCTGCGGTGGGTTTTTAAATCGACCTTCATTTTCCAATAGATACGTAAAAATGATGACTTTTTAAATAGATTGTGTATGCTCGCGTTTTAATACGTCGCAACGTTGTCAAGGAAATGATTTTGGAATCGACGATCGCCAACGACTGGTATATATAATTAACTTGAATTACCCGTTTGGCTTTTGGTTTCAGGTGGACCGTTTAAGCTGGAAAGTGGCTACCGGCAAAGTCGCGAAACCATGCCATCATCTGCCAGTGGCTATGTTTTTGTTGTTTTTCTGTATTTTTTGCTGATTTTTTTTAAACGGCTCTCAATATATATACCTTTGTGTTAAAAAAATGCGTTTCTTCTTCTCTAATCGTTTCCTAGAAAAAAATTTGGTGTTTAGCCATTTTTTTCGGGCCTCTAGGTAGATGTAGCCCATTGAACGCGTTTTTCTCGAAACTACGCTTTTCAAAACTGGAAAACGCATCATTCGGGCAGTTTTCATCCGATTGACATGCAATTTTAACTAAAGCTCCTTAGATAGGTTATCTAAAGAAGTACACACGGATTTACTATTCATCAATCTCGTTTTTATAAACAAATTAACGCCGACTTTGAACCGAAAGTTTTTTTTCAACGTTTTGCCATTTTGCGAAAAACCATATTTTTTAATAATCCTGTGTACTTCTCTAGAAAAACTATATTAATTCCGAACTTTTTTTTTGTTCCGGATGGTGATTCATAAATGTTTTGCGAATTTCTGCAGAGTGCTAAGAAAAAGGCCCTTGGTGTAGCTACGACTGAGCCGCCACTTTGTATTTTGACAAGCTTTTATTTAACTTGACTTGGTGTGAGATGCGAAACGGACATTCGAGACTTCACCCTCTTCCCGACTACTTAGAGCTTTGAAATGTTGCAAGCATGCACGTAAGAGGTACATGATTCAACTCAAATTAATAATAATAAATAAATGCATAACTTGACTTTCTGTGAGACGCGAAACGAAAAATCGATATTTCACACACTTTCCGACTACTTGGAGTTCTGAAATTTTGCAAACATGCATCTACGAGGTGACCATGCACGAATCAAGTGAAGATACAAAAATGTATATTTTTAAAAATATAACGACTTTTTGTGAGATGCAAAACGGTAAATCAATATTTAACCCACTTTCCAATTACTCAGAGCTCGAAAATTTGGCAAGCATGCATTGAAGAGGCGCCTCGAAGAGGTGATACATGGAAAGTGCAAGAGAACATATGAATTGGCTCCAAGTACTCTCGGATAGCACAATCGTTAAAAGGGTCCAATATGTTAAATAAGTTAAATAGTAAAGTCCAATAGGCGGTGAGTTAACATCTATGACAGATGCCACTTATCACAGTTCTCCAGGATTTCTCCTGACAATCAACCAGTAGTAACACTGGTTCGGTTGGAAGGATTAATCCCTCTTTGCAAAAATTTCAGAGCTCTTGTAAAATCAATTAATGACTAAAAACAGTTGAAAATAATCTATGTGTAATTTTTTTTAAACAAGCTTATATTTAAGGTACTAAAAAGTAGAAAATATATTTTTTTAACAAGTCATCTATACGTGATTATTAATTAATGCTTGCGGCGCTCAAAATTTACACATATAATCTTTAATTTATATAAAACCGTTAACATATCAACTGTATTAAATTTACTGTGAAACAACCTCAGATTTCTTAAATAAAAATCCTAAAACTGAATATAAACGTGTTATAATAATTTCTCTAATTATTATTATTCCAAATTAAATACGGATAATGAAACTGGACCCATCAAATTTATGAAATATTTAAAAAGTTGAGCGCGCCAAGCTTTTATTTATAGTCACATTTAGGTGACTTAGTAAAAAAAAATATTTCCTCCTTTTTGGTACAAACTTGTTTGAAAAAAAAAATTACATATACATTTTTTCCTACCATTTTTTCTGGTATATGTCAACACATGCAGAATAACCCATCAAACCTCATTTTAATTACTTTTTAGTATTCTTCAAAAAAATTCCCCAATAATATCATTTTTCGGTGAGCCGCACACATGCAGCCTTAATACAGTGTGTTAATCATGCTATGGTAATTCGATTTACGACACGGTAGTTATAATTTAGTTTTAATTTGATTCTGCTGATATTGAGTTATTCGGTGGTTAAGATTATATTATTATCCTCATTTGCCTGAAGAGCGTTACCGAGGCATGTAATTATAAATAGATCAATCTCTCCGTCTCTCTCTCTCTCTCTCTCTCTCTCTCTCTTTCTCTCTCTCTCGAGTCTGGTATGCTGCGTGCTGGCTCAAATTCCAACCCTAACCTAAATTGCTTTGATCATCACTGACAAGGAACACCACTTGAGTGCTTGCCTTCGATTTTGTTGAAACTCATATATGTGACAAGCATTGAAAAAGATGAGACACGTGTTTTTTTTCGGTGGAAAAATGTGTTTTTTTTTCGGCGGAAACTAAGGGGAGAAACCACCCCTCAAAAAAAGTTATGTCGAGGAGTAATTTTGCAATTTCACCCACAAGCAGTCCACCAATTCGAATGAATCAAAGACCAGAATTCTTCTAATTTAAAGCGCTAAGAAATTCACTATAGAAGTATTGAAAACAAATTCAATTAAGGGGCGACATGCCTTTCTTTGAGGAGGGGGGGGGGGGTTTCCCTTTTTAGAACCGTTTTTCCACTGATAAAAAAAATACGCGTCTTATAGTTTTCAATTCTTTATCACGTATATGAGTACCCACAAAATCGACGGCGGATACTTAACCCTTCCTTGACACACTGGGTCATTTTGACCCGGACGAATTGGAAATAAAATGCTCACTTGCCCAAAAATTAAAGTTTTCAATCATTTTTCACAACAATTCAATTTTATATTTTCCGAAATTGAATTATGCAGACAGATTGAGAAATGTTTAAAGTGTAGCTCGGATTTTTTTCAATAAAAACCAACCGAAGGGTTGTTGAGAGCAGGTGGATGAAATACGATCCGGGTCAAATTGACCCAGTGTGTCAAAGTCGTGGCCAAATATAAGTGTGTCAGGGAAGGGTTAAGTGATGTTCCTTGTGAGTAATCGATATCTCATAATAAATTCAACATTATCTATGTTGTATTGTATTATTGGACGTAGCCCCCACATATTGCAATAAGTTTCATTTTCTTAGATTACACTATCCTTATTTTTATTAGCTTCCTTATGATTACTAATTTTTAAATGTTCACCTACATATATCAATGAACAATTCAAAATGAGTCCATGCACACACATTAGGGGATCACAAATATGAGCTCTATTTTGTTTTCTTGTTATCACCATTTTATTATCTTAAAAAAAAATTGTCGCGAAAGCTGCGAGTGGTCAAAAAATATTTAGAGGTCGCTCAAGCCTGCGAAAAAATTTCATTTTCATTAAAAAATCGATGTTTTTTTCCGTCCACGTCTCACTTATGAATGTTACGCTTTCTAATTTTAAAATGAACCTCGCGAAAGTTCGAGCCGGCCAATACATATTTAATGGTCGCTCAAGAGCTTCGAAATTTCCAATTTCCGCCATTTTTTTTACTCTTATCACTTATAAATTTGACGCTTTGATAAATTTTCAAAGCAATTAATCCTTTTTTTTTAGAAGCAGATTTTTCAAACCCAAGAATTATAATTGTTGTTCTCATAAAATAACTCTTTAAAGCTCGTGTCCGTAAACCGTAAAATTATTAGTACAGTCGTGCTGTCGCTGAAAAAACCCGGAATCGGAGAAAATTAGAAGAAGGCTAGTTTTTTGACAGGTGATTTTGTAGGTGCCGCGGGTGCTAAATCCAAGTTTGCCTAAAAATCGGGGTGTAGGGTTCTTTTTTAGGGGATGAAAGGAGATGGGGGTGGATTAATGCCAAACTACAACCCCTAAGAGGTCGGCGCCGTGAGACAAAATGTTCAGAAAAATCCGGGTTTTAGTTTTGTCCACAGCGTCGAAGTCGTGGAAGTTCCTTTTGAGGGTGAAAAAGTGCGGTGAAATTTTGAAAAATCGGTTTTAATTCAATAACTCTTTAGAAAAAAATCGTACGTTTTTTGTTCAAATGGGAACGTTGTAGCCCTTGAAAAGACGCATCAATCGAGTATTCGATCATCACTCTCCGATAATATCTTCACCCCCAAAAAATGGTTAAAAAACCAAAAAAAAAAAAAATAGTTTATTGAATAACTCAAAAACAATCGGTTTTTCGAGTATGGTTCAAATGTACGAAATGTAGAAAATAATTTTCTCTATATTTTCGTTGCTATGGACCACCCTTGAATTTTGATTTTCCAACCCCTCTCGGGGGTTGAACATTCAAAATGAAATTCTGGGAAAACTATTGACGGCACGAATTCGCCGCCGTGGAAGAATTTGTAACTTGAACCCTCAGCTACATTTTTGTCCACAGCGCCAAACTCGTATCTCTTTAATTTCGGTCAATAGTTTTCCCAGAATTTCATTTTGAATTTTCAACCCCTGAGAGGGGTTCGAAAAAGCAAAATTCAAAAGTTGCTCATAGGAACGAAAATATAGAGAAAATTATTCTCTACATTTCGTACATTTGATCCATCCCCGGAAAATTGATTGTTTTTGAGTTATTCAATAAACAATTTTTTTGTTAATTCTTAAACAATTCTTTTGGGGGTGAAAATATTATTGGAGAGGGTTGATCGAATACTCGATCGACGCGTCTTTTCAAGGGCTAAAACGTTTCCATTTGAAAAAAAATTGTATGAATTTGTCCTAAAGAGTTATCGAATGAAAACTGCTTTTTCAAAATTTCACCCCACTTTTTCACCCCCAAAATGAACTTCCACGACTTCGGCGCTATGGACAAAAATAAAACCCGGATTTTTCTGATAATTTTGTCTCCCGGCGCCGACCTCGTAGGGGTTGTAGTTTGGCATTAATCCACCCCCATCCCCTAAAAAAAACCCTACCCCCCGATTTTTAGGCAAACTTGGTTTTAGCACCCGTGGCACCTACAAAATCACCTGTCAAAAAACTAGCCTTCGTCTAATTTTTTCCGATTCCAATATACAGCACGACTGTACTATATAGGCCTTTTCTTTTTCGTAAAACTAATATGGCAGCTGTTTTCCGCGCATCGTAATGCGTCCCACAGTTGGTCTCGTTAGTCAAACTACGGACCAATCGTAGCTATACTCTGCAACGAGCGACGCCATAATACAATAATGCATAATAATTAATAATAACACATATCGTCTAATTGGTGTTTGTTCAAAATTATTATAATAAATTATTCAGAAAATGTAACACTTCGCTGATTATTTTGTTTTTATGCTGCAAGGAACTATATAGTGTATGCGAGTTTTTTTGCAGATATTGTAAATTTCGAAAACCTTGAGCGACCACTAAATATCCATTGACCGGCTAGAGCTTTCGCAAGGTTAATTTAAAAATCGCAAAGCGTAAAATTCACGGATGAGAAGTGGACGAAAAAAAATCGATTTTTTAACGAAAATCTGAATTTTTGGGAAGCTCGAGTGACCTACAGGGTGCGCCAGAGAAACTTACTTATTTGAAAAAATTCCCGCGCGGTGAGTTGGGCGGGTAGAGGGGCGAGAGGGGGCGCATCTGGAGGGGGAAGTTCCCAAGTTTGTTTCTCCCTCCAGTCAGTTGCCATCATCCTCTGGTCTAGAGAGCAGCGGGCCTTCGCAGTCGAGAGCTTCTTTTCTAACGGTCGCTCACTTGTTGCTACGCAACGTGCCTTCCGCGCTCGCTTTGAAATTCCTCCTCACAGACTCGTTCTTGGCCGTAATTCGATTCTGTCGTGGGTTAACTCATTTCGGGAGTGTGGAAGTGTCGCTAAACCCAGAAATGGACTTCAACGGACCATCAGAACTCCGGAAAATGTCGAAAGAGTGAGGCAGTCAGTTGTGCGTTCTCCCCGGCGTTCGGCTCGCAAACACGCAGCTGCTATGGGAATTTCTGACACCACTGTTCGACGAATTCTCCATGAAGACCTTCAATTTCATCCCTATAAATTGGCTGTTGTGCAAGAATTAACTGAACGCGATTTTGTTGCCCGTCAAAATGCATGTGAAATGCTGGTTGACAACCTGCCTGAAGACGCGGTCGTTTTTTTCAGTGACGAGGCTCACTTCCACATTTCCGGCTGCGTCAACAAGCAAAACATGCATTATTGGTGTGGTGTAAATCCACGTGAGCTTCACCAGAAGCCACTTAATTGTGAGCGAGTTACTGTCTGGTGTGCGATGTCGGTAATGGGAATAATTGGTCCTTATTTTTTTGAAGAAAACGAACGCGCAGTTACCGTGAATGGAGCTCGTTACAGGAACATGATCGAGGAATTTTTTCTTCCAAGACTCGAAGAAATGAACGTTAGGAAGATGTGGTTTCAGCAAGATGGAGCCACAGCACACACAGCACGAGACTCAATGAATTTGTTGCGACAACATTTCCCCGACCACTTCATCTCTCTCAGAGGCGATCTCCAATGGCCGGCACGCTCTCCAGATTTGACTCCATGCGATTTCTTTTTATGGGGTTATTTGAAATCTCTGGTTTATGTCGATCGACCACGGACCATAGCACACCTCAAGAACAACATTCGCGACGCCATTGCCAACATACCGATTGATATGCTGCAAAGAGTGGATACGAATTTCAAAAATCGACTTCATCAGTGTATGCGCAATGGGGGTCGCCATTTATCCGATGTCATTTTCAAGACTGCATGAAAAAAAATTGGGATATTGTATTCTCAAATAAAAAAAAATTTTAAACAATAAATGAAGTACTTTTGTTTTTATTGACCTTTCAAATAAGTTTCTCTGGCGCACCTTGTATAAATAGTTTTTGACCGCTCACAGATTCGATGACAATTTTGTTTCTTTCTTTAAACAAGATAATTGGATGGTGAGAAAAAGGAAAGAAATATAGCTCAAATTTGTGCCACCCTAACGAACATACACATACATTTTTCTCAATTTTGATTTCACAATTTCCTGAGTTCCAACGTACCCCCTTGTGGGTTTTTACGTACTACCCTTTCTATCGAACTCCTTGCTATCACTCCTTACTGACACCCCCCTAACATAACCTAACTTCCGTTGCGTCCACGGTCGTCTTAAGATATTCCGTTCACGGAGGGCCGTATTTTGTGGGGGCATAAGCAGGGCCCTTCCAAATAATCGGTAAATTACAGTGGGGCTTAATAAAAAAAAATAAGTTACAATCAATTATTATACCCAACGATAAACTGGAATTAAAAATTTCGCGCGAATTTAGTAGATTGAGACATTTTTGCATTTTCTCCGAAACGTCATGGCTACGAAAATTCTTCTGCTAGTCACATTTTTCCAACTTTTATCATTAAAATTTTCTTCACACATTCGGTGACCCCCAGTTTTGGTTGTCGTTATGGAATCTTTAGATTTTTTTACACGCGTGAGCAGTTTACATCAGTAATCTAGAGTTACTTAGTGCATGACAACGCAGTGTAAATGACGCGATTTTTGGAGTTTCCATTTTTCGTTAAAAGTTCGATATATTGGCTTGATATTTTACCAGTGTACTGGGACGTATTGTTACTTGATTATAGACAAAAACTAGTTAATTGTTAAACGTTTGGGTTCGTGAAAGGAACACCTTGAGCTCCAGCACACTGCATTTGCCGAGGGTACAGGGAAACTGGAAAACCCATACGGGTTTTACTCAAGTATCTACACCAAGGTCTCAAACGTATTGGCCTTCCGCTCACTGGTTGATGCCTCAGCCAGTGCACGGCTAAGCGGTCACCCCTTCGAGTATTGGCTGTGCACAATGCTGCTCAACTCGAAGGACTTCCGGGGCCGAACACCCATCGCCAATCAACCAGTGTTGGTTTCCTTCATTTTTACTATTTCACCTAAAAACTTGTATGTCTGTATAGAAATAATAGAAAATAGTGAAAGACAAAAAAGTATTTTTTAATTATACAAAAGTTTGTTTTATTTTATTATAAATAAAGTACACTTTGAACAGAAATGAAAAAAGAAATAAAAATCAAACAAATAAAAGCACTTTTTTTAAATTATAAAATACTTTCTTTCATCTCAAACTATTTTTTGCTATTACTATTGTCTGATGTCTGTATTCAAAGTAGAATTACAACAATCAATCAATCAATCTGTTTCTCGCTTAATTTTGTCTACTCTCTCTCTCTCTCTCTCTCTCTCTTTCTTTCTTTGTAGTAGGCGCTCGGCGGATGGGATGTGGACCCTTGGGAGAGGCACGTCGGAACAAGTGGCAATTTATTCGCCATGCAATGCCCGGAGAGCAAAGATCTGGCGCTTCCGTTGCGTCCTCTAAGTATATTTCGAGACCCACGAAAAAAAAAACAATTCACGATCTTGACGTCGTTCATATAAAAACAGTACTTTGAATTAATTATGCCAAAACAGATCGAAAGATTAAAATGCGCAGTTTTTGCTATTTTTTGTTTATTTGATGCTTTCTGTTTTTTCACGAAAAACGAGTGGTGTGGTCGGAAGGGTTGAAAGCTTGGACTTATCTGGAAGAACGAGGGGAGCTATCGTCGCGAGTCAAGAGGCCTTATCTCCTAGTGGAAATCAGTCTGCTGAGCTGTTATATTATCGCGATACCATTTCAAGGTCGATTTTTCTTTTGTTCGATATTTTGAAATGAGAAGAGAGAGATAGAGGGAGAAGGGATAATAAAGCAAAAGATATGTTATATAAATAGGTAAATAAATAAATAAGTGAATATATATTCATGCACATACATGCATAAAAAATAAATATGGGACCCCACGCATAGAATGTGTGTGTGTATCTCTGTATAATTTCATACATATTTATATACTAATATAAATATAGCTTACAATTAGTAAAATAGATATCCTGAGAAAATTCTGTGTGTGTTTGTGTGCGTGTGTGTGTGTGTGTGTGTGTGTGTGTGTGTATATATATATATATATATATATATATATATATATATATATATATATATATATATATATATATATATATTAGGGTGGCCCTTGATATGGGTAAAAAAAAATTGATCGCGCCACCCTCCAAGACGGTTCCAAATAATGAAAAAAAAATCTACGCGAAGCCCCAGCACTGTCCGTTAAGAGGAAGGCGTGCCTGTAAGCATGAACTTAAATTTAAATATCAATTTTTCTTCATGATTGGAGAAATTTCGATTTTATAAATCTAGTTTATTTGTCAATTTTTTTTCTCACTTTCCGAAGCTATTGTATATTGGTATTCAATATACAGATCAAACAATAAGGTCCTCCATACTAGATTTGATGAGCGTTCAGTTTTACCATCCTATTATTTTGGAACAATAATTCGATTTAGCTGCTGTCGAACGCTTTTAATCACATCAAAATCAAACTTTAAATTTGCATCTTGTCAGAAAAATCTATTAAGTACGAAGGATATAAATTCACGATAAACCATTCACATCGAACTTCCGGATTGGCCAGAATTGTTTTTTTTTTTTTAATTTTGTTAGAAATATTCATTGCGTGCTGATATACAAACATATTAATATTTCACTGAGATCAGACTTCCAGTGCTGTAGATAAAAAATGTATTTGAAAATTACTATCGCAAAAATGCATAGGGACATTTTAAACTTGGCAGGATTTGAAACTTGGCGAGCTTGTTCATTTTATTGAAAACAAAGAAATTATTTATTCGCACAAGTCATCCAATTGGTCGGAAAAAACATAATATTTAAAAAATGTACACATAAGATATCGATACTATTTCGTTCAGTACGAATTTTTTATTTAAACCTCAGAAATATCGTGTTGAAAAATTGACAAATAGACTAGATTTAAAAAATCGACATTTCTCCAATCATGAAGAAAAATTGATATTTAAATTTAAGTTCATGCTTACAGGCACGCCTTCCTCTTAACGAACATAGCTGGGGCTTCGCGTAGGTTTTTTTAAAAATTATTTGGAACCGTTTTGGAGGGCGGCGCGATATATATATATATATATGGTTTAAATATGGATATATATATATATATATATATATATATATATATATAGTATATATATATATATGGGGTATTCCAGCTCACCTCGGACAACTATTTCTTTCACCGTCGTTGATTGTAGATTTTCATTGTCGAAAGCCTCATTCCTGGTGTAAAAGAACGCAATTTTTTTCAATTCTTTTACCTCACTACTTGCCTTTCTGCGGCCGCAAAATATTGAAGAGACCACGCGGCCTATTCACAAAATTCTGAAAGAAAAAAATTAATTTTTTACCAGTTCTTGAATTTTTCACCGTAGCCTAACTTACCCTGATATTTACGTTTTTTTGGTGAAATTTCAGTTTTGGGGGCGATTATTCGACAGTTTCAAAGTCTCATAAGTACTTTTTCGGTCTTCCAAGCGAAATAAAACTTGAAAAATATGGTTTCCGATGAAATTAAATTCGGGTGCGATGTATATGAGGCATTCCACGGCACTTCAGCCAGTAAAAAAAATCCACAAATAATTTGAAAAATTGAGTTACTTTATTGAAAAATATTCACCGAGTGTCGACATTTTTTTAAAATTTTTTACGTTTTTTCTCGTTGATTACCATTTTTCCATTCAAATGGCTGTATCTTTGGCAGGGTTTGACGTATTTACATTTGTAAAAAACTCAAACGTGCGTCTTTTTTTAGCCGTCCAGAAAAAAACTAATTTAGATTTTATTGAGCGAGTCGAACGTCCGTTTCAGGGCAAAATATGCAAAAATATGTTTTTTCTCTAGGAAAGACACTCGTTATTTTATTTTTAAGTATTTTCCCGAACTGTTAATACGAAAAACGGATTTTTGGTATTTTTTATATTGTGGGATTCCTGAACACCGTGAAGTAACAGCTATTTATGAGGAAACGGCCGGAAATTTGACCGGAAACGTACTCTTCTGACTTCCAAACTGTGGAATAATCGTTCCCAAAATTGAAACTTAACAAAAATAATAGTAAATGGCGGAGCACAACTCGAGCTTGGGTGCAAAATGTACGAAACAGGTCAGAAACGTATCAATTTTTTTAGGGGAAGGGGTAGGGACAAAAATTAAAAAACAAAATTGGTGATTTTTCGATATTGAGAGTAAGGTTTTCCACATGAAAATCAATAACCAACGATGGTCAGGGAAATAGTTATCTGAGTTGACCTCGAATACCCCGTATACAAGCATAAGTTAATTTCCTTAATTTTTTAGCGAATTTTTTCAAAATTATTTACTATCATCATCATAAAACCCAGAACTCATGAACAGATCGACCATTATTTTCGGTGAGCGTGCACCGTCTAAACGGCGACATAGCGATGCCAAGGCGAATTAATTTTAAAATAGGACTCCGATGTTTTCGAGAAAAAAAATGTTTCATTATGTCACACTAATATTTCTAGGATATAAAATAGTAGTCATAATAATAATCATTTTATATATATATATATATATATATATATATATATATATATATATATATATATATATATATACGTATATACATATATTATTACTTTATTTCATTACCCATTTACATTATTACTTCGACGTTATACATCTATATGTATATCTTACGGTTAATAAAATATAGTTTCAGTGAAAACTACTTGCATAAAGTAATTAGGCTACTGTGAAAATTTGTAAAAAGTAACGATCGTGACATGAGGCAACTCAAATTGAAGAGGACGGTCCAACATATCGTGCACAATCGCAGATCAAAGATAAACTTATGATTACAACTACAGAACTGATGGTGGAACTTTAATGGCGCTGTTCTCGAAATTATATTTTTCAAAACGGTGTACACGATTTATCGACATCTAATGAACAGATTAAATCAAAATTTGGCACACTTATTTCGTGTAATAGTAGTTTAGCCTTGACAGAAGTTTTTCTTCTTGAAATTTTTTTTCATTATTAACAATAATAATTTCACTTCCGCTCGAAAAATCAAAAATAAAATTCATACATTTTTTGTTTGATCATTGGAAGATTTTGTTTGATAATAAAATTTGAAAAATTTTGTTTAATAATAAAAGAAAAGCTCAGTCAGGTCTGCGAGGTCGATCTCTCCGATTTCCATGAAATTGGGCATGCTTGTAGAATGAGTAAAAATAAGCGACACGTATTTTTTTTATGTCTTCGCCACCAGATGTTTAAGGGGTGAAACGCACCCTCGGAAATAGGGGTGTTTCACGTGTTTCGTCGATAACGTTATCGTTCTCATCTCCAATGTATACCAAACGAAAGAATCAACATTGAGGCAATTTGAAATTTTTCCGAAAAAAACGAAAAACACCCCAATTTTCGAGTGTGCGTTTCAACCCTTAAAAATCGAGTTTCGCAGATATAAAAAAAAAAACGTGTCGCCTATTTATACCCATTCTACAAGCATGCCAAATTTCATCGAAATCAGAGAGATTGACCTTGCAACTTTTTCTTGTTCGTCATACAGCCCCGGGATCTACGATTTTTCCGAACCGGGGCAAAACTTGACATTGTTGCCCCTTCACTCCAGCATACGAGATTAAGGGGGGAAATGTCTTTAGATGCCCGAAAATGAGTCCTTTTTTATGAAATTTTTTAATGGTGATAAAGTCATCGCATCATTTAAAAATTTTGACATTATCTTATTACAACTTTCGGTGTAATTTTTTTTAAACAAAACAAAGTGGCACCGATATATGGTATTCCTTTAGGCGTCTTTTGAAAAACTGCTCATGGTATAGCTCAAAAAGTTATTGATCGATCTGGCTGAATTTTTGGGAGGTTTCTCACTATAACGTTATTGGAAGGATATACCTAGAAAAATATAACGAAGTATAAAATTAAAAATCTCAAATTTAAGGCTTTGTAGTCAAATTTTCATATTTTTGACCATTTTCTCGACAACTTTTACCCGAAAAAAGTAATTGATTTACGCGATAACCTTAAAACTTTCGGTAAATCCTTCCAATAATCTTATAGTGAGAAACCTGCCAAAATTTCAGTCAGATCGATTAATAACTTTTTGAGCAGTTTTTCAAAAGACGCCTAAAGGAACACATCATCAAGGCCCTTGAAACTCACTAAAGCGCCCTGGATGCTAGGCGTTTAAGTGAAACAAGTTTTTTTTCAACCACAAGAATTCCTTAAATTGTCGCCTGGGCAGGACCCCGGTTTGCCCCCCCCCCCCCCCCCCCCCGGGGGGTTATAGGCAATATTATCTATTTGAAGAAAAAACTCGTGTTTTTGTTCCAGATCAACGATCCTACACGATATTATTTATAATTTCTTCAAGTACTGATATTTTTTAATGAAATTTGGTACACAACTTTGTTAATCTATATATAAATAAATATCCAAACGATTTCTCAATCGTCCAACGTATTCCTACGAAATTAATTTTTCTACATAACCCTGATTTTCGGTCTTCCACCATCACAAGTGTTTATAAGGCCTTAAGGCCTTATATACACTTGTGATGATCGGAAAAATGGAAAAAAATTTGATTGCATATTCTTTCAACAATATCTCAAGAATATTATCACCAAATTTCATAAAGATCGGAGCATTAGATTCGCAGTTATAGGTATTTCAACCGCACGACCACGCAAGTCGCGTGTTACGCTTGCCTAGCAGCAAGCGCAGGCAAGAGAAGGAAGAATGGCTCGTAGGCAGTATCAAATCAATGTTTCAGAGGCTGCAGAGGATGCAGAAGGATTACTGTATGGTCTTAAAATGGACGACTCCATGTTGGTCGGAATAAATTAATTAACTTTAAACGAAACATACTTGAATCTTAAACGCGATTATCTCAGAATCGTCTTTTTGAGAAACACCTTTGCGGTGGACACCATTAATAAAAAACTATTAATCCGATCCATACCAAATTCATATCACTTATTTATTATGATAATAGCTAGGGCCTGGACGAAGGATTTTGAATTTTGTTGAAAAAATAATAATTTTGTAACAACAAAAACGAAAATTTAGCACTACAAAAATTTTTTTTTTTTTTGTTTAAACCCGTGCAGAAATTTTGGCAGGGATACAGCTGGATTCTGACTTGTATCCCGGGCTCCCAGTCGGGATCTAGTCCGATATTGGATCAGATTCGAAGACTAAATGTAAGATCCGTAAACTGGATTCGATTAGGGATCCAGAATCGGATTCGTTAATGACTCTAAATAGATTCCCCATGGAATCATTGAGGAATCTGGGAAGGATCACGGATGAATACAGGCTGAAATAAAATATCAAAAATGGAATTATGAGATGTTAAATTTATCATAAAAATAAATAACATTTATAAAGTTTTGGTGCATTAAACTATCAATAAAAAAAAATTTGTCCAAAGATTCAAATGGCAGATCGCGCTCATCGCGAGATTTTGATGTGAATTAAAAAAAATTCACATCAAAATCTGTGAATGCAAATGTATTGACAAGAAATTATAAATACAAAAAAATTCACAAAATTAGTTGTGAATTTTTTCGTATTTAAGACAAATTAAAATCAAATTCAAAATGATTAGATTAAAATTTGCGCCAAAAGTGAGTTCGTACGTATTTTGAGAGAATACATTGACTCGAGGCAAAGACATTTTTGCACATAACTTGTTGTGCGAACATTTCTTTGCCTCAACACAATGTTTTCTCTCAAAATACGTTTACACTTGTGGTGTAAATTTTAATATAACTGTCATGAATTCGATTTTTATTTTCTTCAACTTGAGGAAATTCACAACTCATTTTATAATTTTTTTCATATTTATAATGTAATATTTGAAACTCACAACTTTTTTTGCAAAAATTTCTTTGTCTCGACGAAATGTTTTCTCTCGAAATACGTAAGAACTCACGGTTGGTGTAAATTTTAATCTAATCATTGTGAATTTGATTTTAATTTGTCTTAAATACATGTTTATACCCACCGACATGTCGGTGGGTATAAACAGAGACTTATTCCCCAAAACCGGTATCCCGGTTAGAATCCAACTTGCATCAGTATCGGAATATGTACGACGACGATGGCATAATTTTGAAAATTTTGGCATCACGTGTATTTTCGGTATTACTATGTAATTCCTATCTATAGATAGGAATTTTATAGAGAGGAATCTATAGATAGAAATTCCTGTCTATAGATAGGAATTCCATAGTAATACAGAAAATACACGTGACGCCAAAATTTTCGAAATGATGCCATCGTCGTCATACATATGCCGATACTGATGCAAGTTGGATTCTAACCGGGATACCGGTTTTGGGGAATCCACGACAAATCCTGATCGGGATTTGATCGCACATAGGGTATCCCGGTCAAAATTTCTGCACGGGAATTATCGTAATTTTTTTTTATTAACATTTTTACGAATCCTTCCTTCACACCCAAGCCAATTCAATATACCAATGAAATCTGTTTCAAATTTTGATTTCAGATGAACCGTTCTCGAGTTATGTTAACCGCAACTGATGCTCAAGAGAAGGCGCTCCTGGAAGACAGCTGGAGTTCCGCAATTTTGAAATATTTTTGAATAAAAAAATTGTACAAGTACGTGAAAATATGTACTAATCGATGTTCACAGTTTTTCAATAAACATTTATTGTCCCGGCGACAGAAAATCAAGAAAATCACGTCCCTTCGCCCGCTACAAGCGTATATAAGGCCTCAAGGGGCTATACCAGTGTGAAAAGCATTATTCGAGGAAGAGGAGGATCCATTGTATGGGCCAGGTATAGCTGATTAGCAGTTTCTATGGTAAATATCATTTTATCTTACAAACATCGATAGCTAATCTTTAAACGCGTTTTTCTCGAAATGAGATTTTAAACATTTGCTGACATTTTAACTCAGAGAGTAATTATCCGATTGATGTTAAATTTGAATACTGATGTTAAACTGAATACTTTTGAATATATTTACTCTACAATGACGTAGGATATTTTTGACTGTACGAAAATTGACGATTTCGGATTGAAAAAAGTGACCATTTTATAGGCAAGAAAACAAACTTTTTTTCATAACTACACCATTTTGTTAGATTTTGATATTTTTCGAAAATCTTACGTCATTGTACAGAAAATACCTTCCAGTTTAACGAAATTTTTTCCTTTTTCGGTTTCAGCTACTCAATCGGCCGGAATCATGTCAGCAATGGAGGAACTTTTTTTTGCGCCTCCGAAGGCAGCGCATAAGTCGCTTGAAACTCAATATTTTTCTATGAAAAAAATTATGTAACATAGGTCAAATATAGCGAAATATATTCTTAATTTTCCGAAATATTTAATTGAGTACTTTTCTTCCAAAAAATTGCCGAAAATCACCCAAATTTTCAGCGTTCACACTGGTAAAGCCCCTTAACAACTACATTTGCTCATTTGGTCATTTATTTATTAGGATTTTATTAATTTTTTAAAATCCCGCAGTCTTACATATAGATAGGTCGAAGTTTTGAGGAAAGCTATATTCGCGATGAATAAATTCTTGGACCCAAGATAACAATACCTCATTGCACGCATGTAGTCTATTTTGAGGATACGACTCTATTTTCGTTTATTTGATTTTCTTTTCGCTAGAGGTAATAATTTTTTTTGTTCCATTCGGGATTATTGTCGCTCGCTTCTGCTATGAAATATAATTCACCGTACTGTACGTCCCGACTGCTATATATTTTCCTCCCAGAGTGCCCTTACACCAAGGGAGCAACGGCAGCGGCAGGAGCGACGGCGGCAGCTTCGCGAGCCGTTATTGCCGTCTCGGGCTCGCCGCTTCTCCCTTTTCTGCAATAAAAGAGTTAACGAGATTTAGCGGAAAGATTAAAAGCTCTTTTCACGTCACGGCTACCATTATATTTACGTAAGTAAAAATGCGAAATCCTCCGTGCGCGAAGTATGCCACTATGACCGCATACTTCAATCTCTCACTCTCTATACCTTTTTCTATTTCTCTTTTATGCACTTTTTTTGCTCTCTTTATATCTCTGCGAAAAAAGGCCCCATGTTGTTGTGTCGAAAACGTCCTGGGGTTGAAGGGTCAGCTGTTAATTCATTTTGCGAAATAATCGAAATTTTACAATTTTTTTTTTTAATTCTCACCCTCGAGTGCGAAACATTGTCATTCAATTTCAGCGGGGGAGAATTCTTTTCTGGAAACATTCCATGAAGAATTTTTCACAATTACGTGCCGATTGATCGTTCTAAATTAACGTGACGTGAATTTTTTTGCTCATTCCACTGCTAAAAACTTTCGATCTGTCGTATTTTTTCTATGAAGATATAAAATTGAAAAAATATTATTCAATATTTAATTTAGGTTAGGCGTTAGGCTACTGTAGAGATTCCAAAACTCTGAAACTGCTAGAAAAACTTTTAACGCGATTTTCTCGAAACTTTCATTTTTAAAACAGTGTACACGATTTCTCGACATTTAATAAATGTATTTAATTGAAATTTGGTACATTTTTTCAGTGTAATAGTAGTTTAGTCTTGACTGTCGTTTTTCTACTCAACTTTTTTTTTCATTTTTTATTAACAATAACGATGTCATTTTTTCGCGAAAAATCGAAAAAAAAATTATTCAAATTTTTTTTATGGTTGCAACACGATAACAAAAAAAGTTCGGTATAGTCTTAGCCATTTTAATATATTTTAAGAGAAAAAAAACTCATTTCTTTTGCATCAGATCGAGCGAGTGGCTAAAATCAAGTACACCGGTGAGCTCCTCACGTTCGAAGGTCCTTCGTGAGATGGCTTATAACGGGTAGGGGTAAAAATATCGAATGACCAAATATAGAACGAAAAAGATTTCGAAACGACAGAATTATGAACTCTCAAAATAACGAAGGTTAAATCATTCGAAATTTTATCTTTCGACTGATAAAAAAATCGAATGACTATAAATCGAACCATTATTTATTGGAGAGGTAATTTATTCGAAAACGAATATTCAGATTGTCTGCAATTCGGAACATAAAAATACAGAATCGAAAAATGTAGAACACCCATATCTCCGTAACAGAAAATAGCGAGTGCCTAATATGCGTAATACCGTCTATGGCGAAAAGCAATATATCGAAACGCAAAATGTCGATGGCCCGAAATGTCGAACGCCGAAAGGTTGAACGGCCAAAATGGCGAACGTGGTGGGGCCCGTCACGTGGGATGACTGTCTTACGATATTTTAGCCTACAGACCGCCAGCGCCATCTCGCAGCTTCACTCTGAGGCGCAATTGACGTATTGCTCGATTCGCCATTCGGGCCCTTCTACATTTTGACCCTCCGCGATTTCAACCACCCGACTTTTCGGCCGTTCGCTTTAATGATTTTCTGCATTGTGAACCATCGCTATTTTTTCAATTCGGAGAATTTTCGTCTCGAATTACTTGGTGTTATGCATACAGGCCCAACGATTTTATGTTTTTCTATATTTTATTAAATCTGATTATTGTTTTTCGCTATATATCAACTTCCGAGATGTTCATATTCGTAATTGTTATTTTCGACTTCACAGACTCTAGTAAGATTGATCTATCTATATTCGAACATTCGTCATTTTCGAATTCGACATTTTGGCCCATCTGCATATCCATCGTTCGACATTTGTCCCCCCACCCCTTATAACTTTTTTAATGATAAATTTTTTTTTACGAAATTTGGCATACACCTTTGTTAATGTACGTACAAACAAATGCCCAAACGATTTTTCAATTATCCTACTTATACCTTCAAAAACATTTATTTTAAATAACCCTTATTTTCGAGTCGTCCCAGGAGCCTGACTCCTCAAACATCCAAATATTTGATTTAATATTATCCAATATTAAACATTTAAAATATTAATATTTATCTTCTAATGAAAAATAAATAGTCCTCATTCTCTTTTACTACAATTCTTGCAATTTTTCCACTCGTCGGCGTATTTGCAATATTTTCTCTCCTTGCCAACACCAAAAAAACAACAACGCTTTCACTTCCGTTTCATTTTGTTAAGCGCGCGCGTATCTTTTTTTGGTTACGTCGACTCCAATACGCGCAAGTGTACCCAGCTACGTATTTTTCCCGCTGCCGACTTCGCCTGTACGCGTCTCGTATGAGAAGAAACTTTGCCGAAATAATAAAATGAAATGGGAGAAATTTTCATATGCTCTTGGAATGCGTACGTTTTCCAAGCATCTGTAGAGAGAGGTTCGAAAATAAAACGATGAGTTGGGAGGGGAAAAATAAAGTGACAAGGTGAACGAGAAATTTTGCAATTTTCTACATAAATTATATGTGTGTATATGTGGGTGTGTGTGTGTGTGTGTATATTTATATGTGGATGGTGAGAAAAAGGAAAAATTTGAGCCACCCTAATTTGGGCTACCCTAATATATATATTAGGGTGGCCCAAATTTCAGCTCTATTTTTTTCCTTTTTCTCACCATCCAATGAACGTAAAAAAAAAAAATTGTCGCGGAAGCTGCGAGTGGTAAAAAAATATTTAGTTGTCGCTCAAGCCTCCCAAAAATTCAAATTTTCATTGATAAATCGATTTTTTTCGTCCACTTCTCACCCATTAATTGCACGTGATATAATTTAAAAATAAAACTCGCGAAATCTCTAGCCGGTCAATAAATATTCAGTGGTCGCATAAATTTTTCGAAATTCAGAATTTCCGCCAAAAAATAAATCTCGCGTGCACTATAATTGCTTGTAGCATAAAAACAAAATAAACAGCGAAGCGAACATTTTCGGAATAATGCATCATAATCATTTGTAACAAACACCAATAAGACGATATGTATTATTATGTATTATAGGTCTTATTGTCTATTTGAAGTCTTCGACAAATTTTGTACGACGATAGTTTTCCTCGGGTTTGGAAGTCTTTGCCGATGATCTTCAACGACTTGGAGTAAGAATTGTTTCTGTTCCTCGTCAATGGTTAATAATCAAGTCGATCAAATGTTTGGTAGTGATCCGAGATATTTAGATTTGTATCATCGATACCGACCTTGAACGACCTTGATTTTCTTTATCCCACTATACTGTCGCTTCCTTGGCGAGCGGGAGAGACAGGATTCGAACTTAATCCCATGACCTACAGGCGGCTTTTTTTCTCCGCCGAGCCGCTGCTCCCTTGGTGAGCGAAAGAGACAACACTCACACATGATCCGATGACCACAGGCGGGTCATTTTTGTGTGTTCCCTCTAATATAAGCCGAACGGTAAGAGAACGATACTCTCGCCAGTGTCGTGTTCCTACATTTTACTCTCGCCGATTTTTCTGTGGTGTTTTGTGTCGTCTACGTTCATTGAAGTGTATAAAGCCCAGAAAAAATAATTATTATCGTCTCAAAAGGCATCGAGAATTAAAAAAGAACAGTTAATTCCGCAAGAAAAATGTGATAATAATGATGACAGGTCAGTCGTCGATGAAGTAGTTTCGGGAGAAAGTGAGATTGTGTGTGAGTGGATTCCAGTGAGGGTAAGTATTAAAAAAAAATCATCCAAACAATACCGCGCAATTAAACGATGGAACAATTTTCCAAATCGCAAAAATATTTGCGACATGTAGACGAGGAGAAAAAAAAATGTCGAATTGAACGATTTGTATTTGCTGAGTTACGAAGCGGAACAGTCGGTCAATGTATATTTTCTTACCCAACTGCATCATCAAATCTCGACATTGTTACAATTCATAAACTTTGTCCTTCGGAAACATATATTTCTGCAACCCGGATAAAAGAAAAATGTGTTTTTTCTTCGCGACAAACACCAGTCTTACGCCATTGCCTTACGACATATGTGAGTGGTTAGAAAATATATGAACTCGTAAAAAAAAGATAATGCATATTGGGGAAATTAACCCTTAGTCTGCGTAGGGGGTTCGTTTGCGTCCGTGCGAAAATCAAATGTCGGTGTAACTCCTAAATCCGCTCACGGGAGGCGCTGCTAGCCTTGTGTAAAAAAAGTTAGGCCCCTCTAGGACCGACCTGAGAAGTGGCGCTGTTCTAGTCCTTCCCCAGCTGTTGTAAGGAGCAATTGATTTTCGTTCCGGACGCAAACGACCCCCCTAGGCAGACGGCGGTTGTCAAAACCGTAAGTAATTTTTTTTTTTTCGTTTCTTCGCTTGAAAGTCTTTATTGAGGCTATAAAAGTGCCACAAAAAATTTGGGCGCGAAAAAAAAAATCGATTTTTTTCAATTTTTGTTTCAAATTTTTTTTTAAGTTGATTTGTGAAAATGGCGGATTACACTCTGCCCGGGATGCTTTGTGTAACTCGCTTAACGGATTTTTTTATTTTTTTTATTTGTGTTTATAAAACTTTTTTCCTATTTTCTACAATAAAAACATATTGTGACACTTAACGATTGAGTTATTATTGATTTTATTACTTAGTTTGTATTTAATACACATTTATTGCCTTTTTACTCCGAAATTTTCGACTAAATTATTGCCAATTTTCAGGTCCCAAAATTAAGGTTAATTTAACAAAAATTGGACGCGGCTCATTTTTTTCTCGAAAGCGACAATCTTCCCCTTTAATATTCTTTTTCGACAGTTTCGATATCTTTATTTGTCTTAAAGTTATGATTTTTTGAGTAAACAAATGCATTGACCCCGTTTTTCATCATTTTTTTTGATAAAAAATATATTGAAAAATTAAATTGTTTATAATGTTATGATCGATACTTCAACTTAAAAGTTTAAAGAAACTATATGAACTTTTTCAGATTTTTAGCCCCACTTAAACAGGTTGAAAAAACGTCAGGACGCCAACGACCCCCCTAGGCAGGCTGAAGGTGCCAAAAAACCCTAGGTAGACCAAGGGTTAAATAAAAATTATTTGAACGTATATTGAACAGTGCGTCAGGCTTGAATCACACATGTGTCTTCAAAGTCGTTCGTATTTTATTCGTTCATCTTCCACCCGCGCTATAAAGCCGTAAGAACAGCCAATTTCGCTTTGTTGATGTTTTTTGGGCAAACATTGTGTGCGAATATGTTGTCAGCGTGCTCGAACGTGTCCCCTCCGCCTCTTCTGGCCGCTACGCCGCTACAGTTCAGGCAGTACGACTTCGAGCACAATTCGAGACGCTGTGTGTTGGACGCTACGACTCAACCATCGGCTTTCTTTTTTCGCGTCGTTTTCTTTGTCCCGCCGGTGCGTGTTACCACGTGGTGAATGTTGGATTGCTATACGGCGTTTAGGAGGCAAGAAAATACGCGGTACAAAATACACTTTACGTCGAGACAGTGCAGCGTCTCTTGGAAACAATTGTGTCGTGTAACATTTCAAGTTTTTTCGCTCGCGTGACGCTTTACGTTGTGTGATCGAACCATCGAAAATGTCCGATTCCGAGCCCCAATTCACGACCAATAAAAAAAAACCGGTACGCAGTTGTGTGGTTTGAAACGGGAAAAACGACTGAATTTGTGCCGTACTCATGGGTGTACAAGGCACAAGGACAGGACTTTTGTTACTATTCACCGAAAAAATATTACAAATATGTGGATGCGTGGTTAACATCGTGCGCCGACCTTGAGCCATATTGGAAATCGTTCAGCGCGGAAGTACTTTCAAGAAAGAGTATGATCTTTTCAACACTCTTTTATCTCGCGTTTAAAAAAATGCTTAAAATATAAATAATGCTTAAAATAATCTAACGCTTTTTATTGCACGAAAAATGTATTTTTCATGTGGGATCTGTTCAATAAAATGGGTTTAAAATTTGCATCGTTGCAACGCAACTTCGTTTCTCATATTTTTATCTCTTCAATTTTAGTATTTTACGAAAACGTGTTTTTCCAGATTCGAATTCTAGATTTCTTAAGGAGATTCAAAAAAATTTTGCGGGGTTTTCGTAAAGTTTTTTTGTGAAACAAATAATAAAATGAACTGTAATAATTTTCGTTGCGTTCCAACGTTGCAAACTTCAATCTCGTCCGATAAAATATATTAAATTACAATAGAGGAGGTATGTATTTCAGTTCATTTTATCTGATTATCAGATTAAGATAATAAGAGACCTTGAAAGCATCGATGGGAAAAGTTTTGCGCAAAAGACGCCACTTGTCCTCTCAGAAAAGTCAATCAAAAAATGCTGAGAGATTTGCCATCGACGTTTCTGTCGACGTCTGCCGTACATTCTACTCTCCAGGAAGGCACTTTTTTGGCAATGGCGACGTTACCGAGGAAAATATAAGGAGTACAACTTTGCAGTGACCGTTTTTTTCAAAAGTTTAAGGCTTTATTATAAAAAAGTGGCTACATATTTTTTAATCAAAGTACTGCCCGTCGCTAGCTACGACCTCGGCCCATCTTTCAGGTAGCATTCGAATCCCGCGCCGATAAAAGTCTTGGTCCTTGGAGGCAATCCAGGAATCGACCCAATTTTTGACTTCTTCGTAAGTACCGAAGTGCTGGTCAGCCAAATCGTGTGCCATTGACCGGAACAAGTGATAGTCGGAAGGGGCAATGTCTGGAGAGTACGGCGGGTGGGATAAAACCTCCCATATCAGCGTTTCCAAGTACTTTTTCACGACATTTGCAACATGGGTTCGGGCATTGTCATGCTGCAGTATCACCTTGTCATGTCTTTCGTTGAATTGTGGCCGTTTCTCTTTGAGTGCCTTACTCAAGCGCATCAACTGACGTCGGTAGAGTTCCCCTGTGATGGTTTCGGATGGTTTGAGCAACTCATAGTACACAACGCCCAGCTGGTCCCACCAGATACACCTCATGCGGGACCCAGTTTCCTTGCTTTTGGATCATAGCCATATCCCGGAGACGTTTTGAAACTGCTTGCTGGGTTACTCCTAACGTCTCGGCGAGTTTCTCTTGAGTTTGGCACGAATCCCGGTCCAGCAAGGTCTCCAATTCGGCGTCTTCAAAAACTTTCTGCCTTCCGCCACCATGCTGGTTCTCGACCTCAAAATCTCCACTTTTGAAGCGTTGAAACCACCGCCGACACGTTTTCTCACTAATAGAATCCTGCCCGTAAGCTACAAGAAAACGGTGGGCCTCAGCCGCAGATTTCTTGATGTTGAAGAAGTAAATCATAACCTCCCGCAAATGCTGAGAATTCGGCTCGTAGGTTGCCATGTTTGAGTGCCAATAACTTTATAACGCATACACATATCCGTTAGCTTTTTTAAATTGTTTACATTGGCAGAGCCTCTAGTTTAAAATGCCACTTATTTTATTGAGCTAGGGCCACTACTTCGGCCGCAGTGGCTCTCTAAGTAAAACGGTCACTGCAAAGTTGTACTCCTAATAATAATTCCGACGATTCGTTTGCCGCGAACCAAATTAAGTGCCAACACTCAAACGAGAACACCGCTTCGCGTGGTAAGTTAAACATTTTTTACCATACAGGGGGTCACCTAATTAATGGATAACCTGCGGATAGGTAAAATCACAAGAATATAATCACAATAGAATCAAAGATTATATTCTTGTGAAAAATCACAAGAATATAATCACAAAAATCACAAGAAAGAATAAAAATGTATGTTTAGTAAAAGTCCCGTGATCTTCGAGTTATCGGCCATTACAAAAAAAAAATTACAGCCGTCCTGACTTTTTGCGCCGTCATGATCACAAACCAAAGAATTTTCTGAATCTTTTTTTTAAAATATTATTCTTAAATAGATGTACTATCAAACCTGCCATGCCATGTTTATGCTGTTGCTTATGTTTTTTTTTTTTAAAGAATCACATCCAATTTTGTGTTTTGACTATATTTATCCCTCAAGTTAGGCCCGTTGGGGTATTAAAAAAAAACGTTTGGGGATCTGACTGACCAACTAACAATTTCCCAATTTCATTGGGATTCTAAAATGGTTTAACACAGGGTATTATTTATTTTTTATTAAAAGAATATTCCTAATTAATATTAAGAATATTTTTATTTATTTATAAATAAAAATATTAGATGTCAAAAACTTGAAGGAAAAAGTGGGCCGATGGTTATCCGGAGCTGGCGATCGTGCCAACCAATACAAAAACGATGCTGACAATGGAAATGTCGCGAATGCCAGTAATGCTGCCATCGAAAAGTGCACTTCGAGCGAATAGTTGTCTTGTGACATTCGTTTTTTTTTGTTTCTTGTTCACTACGCGCAAGCAAAGAATTTACGTTTAGTTTTTTATTTTAAGTAGATTCGAGTTTATTCAAGATGTTTATTTAAGTTTATTCGAGTTTATTCAAGTTAATTCACGACGATTTAGATTTTACTGAAATTTCAATATTCTAACATAACAATTTATTGTCACCATAAAACTGATCAATAAACTGCATACAAGGTAACCTGTCCATTTTGAAATTATTTATCTAGCTAAAGAGTGAATTTGCTATTGACAGATGAAGGGAATAAGGAGGGTTTTTGTAGCTATACCATTTTTATATGGGCCAATATACCATTGATTAGTGGGCCAGTCTTGCAATCATTAATGGGCCAATAATATACTGCAGCAATGGGCCAACCTTGGTGTTTTTTAATGGGCCAACACTGGCAACCAGCGCTGGGCCCAAGTTTTCATCCGATGTTTGTCCGTGGTCCGGCCAGTCGTAGCTGCGGTTAACTAGCCATTATTGGGGGTTCATGGCCGCCAATGCTCACCCAATAATGGGCCTTTTGTCCTTTCCTACACGGGCTGTTCCACGACTTCGTCCCCGCGAACTTCACTATTAGGTTAGGTTACGTGGCGTATCACAACCAACATTGCCAAGCTAAATCTTAAAGTTCACAATTATCGCGAACTTTAAATATTCTTCACCCAACTCGAATGTACAATAGCCTAATCAGTTACGAAAGAATGCAAGTGCTAGCATATAGACGCGCCTTTTGTAGTCTTGGACAAATCGATACCCTAGCGAGATGTAAAATGGATGTAGTGCCATCTATTGTCGAATTATTTTACCATTTAATAAGACATCTCAATAAAACGTTCAGAAGTACGTGTTAAGGTGTAATTTCGTATCGGATCGGGATAAAGAGTATGCTACATGTTAGTCCGGGGTATAAGCTATATAAATGCCACCTTTTCATAAAATTCGTTGAGTAGTTTTTGCGTCATGCGTGTACATACAAACAGACAAGCAGTAAAGCAATTTATTCAAAAAGTTGCTGTTTTTGTCTCTATCGTTAGTAAAGAACAATTAGTCTATGAAAGGATATTTTTTAAATAGTTATTTATTAGAGTATTACACAATCATATTTTATTATATTATTATATTATCAATTAAATTAATATCATCGTTTATATACACGAACTATTTTGTCAAATATTTCGTGTACATAACAAAAATATCTACACATGTATACAGGGTGGACCGTTCAACGTGACCACCCCAAATATCTCCGTTGTCTTTAGTGTGACGAAAATAAACCCAACCGAACCCAAACAAACCCAAAATATTTTGGTGAAAAATTATTTCAAGGTCATGATATCACAGGTTGTTGGATTTGTCTGAATATAAGCTACAAGTTCTTAATAAAAGAAACAACATGTTCCCATTTGAAAAATCATTAATGATCCAAACGCAAACAATCCCAAGCAAACCCAAAATATTTTGGTGAAAAAAACATTTCAAGTTCGTGAGATCATACGTCGTTGGATTTGTCTGAATATCAGCTACAACGTCTTAATAAAAATAAACAACATGTTCCCATTTGAAAAACCATACATGACCGTGACAACGCAAAAACTATGACCTTGACAAAAATAAATTTTGCACCACTGTATCAGCCATTCGAAATCAATCGAATAACCTCCTGCCATTTTTTTTGTCACTCGAAAGGAAACTGACATATTTGGGGTGGTCACGTTAAATGGTCCATGCTGTATATATATATATATAAATTCGTTACGGAAAACAAACAGTAATGTAACATTTGTTACCGAATGTTTTTTGGTACTGAATATTTCTTCTCCCGTGGTTGAAAAAAATGTCTCCAAGAGTGGAAAATCAATCACCGACTGGAATTCAGTCTTCGTACCGAAATAAGTTTATTAATTTTGTGCATTGCTAACGGAATTAAGGTACTTGACGTGAACTTTCGGAAGCGCGGCCGCGGCGCTTGCTATGGCTTTCGTGCGAGAGAGAGGGAGAGAGAGAGAGAGAGAGAGAGAGAGAGAGAGAGAGAGAGAGAGAGAGAGAGAGAGAGAGAGAGAGAGGATATATACGAAAGTTCCATCGCGATTGAATGACTCCTGGAGAACTTCGCCCTTCGATTGCCGCGGGCTACGGTAAGTCTATTATAGAACCATATATATATATATATATATATATATATATATATATATATATATATATATATATATATATATATGTGTATATGTATATGTATATGTATATGTGTATATATATATATATATATATATATATATATATATATATATATATATATATATATATGAATATATGCACATACACACACACGCACGCCCGCGCGCGTATATTTGTGTGCATCTGTGCATAAAGTCTACGAACAGTCCGAGAGAGAATACGAAGAGGTGCTAATTAAATGGATCCTTTGACGTAATGCAATAGTTAAGGGTCACGAGAGCGAACGCAAAAGTGTATACACCGAACGATTCAGAGTGTATCGGGACACGAGATCGTCGGTCGCGTTGAAAGCTTACATAAATAACATATATACAGGGTGGCCCGAATAATGAAGTGCAGAAGGAAAATCTAGATGCCTCGCATCAATGCCTATCAGACTCACCTCCATGTAGGTTCTACGATCTTTATTATTTTTTGAGAAAGAAACGCATTTTTAAATTTTTCTCTTCTGTGTATGTACGTTCCACGCAATTTTCGCCACTTTTCTTACCGTTACGAAGTACACTGTTAAGCAATAAATAAATGAGCAGCTGAAAACCTCGGTGGATGCCTCAGATTTTCATCAAAAGATTAAGAAATTCGTTTGAGCGGAACAGTCACTAAACTTCGGGTGATAAAAAAATGACACCACTGGAAATGACTCCGAATTGCTTTCAAACGTTCTGAGAAGATAGTGCATAGGCAAGAGAAAAAAATCTATGTTCCAGAAAAACGCGACATTTTTTTTGGTATCGCTTTTTTTTTTTGCGATTCGTAAGTGCATTGATAAGAGGCGTCTGTAGACCTTCCTTCTGGACGTCACTTGTCGGGCCACCCTGTACATATATATGTGTGCGTGTTTCGGATGCGTCCGAAAATCTCGTGTCTCGATATATATATATGTATGTATATATGCGTACGGAGGTTGCTCTATTTACACAGTTACTTTTGATGCAGTCTTGATTGAAAACGATCGATGAATAAGGGTAGCCTTTACGGGATAGATCAAAGCGATTCATAGTGTACGCGGAGGATGAAGAATATATATATATGTGTGTGTGTGTGTGTGCGTGTGTGTGTGTGTGTGTGTGTGGAAAGTGAAAATATAAGGAAATAATGCTTTAAACAAAATAATTAGAATGAAATAAAAAAGTTTAATTAAACGAAAATCACTTAATCAAAAACATAGAGGGATAATAAAAAAAGAATAGAAGAAATTCAGTTTAAATCAATTATTGGTTTAGTATTTGAGTCAAAAAAAGAAAAAAATATTTCTTATCATTTTGAAATGTAATTTTTGTTCATTTCTTTTATACTATTTGTATTGATATCTTTTTAAATATAATTAAAATAAAATAATGTTACGTATATAATAAAAACTATAATCAATTCTTATTATATACTGATAAAGTATATATTGATATACATACAGATAGCCAATATTACTCGATTATCACGTTTACAGCGATCGTCAAATAACACGTTGATATACGATAACTGTTATTATTACTTCCCTTAATAAATATGTAATCTATTTACATAAATAATAGGAAATACGCATATAGGTATCGGTCGATACGGAACGGTCCAAATATACGTCAAATTAAATACTCATAGTGTGTGTGTGGGTGTGTGTGTGTGTGTGTGCGCAGTCGACCGGAAGTGTGAAATAATTGATAAGATCGAATTCCTTCGACGCTCTCGACGAGAAAACAGCGAATCGAATCATGACATGCAGTTTCCATTTACTATAGCAGAACTCTTGGCTGTTTCTTTCCTTTCTCCCGACCCTTCAGTGGGTCTTTGAAACTTCCACCCACGGCTCTCTGCCCCTCGCTAGTCCTAAGATAACGATCAAAAGCATCCGATTCCGTACCGGCGGATGTACGCAGGAGTATACTCTCGGGAGAGAGCGGGGGAGGGAGGGAGGGAGGGAGAGAGAGAGAGAGAGAGAGAGAGAGAGAGAGAGAGAGAGAGAGAGAGAGAGAGAGAGAGAGAGAGAGAGAGAGAGAGAGAGAGAGAGAGAGAGAGAGAGAGAGAGAGAGAGAGAGAGAGAGAGAGAGAGAGAGAGAGAGAGAGAGAGAGAGGAGAGGGAGAGGGAGAGAGAGAAAGAGAGCGAGAGAGAGAGAGAGAGCGGAAATTAACCGATATGTGCTTTGAGATCGAGCGAACGCGTCATCAAAATTTAATGTATTCCAGATATTGGCTACCGGTACACATACATGGATATAAATATATATATGTATGTGTTCCGGCATATATATATATATATATATATATATATATATATATATATATATATGTACGCTTGTGTGTGCGTGTGTGTGGGGGGGGGGGGGTGGATCTGGAACAGTCTATGTCGGCTAATGGGCATCCCCAGTTACGCAATTAAGCGCAATATTGGCCCTACTACATTATGCAATATCAAAGGAGAAAAAAAACCACATAGATATTGGGAAGATCCTCGGGGAGAGTGCGCGCGTGCACGTAATAAAAGACAGGCGGACGCATGTGCGGAGAAAGAGAGGGAGCGATGCGAAGAACGCGCGGAAGCAACCAGATGATGCATGGGTAATCAGCTTACCTTGCAAAGTTCGCCATTCTTCTCTTCTCTCGTTTCCTTAATCTCCCCTCTCGTGTAACTTGCCCGGGGGATTTATCGGCCGTCCACGATGAGACGGCTCGTCAGGCTCGTGTAATCTCATGTCAACGTAGTTTGGCATTTTTGGGTTTACCAGTTTCTTTTTAATTCTCTCTCTCTCTCTATTGCAAAAAGAAATTACAATATTGGAGTGGATTTTTAAGAGATTGGTATAGCTAATGGGCCAGGGACTTATTCTTATGTGTCTATATATTATTGTATATTAGGGTGTGCGGAAAAAAATCGATACTTTTTTTTTCGGTTGCATCCACCAAAAAAAGGTGAATTAAGGTAAAAAATGAAGAATCCTCGAAGGAGAGCTCACAAAAAAATTATTTCGAATGGCGCATTGCATTTGAATATTTTCCATAAGAATAACCCAGGAAAATATTGGGATTTCTGAATGTGGTAGTGCAACTCGTCAGGAAAAAATCACACAAAGATGTCATTAACATATTCTCATGGAGAAACGAATTTTCAACCAAAAAGATTCTACGAAAAATTAGCTCAGAACAACCGTTCAAGTGGAATCGCTGTCTGAAATTGAATTAATAGAAAAAAAATAATTCGAAAGGCTGTAAAAATCGAATTTTTCGCTTTACAAAAAAACTTTTTGGGGTTTTTTTTGTAGAGAATGTTCTGCTCTAACATACAATTTGCATGGAAACGTTCTCAAAATATTTCTCTGATACAAAAAAGAATCAAGTACAACAAGAAATATAAAAGAAACGACGTCCATCATTGATCGTGTTTCGAAAAGTTTTATTCAATTAATTTGGTTTAATAAGATAAAATAATTTGTTTTTACAGTATAATGCTTGATAATCATCGTTCCTTTTCTTAAGAGTCTGTTTGTTGCAATTAGGGTATTTCTGTCGATGATTTTGCACTACGCCCGATAAATATTGTAGCTGCTCTTCGTTTTTTGTTAATGAACCGTTATATGCTTCTATCAAAGTGATACGACGTTCGGCTACGTTATTAACGACTTTTGGGTTAAAAAAGCAAAGCAACTTAAATAAATTCCATTTTCCGGCCATAATTCAATATTTACTCTCAAAAAATCATGAGGTAAATTGAATTGGTGGAAAAGAAATAAGGATTCTTGAGTGACAAAATCGCTTATGTCTTTTTTCAGCACCATTTCCCAATCATTTTTTTTTTAACAATTACTCACTCGGAAGGATTTTTGGATTTTTCTCGAGATTGCAGAGCTTGTACCATTTTTGCCTTCACATTTATCGGCACAGCATTGTCAAAAAACGACAAAGCAACAATTTTCTCGTTAAAGTACCACAAGTGACTAGCTAATTTTTTCGAGGCAGCCTCCCCTACTACAGGATTCACTTTGCAATAACGAATGAAATTTTGTAGCAGCAACAGATCTTTATTCGAGGCCAAAATGAGGGGAAAATGTAGCGGTTTCCCGTTCGTGGCCTTAGTGTGAAGCTTGTGATTTTGCACTACGAGTGCAAAATCACTCGCAGCGTGTGCCATGGCGCGCACGTCGCTTAAATAAAAAATTTAATTTCAGACAGCGATACCACTTGAACGGTTGTTCTAAGCTAATTGTTCGTAGGAACTTTTTTTGTAGGGAATTCAATTCTCTATCAGAATATCTTAATGACATTTATGTGAGATTTTTTTCTGAAGAGTTTTACTACGACGTTCATAAGTGCCAATATTTTCCTGTGTTATTCTTATGGAAAGTATTCAAATGCAATGCGCCGTTCGAAATAATTTTTTTTTGAGCTCTCCTTCGAGGATTCTTTTTTTTTTACCTTAATTCACCTTTTTTTGGTGGATGCAACCGAAAAAAAAGTATCGATTTTTTTCCGCACACCCTATTGTATATATATTATTATTGAAGTTGTTGAATGAAAATTCATTTTTTTATCTTCCATACCCCTTACTTTTCCTTCCACACCCCTTTCACCTTTCTTTCGGTCTCAATGGGAAATTATTGGTCCTAGAAAGGACCAAAAAAAATCGTCATCTTTGAGCCTCGACTGAAGATTGCGACGCATCTCGAAAAAGGAGAGCTCTGACAATTCCGAATGTTGCTTTGCCAGAGCGTTTGCCCGCTCTGGCAAGGTCGTCGCCGATACATTACCACCGTAGTGGAAAACATAACTCATCACCGCCTAAACAAAAGCTAGTAAAGTTATGAGAAGAGTATGTGGCTTCCGGATGGAGGCCGTGGTGAGGATCAGCGTTGTGCCGACGTTTCGCAAACGTTACAGTCTGCATCATCAGGGCTGAGAGCTCCGATACTGAAGCTCTCGTGTCTCAGGTATTCCTTATATAGTTGCAGTCATCGTTCCGGATCGCTGCACCAGCCAATCAGATGTTTTAATTGATCAGCTGGTCAATTAAAAAACCGGGAGGATGGTGTGCCAAATAGGATTGACGTGATATCCTCCATCTCTGTTTAGATTGTCCGGATGTTTTCGGATTTCCAAGCCTTCTCGGTGTTTCCTGGAAAAATAGCTGTTTGATGGGGCCAGACTTTGGGCTATGTCGAACTGGATGGCATGACCAGTCTCTATTCAATGTTCGGCCAGCGCTGATTGTGTAATATGGCCATATTTGATACACCGTTGGTGTTCTTTGATCCGTGTACTGATCTTCCTCCCGGTTTCTCCTATGTACACTTTACCGCATGAGCAGGGTATCTTGTATACTCCTGGTGCACTTAATGGTGGTCTTTGGTCTTTTGCAATCGGAATCACTTGTGCTAGTTTCTTCTGAGGTTTGAAGATGACTCGCACGTTATGTTTTCCAAGGACCCTCCCTATGCGATCGGTTATACCCAAAAGGTATGGAAGGGAAGTTGTTGCGGTTATTTGTCCTTCATTCTCCCCATCAGGTGCTGTAACCGTTTTCGGATCAGTTATTTTTCTTTTTAGATTTTTAATCGTTCTTTCGATGTTGCCTGGCTTGTAGCCATTGTCTCCTAAAGCTTTTCGTAGATGTTCTAGTTCAACCTCCAAGGAGTCTGGTTCGGAGATCGCTAGAGCTCTGTAGACCAGAGAGCTTATGACCGACTGTTTTTGGGAAGGGTGATGATGGGACGTAGCATGGAGGTATCTATCCGTATGCGTTGGCTTCCGGTAAACTTTATGGCCCAAAGTGCGATCGCTTTTCCGTTGAACCAGTACATCTAGAAAGGGGATTTGATTTTCCTGTTCTATCTATATTGGGGTGTTGGGAGTTGAGGAAGGTTAAGAAATGATTGAGGTTTTGTTTGCCGTGACTCGAAATGACGAAGGGGTCATCGATATATCGGAACCAGGTGGAGGGCTTGAGGGAAGCTTCTTGCAGAATTCTGTTCTCGAAGTTCTCCATAAAGATGTTGGCGATGATAGGGGAAATAGGGGAACCCATGGCTGCGTCTGAAGTTTGTTCATAAAACTGGGATTGAAATTGGAAATATGTAGAGTTTAGGCAATGTTCTATGAGGGGCAGTAGGTTAGGGGCAACTTTTTTGGAATTTTTAACTATGCTTAGGGTTTCATTGGTTGGGACGTTTGTAAACAGGGATACAACATCGAAACTCACTAAAATATCTTCTGGTTGTACCTTGATAGTCTGGATCTTGTTCACAAAATCCCGGGAGTTTTGGATATGGAAGTTGTTGAGGCCTACGAGTTCCTGCAAAGGTTCTCGTAGCCAAATGATATGTAAGACTGCCTATGTTGCTAACAATGGGCCTTAGTGGGATGTTGTTTTTGTGTATTTTAGGCAGACCGTAAAGCCTGGGTGGTAGGGATTCCTTGGGTGTAAGGGCTTTGGTTAGATTTTCCAATAGACCAGCCTTCTTTAGAAATGTTCTTGTTTTCTTTTCTACACTCGATGTGGGGTCACGTGATAATTTCTTGTACGTGTTGGTGTCCTCGAGCAGGTTCATAATTTTACTGCAGTAGTCCGTTTTATCCATGATGACTCTTCTCATTACATAAAGAGCCGTGAAAGCCTTAAAACTAAAAAAAGCTAGTAAAGTTATATTGGGAATCGCCAGTAGCTAGCCGGCTCAGCTATTGACTACCTGGTCTTGTAACACTTTGGTCCTCTAGTGACTAAGTACAAAAGGTTAGATCGTGACTAGATGGAAAGAAATATCTTATGGCTGTATAATATTTCTGACCTAGCCATGACCTCGTTTTTTCAGCTAGTGACAGGCGACAAGAAATTAGGTGGTGGTTAGATAAAAAAAATAATTGCGGCTATATACATATATATATATATTTCTCGATAGACTCTTTTACGATATTCTTCGTTGTTCATTAATTAAGATTATTGTATTTGCGCTGTAAATATATTGATCTTTCAATTTTCAATTATCTTGGACAAACGCTTATGCCGTAACGTGGTTTCGACCCTGGGACCTCTCGGTGATGAGTCGTGACACTACACAATGTTAGAAAAATCGATGGATTAACAAATGTAAATTACATTATCAGATCAATGACTCAATTGCGTTCGTATCGAGAATGATAATCGTATAGAACTACAAAACCTCAAATGGCGTTTGTTCGATCAGTTATTGCGACTAGTGCGGCCGCAGCTTGCAAGTGTTGGCTAGGTCATCGCGAGATACCGACTTGAGGTTTTTTTTTTTTTCATTCGCAACATCATAACCACACTTTGTAACTTGTGACCAAGATCGGCTGGGCAGCGACTAGCCAAGGGGTGCATAGACGCAGTTAGCTGGCTAGGTCACGGCGAGATTGTCATTGTCAGGTCATTACCTACTTGAGGATGTTTGCATTCGCAACGCCATCTGTAACTCAAGTTGCTTCGCCAGCCATGAGCCAATCATTCGATGAAACGGCACGTAGTCACATAACCTCACTTTGTCATTTGTGACCAAGATCGGCTGAGCAGTCACTAGACAAGGGCTGGATAACAGAACATTCACAACATTACCAGACGACGTACCCTTTTTTTGCATTCTCAGACGCACCTCACTGTCTATCCGTCCGATTCACTTCAAATTCGAACAGTGCACAACTTTCTCTATCGTATGCATGACCATATGATTTTTTGTTATATTTATCCACTTGTCAATAACGAATGATCAAAGTTGCTTCCCTTGGTCTAGAATCGATATTTTTTCTTCCACACCATGCCATTTTCGTAATTTTTACCATTCAAAAAACCATCTGACCACCCCAAAGTATTATACCGAAAGTACATTTTTTGTTTTTCATTTCAGATGCCCCTAGTTGCCAGAACCACCTGCACCGACTGTCCCTGCAGCAACCGCGGCACTTTGCTTAAACAATAATAACAACATTGTTTATCAATATTTTTCGTTTAAAAAAACGCAAACTTCGCAAGACTGTGTGTCAGTTGTGTGTAAAATACCGATCTCGATATCCCAAAACTCGCAACGGAAAACAAATATTGAAAGTCGATCTGTTTTTTTAACCTTACGCCAGATCCGCGTTTAGATTTCTTGCCGAAGCTGTGATTTTATCGGAACCAAGGCGAAACTATTTCCAATTGTAATTAAAGGGGAAAAACCAAGAAAAAACATATTTTTTGCATACTACATATTAACACACACACACATATATATATATACACACATATATGTGTATAGGCCCGAATAGCTGCTCCGGTGCGTAAAATTGCACGCCGTGTTTCGCTTATATACATTTATCGTGGCGCGTGTCCCGCACTCGATATCAGCTGCAGCAGAGCTTGCGCGAGTTACCCCCTTCGATTATGCTCCCTCTTCCACTTCGCCCTTGTCCCACCCAGAATATAAACGATGGACTTCGGCAGTAAATCACAGCGCAGCTCCTTTCTCCATCTCTTTCTCGCTCTGTCTGTCTCTCTCCTTCTCACCCTTCCTCTCTCTCTCTCTCTCTCTCTCTCTCTCTCTCTCTCTCTCTCTCTCTCTCTCTCTCTCTTTCTCCATATATATATATATATATATATATATATATATATATATATATATATATATATATATATATATATATATATATATATATATCCGCACAAGAGCCCTTACCCTTCCGCGCACCTTCCGATCTGTCTGTATATAGCACGCAACGACTCCAAACAAAATCCATAAATTTCCGCTTTGCCGCGCCCGGTGGTTTCCGTCAGAAGTTTCCGAAGTTCCGAAAGTAGTATTTCCGCAAGCCGCGCGGTCGAGAGACGAGTGAGGGAGCGCAAGCCCCCGAGTAACGCATAAATAATGCAAATAGCAGCAGCAGCAGCAGCAGCAGCAGCAGCAACAGCAGCAGTGGGAACCGCGGAGGACGCGAAATGTTGTCGGGGATCGTGCATATGCGGTATATATGCTGAGTGAAGCTTGCCCCGCCTTGTACACATCTCTCTCTCTCTCTCTCTCTCTCTCTCTCTCTCTCTCTCTCTCTCTCCCTCTCCTCAAATGTATGGGTGGAAGTCATTTTGAAGACATTCGATTTCGCGAATCGTCCTCATAATAGCGTATTGTCTTCATACTCAACATTATGCAATCCTCAATGTCTTCAAAATCACCTTTACATAAGTGAATGTATGTGATCATATATATGGGTCTTTTCAAGGATAGTCCTGTCTACAAAAACAACGAATATTCCGGAAAGAATGTTAGGGGCCCTCACAACAGCCAGATGTACTGATAGCCGACAGTGCATAGATGGTATGACGTCAAAATATACGTTTCCTATGTATATGTAGTTGATACTCCTCCCGTGAATTTAGTTAAATCAGAAACCTCCCTTTTGTAATCGCTATCTTTCTCTGTCTCTATTTCGCTCTCCCTCCCTCCCTCCCTCTTTCGCTCTCTTTCCTCGCAGTACTAAATAAGAAAAAAGCTCGAATGCATGCGAAGGCTCGAATCCAAAGTTTATACCAGTACGTACCGAGCAAAAACGTCTGCGCTTCGTTATTCGGCAGAATATCTCGCTTGAATCACGATAAAAACGAGTTTCCAATCTATCGGGCGTAGCAAGAAGAGGGACGTTCTGATGTAGGTAGCTGGCAAAAAAGGAGAGATGGACGGAGCCGGAGGGAAGATTATTCCCTGGATCCAGGCAGTCCAGGCAGCTTCAGTCACTTGTAGAGCTTTTTTTGAGGTGACTTATAAATGACTCCATACTTCTCCAAAACGTATGATTGATGGTGTGCAGAACCGTCAATCACAAGGAAATCCCAGGCTGTTCGTTCTTTTTTTTCCCCCATTTTGAATCGAATTGAACTTCCTTCCAAATTAATTAAAAATTGTTAGAATGGAAGCTCACGATTGACGGTTCGTTAGGGTTTGTCAGGGTCGAAGATGTCAAGGGGGAAATTGACAAAGATGAATAGCTCGAGAAAGCAGCGAGATCCCTAATTGAATGAGCATGTTCCTTTGGGTTGGTGGTGCGCACGGAAATTCCATTGGAATGAATAATCGCAGGGTTATAACTGCATCGAGTTTGGGGTACAAGTTCCCATAGTGTGTACACACATGGAATTGCGAAATTGATGTTGTTATTTGTACGCACACGCGTACAGGCATATGGACGATGTCGCGGAAAGTCCCCCAACAGCAGGTGCAGAATTTGTCCAGAAGAGGGAGATGGGGTGTACCCGCTTGGTTTCGTAATTTAACTTCAAATTAACGAAGCCTAATGCTCGTTCAATTCCCGTTTATTCGACGTTCTGGAAATGCTCGTATACCGTGGTGCGCAAACCTACACGTGTCGCCAACACACGACCATCGAGCCGCATTCAATCTCATTACGGTCTGTTAAAACGAGTTTGGACAAAGTTTTAAACGAACGAGTATTCCAGATTGGTGACAACTCTCGTTCCCCTTTCGTTCGTCACTCTTCAGCCCCTCGCTACTTTCGCGGCATAACATGTGGAAAACACCCCCAATGACAAAGCAGCCATTAATTTTCACGAGTGCCGCTTTTATCCGTGATATACATAAGTTACTCACATTCGTTCGTCCAGTCGTTGTAATACGGTCGGGTGAATTTTTCGTGCTCGTGTGGCAATCGCGTCAAAGCTCCCGCGAGGAATACTCCCAACTGGATTGGTGCGCAGTCCCATTTGTCCTCAATGTCACTATTTGTCCATTTTCACGAGTCCGTACGTTATCGAGAGGGCTGTGACGGGACGAAAAATTGATGTGTTTTTCTGATGCACCGTATCTCAATCGAATCCTTATCACTCGATTATGCGTTGGCGCTGATATGACGGCGAAAGGCCTCCATCAGTATTGGAGCCCAACGAGCATGAGGACAGCCCAATATCAATGAGGGGACCAGCTATCGGAATGATGCAATTGCGTTCCGACGCATTTTTTCCTTTGTTTATTCTCGTTCCAATTTTTGGGGCACGGTGCTACTCACATTGTTGCAGCGTTCTGGGTCTATGGCAATGGTAGGACACAAGAGGATGGAGGAAGAGAAAGAGAGAGGGAGAGAGAGAGAGAGAAAAAGAAAGAATTCCAAGGTATTTCAATTGGCAAATCGAAGTTGTAAATGTTGAAAAGCGTGACACGAATTTACCAGGTAATTTCGGACTCTTGTACCCCGCAGCCGTGCGATAAATTCGGTACAGATGCAATCGGAACTGGTGCTCGCCTGCCCACTTTTTTTTTTTCATTTACTTTCCATCCCTCACCGTGTATCCGTGTGTGTGCCACCCCCAAGCCGCTGTGTGTATAATGTCATGCATAGGCTCGAATTCCCAATGTTACCGCTCTGCTCGCGAGTAGACGGGTGAGGCAAAGCTGCCTTTCCCCGGCCATTTTGGAGCTCCAGCAGGCGCGTCCACAGCGATATCTCACTTCCGCTTACGTGTGCGGTTCATTAAATTAATTCGTGCGCGAAAATCCAGGAGTCCCGAGAGGTATAACCGTTCCAATCGCGAGAACGTCAGCCAGGGCTTGGTCGTTGCGCGTGTATTCCGAATAGCGAACCTCATTGCCTTGATCGAACTACCATCGTGCCGCAAACCGCAAATCTGTAGTTTTTGTTGTTTTTTTGGTATTTCTTCTTTTTCCAGTTCCTGAGAAGAGGCTGTGAAGAACCCACGAGGGAAGAGGGTACCTGTCGAAGAGCTGTGCTGGAACACGCGAATTATAAAGCGGTTGATCCATTTTGAAAGTCAATATGGAGAAGTGGCACTTCCGCCATTGTACATGCGATAAAAATGGATAAACAGTGAAGATTGATAGACAAATGTTGATGGATGCAGTCTGTGTGGTGAGGGAGTCCGGGCAGATGTATACCGTGTAGACATTGCTGTATATACATCCCCAATCAAGCTGTCTAGGGAGCTGATGGATGTTGTCTAAGGATGTACTCCGGCACTGGAGCACACTGTGTCCCTGTAAGACGGTTTCCCTCTTCCATGCAAATCCGTTACACATCTATACGTACCGTTGCCTTCGGTCGCTAAGGATCATAGGACGTTGTCGTTAGATTCTGGGCACCAAGATGCCATCAGGGCTTTCGTGGATCGAAACAATGCACGCGCGAAGATCTCGTGCACTGTTGATGATGCTGAATTTGCTGCGCAAACGACAGTACGAACACTGAGTCGGGGAAGAAGTATGTGTGAACACAGGTACAAATGGATGTATAGTGTGAAGCGTCGTGACGCCGAGGGTCGAGGTACTGTGGTACCAAGTGGGTGGACAAAGACTGAATGGGTAGTCTCCGTAGGTAGACCGGGTGGTCCAGTAACTATTAGCACCTTCGATAAGTTCGGAACTACGTCAGCGAAACAAAATGTCCTAGCAGAAGTTGCGCTGTACAAAAGAAGTCATTGGATTGCGATGATAATGTCTTTGTAGGTGGAGATACTTTCAAGATACGAAGGCCACCTTTTTTTTACAAATGGAATGCTGTATTTTTGCATCTGCCATCTGATAGCGGCTATTGAGAAGACTACAACGCTGACAACACAAGGTCATTCAAAGTCACCAAAGTCGCTTTCGTTTATAATAGGTTTTCGAACTAATGAGACATGCGGTTGAATGGGTGATACAAAGAATACAGTATTGCCTGCATACCGATGCTTATCCCTTAAAACACCTTTTATAAACGAAAGCGACCGTAATAACCTTGCATGACATTGTGTTGTAGGTAACTGTAGTCATCTCAACAGTTGCTATCAGGTGGTAAATACAAAAACAAAGCATTCCATCGAAAAATACAAAGATGACCTTCGTATCTTAGAAACAACTCGACCAACTAAAAAATCATGATCCGATGACCCCTTCTGTATAATGCAACTTTTGTTGGATCAATTTTTTTCTGACACCTATAGTTTCCTTCACATCAAAGCTGCTAATAGTTCCTAGAAGTCACTAGACGTTACTAACTCGCAAGCACCTAGGAATATTGATTTTAGACGGAAAAGTAAGAAACAAAATTTGAACGGTCTATCACCGTCTACATTACGGTTGCTTAAGATTTGTTAAAGTGGCAGTATCAATCTGATCTCAAGGTCACCTTCACTTTTTTAAAGGGAAACCCGTTTTTATTTGCGACAAATGTAGAGCAAAAATAAAAAATCAATGACCTACCATGTCAGGACCTAAGAATGACCTTGAAATACCAACAAATTTGCAACATGGTAACTGAAGCAAGGCAAGGGAGAAGACGATTATTTCAAACGTAAATGATGTTTCTACTGCGTGACGTGTTCAAAAATGTGTCCATTAACCGTGATGCATTTTACGATACGATTTTTAAATGATGCGTGAACTCTTTGGCACGCTTCGTTTGAAATCACTCGACAAGCGTGGTTGATCCGTTCTTTCATGTATTTTCGAATGGTCGGTACATCTCTGTGAACTTCGCTTTTCAATGTAGCCCACGAGAAATAGTCCATTGGTGTTAAATCAGGCGATCGAGGAGGCCAAGCAACTGGACCGTTTCTGCAAATCCGCCGATTTGCCAATTCTTCGTTTATTCCAAGGCCATCCCACGGTTATTGAGTTTGTCTTTTTGTGCTTTAAATTCGTGGCCAATTTTAGGTCGTTTCCCTTTAAAAAAGTGGAAATGCAGTAAATGGAAATAAGGTTGAGACATCCACTTGAAAAAAACCTAAGGCTACCGAAATGTAGACATTGACAAACCATTCAAATTTTGTGGATGGTTTTTCCGTCTGAAATCAATATTTATAGGTGTTTTTCGAGTGACTAACTCCTAACGACTCATCCTGTACTTATCTGTATACATACCACGGTGCCTAGCATGCAGTATTCTCATCTTGACAGGAGTATATGTGGGACCATCAGGAGCATTAACGCCGGAGTTTGCCTCATCGGGTGGATATACCCGAGGACAGGTATAGCCCCTAACCCCCCCTGGAGGAATCGACATACCGCAGAAGGTTGAAGCAAGGCCGAAACATCGGAGGTTCAACGCCGCTAACAGCGACGATGTCAATGCGAAAGCCAAGTATCTCCGTAGCTCGTACCAGGCTAACGGTATTCGGAGCACGTCCCGGCCATAATCTACGAGTCGATAACTTACTGGCCGGATTCGCAACCAGCAGCTGACCGGCTAAAATTGCCCCCTCCCACCCCGGTCCCTGGCCTACTGTGTATCCTCCGTTGGCCTATCGAGCTCCCATGCAACGCGTCCAACAACCAATGGTGCACGAGTTATTCGTGCCTAACTCAGCCGTGAATGAAGTCGACTAGCCTTCCAGTCTCATTGAACCATTACGACCGGTAATCGAGTTAATCGGATCCCCAATAAACTGTCAGTTTTCTCGGAGGGTTCTAGGGTGGTAGGATATCACGAAGATTCGGATAGCTCGGTTTTGGATAGTCAACAAGGACTACCCTCCTCGAGCACGTCCTGCACCCGCTTGCTGTAGTTTTCCCAAAAGTGTTGTGAATCCGTTTGCGTTTTACGAGAAAGAACTATGCCCGGTGGTGACCGTGGGTTTGAAGAAGAAATGAAGAAAGTACAGAAGTGGAATATGCATATACGCTGCAGCATTATAATAGAAGTGGTCGAGGTTATGGTATGCCCAACCGGAAGTCCGAAATGCAGCAAGCGTAACAGCAATTCCTCATTGGCCAGGAATCTGGCGCACTCGGTACTCCCATAAATGATACACTCTGCCTGCGCGTACGCAAGAGCACGTATATAATACTTCGCGTCCCGGGTGTGGTTCGTGTATCTTGAAGATTTTCCACTCGCGGTATTGGCGTGTGCTCGTGCAAGTTTCTGAAGAAGTTTTTGAACGAGAACAGTGAATCTGCACAAACGGATGTGCGTTGATGGTAGGAGAATAAGAGGAGTCAGGAGGACTCTTCAATTATCTGGAAATTCTCCGAGGGTGCCTGGCTTGTCGGCCTCCATCGGGTCGGATCCTGAGGACCCGCTTGCAGATGAACGCACATTCTATGGCAACCTCCGCCGAAAGGAGCACCAAGTAACACGGTAACTCCTGTGCAGTTGAGCCTTCGGAATTTTATCGAATTGAACTCATTGATGGAGTTATATTGAAGCGCAAAATGCCGTGGTCATTGTATCGACTGCGTTACAGCAGAATGAATGTATCGCAATTGCTCACTAGCATACAGCACTGGAAGCACGCGCTTTTGATTCCCAATGATCATACATTCATTGTGAATCAAAGGTAACGGGAATTAATGTGTGCACAATGGACGTCCGATAGGACCATAAAGCAGCTCGTTTCAAGGGCCGTTCACCGTTGGTATGCACACTGTGGGATTCCATGAAAGTTTGTAAGGGTTTCCGTTTGGACGGGAGTCCTCGCCATTCTCGTTCAGCGTAGTCCCCTCGGCTTTTCACAAGCTGATGCTATCATCGCCTTCATCAGCGGTGCTCACTACGGTGAATATGCTCACGTATCTGCGGAGGTGAAGTTGGATAGGTGCACACGTATTTCCACTATGCTACCAAAGTTCCCACGAAAAATACCGAACCCGACACGGCGAAGGTTAAAGGAAATCTAGGGATAAAAATAACACACGAGGGCGCCACACGGAGTTCACGGAAAAGACCCACGGGGTGGCAAAACAGCAGAGACAACTGCAAACGAGTGTGACAAAATGGATAGAAATGTCGTCCAGCATTCGCTACGAAATCCACGTGCCGTAGGAATGACGATGCACACGTATGACGCAGCTCTGACGGCTGGTTTCCATTACGGTACAGCTAGCGACCCTTTGCCAAGTTGATGTCCAAAAGCCTGGACTTTCCCCGACCACATTGATACCGTTGAGCGCGTCCATCCCCGTGTCGCCCCAAGCCTTCCGTGCATTTACCACTTCTAGTCCGCCTAGGAAAATACGGTGAATTTTCATCTGTGAGCGGCGCTATCGCGGCCTGCAAACGCATATATTCAACGCGTTTGGTCAGCAGGCGGACGGTCACACGGCAAAAATAAAGAAGAGAGCGTGGAAGTTCCGGAGACGACTAACAGGGACAGAACTGGAAGCGGTGGTTGCAAGAGAAAGAGGGCAAAAAAAGGGAAAGCCTCCTGGTGATGCTGGTGACTGGTCGTGGTTGTTCTTCCGTTCACTCCGAGTTTCCCTCACTGGGATATGCACACTACGACGCGTGAGTTCGCCATGTAAATCCTAAATCTCCGGATGATCCATATGGAAATTGTCTCTCGTACTTTGTCATCGCGTTTTTCTTTGCGTCAACGTGGATTACAATCGGTTGATTCGCCAAATCCAGACTTGCTTTGTTCCATTTTTTTGCGCCCGTAATAATCGTTCAGGCGACTATTTACTTGGCACGAGGAAATCCGAGGGAAAATTTCGTTCCGTTAGTGTCTGGCGTATTTCGTCCAGTCGAAACTTCCATGCTTGATGTAACAGTCGTGTAAATTTAGTTTAGTTGCAAGAAACAAACAAACCCAAATACATTGCGAGTACCAAAGAAGCCCAAACGAGCTGTCAAAATCAAGCAAAACCAACCATGCAAACAATTCTAAACCAGCTGCGGAATTCAAGCGAACCCAAACAATCTCTCTTAACCAACTAGACTGTTCTCTCCAATCATCAACCGTACCTGCGCCACGGTCAATTATTCATACGTTCTCGCGACAATGGATCTCTCTTGGTTGCCTGAGAAATTACAAGGGCATGAAAGGGACGGCCGTGGGTTTCTGGCGTATTCCATCAAGTTGAAACTTCCAAGCTTGATGTTCCAAAAACAACATTCGTGTACATTCGGTAGCATCCCGTATTCCCATTGACTCACCCCGTTCCACCCGATCGGCAAACAAAACGGTCGCCAATCGTGAATATCCCAATCAGTAAACGTCATCACTATAGCCAGGCATACTTTTATTCGATGCTTGTTTATATCGTCAAACGGCTGTTTTTATCGAAGGTACTCGTTACACCGCCACTTCCAATTCTATGGCTCGATAAAAATGTTCTTTTTTATTCGTCAACATCAGCGAAGGACGTTGTGAATATTTGTTGCGTACTTCGTCGCGCGGACTCGATATTTGCCAACGAATGGAGGAATTACCAACAAAAAAACATGGCAAATTTCCGTCGTTCGGCGGGTGTTTGAACGTTTTGTTTATTCGTTTGCGAGTGCGAGCGTGGGAATTCGATCGCGCCCTGTATTCGCCAACTCTTCTTTCTTTATCTACATCTTCGTGCAACATTGGAGGACATAGACAAGCTCAAACAGTCGTGGCAGCAGGTATTGTTTTACAGATGAAGAAATTTTACCTTTCGGAGTATCGTTAGTCATCACTGGTTGCGATACTTCTGAGTAAATACAATTTTAATTTCGATATCATCAAAAGCATCAATCAAATTAAAGTCAGCAATTCACATTTTGATATTATCAGTGGCCAAATGTCAGGAGTCCACTCTTTTTGGTGCTGTGACATACGAATGATAAAATAAAACCAATAACTTGTTTCAAAGCGTACAGATATTGAAATTGTCATTTCAATGAAAATTGGTCGCGATCATGAGGTAGAATATTCCCCGGTAAATAGAATCCGGGTTCGTTGCGACCAATCGATCGACACTGGTTGCCCTGAATCATGCGCAGAATATCGACAAAGGCAGGCGTATGAAGAAACGGGCCTTGCAATATTCATGAAAAATGTAGGTAAAACAATGTCTGGATGTTGAATATTATTGCTGTACTTTAGCGAATAGTGGATTCCCCTGATTGAAGGATAGTCCTTCGACACGTTTTATCAAAAGCAAGCATGACAACTTATTGACAGCTATTGGACGCTGAGACATATGCTGCCTTTACTACCTTTACTACTTATAAATACTAGTTCACTTTTACTTCTCAAGCCTACAGCAGATGTTCTTTTCCATAGGCAATACTCCTGCTACGTTTAATAGAAAAATAGACCTGAGGCGTGGTCAAATAGATGAGGATGATGAAGGCAGTCCAGCTATTCCAACTTTTTCGTTTGCCTCATCATGATCCGTGACTTCAGCAGCAAAAGTGACTTAAAGGATGCAGCTCCGCGATATAGCACAATATCTCACGAGTTACGGGACTCCCTCAGAGAACGTGTTTGGGTCGATCGATGATTCGCACAATGTAGGGAAGCGAGTCAAAGCCAGTCGCCCGCAATGATATACCTTGGCACTTCGGCTTCAATTAAAATCCAGCAACATCGTATCCTCCAGTGGCAACGTGTGCTCTAGTTGGATACGGATGGATTGCTCCTCCGGCGTTACATGATGGGGATCGTTACGGAGAAACGTCAGGAGAGAGAAGCTAAGAGATTTGAGCTCGTGCAGCTTATGGTTCCTTAATCTCTCTCCGGCTGTCGACTGATCCACAATGCAAGTTATGCAACAAGATAGCAGTATGTGGGTAATTGCGAAGGGATGCGCTGATACTTGAGAGAACGAGACATAGTTATATCCTCGCGGAACTTGACGTCACAGCTGGTTGCTTCGACTTAACGCTGCTGGGTGATCCTCCGGCTCGCCTTAAAACTCCGGCAAAATTTGACGCGTCCTCATGTTGGAATATGCCAGGTCTAAATACGCAGATTTAGTGAAGGAGAGCCGTCGCGCAGATGTTCGTAATTGCTACTGCAGCGCGTAAAGTGTTGAGGGCTTGAATGAGGGCCGCGAAGCGGAAGGGGCGAAGAAACGCGCCCTCTTTTGCAGCTGGAGATCCGTTTGGGAGGGGGGGGGGGGTGGAGTGCTCTGCGACTGAGCGCGGGTAGAACCGTATGGGTAGTTGGTTGCTTGGAAAATGCACAGCCAGAGAGAAACTCGCGCGAAAGTGGTCGCGCGCGAAAAATTCACGTTAATTCGTTCCCTTCTCGACTTTGCATCCCTTCGTGAAGGGGTTGCTTGGAGTTGCTCTGGATTTACCGATACTATTCGCAATATTTACCGCTGCTTTTAAAGAGGTCCGCGTATTTCGGAACATCGTGTGCCCTGGAACGACAACACCCCCTGCACCCTTTCCACCCCCGCGCGGATCCTGACTTGCAGTATTTTGCAAGTCTTGCTCTGCCTGGCTAGCTGCGAATTACCAATGCTCGTTCCACCGTAACGTTATAATGGCTACCAGAGTCAACGGTGATGGTACTCCAGTAGTGGTGCTAGCCGGAGGAAAAGGACATCAACGTGAAACACGCGAAACGACCTGAATGATAAGAAAATCCAGGCTTTCAATGTACATGTGCATTTTTCTTAAGGGGGGGGGGGGGCGAATACTTGACACGTGTTGACGAGGTTTTGGTACATTACTTATAGCGAGTACGAGTGTATGCCGTTGGTGCAGTCACCTTAAGCGTCGCGAACACTCGACGGAGGACCCTTCCGGCGAGACAATTGGATCATTGCTTGGAAGCGCCGCAGTGCGATACGTACGCAAATCCACGTGTTCAACTGGTAAACAAGACCATTTTCGGCGAGCCTATGTCCGTAGGAAGTGGCCAACATGGTTCTCGACGGGTGCAAAAAGCCGGAACAGTGTTGGATTATCTCTCGTAAATATGATAAGTATACCAACAATTTGCGTAGGGCTGTAAACATCGTCCAGCTTTAAGGCTTCTGTAGCTACCAGGAAAGCTTGCCACATCATGTACGTCTGTCATAGCAGAGTGTCCCTTTCTCTATTCTCGAAACTTTTTGGTTTCGAAGTATGAAATAATTCGTAGGAGGTAGCCTTTCGTGGATAGCCTGAAGAATTAGTTTTGGAAAAACGGTGTTTACGGCTCTCGTCCGACATATTTTCGACGCTACGAAAAATTTGACGCGACAAATATCGATGATTATCGGCGTTTGCAAAATATCGGTGTTCACTCGATAAAAGGTCGGATCGCAAACTAATTGAAAAGCATTTAAGGCCTAGAGGTCGAAAAATAGGCTTTTTGGGTTTTTTTTTCAGAAAAACTACAAAATAAATCGACATTTAAAAAAGCGTGTTTATCATACATATCAGTGACTGTATACAATAATTTTTTTGAAGTGATTAATTTCAAAATGGAGGCTGTGTAGCGTTTATCTTAACACTGCATTTTTTAAGTTGGCCGGAAACACAACTCAGACTATTTTCAACCGATTCACTTGAAATCTTGAATAAATCTTGAAAAATACATTGTCTATGTAAGTACGTAGGATTTTTTTTATATTGCATAGTTCATTTGTTATTAACAATTATCTGACGATTTTTTAGGCAAATTTTTGAAAAGTGAAAAATTTTGTCCGATTATTTTTAATAACAAATAAACTATGCAATATAAAAAAAAAATCCTTCGTACTTCCATAGACAATGTATTTTTCAAGATATATTCAACATTTCAAGTAAATCGGTTGAAAGTTGTCTGAGTTATGTTTCCGGCCAACTTAAAAAATGCAGTTTTGAGATAAACGCTGCACAGCCGCCATTTTGAAATTAATCGCTTCAAAAAAATTATTGTACACAGTCACTGATATGTATAATAAACACCCTTTTTTGTAATCTCGATTTATTTCGTAGTTTATCTGGAGAAAAATCCCCAAAAAGCCTACTTTTTCGGCCTCTAGAGTGGCCTAACCTCTTGAGTTCTCATGCGGTATTGCAGTAACTTGTCTAATTTCAAACAAACCCGTAGAAACCCATATAAACTTCGCGATCCAAATAAACCCGAACAAGCTGCGGAATATAAGAAAAACCCTAACAAGTTGCAGCATGCAAGCAAACCGGATTACGAGTGTTTTGAAATACCGTTGTTCAATTGACAACAGGTTAAGTCGCATACTATTTGAAAGGTAATTAAGTTTTAACTCAACTCAATTCAATCATGTGTTTAATTGTAAAGACTCTGATGAACCTCAACAAGATGTGCGGTTCAAACGAACCCAAGCAAGTCGCGGAAAATGAAACAAACGAAAAGAACATGTGGAGTTCAAAGAAACCCGAAAAAGTTGCTGAATCTAAAAAATTCAAACAAACCCAAACCAAGTTGCGGAAGTCTAAGAAACCCACACAATCTGCAGAATCCAAGGAAATACAGTAAAAAACATTCAATTAGTACATAACCATTTTATGTTTATAAAAAACATTCAATTAGTGCATAACCATTTTATGTTTATAAAAAACATTCAACTAGTGCACAACTATTATATCTTCGACGCAGTCTTGAGGGATACACTTTTTTTTTCTCCATATCAACATTCACAATTATTAACATATATATTATAAACATTGAACAATGCAAAAAAAATATCAGCAGCATTAAGTAAGAAAATATTTTCAATACTAGATTTCCATAAATTTTAATAATTTATTAATCATTTAATTATAATTAATAATTCAATCATTGTTAATAATTTAATTAATTTGTTATGTTACGGCAAATAGAATAAATAAACAAAAAATTGTTCGACGCAGCAGGTGACAAGTCGAGGGTCAACAACTGCAACATAGCCTCAATTATGTGACGTAGTTATTGACACCACGGATTTAACCAAATATCTCACCAAAAGTTAAATTATTTTTTTATCTCATCGACAGTCTGGTTCCTGCTGAATATGTCGATACCATTTTTATGTCGTTTTATACTTACAGGACGAACAAATTTCCGATTTACGTAGATCGTCGCACTTGCTATCGGCGTCAATTTCTATTATAAAATATTTCATTAAGGGGTAAGGCCACTGTAAATTTTTTGAAAAATCGATTTTTTTATTGGCTTAAAAAATAGTTTAAACCCTCTAGTTTAAAAATAGTTTAAATCCTTTTAACTTCTTTTTAAAATTTTTTCCAATAAAAAACTATTCGCAAAACTTTAAACGCGTTTTTCTCGAAACATGGTTTTTCACAATGGCACGCAGCATAACTCGAACAATTTTCATTTTTTTTACTTGAAATTTTAACCAGATGTGAACATTTACATTATCTTGAGAATGTCGATCGAAATTTTCAAGAACTTTATTTATTGATTTTTTATTAACAAAAAACTTGCCGTTTTTTTCGTCAAAAATCAATTTTTTTTTTCAAACGCACGCCAAATCCACAAAAATTGATACTTTTTAAAATCCGATCGACATTCTCTAGCTATAGCCCTCTAGATTAATGGTTTTTTTTTGTTCTAGATGCAAAAGTGCACCAGTGGTGCTGCGTGCCGCGGAGCCCTGGAAGCAAAGCATGTCCCAGGAAGATAGCTGTGGAACCGCCATTTTGTTTTTTTTTACTGTAAAAAAATTTTATAATAAAGTTTAATGTATGCCCGATAACACCATTAAAAGTTTTTTTTCAAATACCTTCAATTTCGGGAGCAAAAAATTAGTGAAAAAACCTTTTTTTTGGGCCGTTACAGTGGCCTTACCCCTTAAAAAAAGTGTCTTCGTCCAATAATTAAAAGTGAAAAACGCTCTTTAATTAGCCGATAATTTAATTATTATTCGACAAAAACTATATTGATGGCAGTCAAAACTTTGCCGTCGGGGTTATAATCTGGGACAGGGTCAGAAACTGGGCCGTTTACCTTGGACACGTATTTCTTTTATCGACGGAAAACGTTTTCCAGGAGGGAAGGCCCCCTCAAAGAGAGGCGTGTCACCCCTTTTCTTTCAATGCTTCAACAGTGCATTTTTCATCGCTTTGCATTAGAAGAATTTTGGGTTTCGTTCCAATCAGACCGGTGGACTGCTTGTGGATGAAACTGCAAAATCACCCCTCGACAGGCCTTCCTTCGAGTGGTGGTTTCACCCTGCGAAACCGTTTTTCCGCCCATAAAAAAATTACCTGCCTGTTAGTTTTCAATGCTTTATCGCATAACTATATAAGTTTCAACCAAATCGAAGGGGGAAACTTAAGTGGTGTTCTTTGTAAGAATCACAAACAAGTTGCGGAACCCAAACAAACCCAACCCACCTGTGGTATCCGTACAAATACGAAAAAAGCCAAACAAGCTGTAGGATAAAAAAAGCCAAACAAGTTTGAGAAAGTAAAAAACCCAAACCACCGCGCACAAAAAGCCCAATCCAAACAAACCCAAACCAGCTGCGGGATTCAAACAAACACAAACCACCTCTCTTCACACGACTGCACTGTGCTAATTTATAATCGACCCTATCTAAAAAAAAAAAAAACAACTTCACCCTCCAAGTACTCAAGTCCGCGTTGACGAGGTGCATTGCCACGGCCAATTATTCATACGTTCTCGCAACGATGGATCTTTCTCGTTTGCGAGAGAAATTACAACGGCATGAGAGAGACTGCAGGGTGTACCAGTCTCGCGGCTGCCTCTCGACTGTTGATCAAGTTTCCTAGAAGAGGTCGTAGGGTGAGGATAAGAAGAGGCAGCTCGCGACCTCGGCCGAGATACGGGACGTTGGGGCTGCACGGCTGCTCGCCCACACGCACACATCAAGGGTCTCTCTCTCTCTCGAGGTACAGGGGATGAATATCTATCGTCGCGTTGGGCACGGGTGAGTCGGCGATATCCCGAGGTGGCGCGGTCTCCCGCGACAAATTAACGTCGGCTGGCAGCTCTCGTTGGGACGTGAGAGAGAACCTTGATGGGGAGAACCTTGATATAAGTACGAAGTCTCGGCAAGGTGGTCGTATGAAGGAAGCCCTGGGAAAGAAAGGTAAATAAGTCGGATGTGTATGGTGTATGGCGTGCAGACTGGGTCGCACAGATACATGCATAGTTGCTCATTGCACGGGGCGTTGCGAACAATTTTAATTACAATATTTCAAAGACGCACAAGCCGGGTCAGAGTGTGCTTTCCTCAGTGGTAGTGACGCGTGTGGCACGTGCGCGAGGCAACGTGTATGCGTTTTCTCCCGGTATATGCTAGCAGGAACAAGGAGCCTAGACTGCAGGAACACCCTCAACCAAGTGGAGCTCGAGGTGGAGGCATTGGCGAAGGAGCTAGGTGGAGAAACTCTCACGAAGGTGCCGACCCCAAAACTTGAACCATTACCGGGAGCACTGCGGGCTTTCGTCGCACCAACCTCGCACCAGTAGAGACTCCGATGGATCCGTGAATCCTCGAGCTCGGAATGAACCAAGGACCGGAGGAAGAGGGGCCAGCGGGCGGCTGTCAGTCAAGGCATGAGAATGGAAACGCGAATATCCCGGCATAAGTTCTGCTATTCAAGCATTAGCGGGGCAAGTTTTGCTCTAGTGGAGTCAACGTCTTCATCCAGGCCGAACGCAGCTCTCACGCGTGTGTAATATCCGCCTTGCCACATATAGACACTTGTGTGTTGGGTGCTTCCTGACACTGGCTGGTGTACATGCAGCATGTACACCCTAGATGGAGTCAGCTGAGTCTAGGTGTATATCCACGACAGGATGGCAACACTCGACTCACGTTTCAACTTGCCACCGGCGCAACAGCTCGGTTTACCAGAGCTTTCTCGTGCACCTATACGTCTCCTGGTACGCCTCTGTGGATTCGCGTATCCGTGATCTTGATGGCGAAACAACCGCACGGATACCCAGCCACGCAGGCAATGTGCGCGCGTACACGATATCAGCAGACGTGTATACGGTAGTGCGGATCGGCAAGGAAGTTCCACGCCCGGGTACAGGGGCATTGAAAAAAACAACTTGGGCTGATTGAAACCGTAATTGGCAGGTATCAGCGAGTTGTTTTTTTTTTTAAATACGAATTATTCGGTTGTTTTGAAAATGGTTTGGGATTGTTTGTGTTCATGTGCACGGAAAAATGACTCAACCCGGGAAGAAAGGTTCATGTCTGAATATATCTGAATCATATCTGTAGAATCAGATATGATCAGACAAGAAAATTGGCATCTGTTCATGTAGTGTCATGATAGATCATGTATGCTTATATCTGAGCATGTATGGTCATATTAGAGCCATTTTGATAATTTTGAGAGCAGACCCGTCCATATCGCAGCAGGTCTGACCAAATCCAATCCCCAGGCAAGATCTGATCTTGTTGGACCAGATCTGATCATGTCAGGCAAATCTAATCCTATTGGACCAGATATGTTTGTCCGTATAAGAATAAAATACCGTGGATCCCAGCAGACCTGGACATCTGTGAACAATAGACCTGCCCATATGATACAATCATAGTTTATCTGAACCATCAGACCAGGTATGACTCCGTCTATACCAGAGCAAATCTTACCCTGTTGAGACAGATCAAATCTTGTTAGTGCAGTCATGAAGATATTAAAATGTTTACATGTATAGAGCAGGGCTATTAACACGTCATCACTGGACGTGTTAATAATTAATAATATTATAGTAACCCACGTGATCACATACAATACAGTCAGGTGAGGTGCCATATCTGATCGGATATCGTCTCATATCCTCATATATCGTTTCATATATTCAGATGTTTTCATGTGTGAACAACTGAACTGCATATACGACAAGGTATGAGTGTATAAAACTTCGTATATTTTCCAGGTTTGCTATCGTATCTGATGGGATAAAATTTTATATGAACGTGCCTGCTCATATATCACATCACATATGTTCAGATATGGTTTCACGCTGCCAACTCGCCTTGGTACCTGACCAGATAAAAACATATATGAGATCTATATACGAACAGATACGTTCACATATCACATCATGTATGTTCAGATACGAATTTACGGTACCAACTCGCCTTGATACTTAGCCAGATATAAACAGATATGAGTTCATATATGGTCAGGCCAGATACTGTATTTGATCAGATATGATCTTCTATATGCATATGTGATGTGGAATATTATCAGACCTAATCGTACATGATACTATAAAATGTCAGATATAAATATATCTGATACATGTATGACAATATCTGAAACATATATGAACATATCCACTCAGACATGAACTTTTTTTCCTGGGAAGCTGACTGAAGCCTTTATTGGCAGATGCCAACGTATTATTTATTCGGGAAGTGGAATATCAGGTTGATTCGAATTTTTTTTTTGGGTTTACTTGTTTTGGTGTGTCAAAAAGTTACTTGGGGTGACTAATTCTGTCATTGGCAGGTGCCAACGAATTGTTTATGAAAAAAATTAAACATTAGGTGGTTTTGAGAATTATTTGGGCTTATTTGGCTTCATACGTCAAAAAAAAAAAATGGCTGGATCTGACTGACGCCGTCAGTTGTGGATGACAACGAGTCGTTTTTGGAACAAATTGAATATTCGGTTATTTTGAGAATTATTTGGGTTCATTTGAATTGATGCGCCAAAAAAAGCTCTGACTGTCGCCGTCAGTAGCAGATGCCAACAAGTTATTTAAAACATTGAATATTAGGTTATTTTGAGGGTTATTTGGGTTTAATTGAGTTCATGTACCAACAAAATTATTTGGTCTGACTAATTCCGGCACTGGCAGATGCCGACGAATTATTCATGGAAAAACTGGAATATTTTGATTTAAGAATAATTCGTTATTTTGAAGAATGATAAAAAAAAAGGTTGTTTTAAGAATAATTTGCGTTTGTTTGGGTTCATGCACTAAAAATACTTGGTCCGACTGAAGCCATTGGTAGTGGATGCCAACGAGTTATTTTTGGATGAAATAGAACATTAGGTCGCATTGCGAATGATTTGGGCTTGTTTGAGTTCATGTGCCAAACAAAATGACTTGGGCTGACTGAAGCCGTCAGCAGTGGAGGCCAACGAATTATTTTTCGCAAACATGGAATATTTTGTTCGCCATCTATAAATGAACAGTTCCGTTGACAAGTGTTTTATTCTCTTTCCGACGAACGCTCACGCGCATATGCCCCTTGGTGTTGTGAAGTGTATTGATCGAATATAGGTTCGATTCGTCCGTGCATCGCGCTCGTCATTTCCAGCAATATGAGTCCGACAGCTCCGGAAATTTTTTTCGGTACATCAGTAAGGCCTCAGGAAGATTTGAGGGAAATCGATCACCTAACATTGCGGTGTCCTCGACTTAGCAGTCGTCACAGCGGTCACCCCAAATACCATTCGTATTTTATTAAACACACGGTCGTGGTGCAACCCTATTCGTACTTTATGAATTTCAAGTATCTCACGTAGAGGTCCTAGAAAATCCATGGAGTATGGGGCACGAGGGAGCAGACGGTACAACTTCTCGAGGGAAGATCACGCGCCACGTGATTCGCTTGTCGCTGCTACATATGCTCGATGCCCTACACCTCATGCAGCTTCCGCACATCTGACAGCTCGCCACAAGATATGCGAACGAGCGTGCCAGTGCATCACCTTGGGATGTTCGTGAAATCGTGTTTTATTGCGACCTTAAGGAGACGTTAAGGGAACATCGTCAGGGTGTATTACCACATACATAAATACATACATGTATGTATTTACATGTGTGTGTGTGTGTATGTGTGTATGTATGTGTATACATACATACATACACACACACACACACACACACACACACACACACACACACACACACACACACACACACACACACACACACACACACACACACACACACACACACACACACACACACACACACACACACACACACACACACACACACACACACACACACACACACACACACACACACACACACACACACACACACACACACACACACACATATATATATATACCAAACGTTATATTAGTGTGTAGGTGTATGGGTGTGTGGGTGTACAGGGGGAGATGATAGGAATTCGCTGCTTGGAAATGAGGTAAAGGGTCTACGCGTTGTTCTGAAAACGTCATCAAAAGTGTTAATGGGTCTTCTCACTTTAGACGCTAAAAAGCCTATAGTATCTTCATGCATTTTTTTTATTCGTTTATATTATAGATATTGATATAAAAGTTGTTACACTTGATAAATACATTTGAATTTTTGTTTCTTTTTATTTTTATTTATTTAATTGACTATTTATATACGAAAATGGTAGTTAAAAAATGTCCTACAAAAATGTAGGTCTGTGCCGTTGAAGAAATCTCGGAGATGGATCATGCGAAACAAAAAACCAAAAGGTTTTAGATTCAGTATGTTAATAGCTATAGCGTATATCATACGATTTTTGATATATGCAAAAATAACAAAATGGTGGACATTTTTCGAAAAGACGTGTTTTTTCGCCGTTTTGGCAACAAATGGCTAATACCAAAACTTTGAAAAATCCTTAATATGCGCTATAGCTATAGTTGTGAAGAATATGTGGTTAACATTTTGCGAGGATCGGTTCAGTAGTTTCCAACATTTTATCGACAAGTCGTCGAAAAACGTTGTTTCGGGAAAAACACGTTTAAATTATGTTTAGGTCAATAAAAACAAAAATTTGTTTTCATGTATTTATTAAGTGCAACAACTTTTATGTCAATATCTATAATATAAACCTATACAAAAAAATCATGAAAATAGCCTTTTTTAGCGTCTAAAGTGAGAAGACCCCTTTATTGAAAACGCTTTAAACACTTTATTTGGCAAAAGTTATGGTTGCACTCTGACAGTATCACGTTCATTATCCTCCGCAGGCTACCTGCCGGCTCCTTATTTTTCTTCGTATGTGAAGTTCATCCTAAGGTCACGGTGAGTCAGGGGTTTTGTTTAAAGGGATCGGCAGAAGCTCGAAATTTCTAAAATACGATTTTTTTGTACATAGTACCATAGCCTGGGCTCTTCATTTTTAGTTGTAAGAAAGATTTCGTAAAGATTGTTTTTTGTAAAGGGTCAGATCACCCCATGCGCTACGGCGAGCCACCCATCGCGATTTACCCTCCTTTCTTTTGTGTTCTTCGCGGAATAATTTTTTACGAAACGGCGTGAGTCGTATCTCAAAATATATTCATCCGAGACATAGTTCATAACATTTCCTATCCGGTAATGAGATGATTTTTTGATATGCTTATCCATTTCGTAATCACAAATTATTGGAATTGCTTTTTTAAATCTAAAATCGAACTTTTTTCCACAACTCGCCATTTTCGTAATTTAAAAAAAGTACCCGGTCATACGAAAGATTAACTATTGTACTAAAAGTACATTTTAAAAGTGCCAAGAACGCCGGCACTTTGTTTGATTAATGATAACTTCATTGTTTATCAATATGTTTCAATAAAAAAATTCAGAGCTGGCAAATATGTATCGATTGTGTATAAAATCGCGACTTCGGCATCCCAATACCTTAATCAGAAAAAAATATCGAATATCGACCTGTTTTTTTGGGCCCCAAGCTTACGCAGACCGTGAAAAAAGATGAATGCAAAGAAGTGTTTGAAAAAAGCGTCTCCCATTCAAACGAATAGATGTTCACAGCAGTTTGGCGTCATCAAAAAAGAAAAAAATGAGCCAACCTGAATTTTCGGCCTCGACAAGCCCTCCAATTTTCTACCCTTATTTTTTTTTTTCCAGTGTTAATATTTATAGGAGCTCTCTCGGGCGTCCAATTTTTCGTCACGCATCCGATATAGGCATAGTCATGCATAGAGGCTATACTTTTTCATGACCTGTTGAGACCATAAACAATTCTGATATTTTCGTTCAGACGCATACGAGAACGTCGTTTGTGTGCCAGACGATGATAAAACTTTAGAATAAAGAGCATAGTGTATCACGAGAGTCGGTGGATTATACAGTATTGCGCGTTACACGGCTGTCTCGGGCTAAATGGTAAATTCGTAATGGCCACAGTAACCGTGCTGTTGCCCCTGGTGCGCGACATCTTCCCTTTTCTGCGCGCGTTTCCTCCCGCGGGGTAAAACACGAGGAAATTGCACGTCGTGACTCCGTAGATAGGTTTTGGGAAAATGTAACTGTGGCTTATTACACCGTTGCTCCTCCCACCCCCCTCCACTCAGTAGAGTGGAGGGGGGTGGGAGGAGCAACGCAGAAAAAGGCGGAAATGAGTCTTAAAATGAACAAATCTCGAGAAAAAGAAATTAGCAGTTTTTCGTCTCTGCCAAGGTAACATTCTAAGTTTTTACCAAGCTATGTTCCATTATGAGAGGAGGAGGGGGTGGGGCGAGGAGATCGCAGGGAGTGGCGAAGGGGCGACAAGGAAATTGAGATATTTAATTTCTCTTTGCTGTTGAAATAAGGCGGAATACGTTCTCGACGAAAGCAGGCCGAGCTTTTCAAGCACGTGGATCCTATATACGTATATACTGCATTACGTATGCATAGTTTTCATAAATTCGGGCGGTTCGCGAGGGTTGCGAGCGGCGAGTGAGCGAGGGTGAAGTGTTGGAAACAAGAGCGGGGGAGGGTATCCTTCCGCCGTGTATACTGAGCCTTCCCTCCGAAGATTTCGAGGCAATAACTGGCGCACCTGATCCTCGAGATCTTCTCGTTAGTGAGCGGCAACGGCTGCTGATGGTCCTCGAAGCTCCGGGGGCCTCGAACGAAATCTGGCTCTTCCTTTGCGGAAAACATTTTTTTTTCTCAACGCAATGTTGCGTTCCTGGACTGGGACACAAGTATACATGGAGACATTGATGTATGTTTATGTATATCTTTTTCTAGTGGGAGTCGAAGTGAGTGTAGGGTCATTGAAAATTATTCAATGGAAAATTGAGCATGAAACCGCGAGTGAAAATCAGGTAGACGAAAAACTAGTTTTGCTATTGGGAAAAATATGATATACGTGCAAAAGTACGGTAGGTAACCTCAAATAAACGCGAACAAATTTAATTATTGAAAACGGCCATGATAGTTGGGTATTCGGGGAAGGATATAGTCGATAAGCGAAAACAAAATAAAACCATTTATTAATTGTGATAATAATGGAAATTAGCAGATAATAATTTAATAGATAAAATCGATAGATTAAAAAACATTAACCATTTTTACCATTGCTAAAATCATGATATTTAAATATAAAGATAAACATTGAAACATAATTGTTGAACCGAAACAATTTTGACAAGGAACAAAAATAGTAGTAATGGAATATTTGAATAAAAAAGGTTAGTAAAGAATCTTTATTTCATATATATATATATATATATATATATATATATATATATATATATATATATATATATATGAGTTTCAAAAACTCCCGGGCTCCAGTTTATCCTTTTCTCTTCCGCGTTTTCTTCGGTACTATTATTTAAGTCGTATTTCAAAATCTTCGCGTCCGATTCACTTCAAATTTGGAAAGAGTATAGCGTATAACATTTTCTGTCGTATGACCCGATACTTTTATTATATTTTTATCCATTAGTTAGTAGCAAATAACTAAAGTATTTTTTTTCGTCATTTATCAAACTTTTTCCCACATTTTGCCATTTTCGTAATTTTTTTGATTTCCCAAAAGAGTCATACCAAAATTTGTATTATTATAAGAAAAGTAATTTTTTTATTTTTCACTTCAGATGATCCCTACTAGCCAGACCCACTCACACCGATTGGCCATGCAGCAACGGCGGCACGTTGTTTAAACAATAACACCTACGTTGTTTATTAATATTTTTCGATAAAAAAAAGTCAAACTTGGCAAATCTTGGTATTAATTGCATGTAAAATTACAACCTCGTAGTCCCAATATCCTCATTGGAAAAAAACAAATCGCCTATCGTGCTGTTCTTCGGGCCCCAAGCTCATGCAGTCCGTCTAGGAGGAACGCTGATCGACCAAGTTGTTCCTCCGAGTCCCGGAATAGCGAGACTAAACTTTTACGTGACCAGCTCGTTACTCGGCTCGACTATTCCCAACTAAATGTATTCGAATATTCGTATACGTGAAATTTCCACGACACCACCGGGACTTCATCGTCTCTCCGCTTTGTCGGCTTCCCTGCCCACCCTCGAGTCCACCAAGTTTCCTAATTAGCGGGCTGTTCCCTGCGCGCGAGCTACCGAGTGCGACAACAAGGAAGCCTCGCGACCGGCTCCTCCGCTCGGGATCCTCGTTTTGCCAGATAGTTCGGAAAAATATTCGATCTTAGCGCAAAACAAAGCGGCCTCGTGCACGATTAACGAAATTTTATCTTCGTCGTATATGGGCACATTTTATTTCGCCATTTCTGATGTTCCTTCGTGCACCGTTGATCCTCCACGTTGGCGACCGGATGTCCGCAACGTTTTCCTCGGCGCTCTCGCAATCGGGCACTCGAGTGGTTGATCACGTGGCTCGTTAGCCCATATTTCGTTGGCATCGTCGTGTATCTCTCTCTCTCTCTCTCTCTCTCTCTCTCTCTCTCTTTCTCTCCCTCTTTTTTGTGCTCCTAATCAATGTCGCTTTCCAGTGCTCCTATTTTTGTACATGCTCGACAAAACACAAAAGCCAGGGATAGAGAGGGAGAGAGAGAGGGTAAGAGATAGGGAGAAGTAGTTACTCTTAAGGAGTTATATACAGTTAGAATTTTCGAAAAATCGATTTAAAATTTTTTATTTTCGTAATGTACATTAATTTAAGTACACACACAGAAAATTTCTTGACAATCCGGCGAATATTCTTGAAGTTACACGCATATTTGTAATGACGTGTCAGAGCGTTCGAAAGTGCTTTTGAAACTTCGAACGCGTTTTTTCTCACAACTATGTTTTTAAAGTCGGTGAGCAAGATTTCTCGAAAACGGCAGCACCGATCAGCATCAAATTTTAACACAATCTTTTCAAGTATATTTTTTAGTAACCAATCGAAGGTTTTTCTCACCGATAAATATTTTCCATTTTATAAAAAAATTAAGGCTTAAATATTTGTCAGAAGTCGATTTTTTTTGAAAAGCTGCCATTTTGTAAAAAAAATATTATTTTGCTTATTCCTTCGATCAATTACAAGACAATCCATTATATTAACGAAATATGTTTGGTCTTTTCATTTTAGATGATCCAGTCCAGAGATATCGTGCTCACCGCAAGGCGCCTGTTTTTAGAGGTGCTGCCGAAGATCAGCTATAGCAGCTTTAAAAATAAATATTTTTACAAATAAAGAATGTTAAAATGCAGTCAAAAGTTACCATAATGTATGTACAAATTGTTACGTTAATAGATTTAAAGGTCTTCTCAAGGAAAATTCTTGGAAAATATATCTTTTTGGGTCCCCTGACTGTATATCAACCTCCAAGGAGTCTTTTCACTTTAGACGCTCCAAAAGGCTATTTTCATGAATTAGCTATGATAGGTTTATATTATAGATATTGATGTAAAAGTTGTTAGACTTAATAAATACACTTTTGAAATGAATTTAAAAAAAAATTATTCTCGTCACTATTTATAGACGAAAATGGTAGTTTAAAAAATGCCCTAAAGAATTGTAGGCTGTTGAAATCTCGGGCATGGATCCTTCCGAAAAAAATATAAAAAAAAAAAAAGAAAAAGGCGAACATTTTTCGAAAAAACTAAAAAAACGTGCTTCTCATCGTTTTTGGCAGAAAAAAATAGTAAACATGAAAATTAATAAAAATCCTTGATATGCGCTATAGCTATAGTTGTAAAGAATATGTGGTTAAAATTTCATAAGGATCGGTTCAGTAGTTTCGATGATTTTATCAACAAACCGTCAAAAAACGTTGTTTTGAGAAAAATGCGTTTAAATTTTGTCTGGGTTACATACATTGAATTTTTTTTCTCTGTATTTCGAAAGTGTATTTATTAAGTGTGACAACTTTTATATCAATATCTATAATATAAACCTATTTAAAAAATGATGAAAATAACCTTTTTGGCGTCTACAGTGAGAATACCCCTTAACGGGTTGTGCCTAGTTGTAACAGTCGAAGAGCTCATTTTGGGGATTTTTTAGTGGAAAGTTATGATGATAAATTTCTAATGAATTTAGGTATTGCAAAAGTATCATCTGAAAAACACTGTGTGATTTTTTTGTCTAAAAATATTCAGTTATAATCGATTAACAGCCGATGTGCGGGAAGCACCTCTCAAAAACGTATTTTGCGGTGAGCAATGGCCTTCTGAATCTGCTTTTCTAACATAAAAAAACCAAACAGATTTCGTCAGTATAAGGTATCTTCGGATGATAAGGCCTGCCGGCCAATAAGGCCTAACGAACGAAAATCGTATTTCGAATCAGAGCTTTCGCTCAAGGCTACACGCGCAGGCGCGTAACGCACGAAGATGTCGCTACAAGCTCGCGCGTGCGCGATAACCTGCTCCCCGTCGCCAGTGGTCGAGTTCGTTGAGTCTCATAATTTTGATACGAACAAGTGCGCATGCGCATAATGATGCGCAACGCGCAATTGCGCAATTAAACAAGTCATTCGTTTTGCGCAGTTGCGCGTTGCGCATCATTATGCGCGTGCGCACTTGTTCGTATCAAAATGATGAGACCCAACGAACATGACCAGTGTTGCATCATACATTGAGAGGGACCACCGCGCGGCGCGAATAATAAAAATCAGTCCGGATCAATCGTAAGTATTTCTTGTAATATTACACTTGGCTATATAAATTTGCTGTCTATTTCTCTATTATTTCATGTTTCTATGATCTTAAATATTTTAATGAGCTATCATGGTCTAAATATTTTTCATTTTGATTTTTCTACAGACGTAGTCGACGGGTATAAATACCTACCAAATATAAACATAAGCCTCATTGTCCTCTCTTCTTGTAACAAGGTTGGTTGTTTTTAAATGGATCTTTCATTACTTTTAAGATGCTATAAATGTAAATAAGGTGTGAATTTGATTCCTAATTGATTAATCTCCATTTTTAGTGCCTTCGGGAAGCTTTTACCGTATGGTTCACGGTAGTTCGAGTTCGGACGATGATGAAGACAATGTGCCACTCACTCGGCTCAGAGCGGCTTTTCGTCAACTTATGCCCTCACCAGTAAAAGTTATAGAAAAAAAACTACGGTTAGGCGAAAAGCCATAAATTCCAGAGGAACTCTAGTCACGAAAGCTCTGTTCAATCAAAACAATGAAGATAAGAAAAAAAAAATGAAAAGACCTCCACCACCAACGGCAACCGTGGTTCACAAAAGCAAGCGAGCTGGTGCGGTCATGGCTGTGAAGAGGACAGGTCGGCTGACATGATACAGTGCACAAAATGCGGGAATTAGTGCCATGAGGAGTGCGTCGGTTTGTTGCTTGAAGATATCACTGACTTTAAGGCCTTAGGCCACTCTAGAGGCCGAAAAAATAGTCATTTTGGGGATTTTTTTTTTTCAGAAAAGCTACAAAATAAATCGAGTTTACAAAAAAGGGTGTTTATCATACATATCAGTGACTGTATACAATAATTTTTTCAAGCGATTAATTTCAAAATGGCGGCTGTGCAGCGTTTATCTCAAAACTGCATTTTCTAAGTTGGCAGGGCACTTAAGGGGTTAGGCAACTCTAGAGGCCGAAAAATAGGCTTTTTGAGGAATTTTTTTTCAGAAAAACTACAAAATAAATCGAGATCACAAAAAGGGAGTTTATAATACATATCAGTGATTGTATACAATAATTTTTTTGAAACGATTAATTTCAAAATGGCGGCTGCGCACCGTTTATCTCAAAACTGAATTTTTTAGTTGGCAGGAAATATAACTCAGACAATTTTCAACCGATTCACTTGAAATGTTGAATATATCGTTAAAAATACATTGTCTATGGAAGCACGTAGGATTTTTTTTTATATTGCATAGTTCATTCGTTATTAACAATTATCTGACGATTTTTTGGGTAAATTTTTGGAAAGTGAAAAATTTCGTCAGATAATTGTTAATAACAAATGAACTATGGAATTTAAAAAAAAACGTCCTACGTACTTCCATAGACAATGGATTTTTCAAGATATATTCAACATTTCGAGTGAATCGGTTGAAAATTGTCTGAGTTATGTTTCCTGCCAACTAAAAAAATGCAGTTTTGAGATAAACGCTGCACAGCCGCCATTATGAAATTAATGGCTTCAAAAAAATGTTTGTATCCAGTCACTGATATGTATGATAAACATTGTTTTTTGTAATCTCGATTTACTTTGAAGTTCTTCTGAAAAAAGTCCCCAAAAAGCCTATTTTTCGGCCTCTAGAGCGGCCTAACCCCTTAAGCGCCCTGACGGCTGTTAAATGTGCGAATGTATAGTTTATATGCGTGTCTACAATGGAATTTATGCATTGATATGATTGTTGATCGGAAATACCAAATATATAACATGCAAATTAATCATTTAAGTACGTTAAAGCAGTAGGCTTTATCAGTCTACCATAGTAAAATAAGGTCTATTGGCGAAGTTTTTAAAAACATTTAATTTTGTTTTTGTTTATGATGGAAGTTGCCATTTTTTGTTTATATTATCTAATAATTGATATAAAAGTTCGATAATCACTAAACACCGTTGATTAATTTGAATACTTTTCGTTTTCATTGCAAGTATTGCTTAGCTAGGTCTTATTACCCACAGGTACCTTATTAGTTTCCGAAATTTCCAAAATAACGTATGTGAAACACACGGCACGTATTCAAAGTGAGTTTTGATTTTTACAAAAAGCATGGGCATTTTTCTTTCGTCCAATCGAAAGTATACATCGGAAAATGAAATCCTTGCATCGAATACGATATTTTCACATCTAGAAAAAGTCCCAAAAATTTCAGAAACATCGTCGATGCTGTAGTTTGTGAGATATTTTGCTCACCGACATTGAAAACGTACTTTCGAGAAAAACGAGTTTGAAGTTTCGAGCGATGCTCCGGGCGTTCCGACGGGCGTCACCGCAACAGCCTATAAATCTGTCAATTTTTATCCAATCAGCTTCACATTTTCAAGGGACATTTATAAGGTGATATACTGTCGAAATATATTACTTGTGAAAAAAGTGATTTTTCGACTTTTACAACTAGACTAGCCTTTTACAACTTTTACAACCCCTTAAAGCTTGAATAAGAGACGATAGTTTTATCGCACTGCTGATGATACTCTCGGAGGCATCGACGAATTCAATATTACTGGAGAAGCCGCGATGGTAAAAAAGAAAAAAAAAGTATTACGAACAAAGGTAAGTTTTCCACTCTTTCATTCTAGTTCCGATTTCAATTATCCCATTTGCGAAGGGAGAAAAAGAATAATAAAATTCCCAGCCCTCAACTATCGGCGGCGAAAGGGTTGCTAGAGAAAGAGAGAGCGAGAGAGAGAGAGAGAGAATGCCCTGTCGATTATCGTTTCATCGTTTGCTCCAGCGCACTGAAATCACAATTTCCTTTTTCCGAAGAGCTTTTGCACTGGGAGGAGCAAAAGAGTCCTGCGAGTGTGCCTGGTCGTGCGATATCATCGCTGTGTGTTATCTCATCCTCTCGTATCTGTGTTTGGGTCTAAACCTTTTTTTTCTTCTCCCCGTCTCATTCGATTCCCTCACCGGGTTTTGTCCATTGTGAAACGAAGCAAAAGAGACGACGAGCTCAAAAGGGATGAACGCGGGCGGGGGAAAATTGCGAGGGCTGTTTTGATATACGAGAGGCGGGGTAGATACGATTAGTTCGTAAATCGATTATCCTCGAGCGTTCCATCAATTTCTAATTGACGCGATAATAAATTTTGCCTCCTTCCTATGACGTGCCATGGGATGAGAAGGGATTCTACCTCTGTACATCTCTCGGCATTATTCATCTTTTCCCTCTCTCTGTCTCTCTCTCTCTCTCTCTTTATCTCTCTCTCTCTCTCTCTCTCTCTCTCTCTCTCTCCTCTCTCTCTCTCTCTCTCTCTCTCTCTCCTCTCTCTCTCTCTCTCTCTCTCTCTCTCTCTCTCTCTCTCTCTCTCTCTCTCTCTCTCTCTCTCTCTCTCTCTCTCTCTCTCTCTCTCTCTCTTTCTCTCTCTCTCTCTCTCTCTCTCTCTCTCTCTCTCTCTCTCTCTCTCTCTCTCTCTCTCTCTCTTTATCTCTCTCTCTCTCTCTTGCTTTCTCATTTCTTCGAGCTTTTCGGGAACCACGTTCTTCTCTGCTCTCTCGCCCTCGCCCTCCTTCTCTTGTTCTCTGTCTCTTCCTTTCTCTCTCCTTGGCTCTCCTCCGGCTCTCAGTGCGCCCTGATTTCCACTCCGGTACGTTCTCACGCTTCGAATTACCTTCAATTAAATTGAAATGCTTTGGTAGTCTCATTCTCAGCTGGAATCGAAATCGGGCCTGCGAATTAGACGAAAATAACTCGCGCAAGTTTCGTCTGGATAGGCTTTTATTCTTGATTGCGTTGTTTTCTTCGGCGTTTTAATTTGGTCTCAATCGATAGGGATTGTTTGGGTTAAGTTTGTTACGGTGTTAAGTCAACATGTTACCACCGAGCCGAAATTATTTCTGGACCTGTATAATCTCCTTGCTGATCATCCTGTGCAGTTTGAATACGATCCACAGTATCGTTTTTCGGTAATTTCAGTAATTCGGTAATTCGGTAATTACATTACGCTTATGAAAAACTCCCGATCATTTTTCAATCCATTATTAGTATCTGCTAACTAAGTAAATGTTACCACGGAGCCGAAAAAATAGGTACGGTTCGACTAATTATCGGTCTAATCCTTGGCATCGTGAAAATGAGTTTTTTCCACCGTTTTTGGCAAAAAATAGTAAATATCAAAATTTAAAAAATCCTTGATATGCGCTATAGCTATAGTTGTAAAGAATATGTGGTTAAAATTTCATAAGGATCAGTCAGTAGTTTCGAATATTTTATAAACAAGCCGTCGAAAAACGTTGTTTCGAAAAAAAACGCGTTTAAAGTTTGTTTGGGTTACATAAAAACATTAAAAAACTTTTTTAAATGGATTTCGAAAGTGTATTGAGGGGTGAGATGCAGTCAGAATTTTCAAAATATCTATTATTTTTACATTTTCTTGAAGTATGATGTTTCGAAAATATTCCCGGAAAATTTCAAGTCAATCCGATGAATAGTTTCCGGGATATCCCACAATTAGTGAAGGGGCATCTGGTCCTCATGTCAGCTAGCGGCTGACAAACGCGCCAACGATAATACCCGGGAAGGCAGAATGCTTTGAAGACAACAA